>JAPPVO010000013.1:67522639-68722639 GCA_030407325.1 Camellia japonica | reverse complement strand
CATACAAATCTTAATTTATAAACTTGTACTCCATTAAGTTTTAATTAAATTTTTTTTAGATTTTCAAATCCCATTAAATATTTAATATTCAGAATTACCCTTCAAACAATTATTGTTCAATATTTATGATTATCTATAAAGGAACATGATGATTTGATATTTATTTTGATTAGCAAATTTTAAAATATCAACTTCAAATTGAAAATTTTTTTTTAAAAATTATGTAATGTTTTTTTTTTTTTTGAAAAAATCGAATTATTTTTTTGTACAAAATTAAAAATTTTGTGTCTATAAAGGAGTATGATGATGAAATATTGATATGCAAAACTGAAAAAAAATTTAAAAATAAAAAAATAATAATGTTCTTAGTTTTAAAACAGAAAAAAACTGTTAATGTTCTCGATTTTATTGGATAGTTAAATCAAATTAACAAGTAGAAGAATAAAAACGTTTAATCTCATATTCTGTTTTTTTTTTTTATCAGTTATTGAAACAATTATTTTGAAACATTACTATGCAAAATTAATAATATTCTTAGTTTTAAAAATTAGAAAAACTGATAATATTCTCACTTTACTAAATATGACTTATTGGTTTAAAAAATCTTAAATAGAACCTATGTAACAACCCAGATTTTTAATTATTCTGTAGAATTTATACTAATATTATTTAATCACAGTTAGGAAAATATATAATTTATTATATATTATTATGTGTAATTTTATAAAATAATATAATTAGTACAAAAATTTAGGGATCAAAGTATAAATAATAATAATAATAATAATAATGAGTGTGGTAGTAAAATAAATAATTAATTTTCTGTTAGTATAAGATAGAGTGTAATTTAATTAAAAAATAATTATTTATATAATTATATTAAAATAGTGAGCTAAATATAATTATCTTAAATATCTATTACGATAAGTATAAGTGTTAGTGAGTTAACGAGTGAGTCTTGGAGTTGGCCACGTGTTGGCCGGACGAGGCATTTACCTCCCTATTTAAGGAGGTGATCAGTGGCGTGGAAAGAAAAGAAAGAAGGAAAGAAAGGAAAGAGAAAATGAAGGAAAAAAATAGTGGTAGGCGAAAGGTTCTTTTATAGTGGAAAGAAAGAGTGAGGTATTAAAGTTAAGGCGAGTTATATTATATTTTGAATTACCAAAATATATTTTACGTATGTTTTGACTTACCATATTTATCTTATACAAGTTATGTTTTATAAACTATTATAAATTATATAAATATTTCAGTTACGTGATTTATTTTCTGACCCCTACTTGTGAAAAGGAAACTCATAGATATGTTTGTTTATATTTTAAAGAATATTTGACTATAACCTTATATACAATTATGTTTTGTAAGTACCACCATGAAGTCCCATAGGGACTTAAATAACCATTGGCCTCTGTTTGACCACTTTGTGGTCCTCTGTGTTGTCATGGATCCATTGACCTCTGTTCTGTGCGGAGCAAAGTGCTGTGTGGAGATAAGTGCTATACTATTGTGGGAGCCACCTCTATAGTCTGTACGAACCACCTCTTGAATCCGTACCTCTGTTCTGATTGTCACTCATGTGACCTTTGTTCTGTTCTGTTCTGTTCTGTTCGGTACCGTGGTCATGGTTATATATTTACATAATTTCTGTATTTCAATTTCTGGCACTTAAATGATTTGTTTACCAATGATTTATTTACCAAACTGAGTTATGTAAATGTTTTGGCCTAATTAACTATTCATAGTTATTTCGTGTCCCTTATACTCTTGGTATAATATTTCTCACTCTGTCATATGCTTATAGCTGTTTATCAATTTTCAAGAAACAATGCAATTCAGAAATAGTTTTTGGAAAGTCGCGTTGCGAAATAGACACACACAACACTTTTATGGTATTTTTTATATGTAAATATCAGCCTTTTTGGTCAATAAATTTTGTAATAAAAATAAAAGCTCCGATGATTATTTTGGTACCCTCATTTAAATATTACTTCTGCTCGCGTTTATTAATTTGTTTATGAATTGGCCGGAGGTAATTTCAGTTACTGGCCATCACGATGCTTAACTCTTGGGTACGGGGAGCGGGTCGTGACAAATGGTATCAGAGCAATGGTTTTTTTTGAAAATAAAAAAAATCATCATTGGAGCATAGGACACATGCACATTTCAGAAGTAAGGTAGTGAGTAATTAGTACCTAAATATTATATTTTGTTAGTCGATTTAATTATATTATAATTTTATATGATTATATATATATAATAATTTTTTTTTAGTGTGCCTAATTTGTGAAGGATATTAGATATAATTTATATTTTTTATAGTAAAAGAATGACAAGAAAAGAAAGATGTCGGGCTCAAGCACCCACCAAAATTATAATATAATTAAATACAAATAATTTTCAGTTCAGTATTCAAAAAAAAAAAAAAATTTATTTTGACGTTTTTTAAAACTGGGTTCAAATTATAAAGATACTAATTTTGAAACTATTTCCCATCAATGAAAAGTTCATCTCAAAATTTTCAATTCTTGCATATAATTCTGTCATTGTGTTTTCATTTTTATTTATTTTTATTGTAAACAAAACGAGTGAAAAGCTTTTAAAGTCGCTCCTTATTTCTTATTTTGGCCCAAAATAATTTTTGACAACTAGACAGTGAGTTATTTTTGGTAAAGTTTTTTTTGAGGTAATATTTTATATCAGATTAATCATCTAATATATATATATTTATCATAGTGTACAGCGGATAGCTTATACATATGACAAATTTCGAGGACGAAATTTTAAAAGAAAGGAAGATTATAACAACCTAGATTTTTAATTATTCTGTAGAATTTATACTAATATTATTTAATCACAGTTAGGAAAATATATAATTTATTATATATTATTATGTGTAATTTTATAAAATAATATAATTAGTACAAAAATTTAGGGGTCAAAGTATAAATAATAATAATAATAATAATAATAATAATAATAATAATAATAATGAGTGTGGTAGTAAAATAATTAATTAATTTTCTGTTAGTATAAAATAGAGTGTAATTTAATTAGAAATTAATTATTTATATAATTATATTAAAATAGTGGACTAAAATATAATTATCTTAAATATCTATTACGATAAGTATAAATCTTAGTGAGTTAATGAGTGAGTCTCGGAGTTGGCCACGTGTTGGCCGGATGAGGCATTTACCTCCCTATTTAAGGAGGTGATCAGCGGCGTGGAAAGAAAAAAAAAAGAAAAAAAGGAAAGAAAGAAAGAAAAGAGAAAATGAAGGAAAAAATAGTGATAGGCCAAAGAGTCTTTCATAGTAGAAAGAAAGAGTGAGTTATTAAAGTTAAAGTGAGTTATATTATATCTTGAGTTACTAAAATATATTTTACGTATGTTTTGACTTATCATATTTATCTTATACAAGTTATATTTTATAAACTATTATAAATTATATAAATATTTTAGTTACGTGATTTATTTTCTGACCCCTATTTGTGAAAAGGAAACCCATGAACATATTTGTTTATATTTTAAAGAATATTTGACTATAACCTTATATACAATTATATTTTGTAAGTATAGGGACTTAAATAACCATTGGTCTCTGTTTGACCATTTTGTGGTCCTCTGTTTGTCATAGATCCATTGACCTCTGTTCTGTGCGAAACAAAGTGCTGTGCGGAGATAAGTGCTACACTATTGTGAGAGCCACCTCTATAGTTCGTACGAGCCACCTCTTGAATCCATACCTCTGTTCTGATTATCACTCCTGTGACCTCTGTTCTGTTATGTTCTGTTCGGTACCGTAGTTATGGTTATATATTTACATAATTTCTATATTTCAGTTTCTGACACTTAAATGATTTGTTTACCAATGATTTATTTACCAAACTGAGTTATGTAAATGTTTTGGCCTTATTAACTATCCATAATTATTTCATGTCTCTTATACTCTTTGTATAATATTTCTCACTCTGTTATGTGCTTATAGCTGTTTACCAATTTTCAGGAAATAATGCAATTCAGAAATAGCTTTTGGAAAGTCGGGTTGCGAAATAGACACACACAACACTTTTATGATATTTTTTATATGTAAATATCGGCCTTTTTGGTCAATAAATTGTGTAATAAAAGTAGAAGCTCCGATGATTATTTTGGTACCCTCATTTAAATATTGCTTCCGCTCGCGTTTATTAATTTGTTTATGAATTGGCCGGAGGTAATTTCAGTTACTGGCCATCACGATACTTACGGGAAGCGGGTCGTGACAAATGGTATCAGAGCAATGATTTTTTTTGAAAAAAAAAAAATCATTATTGGAGCATAGGACGCATGCACATTTAAGAAATAGGGTAGCGGGTAATTAATACCTAAATATTATATTTTGTTAGTCGATTTAATTATATTATAATTTTATATGATTATATATATATAATAATTTTTTTTTTAGTGTGCCTAATTTGTGAAGGATATTAGATATAATTTATATTTGTTATAGTAAAAGAAGGACAAGAAAAGAAGGATGTCGGGCTCAAGCACCTATCAAAAAAAATTTAATTCCCCAACAAGACTATTATTTTGAGACAGAGTGAGTATTACAATTAAAACGAATTTCTTTTTATTTTTTTAATAAATATATGCCATGTTCAGGAGTTTTTTTTTTCCATAATATTCTAAAAAATTAAATTAAATTATTTACACAAATAACACAATTTTCAAATTATTTAACAAAAATTAACTTACTTTTTGAAATTGCGTCTTTAAAATGTAATTTTATGACAAAATCGTATCTTCAAAATACACTTTTATAATGACATGGTCACATGAGGTTGCGACTATATTGAAATTGTAATTTGAAAATACAAGTTTACCTTAAAGTTGTATTTTCAAAACATAATTTCAACATTGCCATAAAATTGCGTTTCAAAACACAATTTCAACATTAATGCAAAAATGATGTTTCAACATTCATTTACATTTTGAGCCGTGATTTCAACATAAGATTGGGTATGTCATTTTAAAAATGAAAAATTGTGTATCACATTTCGAAAATGAGATTTTAGTGATTTTCAAGAAATCCTAATTTAAGAAACAGGATTTTACCAAATCACAATTTGGAAAAGCAAAATAATGAAATTACAATTTCAAAATGTAATTCTATGTTGAAAAATAGTTAATATAGCAAACTTGTGTTTGCACACAATCTAAATTCATACGATTTTATTACATAAAAATTAAAAATAAAAAAAAATTATTTGTATTTTTTTTATTATCGAAGATAGTATTAGTATGTTAAAAATAAATAAAAAAATTTGTTATCTTAACTGTTTAATAAAATCGTATAAATCTTAATGAAATCATACTTGTGTACTAAATAAAATTTTACTATCTTAAATATTTTGCAACATTGAATCGCATACCAACTCTATATACCAACTCCATTTGGTTTCGTATTGAGAATTTGATTTCTAAGAAAATTTAAATATAAACCTTGAAACTAATTTAACAAAAAAAAAATGAAAAATAAAAACACTCATTACTTTCACATGATTTTATCTTTTCTAAGAGTGCAAATAATTTTTAAAAATTCAAATATTATTTTTTAGTGTTTATTTTTGTCAAATTAGTTTTTATTTCTTAATAATAATAATAATGTAATAACCCCGACCCGTAATTAGCTCATTACCGGTAATTAAGGATGTTAATTAAGTGATTAAGATTGATGATGGGATTTATAGGTAATTTGTAACATAATTGGTTGCCTATCTGTTGACTGTTAAATCATCTGTCCATGCTTAATGGTTTAAACTGTAAATTGAAAGCCTTAATGGCATCCAGACCCGGAATTGATTATACCATCGTGTTATTTGGAATTTTAGAACCTTATGGCATATTTAATTAAAATGTGATTTGGTATGATTAAATTAGATTAAATATTGTTAAAACACATTAGTTTGATTATTTACCTAAATGCCATTGAGTGGCCTACTTTACACCATTATTTAATGCTTGGTTAAGAGCCTTTCATACCATTTGCCCAGCCATTTTCCTTGCTGTAGCCATGTGAGAAGAGAGTTAGAGAGAGAGAGAGAGCATGATTTCATCTTGATTTTGCTTAGAGGATTGGAAGATTGAAGGAGTTTTACAAACATTGAGCTTCTCTACTTTGAATTCAAGACTCTAGGTGAGAATTTAACCCCTAAATTGAAAATCTAAGTCATTAACATGAAGATTTGGTGTTTAAATATGTACATTGAGTTTTGGTTTAAGAATTGGGTTACAATTTATGCATACATACTCATGTTGGTGTTAAATCACCATGCTAGTTATGAGTTTCACCATTTGTGTTGATTATGGAGGTTGAATGGTACATGCATGCATATTTCATCAAGCTTTGTAAGACAATTCCATGTTTTTGAAGTCTTGAAAGAGAATTTGGAAGAGAAATCCACATGCATACATGAATATATGGAGTTTTGGCATGTTGAGTTTGGTTTTAAGCATCAATGTTGTTATCAAGAGTTATTTGACTCATGCATGGGTAATTCATCACGTTTTAAAGTTTAAATCCATGTTTTGAAAAGGGTTTCTTGCATGCATGGAGTTTAGGAGCTCAAATTTCAAGTTCCATGAGTGTTGAAGACAAGAGTTTTAAAGAATTCACATGCATGTCTTACTTCTTGAAATTCAAGTTGAAATTGTGAGTTTTGACAAACCTTGGGCCATGATTTTACTAGTTGATCTTTAAAACTTTCATATTCTACAAGTTTTCTGGGTTATATCAAGTTCTAGGGCCCAAGAGAGGTGTTTTGGAGGTTTTAATTCGAGTTTTGAAGTTGGAGGAGCAATCTGGAAATTCTAGATTTTGCAGCCTCGCTCGAGCGAAGGGGTTCTCGCTCGAGCGACCACTCTGAGATCGTGCACCTCGCTCGAGCGACCAAAAGTCCGCTCAAGCGTAAATTTTGAGCTCCCAGAAGTTTGCATCATTTACAGATCGCTTGAGCGAAGGAATGTGCGCTCGAGCGACCAGTCACATTTTTGCATGCTCGCTCGAGCGAGGGAAGCTTCGCTCGAGCGAGGACTTAAAATTCTAAAATTTTGCCTAAGTGTTCCAAAGCATGTTTTGACATCCTCATTGCATCTTAGGCATTCCTAAGCCTTAATTAAGCTATAGTAATGAGGTTATGGGCTAGAAACGCACACTAAGAAAAGAATGTAACGAGTTATTGAATGACAAGTGTGTGAGTTGAGCATTGAAATAAGTATGAATCACACTAAGAGATTGCAAGGGTGTGTGTGTTCTAAGCCATGTGATAAGAATAAACATGAACCAACGTGATGTAAGCTAAGCCTTAATGGCCACATGAATAAGTAATGATAAGATTCGTTGGTGTTATGTATTTTGTGATTGTAGGTCAACGTCCGAGATGTGATTGACCATCTACGGAACCACTGTGAGTAACGTTAACGTAAAGATACGTTTATATGAAATTATGTTCCAAATGAAATGTGATAAGCTATGCTTTCTGAAATAATATATGTTTCTGTGAACGAACATTCCAAGTTTGAAATCTATTATGGCATCCATAGATAGTCCCAAGTCATGGGGGACGGCATGAAAATGCGGGTCCATGACATTTACGAGATCTCGTTAGCCACTTCATTGTGGTGATATGTGTTTAATCGGTGTCCGGGACCGGTTACTCTAGTCGGAAGACGTTATGTGATATGTTCGTTATGTTCTATGGGATATGCCATTATTATGTTCTGATATGAGATGACTATGATTATGCTATGATCTGTTTTATACATATGAAATGTTCGGAATTTGTTCACTAACCCCTTTACCTTAATGTTATTCACTGGGCTTTAGCTCACTGTTTGTATATATATGTATATAGGTGAGTATTCTGGAGTTCGAGCCCGAAGGCTTTTGCCTGGAGTTTTGTTCTGTTGTCAGCCAACCTTTGTGCCTCACGTGGAGGTTCCCGAAGTGTCTTGGGTTCAAGTATTGATTAATTCTGTTTATGCATGGGACTTTATTTTATTTATGTTGTCTGTACGGAAGATACTGTAATGTGTATGGTATAATATAATGTATGATTGACTTATGGTTATGTATATAAAGTTTTTAAAATATTCTGTTTCATATAAGTCAGCACAGCTCATTGGACAATTATAATTTTTGTATATTGCTTCCGCTAGCCCCTTATTATATGTTAATCTGTTCAGAGGCCTTCGGTAATCCAAGGATTACTGGCCGGTTACGATGCTAAACCTATAGGGGCGGGTTTGGGTCGTGACAGAGTGGTATCAGAGCACGAGTTATACCGCACACACGTGTCCATTTGAGCTATAGGATGTCCTAGAAATGAAATAGGGACATTGCATTTTCATGTGTAAACATATGAACATAAATGAACTGAAAATGAATTGAAATGAATCTGTAAGTTAAATGGAATAACATGTCATGAGAATTTCAAATACCGAATGTGGAATCTATGTGAACATGAATGCATGAAAGTAAGGAATCATGTGACTGTATCTGAATTGAACTTGAAGTGTAAACACGTCTGGTATGAAATGAAATGTGAAATCTGTAAGAACTTTCCTTGTATTGATAAACACCCTGTTTCTGTATAGATAAATGGAAAGAACAAGGAACGTAGACGAATCTGAATCTTCTAACGCTAGAATTAGCCGGCTAGAGGAAATGGTTGAAGCCTTAACTGAAAATCTGAAACAACAGCAACAAGGGCAAACATGTGTACCTGAACCAGTTAGTTATGATATGATAACACTGACACAGAAATACAATAAGATGAAACCACCTGAATTTCTGGGGGGTATTGAACCGTTAAAAGCCGAGGCTTGGGTTTTAGAAACTGAGAAAATATTTGACGTATTCCCGTGTACTGAGGCACAGAAAGTTTTGTTGGCAACATTCACACTTAAAGAAGAGGCTAGGAGATGGTGGATGTTAGTCCGAAATGATAATGAGGGTGTGACATGGGATAGGTTTAAAGAAATTTTCTTTGAAAAATATTTTTCCCAATGCATCCGAGATAGGAAAGTATCTGAATTTATACAACTGAAACAAGGCAAAATGACTGTGGCCGAATATGAAACAAAATTTACTGAGTTAGCCCGATATGCACCCCATATGATTGACACCGATCACAAAAAGGCTAGGAAATTTAAAGGTGGGCTTGACTTAGATGTGTATGACCGAGTTGGCATCTTAAAATTACCAAAGTATGTGGATGTTCTTGATAGGGCCTTAATGTCCGAAACAAACATAGCAGCCTTGAAAATATCAAAATCAACATCATCAACTGAACTCGAAAGAATGAAACAGAAGAAACAGAAAGTTGAAATGACTGGTAATTCGATGAACCCTACAACTGAAAAATTCGGGGCTATAACTGTGAACAAAGAAGGTCAGGGGAGTAATGTGAACAAAGATATACCTGTCTGTAGAGAATGTGGGAAACAGCATTGGGGCATTTGTCGCCGTTTGTCAGGAGCTTGTTTTAGATGTGGTCAGAAAGGGCACTTGGCTAAATCTTGCCCGCAAACTCGTCCGAATAACAAATAAGCCTAAATCTGCACCCTAGTTCCAGAAAATGCTCAGAATACCGAATTGACTAACGCAGGTATTACCCTAACCATATGTAATTGTTTTATGGGAATTTGTGTGTGTGGATCATATGTTTCTTAACTTGATATAGATTGTGGACATGTTAATTGGGTAATTTGAATTGTTAGAATTATGAACCCATGATAATTAAACTCTGGGAACTGAACGAACCACCGGTGTCTTGGAAAATATTGGGATTTGTGAACAATGGGAATTAGTCGGGTTAAACCTTTGTACCGTATTGTGAAAATCTAATATGAACTGTTAAGTATGAACTTTTGAACTACGCTAGAACTGTTGAATGTGGGAACGTATTATAATTGACTGTAACTGGGAAATCTGTATGACCATGACTAGAAATGAACCATTATATATCGACTGATATCATCAAATGACTTGACCCGTGATCTCGAATTGTGTATATGAATCAGTCATGTAGGGAATTGCTGAAATTGAGAACCTATGTCAGTTGGGAAGAATGAACTTCTGCTTATGAATTCGTGAACGAATGCTTATATGATAATTGATCTTAGACGCGTATCTGTATACGTATATATATATCCTCGATTGGGAGCCTATTAGAACTGATGGGATTGAACTATGGTTAATGAATGCTCTGAGACCTACTATTTGATGTGAACTGTCTGTGCAATACTGTGGATCCTTGCTAACAATTACCTATGCTATGGAAATATTTGGGCTTATGTATACCCCTACCTATGCTTGTGAATGTTATTAGACTCTGGACATGTACATATATGACTATACCTTTGCTCAGAATGATTGATATAATATTTGTTTTGATAATTAGACCATTGGAATTTTGACTCTGGGATTATATGACTAAGTAAACACCCCATATGATAACCTCTGAACTGTGGACTGTGATTGTTGAACATTGACTAGACTGTTGACTAGACCAGTGAGCCTATGCTTTAATGACTGTATGACCAATTTGAAACTTCTGTATAACGATATGCTATTGTATACCTTATGCTTACATGAACTCAGTTGGGAAATTGTTCTGTTGACTGTGATGTTTACTTTCGATATGAACAATTATATACCTGTGCACCCACATGTGCACTTACTTGGGAAATGTAACACTGTATATGACCTGAACTCTTCGATATGAACTACTGTGATACATAACTCTGCTGTGATTTGAGAACCGAGGAACTTAGAACAACTGTAAAACTACTGACTATACACCTAAGCGAATGGAGTATGAACTATAGAATTGATGTACCTCGTCGGGGAGTGATAAGGAAAGAACCTTTACCTGATCTAATCTAATAGAACCGTGGTTTGATGAGACCTTTGTTTGATTGATAGAACTTCTGTTTGATGGCTCATGCTTGAACTATTCTTTGATAAGGCTGGGTAGAACTTCATCTGAAACGGTCGGGTAGAACTTTTATTGATTTGACTTGAGGAGACCCTTATTGAGAGCTACTATATGATTTGATTACATTATGGGGAATTGTAAATTGCTTATGACTGAATGACAGGACTGTGCTGCTAAGGGAATTAATCGAATGAAAATTTGAATTGGCCTTGAACACTTAGAAAGAATGTAAACCGTCAATAGCAGACTATACGACTATGAAATCTGGTACCTTATGCTTGGGAGATATGGGAATACTGTATATTTATGACATGTGATTAATTACCTGGTATTACCGTTTTGGCCATGAACTTGTTTGACTAGAGAATGATTACTTCTGGGTTACTGTATTTTAAAACTAATGGAATCTGTTGATAGCAGACTGGTTTGATTATGAACTCCGTTTGTCTGGAAGTGTATGTAGTAAGTATGGCTGCTTCTGTATCGACACACAGTATGATTGAATCTGTGAAAACTGAGATTGGGGGAAAGTATATGAATGGTTACTTCGGAGTTCCGTTTATTAATAACTTGTACGAAACTACCTTGTATTCCGGATAACTTCAGAATGACTTGGACTGACTGTGATGGATTACCGAATTGAGAACCAAATTGAATAGGATCGAATGATTGACTCAGAAATTAATAAATCGATTTTCTGTAACTTAACGGGGGAAAATTACTTATGAAAATGAGATTAGTATAACCTATAACCTCGATAAGTGCTTGATATGTGTAGTGTGTGTAATAATGCAGTAAAGTAGTGTGCAACTATATTCATGTTCTATGTCATGAAAGAAGTTTTGCTTCCTGAATGTTATATGTTGCATACTGAATGAATGCTTAATTTTCTGAAAAAGTTTGTGGCACCCTTAGTTCCTATGGCCCTCGCCCGGGGGTAAGAATACCGTGGCCGATGGCCCTTGCCTGGGGGTAACAATACCATGGCTATGTATGTGGGTCTTTGGACCAAATGTATTTGATAACTAATGGGTGTACCACGTTTGACCTTATGCGAAATTCGAACATTTATATGTATATGAATCAGTATCTGTTAGCTGTTACCCGGTATCGGAGGTTCCTTTATGGAACTTATATCTGTCTGCACTCTGTTACCCGTACCGGAGGCCTCGTTATGGGGGCTCAGCTTCTGTTCTGTTATGTTACGCTTATGCGTTCTGTTCTGCTCTGTTAGTGCAAATGAATGCACCACGTATGTTTAAGCAAGAAATGTGACATCCATGTGTGATCTGGACAAGAATGTGAAAATGAACATGTATCTGAATCTGTTCTAGACTGAAATTTGAATGAGTATAAGACTCTGTGTTAATACGACCCTTAACTTCGGTATATGATTATGATTCTGTCTTGAGTTATGAGCCTATTTGTGAACAAGGTTATGTTTCTGTCTTGTAAAGAGTTGGAACTGTTTTCCTGATATAAGATAACTCGAGTTTGGGGACCAAACTCTTTTAAGGGGGGAAGACTGTAATAACCCCGACCCGTAATTAGCTCATTACCGGTAATTAAGGATGTTAATTAAGCGATTAAGATTGATGATGGGATTTATAGGTAATTTGTAACATAATTGGTTGCCTATCTGTTGACTGTTAAATCATCTGTCCATGCTTAATGGTTTAAACTGTAAATTGAAAGCCTTAACGGCATCCAGACCCGGAATTGATTATACCATCGTGTTATTTGGAATTTTTAGAACCTTATGGCATATTTAATTAAAATGTGATTTGGTATGATTAAATTAGATTAAATATTGTTAAAACACATTAGTTTGATTATTTACCTAAATGCCATTGAGTGGCCTACTTTACACCATTATTTAATGCTTGGTTAAGAGCCTTTCATACCATTTGCCCAGCCATTTTCCTTGCTGTAGCCGTGTGAGAAGAGAGTTAGAGAGAGAGAAAGCATGATTTCATCTTGATTTTTCTTAGAGGATTGGAAGATTGAAGGAGTTTTACAAACATTGAGCTTCTCTACCTTGAATTCAAGACTCTAGGTGAGAATTTAACCCCTAAATTGAAAATCTAAGTCATTAACATGAAGATTTGGTGTTTAAATATGTACATTGAGTTTTGGTTTAAGAATTGGGTTACAATTTATGCATACATACTCATGTTGGTGTTAAATCACCATGCTAGTTATGAGTTTCACCATTTGTGTTGATTATGGAGGTTGAATGGTACATGCATGCATATTTCATCAAGTTTTGTAAGACAATTCCATGTTTTTGAAGTCTTGAAAGAGAATTTGGAAGAGAAATCCACATGCATACATGAATATATGGAGTTTTGGCATGTTGAGTTTGGTTTTAAGCATCAATGTTGTTATCAAGAGTTATTTGACTCATGCATGGGTAATTCATCATGTTTTAAAGTTTAAATCCATGTTTTGAAAAGGGTTTCTTGCATGCATGGAGTTTAGGAGCTCAAATTTCAAGTTCCATGAGTGTTGAAGACAAGAGTTTTAAAGAATTCACATGCATGTCTTACTTCTTGAAATTCAAGTTGAAATTGTGAGTTTTGACAAACCTTAGGCCATGATTTTACCAATTGATCTTTAAAACTTTCATATTCTACAAGTTTTCTGGGTTATATCAAGTTCTAGGGCCCAAGAGAGGTGTTTTGGAGGTTTTAATTCGAGTTTTGAAGTTGGAGGAGCAATCTGGAAATTCCAGATTTTGCAGCCTCGCTCGAGCGAAGGGGTTCTCGCTCGAGCGACCACTCTGAGATCGTACACCTCGCTCGAGCGACCAAAAGTCCGCTCGAGCGTAAATTTTGAGCTCCCAGAAGTTTGCATCATTTACAGATCGCTCGAGCGAAGGAATGTGCGCTCGAGCGACCAGTCGCATTTTTGCATGCTCGCTCGAGCGAGGGAAGCTTCGCTCGAGCGAGGACTTAAAATTCTGAAATTTTGCCTAAGTGTTCCAAAGCATGTTTTGACATCCTCATTGCATCTTAGGCATTCCTAAGCCTTAATTAAGCTATAGTAATGAGGTTATGGGCTAGAAACGCACACTAAGAAAAGAATGTAACGAGTTATTGAATGACAAGTGTGTGAGTTGAGCATTGAAATAAGTATGAATCACACTAAGAGATTGCAAGGGTGTGTGTGTTCTAAGCCGTGTGATAAGAATAAACATGAACCAACGTGATGTAAGCTAAGCCTTAATGGCCACATGAATAAGTAATGATAAGATTCGTTGGTGTTATGTATTTTGTGATTGTAGGTCAACGTCCGAGAAGTGATTGACCATCTACGGAACCACTGTGAGTAACGTTATCGTAAAGATACGTTTATATGAAATTATGTTCCAAATGAAATGTGATAAGTTATGCTTTCTGAAATGATATATGTTTCTATGAACGAACATTCCAAGTTTGAAATCTATTATGGCATCCATAGATAGTCCCAAGTCATGGGGGACGGCATGAAAATGCGGGTCCATGACATTTACGAGATCTCGTTAGCCACTTCATTATGGTGATATGTGTTTAATCGGTGTCCGGGACCGGTTACTCTAGTCGGAAGACGTTATGTGATATGTTCGTTATGTTCTATGGGATATGCCATTATTATGTTCTGATATGAGATAACTATGATTATGCTATGATCTGTTTTATACATATGAAATGTTCGGAATTCGTTCACTAACCCCTTTACCTTAATGTTATTCACTGGGTTTTAACTCACTGTTTGTATATATATGTATATAGGTGAGCATTCTGGAGTTCGAGCCCGAAGGCTTTTGCCTGGAGTTTTGTTCTGTTGTCAGCCAACCTTTGTGCCTCACGTGGAGGTTCCCGAAGTGTCTTGGGTTCAAGTATTGATTAATTCTGTTTATGCATGGGACTTTATTTTATTTATGTTGTCTATACGGAAGATACTGTAATGTGTGTGGTATAATATAATGTATGGTTGACTTATGGTTATGTATATAAAGTTTTTAAAATATTCTGTTTTATATAAGTCAGCACAGCTCATTAGACAATTATAATTTTTGTATATTGCTTCCGCTAGCCCCTTATTGTATGTTAATCTGTTCAGAGGCCTTCGGTAATCCAAGGATTACTGGCCGGTTACGATGCTAAACCTATAGGGGCGGGTTTGGGTCGTGACAAATAATAATAATAATAATAATAATAATAATAATAGCATATTCTGAAATTAAACCAATCATTTTTGTTTTGTATTTTGAAATTGTAATTCCAAAAAATCGTGTTTCCCAAATTACCATTTCTTGAAAATTCATTTAAAATCCGATTTAAATGAAATCTCCTTTTTAAAATGCAATACCTATTTTATGTTGAAATCATATCTTTAAAATGAAATTTCATATTGCAATATCATTTTCAAATTGCACAAGCCATGTTGAAATCACATTTTGAAAATACGATTTCATGTTAAAGTTGAAATTGTGTTTTGAAAGTGCAACTTCAAAATAAGTTTGTATTTTTAAAATGTAATTTTAACATACCTACATCAACACTCTTAGGTGACCATGTCATTAAGAAAGTGCATTTTAAAAATGTGATTTCAAAAAGTGAGTTAATTTATTAAATAATTTAAAAAGTGTATTATTTTTATAAATAATTTGATTTTTTAAAATATTTGGAAAAAAAAAAACTCCAAGTTAACCGCACTAGGACCAAGTAGAAACCAAGTTGGGCCTCCTTAAAAAACAGTAATGATATATAAATAGGAAAAATTACTCATAAATCTCATATTGAGAAATGTTGCTCTATCTAGTCCTGAGTGTTTTTTTATAAACTATTTAGTCCTTTTTATATTTGGTATGGTATCTTTGTTTTTTATATTGTATAAACATCAATATATTGTATCCCATATTGGTGTATGATGATGTTTGATGAGGTTGAAGATGTAGTTGATGTTTGATGATGTTCACAATGTTGGTGATGTTGATGATGTATGATGATGTAGTTGATGTTTGATGATGTTTTATGATGTTGGTGATGTTGATGATGTTTGATGAGGTTGAAGATGTAGTTCATGTTTGATGATGTTCACAATGTTAGTGATGTTGGTGATGTTTGTAGTTGATGTTTGATGTATCTTTGTTTGTTATATTGTATAAACATCAATATATTGTATCCCATATTGATGTATGATGATGTTTGATGAGGTTGAAGATGTAGTTGATGTTTGATGATGTTCACAATGTTGATGATGTTCACAATGTTGATGATGTAGTTGATGTTTGATGATATTTTATGATATTGGTGATGTTGATGATATTTGATGATGTTGAAGATGTAGTTGATGTTTGATGATGTTCACAATGTTGGTGATGTTGTAGTTGATGTTTGATGATGTTGATGATGTTTTATGATGTTGGTGTTGTTGATGATGTATGATGATGTAGTTGATGTTTGATGATGTTTGATGATGTAGTTGATATTTGATGATATTGATGATATTTTATGATGTTGGTGATGTTTGATGATGTAGTTGATGTTTGATCAATGTTGATGATGTTTTATGATGTTGGTGATATTGATGATGTTTGATGATGTAGTTGATTTTTGATGATGTTGTTGGTGTAGTTAATGTTGCTGATGTTCCGAAAGGAGGAAAATCTAAAAAAGGCCTATAGTGGGCTTTTAACATTCAAATAGGACTTATTAGTCTACAAAATAAAAGACAGGACTAAATGGTTTAACATATTAAAATTTAAAATTTATTGGTGTTTTGCTCATATAAATATAAAAAAATTATAAAAAACTTTTTACAGATTAACTTTTTGGCATAGAGAGGAGAGAGTATAGATTATTTATTTATTTATTTTTATGAGATGGTAAAGTTCAATTACTTTGTGAGTTGTCTCAATGCACTTGGGTAGGCCAAAAAAAAAAAAAAAGTAAAATAAAATAATTTAGTAGTTTATTAATTTATTTACATTATATATATATATATATATATATATTTATAATAAGTCAATAAGTTTAAAAAAAAAAATCGCTTCCTAAAATAAGTCTTGATGAGAGAGAGAGAGAGCGTGCTAGTTAAATGACTAACCAACAACTAAAGTTTAGGAGTTTTTTTTGTTGTAACTTAGAGTATCTCTAATAGAGCTCTCAAAATACTTGTCAAAGTTATAATTTAGTAATAGTGATAAAAAAGTGAGTCTTTAATGGCTTATTATTTTACTTGTCACAGATGGCATATGCCATAACTGTTCTCAAATTTGGTAAGTAAAATAGCAACTGCCAAACATACCACATCAACAAATATGAACATATTTGTGGCTCCAATTTCAATTGAAAAAATAGAATTGAAACAGTAGAAAATCAAGTAATTTTTCAAATTGAATTATATTTAGTTTTTTTTTTCTAATTTTTCTAATTGTTTTCATTTTTTATATTTGTCTAGTCGGGAATAATATAAATATATAATTTTTTTTTTTTACAAATAGTTAAAAAAAGGCCATAAAAGACAAAAAATAAACAAAAATAAAATCACAAAAAAACCTATATCCAAACAACACCTACAAATTAGGAGGGAAAGTTGGTTGAGAATTGCCAAAACAGCAAGTGACCATTGAGTACCATTGCTATAATTTGGCAAACACTGTTCATTGCCAAATTATAACAATAGTAATGGTATTATAGCAACAATCATTGGAGATGCTCTTATAAGTTAGTGTTTGGGAAGTTAAAAATTAGTTTTTTTGGTTAAAAATTACAAAAAAAAAAAAATGTTAAAATAGTTAAGGGGTTGTTTGGGATGACCTAAATAAGTGTACTTTTTGTTTTTTTACGAAAAGATGTACAGAAAAGTAGAGAGGTGATGTGATGAAAAAAAGATAAAAAGATAAAAAGATAGATTATTTCTCATATGTCAAACTTGGCCTAATATGATAAACTATCACATTAAATTCATAATTATTATTTTTTTTTCACAAATGTTACATCTAACTACAAAAAATCCAATCTTCTTTCTAAACACAAATATTGTAGCCTATTAAAATAGATAAAAACTAAAATAGCTTGTTAAAATAGTCAACTTCCCAAATAAGGCCAAAATGTTTGGTTTGGTTTTGAAAAACTTATTTCATTTTTTTAAAATAAAATATTAATTGGGACAATTGAAAATGAGTGGCATTAATATAAAATAATTGCAATGTCATGAAAGTATAATCAATTTATACATTAAATTGCACAACTAGGCCTCGTTTGGTAAGTGATGATTTTAGTAAAAAACTAAAAAGTTACTAAAAAAATTAAAAAGCCAACAACAATCTATACCAAAAAGTCAAAGATTTTTTTTTTCTATTTTTTGCATATCTTTTCGTAAAAAATTAAAAAGTCATCCCAAACATACTAATTTTTTTTACATCATATTTTAACTAAAAAGTCAAAAAGTTACTAAAAAATACATGTTCCCAAATGAGGCCTAAGTATTGTACTTCTATCTGTTTGTAATTATTTTGAGTTTATACTTTTTTTTTTTTTTTTTTGCAATTGTCCCAAATTAATTTGGTGAAAGTAATAAAAATAAATAAATAAAATACTTATTATTTTTACATAATTTTATCTTTTCAAAGGCCAAAAATCATTTTTAAGAATTTAAAAATATTTTTTTGATATTTATTTTTATCAAATTAGATTCTACGTTTTCTTTCTTTTTTTTTTTTTTTGAGTGTGTAGTAGAAATTTTGGTAAACCATTTAGTATTTCTAACATTACTCAACTATTTGATATCCTTCTAAATGGTTTTTATTTTTATTTTGGAACATGAATTATGATTTGTTGCATAATACAACTAGTACCCTCCAAGGGGGCAAGGAATGGTCCTGGAACATATGCGAACAAAGATCCATTTCATGCAACTTCTCAGACATTAAAAATGCCTGAAAACGACTCATAATTGTCAGAGACGATGGACTGGGAAGTAAGTGGTCCATTTGCAACTACATATAAATATACCCTCTTGTCTTTAATTGCGTCTGTTTGTGGTATCTTTGGGGATCAATCAAGCACATTTTCACTATTTCAATGACTTTTGACACTTTTTTATCATCCAATTTTAAAAGGGACTGGACTTTCTTTCAATTTGTGATCGGATTAGAGGGTATTGTTAGATTTGTGTAGGCTTATTATGGGTTCCGTTTTGATGATTCGAACATTACAATGTGTAGAAATCGTCAAGTACTATATGTCTGTAAAAAATTATATTGACCAGATATCGATAATTATCTCATCGGATCAGATTTCTGTCAACCGTTTATTTTTTTATCGTTCATTTTTTTTTTATTATACAAAACTGATTTGATCACGTAATTATCGATATCCGCTCAATGTGATTTTTTACTAACATATAGTACTCGACGAGTTTTACATATTAAACTGTTCCGATTATTAAAACGAGACTTGTGGTGAACCCCCACAGACCCAACAGTATTCTCCAATCTGATCATGGACGAGAAGGAAACCAATCCCTTTTAAAAGATAGTGGGCAAAGTGATCATTGTCCATGGCCATATGATTCATTTATCTAGGG
The DNA here is from genome assembly GCA_030407325.1 of Camellia japonica. NCBI lineage: Eukaryota > Viridiplantae > Streptophyta > Magnoliopsida > Ericales > Theaceae > Camellia > Camellia japonica. Next base: position 68,703,076 of record JAPPVO010000013.1, on the reverse strand, counting down.
CTGTGCAAAATACCGCCCAATCCGCTAAAACAGCACCGATCCGCATCTATCCGCACCGCTCTAACCGCTAACCGCGGTTTAAACTTTAAAATTTATAATCCGCCAACCGAACCGCTCCGCTCCGCTATAGTTAATACATATATATTTTTTAACCTCCAATGAAATATCAATGTAAAAATGAGTGTGAGAGAGATTTAAGATATAAAATTTATTATAAATTAGTGGCTATATATATGAAACATATTATGTAAAATTACTTTGTGTTATATATCTAAAAAATATTATACAAATTAGTGTTATATATTATACAAATGTATGATAATTAGTTAGAATATTCTTCAATCCGCCAATCCGTCAAAAACCGCCCAAACCGCAATTTGCCAATCCGCTAATCCGCCAACCCGCCATTCGATTTGTAAATTTACTCTCAAACCGCCCGACCCGCACCGCGCACACCCCTATATTTATCTACTAGAAGCTGGGTTACTTGTTTTCTTACTCAAAAGGTTGAGATTTTTAGGGTTGAGTAAGAAATTCGTAATCCGATTTAGTCTAGTCCAATTCAGTAAGTTTGGATTGGTTTTTTGAATTCGTGGTTCAGTTCCGGATTGAACAATTAAAAATCCGTAGTTCACGGATTGGTTCTGGATTGAACCCCACGGTTCCAGATTGGAACCGATCCGGACCGTATACAAATAGTCTATATTTTTATTATACACCTTCCTGCATAGTATCTTCTCTTATTTTATATAAAACTTAAATCCAAACCTAAACTTACATAGTATCTTCTCTTATTTTATATAAAATTTAAATCCAAATCTAAACTCACATAGTATCTTCTTTTACTATTTTTGTTTGCTAGTTTTTAATGTTAATTTGTAATGGTCTAAATACTTATGGTGGAACCAGTTTTCTTATGGTTATTTAAATTCTAAAACAGTATGTAGTTATTATGAAAAGACATATTGTTATTGTGAAACTAATATGATGCTATAATTATATTTTTATGAAATTAAAGTGTTATATATATTTTTTTATTATTTAATTATGTAAATCTGTGGTTCTAAACCGATCCAATCCGTGTTTAAATGGATTGGTTCGGATTAGTTGCACGATTTAAACGGATTGGATTGATTCTAATTTTTCAAGAACCGTAAATAACGGATTGGTCCTGATTTTACCCCAATCCAATCCAATCCGGACTATACTCACCCCTAGATTTCTACAATTTGGTTAATATTGAGTTGTATGTTAATTAAAATGCAAAGTTCAATCCAAATGAATAGTGGTACTAATATAACAGGTCATAGGATTAATGCTATACATCATTCCATTTTTTATCCCTTTTTTTTTTTTTTTTTTTTTTTCATTCATAGACAAATTCATATATAACCCACTCACTTATATGTTGGAGTAAGAAAGGAAATAAAAAATAAGATTATATATAATATTTTCATATAACAACATTATAACTATTTTGGATTTTTAACTTTTGTTCGAATTAGAATGGCATGTTTTCAATAACACAGTCTCGCCCAAACACAGCAAAAGATTCTTTCCTCTTTTGCTCTTATTGGAGAACCCCATCCACTTTAGCTAAAGTTTTTCCCACTAACCAAACCCATAAGCCAAAAAATTTCAATTAGCTGTCATGCAAGTAAAACATAATAAAGAGGGTCTACTCATCAAGAACGATGATCAAGTTGAAGTTAGCTGCACTGCATATATATATATATATTTTATCTAATAAAATAATTAAAAAGTTTCCAAATGATGCCTCATTATCATAACTAAACTAATTAATATAGCTTAAGAAACTACATAAATGGAAAAAAGAAAGCAACATCATTGCGTCTGCCGGGAGTCGAACCCGGGTCTATTGCTTGGAAGGCAATTATCCTGACCGTTGGACTACAAACGCCCTTATGCTATTCTTTTGTTTAATTGAATCTTATAGATAATAACATATAGTTTTATCAAGAAAATTGACCGTTTTATCAATAGCTGCTCTAATTAGATCCTCCTGTGCTGTCCACTAGATTGACTTACATCTAAAGTGATTCTCCCATGTGATAACATTACGTTAAAAATCAATTGGATTAGTTCAGTTGGTCATCTATATATAATTTTATTTAAAAGGTTAAAGGATCAATTTGGTTAATAAATTTTTTTCGATTCTGAAACTCTTTATTGTATTGATCATTTCTCCTTTTTTTTTTTTATAGGCTTCTTAAGTTGGTTAGTTAGTGGGCTAGTCTTTCTTTCAATTATTGGACTCTTTGTTAAACTTCTTTAGTTGTTAGATTATGATTTTTCGAAAGTAATTTTGTTTATGTCGTAAATAATCTCTTATTGATTGATTAAAAAATTAATAATAAATTATTGAGAATCGTTACGCTAGAGTAAGAAAATAGTTAAGTCTAATTGCCTGTATATTAAATGACTCAATAGTATAAGACAACTTAGTAGTCGATCTAAAGTTCAAAGACATAAAAAATAAAAATTTGTTCTTGTCAAAATTTCAAATTGTCCAAGGCCCTGTGACTAAGAGCAATTCCACCCAAAATTTCAATTGTGACATGACAACCAAATAGCTTCAAAGGGCTCTACCCGAAGCTTCAAAATTTGAGTTGTCATTGGACAACAACCTTCGCATGCCAAAATCGGTATGACCTCTAGTTTATGGGTGTCTCTATTTACACACCACCTCTCATCTTAAGGCACACTATTACTTATTTTTTTATTATAATTTTAACTTTAAATAAAATGACCACAAAAGACAGAGAGTAATTGGTAAAGCACGATAATCTTAAATAAAGCCTACGTTTGTTCAATTTTATTTAAGCCTATATTGTCCTTTATTTAACCTTAAATAAAGCCTACGTGTGTCCAATTGTTCTAAAAAAGCACAATAACCAAATAAAGCATCAAAACCAGTACCTCTAGCACCAACATACAATTTGTTCGATTGACTAGTATTGAACAGGCTCTAATATTTCGGTTTCTAAGTGTCAACACACAAAATCTGTTCGGCTATCAATAGTCGAACATGTCTGCTTTGTTCGACTCTATACTGCCGAATACGTATAACATTTTTTTTTTTGCTTTTTCCAAAACTGTGCTCCAATGTCTACTTTTTTTTTTTTGCTGTTTCCAACTGTGTTGAGCACTACTGACAACGTCTTTGATAAGAAAAAAAAGTGTATTGAGCAATGGGTCTTCACCACTGCTTTACTCTGAACATAATAATGGGTCTTCACCGGTTTAAACAGAGAATGGAGGGGGAGATGGAAGATTGTGGATAGATTGTGGGTGGGGTGTGTGATTAAGGATAAAGATAGAAGATTGTGGTATGTATTGCGCAAATCATTTATTTATCAAATTACTAAAGGTGTGCCCTGAGTAGTGGTTTGCCATGAGATAAAATTTGGTGTGTAAATAGAGGTATCCCTAGTTCATGCCTTATTTATTTTTGTTTTATTATTTTTGCCAAGAATGTAGTCCATACCAAAATTATTAATATACAGAGTAATAAAATAATAAATTTGACATATCGGGTGAAATTTTTTATTTTAGAAATGTTAAATTGACTTATGTCAATTTATCATCTAAACTTTCAAAAAACACTCACTTTAAAAATTTTGGATGAAAATTTTCTAAGATCTTATTTTAAGATTTAGCTTGGGCCTTAAGGCATCAAATTCTCATTAATAATAATAATAAAAAGGGTCTGAAACACCTACTATTTTTAACGTCTCTAATTTAAAACAGAACGTAGGGTGCCCTTTAAAGCAAAAGGAATGTAACTTTCTCTCTTTTGAGCATCAAATTCTAAAAATGTATCCTTGGTTTCTCACCAAAGTGACAGTGCAATGCAATATCATTTTTCATCCGTAAAAATTTAAGATTCTTATAATTTGTTAAAATTGAACTGTCAATTTTCAATTCTTTAAAAGTCAATCAAAGGCCCATGTAATAACATCAATGGCGAATTACACCTGTAGTTGATGTAATTTATCTTTTTTTGTGCGAATCTCTATATTTTAATTGCATTGATTTTATTTTTGAATTTTTTATATTATTTTAATTTAATTTAATTGATAATATCCTTAAATTGAATTGCAATCAATGGATAAAATAATTGATACACTCTTTTCAAAGTAATTGAGATGTTCTATCCATTTTAAAACTATTCATTCTCTTCAAAAATTGACAAATTGTAACAAAAAAGTAAAAGGTAAAATTGAAACAATTAGAATTATAAGAATCAAATTGACATAATAAATTACAAAAATCACAAATACAATTTGCTCTAACATTAATCGGTGGTGCTACATGTATTAATTAGTGTACTAATTAGTGTACCAATACCATGGTTATCAGAATCCTGATTCGGATCTTACGATCCTACGATCCATTTGAGTACAATCGATCCGGATCGTGTAAAAAACTCCTTATAGGTAGGATCTTTTGATCTTAGTAGTGTGATCTTATAGGATCGTGGAATCCCGATCTGAATTCGATCCTATCCGATCCAATTTACAAGCCTTGTTTTGTATTGTATGATATATTTTATTGTAAATTTTATGTTTGTTGCCTAAATACAATTTATGTGGTCAAAATAAATAATAAAAATTAAGTTGTATTGAATCAAATAGACTAAGAAAAACAAACTAGGAAACAAATATTGAAATATTGCGGTAATTTAAGAAAATTAAATAGTCGGAAAAACAAACTTAACTTTAGCGGAGTCTAAGAAGGGTAAGATGATTGCAACTTTATCCCAATTTTTGGAGAGATTATTTTTGTGACCTGAATCCGCTCCATCAGGGATGCTAATGACAAACCTTATCATTTGGTTAAACTGTTATTTTGAGTTCTTAATCTATCTTCATATCCAATTTTGTTAAATATTTTTTCTTCACTTTCTATGCATTATTGTAGATTGTGAAGTATTTTGTTATAGAATTCTTCTTCTTCACCTTCTTTTTTGATGAAATACAAAACTTTTACCATCGAGTTTTCTATTGTATAATATTATATGTACATTTTATATTGAGTATTATATTTTTCACAATATCTTCACTTTTTTTTAATAAAATATAGGCTCATTTTGTGTATACTTTACAAGAAATATTTATTTAAATTAAATTATTATGTAATTTGTCTTTTTCGGTAGAATCTTACGATCCTCGATCCGATTCTACAATCCAATCCTATAAACACCTCCAACGATCCAACATAAGATCCCGATTTTAACAACCTTGACCAATATTAATTATATCATTATTGTTGACCTTATCATTAATTACATTATAAATATTAAAAAAATTTAAATTATACTACATTACTAATTGATATATTAGTTAATACACTAATTAATACATATAGCATTATTCAAGATTGAGAATTTGCTCTTTTTAAGAATATATTCTTAGTGGTAATAAATGCTCAAAAATAAAAGAAAGCCTCACAGCACAGGTGCTATCAGAACACACTTTCCGAATCCGTGTATTAGATATGTAGCTTTTGAGTGCAAAAGCAATCCGTGTATTAGATATGTAGCTTTTCAGTGCAAAAATGGTGGTGATACGTATATTAATTAATGTATATATTAGTGTATTAACTAGTATTATAATATTATTAATGATCTTATTTATTATACAAATTATAAATACTCAAAATTTTTAAAATTATGCCACATTATCTATTAATATACTAATATATATACTAATTAGTACATATAATATTATTCGTGCAAAAAAATAGCATATTGCAATTCTGGACAATACCACTTCCGGAATCCGTGTATTGGATGTGTAGCTTTTGAGTGCAAAAAATGGCATATTGCAATTCTGGACAATGCCACTCTCTTCTCTCATTCATCTCCCAGAACCAAATCCCAGAGAATCATGTCCACTTCAACTAATATATTTTTTCTCGTCACAAACCAAACATAGCAAAAAGTGTAATGTTAAAATAAACCTATATATATGCAAGTCCTAGTAATGAGGATTGTTGGGTGTTCACGTGGTGATGTTGGTTGATAAAAGTTCCAACAAACAGAATGGGATATTGAAACCAGAATGGGATATTAAAAGTTTTCAGGTTAAAATCTCTTAATTTGGAACGGACAAGAGAATATTTTGGTAATCTCTATAAGGGGCGTTGCCCTATACCTTTGGAAAAATGAAAAGATTTTCCTGGGTAATTCTATTTTCATACACCACATTGTTTCTGTGCACACACTTAATAAATTTTATTTTTATTATAAATTCATCCTTAAATAAAACGATTAAAATGACATCCATCCACACACTTATTAAACATCCAAAATAGAGATTTCTCTAAACATCTTTTTCTTGTAAAAGCTCTCTTTGTACATCCACTGTCCATCACCTACGTTAATTTTCTATTCTATTTAAGTCTTCAAATACTCTTCGAAAGAAGGTAATAAAATCTTGTAACTTAAAGGGAACATAGGCTGGAGAAAAATCTAAGCGAAGCACACAGGTCGTGCACCTAGAGCCTCAGCATCAGACGCATGCCTCCCTTCAAACAATTTGAGCCACACAATTGCGCCTTGTAGAACACTGCTGAAACCAATAGTGTTAAAGATCAAAGAGAAACTCAGTTGGTGAAACATTAGTGGTGATAAATAAAAACAAAGGAGAAACCCACTGTATAAAATCTTTATGCTACAGCATGAACAGCTGAATCCAGAATCAAGAAACACTCCTAGTTTTTGAGAAAAAGCAAAAGAGGCAAAGAAAACAATAGAAAGAGCTTTCTGTGCACACATTTTTTATTAACTGGGTATATTTGGAATGTGGGGTGTGTAGATTGAGATAAATACCTAAGAATCAAATTACTAAGTATATGGAGTGAGAAAGGATGTGTACAGAGACAATGCGGTGTATGAAAATAGAATTTTCCGATTTTCCTGTAATAAATAATAATAAAAAAAAACAATTTGGCCTCTTTTGAGAAGTGGATTAAAAGACACTTCTCAACTTTTAACCCATTTTAAAATCACATTATCTCTCACTTTTTATATGTTTTTATAAAAAAAATTAAAAAATCAAACTTTTAATTATCTTCTCAAACTCCTTTGATTGTTTGTTTCGAGAAATAGATAATCACTAATTCAGAGGGGGAGGGTGTTTGGAGTGAATTGTAGGTAAGATTTTAGAATAAATTCCAATGGCCGACAGGTGATTTTAATTCTCTTGGTCAAATCCAATTATCATTGTTTGGGAAAAGACATATTCATTCATCAGTGCCTTATAAAGAGGGAAAAATATCAAATCAGTGATATTTATAAAAAATAATTATAAATTAGTAATAAATTTTATAAATATTAATAATTAAAATTAAAAAAATTCTATCAGTGTGTAATTATTTTTTAAGAGGTGGATTGAATTGTAATTTTACCACCACAACATCAAATGGCATATTGGAATTGTGGGAATGAAAAAAAAAAAATGAAAAAAAAAAATAAAATATTTGTTTAATTTTGGAGTTTTCAAAATTAGTTTTTGAATTTTCAATTCATGTTATTTTAGTGAAAAATGTTTAAAAAAATCACTAAAAATAAAATAATATGAATTGAAAACTCAAAAAATATTTTTGAAAACTCCAAAAATAAACAGATATAATTTTATTTTATTTTTAGTGATTTTTTTAATAGTTTAATTATTTTTTTACTCTTTAAATTCACTTAATTTAAATACACTTAAAAACTACAAAATTTGTGTTTTTATTTTATTTTAAATTCACTGAATAATATTAGTTAAATTTTTTTAAAAAAATCCTCACATATATGTTAGTTTTTAAATATATTTAGATTAGGTGCATTTAAAAAAATATATATTAACTAAAATATTTGAAAATTTTGCTGAAAAAAACCTAATTAAAAATTTAAAAACTATTTTAAAAACTTAAAATTAAACAGTTATTTATATTGGTGATGTTTATTTAATCCATTATCATCTAGTTGCATGTATATATGCTTGCGAGGGCACATAGATAGTGCTTTTTGGCCATACCAGAATGTCTTGTACCCCCACCCCCCCTCTTTTTTCAATGATGCTCCTTTCCATGCGGCAAAATACAAGTTTTACTGTTTGTTTTAATATCATATTAAATTAACAATTATCAGATCATTTAAAAGTTTAAACAGTTAAATAGAGGAAAAAAATTTACTTATATATTGATTAATTACATTAAGACTGAAAAATCTATAATAGTAAATAGCTATCTCAATCAAACAATTAAGACAAATTGGCACAATAATTTAATGTTGAAAAAAAATCACAATTGAAGTACATCTAATTGTCATAAAAAAAATTACGAGCCAAATCTACAAAACAATCCACTAAGAAGATAAAAAAAAATTATACATGAGTACCCTCAATTAACTAACGAATCCACACCTTAATTGAACAAAACCCAATGAGCCTCTTCCAACACCATTTTCACCACAGAATTGCTTTGCCCAATGTTAAATCCACAATGTCAATGTCAAAGCCATGACGATAAACTACTCTGGAATTCACCAAAATTTTAGGCCTGAGTTTTTTAGAATCTACCGAAGAACATCTATCTCTTTATGTGAATAAAAGAACAAAATCAACCTTGATGTTTATCAATATGTAATTCGTTGATTCTTGTACATAGTTAGCGAAATGGCAAATAAAGAATACTCAAGATACGGAATGTCAACGCAAATTCCTCTACACAAGTATAATTCGAGTTAGATTCATATCTAAACACTCACAACTTCACTAAAACAAAAGAGCGAATAAATTACAACTGAAAAGCATTTTGTCAAACGAGATTACCAATTATAAAAACCTAACAAAGACACCCTTAATTATTACAAAATATTACATTATCTCTCATTTATGAAGCCGTACATTATGACCTATCAACTATAAAAACATACAAATGACTCACTTTAGGTGGGAAGCAAGAAACAACAAAAATGATATATTTTTATAATTAAGAATAGGGGTGAGTAGCGAACATACCGATCCACTCAAATTGATGCCGTATTTTGAACGGATGTGTGATGACGAGCAAACAGTTACGGATTGATTTTTTTCAATCCGCTTAGTTTTAGACGGATGGAGGATTTGAGGTTCTTTTGGCTGCAACCGAATCGCCACACCGCGAGCACCCCAAGTAATTTATAAGACTTTGTGTTTTCAATTTGTTTAGATATTCTGTTTATGTTTTCAGTTGAAAAAGAGTTTAAATATTCTGTTGAATATATTCTGTTGAAAAAGAGTTTTCAACTTGAATATATTTTTTGAATTAAAAAAAAATTATTATTTATCTATATTTTTTGGTTTTTAATTCTAACTCTAAAACTTATAAATAAAAAAGATGATATCTGCTGGTTGATTTTTGTTTTTAAAAATAGATATAGATGTAACAATACAGAGGCATGCAATCTCTATTACTGCAATATTCATGGTTTTGGTGGTTTGAATTGTTTTTATATTTTAAAAACCACAGATTGTAATACATTATATGAATGAGGCATGCTATGATTATAATATGTGGATGATGCATGCAGTAATTGTAATATTTTTCTTTCTTTGGATGAGGCATGCAGTGATTATAATATTTTTTTAAGTCATTGACTGTAATACTTGTTTTTTTTTTTTTTTAGAGGAAGTGTGTATGTTGAATTATGTTGAAAATTTTTAAAATTTTAAACCGCCAAACCGATTTGCATCCATCCGCCAATTCGCTCAATCCACATCCGTCAGATTGGCGGACAGACGCAGATTGATTTTCTCCAATTTGCGAATCTAGTGGACGGATGGCGGATTGAAGGTTCCATGGCCGCAACCGACCCGCGCCCACCCGTAATTAAGAATATCAACATATATGAGTTCATAGATAGAGGGAATAAGATAATATTCATAAATAATTAAAAGAAATTTTAATATAATGAACCTTTATTTCGGCCTCGTTTGGAAAGTTTGTTAGTTTAGTAGACTATTTTAGTTTTTAACTATTTTGGTAAGCTAAAATATTTATATTTGGAAAGAGAGTTGAATTTTTTTTATAATTAGATATGATATTTGTGAGAGAAAAAACAAAATAATTATGAATTTGATGTGACATTTTATCTTATTAATTATTTTAACATTTTTTTTATGGATTTTAACCAAAAAAATTATGGGTTAATTACACAAAAAACCCTAAGGTTTTGCCTTTTTTTCATTTTAAACCCCAGATTTTTAATTTCGACAAATTACCTCATCCTTCCACTCGTGTTTCAATCCGACCCCTCCCTCCATCTCCGTCATATTAAACTAACAGAAATCTAGGCAGAATTTCAGATTCAAATCCATATGTTCAAGCATTTATATCTCTCTCGCTGTAACTCTATTTCGACTCATTTTTGCGTCATTGGATTCACCTCACGGCCTAATTTGCATTGCATCCCTCATACGCCTTGTTCTACCTCTTTTGGCGTGCCATCAGAGCTCCGAAAGTTGGCTAAAAAAAGGATTTTTCTCTCTTTGGGCAAAATTTTTAGATTCGAACTCATATGTTCAAGAACTTGTATTTCCCTCATTGTAACTCCATTTTGCCTCATTTTTGCGTCGTTGGATTCAGTTCATGGCCTAATTTTCATTCCATCCCTCATATGCCTTGTTTTACCTCCTTTTACGTGCCGTCAGAGTTCCGAAACTTGGTCAAAAATAAGATTTTTCTCCATTTGGGTAAAATTTTCAGATTCAAATACACATATTCAAGCACTTATATCTCTTTCGTCGTAACTTCGTTTCACTTCATTTTTATGTCGTTGGATTCATATCATGGCCTAATTTTCATTCCATCCCTCATATACCTTGTTCCACCTCTTTTTATATGCCGTCGACGCTTCAAAATTTGGCCAAAAATAATATTTTTCTCTCTCTTTTTTCCCTCTATCTTCTATTTCCATGCTTCTTCCTCATTTCTTTCCACAATTATTCTCTCTTTTCTCTTCTTTCACGGCTTTTTCCCCACCACCATTACGTTTCTTTCCCCTTCTTGTAAGTCATATACCTTCGTACTCAACGACATTGCCACTGTCGAAGGTTCGGTGGTCACCACAAGCTCGGTGGAAAGGCCATGAAGGAAGAGAAAAAGAGAGAATAATTGTGGAAAGGAAGGAGGAAGGAAGAAGTATGGAGATAGAAGATAGAGGAAGAAAAAAAAGAGAGAAAATTTTATTTTTGGCCAATTTTCGGAGCTTTGACGTCACGCAAAAAGAGATGAAATAAGGCGTATGAGGGATGGAATGAAAACTAAGCCATGAGGTGAGTCCAACAACCCGAAAATAAGGCAAAACGGAGTTACGATGAGGGAGATATAAGTTCTTGAACATATGAATTTGAATATGAAAATTTTGTCCAAAGAGAGAAAAATTTTATTTTTAACCAACTTTTAAAGCTACGACGGTACTCAAAAAAAGGCAGAACAATGTGTGTCAAGGTTGGAATGAAAATTAGGCTGTGAGGTGAATCTAACAATGCAAAAATGAGGTGAAACAAAGTTACAACGAGTGAGATACAAGTGCTTAAACATGTGGGTTTAAATGTGAAATTCTGTCCAGATTTTTGTTAGTTTAATATGACGAAAATGGACGAAAGGTCAAATTGAAACACGAATGAAAGGATGAAGTTTAATTTGTTGAAATTAAAAACTTAGAATTTAAAATAAAAAAGATGCAAAACCTTAAATTTTTTTGTGTAATTAACCCAAAAATTAATTTTTGACTTTCCAAACACTCCATTTAATTGTCATGTGATTGTCACATTCATTGCAATAATGGCTTCGGACAATTCATAAAAAAACAGCATAGTGCATGAGCTTTTCAACGTTGCCAAGTTTTTCTTCTTTTTTTTTTTTTTTTTGGTTGGGTTTAAATCATGTACTCTGCTCTCAAAATATGTCTTTTATTTTATTTTTTATTATTTTAAAATATTAGTTATTTTTCAAAAATCAAGAAATAAAATAATGTGAATTTATTGTTTTACCATTCTTTTAAATTTATTAATAATACAAAAAATACAATTATAACAATTGATATTTTCAAAATAATGTACTATCAAAAGGTAGTTTTGAAAAATTAATATTTCTAAAATGTAATAATTGTACTATTAAAAAATGTTAGATTCCCCAAAGTAACTGTTATTTTGAAATGAAAGGAGTATTAAATAAGAGATTTAAATAAAAATAAAAGAAAAGATAAATATAAATGTAAATGTAATATAAGTTAATTTTTTTTAATTAAATAGTAAGCTGGTTTCGGATATTATAAGAAATTAACAAAAAAGGAATAAATAAATAAACAACATAAATGTTTAATGTTTTTAGGGAAATGTTTTGGATCCCTTTTGGGGATGACCCCTACACCCTCAAAGTGATCCTCACCCTCCATATATGTGTGGAATCTACTCATATATATATATATATATATAAAGGGTCCGCATCATGAGTGATCTAGATTTGTAAAGATCTTGTGGGGGAGTGGTTTCAATCACCACTCTTTTTTGTATATAAAAACATAAAAAGTAAACTATAAAGAGGGAACTACAGGTTATTGGCTTGATACCCCCAAAAAGAGAATTAATTACTTAAAAGTTCTATTTATAAATGTTATACTAGTTCAGGTTTTATATAAGATTTTTTAAATTAATAAGTCTTATTTAGTAAAACTGAGAATATTATCAATTTTTTTCAAGTTTTAAAACTAAGAACATTTTTCATAATAATGTTTCAGATAATTATTTCACTAATTGAGGAAAAAAAAGAGCATTAGATTGAACATTTTTACACTTCTACCTATTAGTTTGATTCAACTATCCAATAAAATCGAGAACATTATTCAGTGTGTGTGGTTTGAATTTTTTGGATTAAGGTTTTTGGAAACTGAGTTTTTTTATTTTTCGTGTTTTTTTTTTTGGTGAATATTTTTAAAATTTTAAGTATTTTTTTTTTACTTGTTTAGATATTCCTTACTTAGATGTATTTAAAAAGTAAAAAATTTGTAAAAAAATATTTTAAAAAATTAACAAATACAAAAAAATACGAAAAACATACTAAATTTTTGTATTTTTTTGTATTTTTGGTATTTATTGAATTTTTAAAAGATTTTTTCACAAAAATGATACTTTTATGTGTATTTATGTTAAGTGTGTCTAAAAATTTAAAAAAAAATGATTAAAATATTAAAAAAATTCAATAAAAACAAAAAAATACGGAAAACAAGAAAGAAAAATTTTCTGAAAACTGTTTTCAGAAAAACGAAACCAAACAATTTTTTTCAGTTTTAAAAATAAGAACATTATCAATTTTTTCATTTTTTTTCATTTTTCCTTTTTTTAGTCTTGCATATCAATATTCCATATGCTCCTTTATATATACAAAATTTTTAATTTTGTAAAAAAAAAATAATTCAATTTTTTCAATTTTGCACATAATTGTGTGTTTTATTTATTTATTTATTTATTTATAGTTTTTTCAATTTGAAAGTTATTATTTTAAAGTTTTGAAAATCAAAATAAATATTAAATTATCATGTTCTTTTATAGATAATCATAAATGATGAGTAATCATTGTTTCAAAAATCAATTCTTATTATTAAAAATTTAATGAGACTTGAAGGTCCAAAAATTTTTAATTAGAACTTAATAGAGTATGAGTTTATAAATTAAAATTTGTGTGTAAATACCCCTAAAAAATAATTACCTAGGGGTTGGGTGCATGTTCTTTTTGTGTAGAAAAAAACACAAAAAACTTGAACCATACAAGATTTCTACCATTTTGAAATTGTGTCCCTTTGTTACAAGCTCTTTTTTTTTTTTTTTTGAATTACACTGACACGTGACAGTCAAAAGTTATTTATAAACATATGAAAACATTATAAGTATTAATAATTAATAATATAAACTTTTTCATTTATGTGTAATATTAATTTTCTCTGATTTCACTGTGCAGTAATTGTCCCTCCCTCTTTTTTTTTTTTTTTTTTCTTTTTTTCTCTAAAGTACCATTTTGTAGCACATAAATCTTATAACTGTTAATTTCAAGCACACTCATGTAAGTGTAGACATCTTCTAATATTATATAAAACCTACAACCAAATTGGTATGGACATGTATTTTGTTTTTGTTTTTTAATTTAAAAATAATATTTGAACAATTACATAAAAGTAAGAGGATTTATGCCATGTTTAAAAAAAGTAATAATAAAAAAATTACCCTCAACTACCATGATTGTAAATTTCTTAGCACAAATATAATCCTTTCAATTACCTTTCTAGTGCTACAAAGGCATGTTTGGCTGTTGCATTACGTTGAATAATATTATTGATATGATGGGAATGAGTGAGAGAATTGCTAGTATAGTGATATTAAATTGGAGATACAAGATAAATTATATTTATTTATATATTAATAGGATGGTATGAGTTGATAAGGTTTAAATTTATAAATTTACTTATAGATTATCAATATGTAAAAGTTGATTTTATTATTTTTGTAAAGTGATAATGATATTTTCAACTCTAATTCCCTAGGGGTGAGCATGGTGCGGATTAGACCGGATTGGGGTAAAACTAGGACCAATCCGTTATCAACGGTTCCTGAAAAATTGGAACCAATCCAATCCGATTAAATCATGAAACCAATCCGAACCAATCCATTTAAACACGAATTGGATCGGTTTAGGACCACGGATTCACATAATTAAATAATAAAAAAATATACATATAACACTTTAATTTCATAAAAACATAAATATAACGCTATATTAATTACACAATAACAACATGTTATTCTATAATAACGATATACTGTTCTAGAATTTAAATAATTATAAGAAAACTAGTTTCACCATAAGTATTTAGACCATTACAAATTAAAACTAAAAACTAACAAACAAAACTAATAAAAGAAGATATTATACGGGTTTAGATTTGAGTTTAGGTTTTATATAGAATAAGAGAAGATATTATGGGAGATGATGTATAATAAAAATATAGACTATTTCTACACGGTCCGGATCGGTTCCAATCCGGAACCGTGAGGTTCAATCCGGAACCAATCCGTGGACTATGGATTTTTAATTCTTTAATTCAGAACCGAACCACGGATTTAAAAAACCAATCAAAACCTATCAAATTGGATTGAACTGGATCGAATTACAGATTTTACGGATTTCTTACTCAGTCCAATAATTCCCTGCTAATACACTCCTTTGAGACAATTCGTAATCCATGAGACTGACATTGTTGCAAAAAACATTTACATATTTTATCTGAGACTTGTCAAGTTATTAATCCAATATTACCATCAATAAATTAAAACAAACAGGCCCTAAAAAACCACCAGAGAACTTTAGCTGATAAAATGATGTAATCAAATTGATTTTGTTACGTCTACGAGACACGACTCATCGTAAGTGGAACACGTCACACAAAATTGTTCTGTGAGTTTTTCGTGGATGTTGTCAATAAAAGGCCTGTTTGGTTTGTTTTTGAGAAAAAATTTCAAAATTTTTTTTGAAAAAGTAAAGTTAAATTGATAAAAATAAATATTAATAAAATGTTTTTAAATTTTTAAAAATCATTTATGACTTTTCAAAAGATAATTATGTAAAAATAATAAGCGTTGATTTTTTTTGTTTCTCTCACCAAATTAATTTTTAGTTTTTTTAAAATAAGTTTATGGAAACTAAACAAAACATTTATTGATGTGAATATATCCGCAACTATAGATTTAAAATATCACCTAGGCGGGGATTGATGAGGTTTGGGAAGAGCGGGAAGTTGTCCCTTCGGTTTATTGGTCCTTTTGAAATCCTTGAGAGGATTGGCGATGCTGCCTATCGTTTAGTTTTGCCGCCGCAGTTATTCGGAGTTCATGACGTGTTTCATGTGAGTATGCTTCGGAAGTATGAACCGGATCCATCACATGTGTTGGATTGGACCGATTTAGAAGTTGACGAGGATGTCTCGTACGAGGAGAGACCGGTCCGGGTTTTGGATAGGCGGGATCAAGTTTTTCGAGGCAAGACCATCCATTTGGTAAAGATTCTGTGGAAACATCACGGGGTGGAGGAAGCCACTTGGGAACGTGAGTTGGAAGTCCGCGAGAAATATCCGGACATGTTTAGTGATTTGTAATCTTGTATTTAGATTTTGTAATATTGTTGAACTTAAGAGCTTTATATATGTCTTAAGTTGGAAAACATTGAGAATGTTTTGGTTTAATGATAGTGTTTTGGAAACTTGCCTTATAATGGAAGTGGAATGTAACATTTATATGTTGAATGTGTTTTATATATCATGAAATTGAATATGATATGAAAATGGAAATCATGTATATGAAATTGTTACAACTTGGAAGGAAAATTGCATATTAATAATGCAGGTTGAAATGTATTTGAGATGCCTCTTGATAAGAGATGAAATGGCCGGTATTGGGTCAAGTTGTTTATTATTGAATTGTCATATTATTGGAATTTGAGAAAAACCTGTTTTCGAAAACTTATGCTTAATTTCGGGGACGAAATTCTTTTAAGGGGGGAGGTTATAGCGACCCCGGTCTTTCCCTTTTGGTTGTTGTATCCGGACTTATGTTCCGTAGATCCTGTTATTATCAATTGTTGTTATCATCCTTTAATTTCTTATTTTGAGTTATAGGATGTATTGGGCAGGTTTGTTGCAGATGGGTTGGGTTTAGAAACCAAGTGTTGCTGTCCAGATTTCTGGACCGTCGCTCGAGCTAGGAGTTGGTCGCTCGAGCGAGATCTTGTTTTGGTCCTTCGCTCGAGCCAGGGTTTGTTCGCTCGAGCGAGCGACTGCGTCTAGTATAGACCTGAGAGCTGTATTTGTTGGCTCGAGCGAGCTTTTCTTCGCTCGAGCGAATTTCGAGTTCTTCGCTCGAGCGAGCATCCTGTCGCTCGAGCGTGCTTCTGGGTTGCAGACCTAAAGCATCGTATTGTTGGCTCGAGCGAGCTTTCCTTCGCTCGAGCGAGTATTCTTTGTGTCTGGTCGCTCGAGCGACCACTTCTTCGCTCGAGCGAGCCTGTTTTATTTAAATAGGCAGCAGCGGTTTTTAAAACATTTTTTTAGCACCTTTTTGATTTCAGAACCCTAGGGACGTTTTCTCTCTCCTTCTACTCACCTTCTCTCTTAGGTTTGATCTGTTTAGAGTGTGTTTCTACCCTAGGTTCTTTATTAAAAAGGTAGTGTGAGTCGAGAGCTTCCGTTTAATCTGAACAATCTTGGATTTGGAGCACTTTGGTTTGTGAGTCGTCATCTCCATCTTCTCCATTCGAGTTCTTTGCTTCGAGGTATGGGTTTCCTACTCCATCTTATAGGTTTAATCCTAAGTTTTGGTATTTCTGATATGTTGGGGTTGTTTGGTAATATTGGGAGAAGCTAGGGTTTGTTTTATAATTTAAAAAGCCCTAATTGTTGTAATACAGTTAATTCGTATAATTAATTTTGGAAAAGGTGTGGAAATTGGTTTAATTCATAATATTGGGAAGTTATGAGATTGAATGATGTAGTTGGATAATTTAACCACTCATCTTTGAAATTGAGATTATATGTGTTGTTACATTTATTTCCTGCTTAGAAATAACTGTTTTGGGCTATCGGTGGAGGATAGTCATGATTGTTGTAGACATTGCATGTGGATTAGGGAAAACTGAAACTAATCAATTGGTTAGGTCGTTGAGTATAAAGGTTGGAATAATACATTAACTTTATGTATTGGTTGATTGTGTATATGACTTTGTGTTTATATGCATCACTTGTGTATGGGAGGAGATAGGGGATGTACTCCACGGTTTAGGGGAAGATAGGGGATGTACCTCTAAACCGGTTAATGTTTAAGGGAAGATAGGGGATGGACCCAGGGTCGCAGCTCATATGCTCGCCCATTACAGTTATGATACAGCTCTTATGCTTATCTACTGGAGTATTTGTGGTTTGATTTGATACATCACTAAAATGTGTGTCAATTGGGAAGTATGGAAGTGAATGTTGATTGGGGTTGATACAACACCAACATGTGTATCCGTTATGATATAAGAAAGATTTAACTTGATTTGTTATCCCTGTTGAATTGGAAATATTGTTAATGAGAGATGAAACCTCTGTTGAGTTATTTGGCCAGGTTCTGAGCCAAATTTGTATAAATGGAAAGTGAAACGTGTCATAGACATTAGTGTCATGAAATTGTATAATGATATAATTGACTATCTTGTGTTAACCATCTATCGAATGCTACTGCTTTAGTTAATTCTTATATGTGGTTTAGTATATTTCTACTGGGCTGTGGCTCACCCTTTAAGAGAACATCATTTTCATGACCAGGTGATTCGCTACCTCCAAGGACTTAGCTTGAGAGGAATTGGACTTGAAGACTTGTCTTTAGTTTATTGGTTTTTATTTGAGATTACATGTAAACATTCAAGCCAAGGGCTTAGTTTGTAATTGAGTTAGTACTCAATCTTTTGTATCCAAGTGTTGGCTTAGAAAGATGTAAGCCCTTAGGGCATTTACTTTTGATGTTGCATGTGATGTCTTTCAAGAAAAGTACTCTGATGGATAATTTAATGATTCGTTTTGTTTTAGTAATGCATGTTAATGTTATATATTATGAGTTTATTTTGAGGGCGTTACAGAATATATCCGCAACTATAGATTTAAATAAAATTTAAGAGAAATTATAAAAAAAAATTCCAAAATGTTTAATCGTTGTAATAAAATAAATTCTAATTTTTTAATTTTATCAATTTAAATCTTAAATTTTTTTATTTATTTTCAATTTAAATCATCGCTTATGTTTATTAAGTAAAAACTAATAAAAAATTAATATTTAGACATTAAACTCAATGGAAAGCGTATTTTAAACATTTTTCGTTGATTTTACTTAATGAAAATAGTTTTATAATTTAGATTGAAAATAATTCAAAAGATTTGAATTAAATTGATAAAATAAAAAACTTAAGATTTACTTTGTTATAGGAGTCAAATTTTAGAAATGTTTATTTATTTATTTTGTTTTTAAGATGGTTGTATTGTTTGTTTCTACACACCATATCATGTACGCGAAATAAATAAATAAATTATTGCAATTTTGCATGAATCTGAGATCAGAGATCATCAGATTCTCCATATTGGCCAAGTAATCTCTGTCTTAGATTTTCTGTGGCTCCCATTATAAAATATTAGGTATCTTAATTTATGAATTTGTATTCTATTAAGTTTTAATTAAAATTTTTTGAGCTTTCAAGTCACATTAAATTTTTAATATTTAGAATTGATTTTTAAATAATGATTGTTCATCATTTATGATTATTTATAAAGGAACATGATGATTTGACATTTATTTTGATTATATCAACTTTAAAATTGAAAAACTTAAATTATTTTTTTGTGCAAAACTTAAAATTTTGTGTCTATAAAGGAGCATGATAATGGAATATAAATGTGCAAAACTAAAAGAAAGAAAGAAAAAAAAAACTGATAATGTTATCGATTTTATTGGATAGTTGAATCAAACCAATAAGTAGAAAGATAAAAACGTTTAATCTTATGCTGTGTTTTTTGTTGGAATAATTCTTATGTGTACCGTGTGAAACACGTAATCAATTGCACCAAATATATTACTAAATTATACATACAAAAAAATATAAGTTGAATATAACGTAAATTGTTTGGGTTAAATTAGACCAAATCATATACCGAGAACCAAAACTACTTACAAAGAAGTAGAAAACTTACAAACAGATTGTAAAAATCTGGAAACGAAAAAAAATTTGATCGAGGCTTGTGTTGGATATAATTTCCTTAAGACAAATTCGTCCATCGCTACGGTGCTCACGAGTTTTTATTGGACGTTCGTCTCCCAGAATACAACGATCGAACCTTGTAGCAGTAACACTACCACAACAAGTTTGGCGAACCTTACTGTGCAGAATTCTCTTACAGAAAAGACAAAGTGCAGAAGGAAAGAAACACAAGATGAATTTCAATTCTAAAATGAATGCAATGGGGCCTGTTTATATAGATGAATTGGTGCCTCTTCGAATGGTCATGGTGACTTTTCAAAAGAGTCACATTTTTTCCATGAAAAGGTGCAACTAGGAAAGACGTGATTGTTTTTTCAAAAGAATTCGAATTCTGAATCGAATCATGTTCAAATTTGACCTAAAAAATTAACAAATTTATTTAAATAAAATCAAATTTTACATTAAATAAATATTGTCTTAAAACCATACTCAAATGGTGTACTTTGGAGTCAATTTCTCATTCAATTATTAATAGTTTCCAAACCATTTTTTCAACAATCCCCCATATGAATAAAATGACAGAAAAATATGCAAGACACAATGCAGATTCAAAGAGGATTCAATTGGAAATATTCTGAATGGGGATAAGTAGCTTTTGGCTTTGAACTTTCCTTAGTAAAAGACTATCGGACTTACTAGCTAATCAGTGGACGTGATGCCTTGAACTGTTCAGCTGTTTGTGTAAGCCAAGACAATAGAATTCACACAGAATATCTTCAGACACAACTTAGTTCTCACGGTTATGGCCGTTTGGCCTTGGGCATGTCCTAGTATTTCCTGAGTGCTTTAGAGAATTTAGCCTTATCAATTCTCATAGAAGTAGCCCCTTTACACTCATATAGATGATCTTTATTTTGAGTCTATTAAATACTCCTCTTGAAAGATACCTCTCTAGGTTTTTCAAGATATAAGTGATCATTAAAAGCATAGCTTACCCTAAGTCCCTACATACAACACATGTTGCAGATATCACTCTCATCATAGGAATGGATAGGAGATAGACTCCCTTAGTGATTTCTGGTGAAACCCACATAACTTAGTTATCCCTTTGAATTTAGTTCTTGGGATTTCTAGTCATTTAAATAGGGTTACCATTATGATGACTCTTATGTAATAGGCTTTAATCATATTCCCCTCGATGAACTTTCCCTTATTTTCTCTCTGGCCAAACCTTTTGTTTAGTGGCCACTATTTTTTCGTTTGGCCTTCTCAATTATATATCATTGAGTGGATCCACTAGATTATCCTTTGACAATATTCACAACTGAAAGCAAATGTAACGCTCCAAAAATTCTCCAACATAATTTAGGTACATCAACCAACATTCATTAAAAAATAATAGCAATTCTCCAATCATCATATCATTGATCATTAAAGTTTGTACAAAATAGTCCCACATGCGAATTATACATTCAATGATATCAAATACATGAATCTATAACATGTAGAACGTCAAATCCAAAAATAAATAAAATGCCCTTAAGGGGCTTACATATTCCAAGGCTTAAACCCGGTTACACAAAAATGGTCTCTCGGATCGAAACAGTTATAGTCCTAGGCTTACAAAAATAAAATCACAACAAAACAGAGCCTTGTGCTCTAGATACATACATCTACGCCCTAGATTGGCAGGTTCACCACATCTTTTCCTGCACCAAAGATCTCACAGGGGTGAGCATAAAGCCCAGTAGAGAATTCTTAACAAATTATATACATTTTATACAAGCTTCTCAAAAATGAAATGCACATGCCATGTTATGCTTTTTGAAAGAAGACCACATCTACATCTTTTTAAAATAAACCATCATGCTCAATGATAACTTGAAATCTTAACAATTCATAAATTTACAATTTAATTCAAAGGGGCAGTAAATACGACTTAGGTAATCCCTAGGTTGGTGTTTGCAAGTAGGCATAACTAGCACTACCAAAACCCTACTTTACCGGTTGTTAACCGGAAGGGAAGTGGTACCTCCTCTGCGCGTGTTTTCGGTCTTTCACCCCAGACACTAAGGCCAACTTAATCAATTTCATCTACACCTCCTATCCAGCCTTACCAACATATTTATCCAAAACAATTCCATGAAAACTTATTTCACAACATGTTTTTCTCAATGCAAAAGTTTTGAAATCCAATAATCAAAATTTACCATAATCAAATGAATTGAGATGAAAATCTAACAATTATCAATGCAATGCAATATCCCTTCCATTTACAATTCCATCCCATGATTCAAGCATGAAGATCCATAACACCAATTTCCTCATTTCCAAGGTGATTTCACAAGATAACCATCTATCTATCCAAGTTTATCAAAAATAACAATATTTCCACATTTCTCGTGTTTTCAACAAATTAGTCATTTCAAGACTAAAATAACATTTGAACAACAACTTCCAATATCAACACATTTTCATTTTTCATGAAACTCATCATCATGATCATATATATATATATAAGAAATTTTCTCATCCTATACTCTTTTTGGCACACAAAATAGTATTTATACAATATCAACCATGTATTCTCAACATATTTTAAAAACCCCTAAATTCTAGGTTTTTCTCACCACAATAACACACACACCCAAATCACTTGTAAGAATTTTCTTCAAAAACAACTCTTCCTCAATTAATGTAGTTCAAGGCCCTCAAGAAATTATTTCAAAAGAAACATGAAACCAAATCTGCTCCCAAACTACCCACATTGTTGAGCCAACCATCAAGTTTCAAAATTCACAAGAGAAATTCCGAAAATTCAACCAAAATCTTGCAAAAATATATATATAACTCTAAGAAATCCCCTACCTTAAGTTTTGATGAAGAGATAAGATGAAACCCCAAAATCTATGATGTAGAAATTCGATCTCCACCGCACAAAGTGAAGCCCTTGCTTAGCTTTCCAAAGTTTGTGAAGGATGATGGATCAAAACCCTAATGGATTTGAAGAGACCAAGTGTTTATGGTGTTTGGTGGGTATTTTTAGAGAGAAGTGAGAGGAAATGATATTTTTAGAGAGAGTGAGATGTGTAAAAAGTGAAATGTGCATAACCCCAAATGAGAAGAAAAACAGAATTTTCAGACTCAGCCAACTTCCGCACGTGCGGCACCCATTCCCGCAAGTGCGGAGTGTGCTTCCCGTACGTGCGGCACTGACCCCGCACGTGCGACACTCTCTCGCACCTGCCTTTATTGCAGTAGCCAACCCTGGACCTCCCTTATTTCCCGCACGTGCGGCCCAAGGCCCCGCATGTGCGGCTCTGTCCTTCAGCCCAGAAAATTTCCAGCTCAACACTGGACACTCTGGATCCAACCCCGCACCTTCCGAAACATGTAGATCTTGACACAAAAATGAACAAGGGCATGGATTTTGAGAAAAACTTTTCAAATGCAACAAACCTCAAACCGTTAACTAGACTCCCGGTTAAACCCGATACTCTAACAAGGCAAACCCAAGTTTAAACAAAGGAAACAAGGCGGACAACATACTCGGTCATCACAGCAAATGTCCTATGGTATTAATTACATCAAGACTTACCGTTACTCTATGTCACTCCCATTTTCAAATAATAAATATAGAGGTGTTCCTTAGGAGTTAATGAAACCATTTTTGCTTCTACTCCAACTTTGTCCTATAGAAAGAATTGAGATTCTTTGTGAACCTACTATCGGAACTGTTACTTTGGTAAAATCCTCCAAGTACCTCCACATTTTAAGTACTGTAAGAAAAATTAATTTTCTTATTAAGATATTACCATACAAAAATATCAATACACCCCTAGAATTTTGATATAAATCAGAATATAACATTCATCACTTATTGACTATGCTGTGCTTGAATAACAAATTTCTAAATCAAATGTATGAAATAGAAAACCCAGAATAATTATGACTACACAAGTCAGAATTAATGCTTAGATAAAATCATATTGTCATAAAGATTTGCCTAAGAACCAAACAATTTAAAAACCTCATTTGACTGTATAAATTCTTACAATACAAACAAAGAGAAATACTTGTACCTCCAAATTAAGATTCAAGCTCTTAATTTTGACTTTTTTTTTTTTTGTTCAAGTTTCTGTGTGTAACTTATCATGAATCATGATTTGTCATGAATCATGATTAGCAGACAATTCTACTTCTCTCCCCTACATTTGTGATAATACATAAATTAGCACAAACAACATGACTCATTTACGAACAAGTGTCACTGTTACAAAAATTTGTGTGACAAAAGCAAATTGAATCATCTCTTCGAATTTAAGAGATAAACTCCTACATTAATATTATGATTCATGGTTAAACAAATTCTACTACACAAGGTTCATAATTATTTATGACAACCTATGTCACAACATTCAAAACTATGATTATTAATAAAATAATAATCTATTCATTTGTATAGTTATCAAATGATTCCACAATTCATATTCAATTAAATGGAATGACACTACTATTTAAATAATCTTATTTAAACTTCTATGATGTCAACAACTGCCATGATAATGCAAATATGCTACTACCATAATGGAAAAAATATGACATTTGCATGATGTATATTCTTCAAAAAAAAAAAAAAAAAGTTTAGAAACACTCAATTTAGGATCACCATATATTTATCAAAGCAGGTAAAAGAATATTATAATTTGTTAACCACCATTAATGGATACACACAAACGGAGCAAGTAAGGAAAAACAAAACACACCGCTACTATTATAAATGTTGAGAAATTCTGCATAAATGACAAACAACCTTTCAAATGAAAATAGGCTACGATATTTATAATAGATGTTCTTTATACTACATCATCATCATCATGACAGACACCACCAAGTGCCTTTATGTCAAAATCAATGAATGATAAAAATAATTAAACACACAAATGAACAATAAATAAATATAAAAATTGATAAGTCAATTTTCTATAAATCTCTGAAAACCATCATCCAATGGATTATACCAACTATGAAAATCAATTCACAAAATATGATTAATCTAAATATGTATGTTCTATATCCATAAAGTATAATCATAATAAGCCCACCCAAATAGGTAAGTCCCCATTATTCTCCACCAATCAAAATGAAAATTTCATTCACTAAAAACAAACTTCGAAACATGGCATAAGAAGTAAATACACAAGCTTATTAAAGTATAAAAATTACGTATGTACACACAAAAATCACAAAAAAACAAATAGATGCTAGTGCAACAACATTTATTAGTTTTGCTGTTCATATACTACATTAAAACCAAAATTTACACCGTTTCACAAAATTTCAAATCTGTACAAAAGTAGTTACTAAAGCAACCAACCAAAAATAAATTTGCCTTAATGGTCAAAATTGAAAACGTATTCACAAACTAATAAAGAAACAGATTCTATCTATAGTAAATTCTGATTATGCAAAATCATATTGATTCTAGATAAAACAATTTGAACCAAAAAGTATAGAAGAACAATTTGTATTTCACTTAAACAAGCAAATAAGAAGAAAATATTCTCATGCGAATTTGTCTTAAGATTGTTGGAATAATTCTTATGTGTACGGTGTGAAACACGTAATCAATTGCACCAAATATATTACCAAATTATATATATAAAAAAAATATAAGTTGAATATAACGTAAATTGTTTGGGTTAAACCAAACCAAATCATATACCAAGAACCAAAACTACTTATAGAGAAGTAGAAAACTTACAAACAGATTGTAAAAATCTGGAAATGAAAAACAATTTGATCGAGGCTTGTGTTGGACATAATTTCTTTAAGACAAATTCGTCCCTCGCTACGGTGCTTACAAGTTTTTATTGAACGTTCGTCTCTCAGAATACAACGATCAAACCTTGTAGCAGTAACACTATCACGGCAAGTCTAACAAACCTTACTGTGGAGAATTCTCTTACAGAAAAGACAGAGTGCAGAAGGAAAGAAATACAAGATGAATTCCAATCCCAAAATGAATGCAATAGACGCCTGTTTATATAGATGAATTGGTGCCTCTTCGAATAGTCATGGTGACTTTTCAAAAGAGTCACCTTTTTTCCATGAAAAGGTGTAACTAGAAAAAATATTATTGTTCTTTCAAAAGAATTCGAATTCTGAATCGAATCATGTTCAAATTTGATCCAAAAAATTAACAAATTTATTTAAATAAAATCACATTTTACATTAAATAAATATTGTCTTAAAACCATACTCAAATAGTGCACTTTGAAGTCAATTTCTCATTCAACTATTAATGGTTTCCAAACCATTTTTTCAACAATTTTTTCATCAGTTAATGAAACAATTATCTGGAATATTACTATGCAAAATTGATAATGTTCTTCATTTTAAAAATTGGAAAAAACTGATAATATTCTCAATTTTATTAAATATGACTTATTGGTTCAAAAAATCTTAAATAGGACCTGAGCTACCATAATATTTATAAATAGAACTTTTAGGTAATTAATTCTAAAATATATGAGCAGAGCTATATATATATATAGATATAGAGAAATTATAACATACATTTCTTTAAAAAAATGGTATCATATGCACGTTAGTTATTCTATTTTCTTATTTAATTATGATAAATTTTTTTATTTAGTTATAATATTATTTTAATTATAATTAATGAGTTCTTTAGTTATATCTTATGTTATGTTTAGTTATGACAATTTTTATTTTTTTATTTTTTTATTTATGATTCAAAAAATTAAAATTATTCTATTTTTTTTTTAAATTATAAGTACATATAGTGCACATTCTTTAAAAGTGGGCACAATAGTGTTTCCTATATATATATATACACTAGTGGTTGGGCAGGTGCGTTATATATGGCACGTGATTTTTCATCAACTATTAATACTATAATTATACATGTCTCTTTGGTATGTGATATGTATATAAAGTATGAAGACTTGTATGGATAAATTGATTTGTATCCAAAATACAATTAAAAAAGAAATAAATACATATTCGGTTGAAGAATTTAAATTATAAATGAAATTTTTTATGAATATAAACATTAATTTATAGTTATATTGTTGATATTACAATCTTATCTTAAATAATAAATAATAAACAGATCCTTTAAATATATAGTGCTACACAAATCTTTTTCTATCAACTTCTCACTTCAATTTTCTATAATCCGTACCTGTAATACAATTGAAAGTATGAAATTAATTGCACAATTACACAAATTTCTTTAATAGTTCATCTTATAATACAAATTCATTAAATTCACTATTGCATATTATTTACATACTATTGGTGTAAGAATATATTAATATCAATATGTAATATATTTTTACACATAAAGAGTTGTTGAGTCTCGTTTTCTGTGCCACGAATATCTTGCATGATGAAAAATATAACATTAATCATTAGTATAAAATTGCTATATAATTGTCATAAAAAAATAAATATAAAAAGAACAATTATTGTCGTGATGTAAGTTTTTGTAAAGTCTTAGTTTGTTATTAAAAGTGTTTATTGTGGACATTTATTTGTATGACATGTATGCATATATGTATTGAATATAAGTTGATAAGAGAACAATATATAATTCTGCAATTTTTTCCTATTAAATATAACTATATTACTAAAGTGATACATGTTAGAAAATTAAAGTATCCGATGGTAATATATCATTACAGATTGATAATGTATGAATACAATAACATATATAAATTTACATTTATATTATATATATATATTTATATATGTAGACATTGACATATATAAGATATTATAAAAATACTATGTGAAATCTTTTACAACAATATAATACAGGTAATAATGATAAGTTAATTATTCATAATTATATAGTTGGTTATAATGTAGATATTTAGTGTTACATTTTTTGTGTGTATGCACTATTTTTAATTAGATTATTAAATTCATATAAAAATTGAAAAGAATTTGTAAATAATTTGTGTAAAATTAGAGACTAGTGAAGAAATATTTTTAAAAAATAGAAGTTTATAGTGTTTGGTTTGGTTTGGTTTGATTTTTCAAACTTTTGTTTTAAAGTTTTTGATTTTCAATTTTTTTTCTTGTCCTTGACACTGTTTTTTTAATAACCCTATTATTTTCTTTTTAAATACACTTAATTTAATGCTTTTTATTTTTTAATTTTACATTTAGAAAATAATTTGTTGTGTATTCTTTTTGAAAAACAATTATTAATATTAAATAATAATAATAACAAAAAAAATATAATCATAAAAAATAGTACATGTTTGAATTTTTTAATGCTTTTACTAATATTTTATTTTTTAATTCTATTTAGATTATTAAATATTAGATTTTTATGTAAAAGTATAATTAAAATATAAAATATGAAGAAATTTCAGTATTTTTAATCATCAAAACTGATAAAATATGAAAAATCAAAAAATAAAAAACAGATTTAAAAAATAAAACCAACGAAAGTGGTTATTATTTAAAATTTTGACATCATACATTGGTTATTAAAGTACCATGTAAAATATTATAGTTCATAAAATATAATTTAAACAAAAAGAAAGTGTATGAAGATAATATGTGAATTTTTGTGATGCAGCACAAATCTTTGTTTTAAAAATGCATGCGTTTTTTTCTGTCTAAATTTAGAAGAATACATACAACTTTATAATTTACCCAAAATTATTTATAGTGATTTGATTCATGATGGACAATTATAAATATTATGTATATTAGTATAAAAGTAGACACATGAAAATAAAAAAGAGTAATTATTTTTTATTCTTCAATTATCATGAATATAAAAAATAGGGAGTTTTTTTTTTTTTTGATAAAAATGAGACGGTTTATTTATTTATATAGAACTCTTGAAAGCATATATATTATTTTTGACTGTTAACTCAAAAAATAAAGAAATAATTGATTTATATAGGACTATTCATTACTTTTAAAAAGTATAATAGATTTAAAAGAGTAAAATTGATATTTGAAAAAAGTAAAAAATATAATAAGTTTTTCATGCTTTTATGATAGTAATAGATAGTAAATATATATATATATATATGTGTGTGTCTCTCTCTCTCACCATTTATAATGGGAATGACTTCTCTCCAGTCTAATTACGGATTGGAGAATATTTTTGGGCCTGTGGGGTTCATCACGGATTCCATTTTGATAATCCGAACCGTTCAATATGTAGAGCTCGTCGAGTATTATATATATTTATATAAATAATCATGCTCATCGAATATCGATAGATATGTGATCAAATCATTTTTGTATGAAAAAAATGGACGGTAAAAAATAACGGCTTATAAAAATCTAATTTGATCACATAGCTATCGATATCCGATTAAAGTGATTTTTTACAAGTATATAGTACTCGACAAGTTTTACACATTCAACGGTTCAGATTATCGAAACGAGACTCTTATTGGATCTCTACAGGCTCAATATATCATCTAATCCGATCACATGTTGAAGGTAAGCCCTACCCATTATAATTGGTGGCTGTTGCCGTCAAAAGCTTCTGTCACCTTCCCAATCTCTACCACCTAATGTATGAATTATTCAATGTTATAAATTTAAAAATTTTACTTAAAAAAATTGGATAAATTACCAGACACTTACTGAGATTTGTTTAAAATATAAATTATTTTTGTAATTTTGAAAATTATATCCTGCTTCTTAAAATTTTTAATTTCATAATAAATTGTTATTTTTATTAATAAATTATTAAGTTAATTAATAATTTTTAATGATGTTAAAATTTTATTTTAATTAATTTAATTTTTTCAATTAATTTTATTAAAAAAATTTTTGACAATGAGGTATTTGTAATTTTTCAAATCATAGAAGACATATGTATTTTAAACAAAATTCAAGGTTGTATTTGTATTTTTATTTTATCCAAAAAAATTTGTTTCAAAAATTCAGTTTAGAGCTCATTTGGGAATTAACTATTTTGATTTATTTTTATGAATAGACGTATAAAAAAATAAAAAGAATATGTGATAACTTGATTTGACTTTTTAGCTATTAAATCAAAAGTCACTCCTCAAACAATCCTTCAATTTATGTTTTAAATTCCTTTTAAATATAAATTTCACCGTTTAAAAGTTAAATTTATACCGTATATTAGTTTTCTGAGTAAAATTCCATACTTATTTCTAATTGTTTCAAGAGCAAATAAAAAGCTATATGTAAAAAATATTTTCCATCCAAACAAATGGAGCGTAAATGAATAAGTTAGAGACGGGTTATAACAACAGAGATAGAATATATTTATTTATATAAATATAAATAAAAGTGAGTCTTAGGCCTTGTTTGACATGCAACACTTTTAATTTAAAAGTCAAAAAATTATTAAAAACTAAAAAAGTTTATAACTGTACGGGGAGCAAATATTCAGGCAAGCCGCACTCCTTCTTTCAAGCTCCTGTCTGTCCGATCGACCTGCAAGCACAACGGTGTGACCATACTCAGCGGTGTGTGGCCGGAAAACCCTCCGACGAAAGTTAGAACACACATAGGGATAGAGAGGAGGAGAAGGAGAGAGAGAGAGAGAGGAGAGAGTTGAGTATTTAGTGTATCTCACCAAATGTTCATCTGTCCCAGCATGCAGGGCACAGACTCGCTTATATACCTTCTGCGCCCCAAATCTACTCCCATTAGTCTCTCAACACGTGGTGCTGCTATCCCATCTGTCAGCACAAATCTTGCTGAACACCACCTAACCAAACTGCCAGCCCACTCTACTGGGAACTCGGCAACCGGGTTGCAACTTCTCGGCTATCAACGGCCGTGCTGTGCAGCTAGCCTGAGCGCCCACTCGCCGTGCTCAATAACGACCGAGCTCGGTTGCATCCCGGCATAGCCGAACTCGGGCAGCTCATGCTGGTTTGTCGTCGGCCTTTCTGCCGAGCTAACTCATGAACCGTGGAACAAACACGCCTTGCCTGGCTCCGGACATCTCGGCCGAAATATCCCGGTCCATCCATGCCTCCCTAAACCGAGCAAAACCTGTCAGGACAGGCCGTGCTTCCACGGCCCAATCTTGTTCGGCCCAAATCTCCCGGCATTACCACAGCCTAATTCGGATCATAAATCTCCCTCTCAATAACCCATACCAAAAAGTCATTCTAAACATACTAATTTTTTTACCTCATATTTTAGTTAAAAAATCAAAAAATTACTAAAATATCTTATTCCCAAATGAGGCCTTACTGCCAAGTTCTATAAAATCTTATTTATTTTTGTGTATATTTTGTGTTAGTAGCCGATTAATATTAAATACCAAATTGTTTCAACCAAACTACAAGCAAGGTATGTTGCACAAGCAAACTGGT
Organism: Camellia japonica; assembly: GCA_030407325.1. Lineage (NCBI taxonomy): Eukaryota > Viridiplantae > Streptophyta > Magnoliopsida > Ericales > Theaceae > Camellia > Camellia japonica. Next base: position 68,671,886 of record JAPPVO010000013.1, on the reverse strand, counting down.
GCTAATATAGATTTGCAATCTGTTAATAGCATCACATTATTCACTTCACATACTAAAATTCCTGATAATCATAGAGGAATAATAGAATAAGTTCCAAAACTAAGCCTAAGTCAGACAAAAAAAGAGAAAAGAAAGTAGAAGAAGAGTAAAACTACTACAAATTTGAGGAATAGATAGATAGATAGATACTTGAAGGGTGGGTATTTCCTTGGGAAGGTATAGATTAGAGGGGAAAAACATAAAACACTATCAAATCAAACAGGTAAACATAGGAAGGAAGAGAAGATGGAATGTTGAATGAAATAAGAATATGAGATATATTCCTCAGCTTGGTGATTTCTACAACTTGTGCATTAAGTGATTTCTACAACTTGTGCATCATCACTCATTAATTAAATTATATATTGAGGCTATACCAATTCATGCAATGTAATTAATAGACCAGCAATGTTATGTATTAACAAAATAAATAAATAAATAAAATAAAAAGTTTAACTAAGTGTGAAAATTTGAAGGCACTGCCCAACTTATATTCTATAATGATATATAAACAAAAATATATACATACAGAATGATATGACAATATTGAGACTTATTATTTTAAAATTAAATATCAATCTAAATGATATTTAATTATAAAAATGCCATCGCTCTATTATTTAGATTACAAATTCTATATGAATAACATTTTCCATGCTCTAACTTATTCTATCTCTCGTTAATCTTGAGGAACAATTAATTTGGGACATGATCAAAATTAGAGGAGAGAACAACAAGCTTATGAACTTTAACATTTTTTTTGTTTTTTTAAAAAAACACACATATATACCTACTAAGGGAAAACGACCAAATGTATTTAACATGAGAGAGAAAGCTTTGTCTAGGTTGAAATGAGGGACCAAATTATTTCTATTTTTGCATGCATGAAAAAAGATGGCACACATGTTGGTAATAAGAAATAGCTACGTGTTTGTAATCTCAACTCTTGACATATACTCAGTGGTACACAAGACTTTCGCCAGTGCATTAATTATTATTATTTCTATTAATATTTTTATTATGGCGACAAGGGGAATAGATTTGCATGGAAAAATTGTGGCGATGGAAAACATGTGCATAGCTAAGAAATGTTTGTTATATTCTAATTCTCCATCCATGCAACATTATTGAGATTTTAAGCATCTTTCTATCCAAGTTTATAGCTTCATCTTTTCTTTGTATTATTGCTGGTAATATTCTATTTCCTGTGTATCATATCATGACTAGACATACTTTCTTCTCCTAGTTGCACCCAACAACTTAATTAGTACACCATTCTCCTCTTTAAAATCACTCTCTCATTTGCTCTCTCATTTCCATCTCAAAGCTCAAACACCATTCTTCACTCAAATCTATCTAATTGAGAGGCTTAGGCCAAAGTAGGACTGCAACGAACTCAGAAAAACTAATTGCATTAGTTCAATATTCGAAATGAATGGAAAAAAGGGTAGTTTTCAGATCAACATTCGATCGATTACCAAAGGCAAAATGGTGGAAACTGGGAAGAAATCCGGTGTCGATGACTTGGGTTTCGCCAGCTGCAAAGGGTGGATTTGGACTGTTTGGGAATTTTGCAAAGAAGATAGCAATAGAGTAGTGTTTTCATTGAAAGTTGGGCTTGCTGTTCTTCTTGTGTCTTTGCTCATACTGTTTGAAGCACCTTATCAAGTGTTTGGCACCAATATCATCTGGTCAATCCTCACTGTTGCCATTATGTTTGAATACACTGTTGGTATGTACATGAATTTTATTACACATATAACAAATATATACATTGAGCTATTGCTATTACATTACACACTATATAAACATATATGCACATACATATGCATACTAATATTAGACACTATCACTTGATATATCAATAAATATTGAAAACCAAAAATCTCAATAGGTATCCCGATAGTTAAAACTCTAATTTGCACCCATTATTCTATTGTGAGTGGGAGAAGGGTATAAATCACTTGGTGTAATTCACAAAGAGAGAAATAAATTAAACCAACAAACTTTTATTCAATCACACAACCAAATTACAATAACAGAGCAAACTTTCTGCTTCTCACAAAACTCTCAACTTTCTTAAATATCCAATCTCCCACACTGGAGATGGTTTTGTATCTATCACTCTAGATTACATTTCTTCCACTCTAGAGATTACATTTCTTCCATTCTATCTCACAATCAATACAACACATAGAGAAACTCTCCCGTGATTTCTCTCTTATATAGAGGAAATCGCACTTTGTCTCATATTCACATAAGGTGAGAATCTCACACCTTCTCATAAATTCTACAATTCTAACACAACATCTATTTATAGACTTTGGTTCAAGTATGAATATGAGTTGGATACAGTCAATCAAACACATTTTCTTCTGTACTTCATTATTAAGGTGTTGACCATGGTTCTTCCTTGAAGCTTCCTCTTCATTCTTCAACATTCATCTTTCTTCTCTCATTTTCTGGCTTCTTCTGTGTAGAGCCTTCTTCAAATTTCTAGCAGCTCCTCTGCTCTTTTTCAATCTTCTCTCATCTTCTGCTCTTCTTTGAACTCAAATTGAGTTTGATTTCTAACATCTCCCCTCAAACTCAATTCTCTCATTTTCTAGCTTGTTCTGTGTAGAGCCTTCTTCAAATTTCTAGTAGCTCTTCTGCTCTTCTTCAATCTTCTCTCATCTTCTAGCTTCTTCTGCTCTTCTTTGAACTCAAATTGAGTTTGATTTCCAACATATCCACATCTATGTGTATTTAATGGAGTAGAAGCCAAAGATTCTTGATCATGCATAGGAAACATATATGCACATATATATGCATACTAATATCAAACAATATCAATCGATATATTGATAAATATTTATATCAGAAGTCTGAATCCCGATACATATCGGCCATTCTTGTAACCTTAATTTGCACCCCATTATTCATGTCCATTTATATAATGAAGTACAAACTAAAAATTCTTAACCATGCATAGATTCACATAGATATGCATCCTGATATTTACAAAAAAACTGTCACTAACACTTGTTCATATAGATAGATACATATCTTTGAAAATCATTCAACAATAGGATCTATATATAGTGTTTATTTGTGTACTACTTAAATTGGTTAGACAAAAATGATGCATATTAATTTGGAGTATATAATAAAATGCAAATAATCTTCATGTATTTCCAAAGGTGCCACATTTAACCGAGGATTCAACCGTGCACTTGGAAGCTTGTTAGCAGGAATCTTAGCCATTGGTGTTGCTCAGTTAGCCTTGGACACTGGCCGAGTTGCAGAACCGATTATAATTGGAATCAGTATCTTTCTGATCGGTATGTTACCTTAATTTACAATTTATAATTATTCCAAAAAAACACAAAATTTAAAAAATAAAATAAAATAAAAATGGCATATGCTAATTAACAATCTTGTTTTACATGATCTGCTGCTGCAGGGACTGTTACATCATTCATGAAGTTATGGCCTTCGCTCGTGCCATATGAGTATGGATTCCGGGTCATACTTTTTACCTACTGTTTGATCATAGTTTCTGGGTATCGGATGGGGAGCCCTATTAGAACTTCATTGAATCGGCTCTACTCAATCGCCATCGGAGGGATTGTTGCAGTTTTAGTGAATGTACTCATTTTTCCTATATGGGCCGGTGAGCAATTACACAAGGAGCTAGTCAGCAGTTTTAACGCAGTGGCTGACTCACTTGAAGGTAAACAAAACTACTTTCAATATCAGATTTTGGTTATTTTCAAACCTTATGTTAAAAAAAATTTAAATGGGTAATTTTCAGAATGTGTGAGGAAGTATTTAGAAGACGATGGATCTGATCATCCGGAGTTCTCCAAGACTGTCATGGATGAGTTTCCAGACGAGCCTGCTTACAGGAAATGTCGATCCACGTTGAATTCCTCTGCAAAACTAGAATCCTTGGTACTAATCAAATTTAAGTTAACTTCAATTTTTTTACATACAATATAGTAATTTAGGTGATCAAAAGCAATAGCATTGTCAATGATCTTCTTTTTTTTTTTTTTTTTTGTTGCTAGGCTCTTTCAGCTAAATGGGAGCCCCCACATGGTAGATTCAGACACTTCTTCTATCCATGGCCAGAATATGTCAAAGTTGGCGCAGTTCTTCGGTACTGTGCATACGAAGTTATGGCACTTCATGGTGTTCTTCACTCTGAAATTCAGGTCTGTTATTTATTTCTGTGTTTTTTATTATACACCGAAATGCTGATACATATCAGATTTTTTTGTCATTTTAATAATCCAACACTAGTACACTCTGGTATACCAGTTGGACTGAAAATCATATGCATTGGCCTATTCCCGATATTTATCAATTCATAGCTGATTCACATCCGATACAATTGATTGACAACCAATATGGTCGGTTCAGCTCCTATAAATCTTTTTTTTATTTATTTTTTATTTTTTATTTTTTCCTTTCTCTGTTTTTTGGCTGCCGTTGATTTTAAAAAATTTACGACTACGACACCCGATTCTCAGTAGCATTGTTCGATACTCATGAAACCGTTACATTACAACCGATACTGTCACTCTGCAATTGATACTGATACTGGTTAGAATGGACATATCATGATATGCTGGATATCCACATACCACTTAATAGAATCAGTACCCATTCACTAGTCCCAATTGCAAATGCAAATTAATGTGGACAGCTTGAGAATATACCAAGAATTAATTGAAGTCTCAAAGGTTATTAGACTTTTTTATGGTTTAGAAGAAAGGGTAATGGGAACAAAAAGCAAAAGGTGCAAATAGAATCAAATCAAACAGTTGAGGAATTATGCTATGCATTAGTTCGTATTATTGTTGTGTTGTGGTCCAAAGAAGGAAAAAAACTTTGCTAAAGATGATAATCTTTTGGATTATTCTATGATCAAAAGCATCTCTCCTCCACTTCATTCATCAATAGAAAGACAAAGATTCGTATGAATTTCACTCGGAAGCTTTACATGTATTCCATGTTCCTCCTAGCTAAATAGCCACACCTTAAGAATTTGTTTTGGATCATGGATCTGGTAGAGATTTGGAAAGCGAAAGAGACAAGATGGGTGAAATAGTTGAGACAAGCAAGCAAACTATGTATGGCTTTTAAATGGGGGTTAGACATGAGGGACTTTAGAAGATCCGCAATGATCCAAACACAACCTAAGTAAGGTTAAAAACACTATTTGAGGAAAGCCACCGCAATACCTCTTATTTATTGACTCAAATTTTTTTAGAAACTTCCCTTATTTCGTCATCATTAATATACTGTCACATACACCTCCTGTCTTTGGTGTAACAGAACATCTTTTTGCAGTTAATCAAGCCCACCTTACAGCATCTATGGTGAGTACAACAAACTTAATTGGCTAACAATTGTTTGAGCACAATAAAAAGAAATACCCGTTTTGTATTTAGAATAGAAATGCTATGTACCCAGAAAAAAAATATCAAAGAAGTGTTCTAATTTGAATTTATAGCGTAGTTTGGTGTGGGTCACATTAATGAATTTGATCTACACATTTCAAATTCTGAACATTTTTTTGAATACTTTTCTGAGTACGAATTACCCTAATGGGTAAAGGGCATACCAATGACCCTAGCCTTCAAAGACATTGAGACTATATATAGACATTGAGCTTTGTTTCTGAAAACCAGCTTTAGCAAACAAGTGGAAACCAGTGAAGAGGGAACTGAAATAACGACAAGTACTTGAATATATCCACCTTGAGTGGAAGTCATTTAATTAAAGTACCTTCTTACATATTAATAAGTACTTATTTTGTTTTGAATTAATATTACAAACATCTTAATTGACACATGTTTCCTTCTGTTTTCTTCAGGCCCCTTACAATCTAAGAATCACATTTGAAGCAGAAATCCGAGACGCTACAAGCCAGGCTGCAGAGCTAGTCAGAAGCCTGGGCAGAGATGTAAGTAACATGAAACGAACCCTGAAAACCTCTCTCCTCAAAAGGGTTCACAGCTCAACAGAGCGACTCCAACATGCCGTAGACTTACATTCCTATCTCCTAACAACCAATTACGAATCACCCAATACCGCATCAAGGCCAATTCCTAAGTTATCTCATGCCCTCTCATCCACCCTTGACGACCTCTCCAACCAACTAGACGATCTTGACAACACCGCCATTGATCAGAACACAAATCAAACAACCCAAAACAACACTGCTTCAACAGAGTCTTATCATGAGATGATGAGAAAGCAATCAAGAAGGCTACATTCGTGGCCGTCTAGAGAAGTGGATGCTTTTGAAGAAGAAGGGGGTTTTAGTGCAGACATTATACCGAGGATGAATGCACTTGAGAGCACTGCAGCATTGTCGCTCGCTACTTTTACTTCATTGCTAATTGAGTTTGTTGCTCGGCTCGATCACTTGGTTGAAGCAGTTGATGAGCTTTCTAAGATGGCCAAGTTCAAGTATGAGGTTCAATAAGAGGAAAAACTATCCATTTACTACTGAATTTGATATATGATAGCTATAGTATGATGTAACAGAGAATGAGAATAAGGAAAAAGCAAAAAAAAAAAAAAAAAAAAAAGAAAGAAAGAAAAGAAAAAAAAGAGCAGTAGCTTCGAAAATTTCTGTCATCAATTATAGAAATAAAAGAATTAATTCTTGGAATAGAAAGTACTACTTTGTTCTGATAATGACGCGTTTGGTAGGTATCAGATGCTGCACACGGTATAGCTACTTTCAAATTCTGTCTCTTAGTATCAATTGTTTTCAATGAAAGATGTTTAACTAATAAAAAATGTTATTTATTGCGGCATTTATTCATTTCTTTTGTGTATTCATATCACCACAGTTCACAGCCGATGGTGACAATTGCTTCACTACCTTAGCATTCAACCTACAAGTGGCTCTCTCCGCTGTTCGAACCGCGCAAGCCGATCCCATATTCATCGTGATGACTGACTATGATACTAAATAAATGGTTTGGTTTGGTCGGTGTTAAGAGGGAGTTTAGTACCAAATTAAACCTTTTCATAGTCGCTTTAGTGTAGAAACAAATTCTAAAGGGTTTTATAAAAACTTATAGAATATCATAATATCATATTGAAAATAAATAAAGAAAAAAGTATAGAAGTTGCTCTATAAATGTCTCTGTCCCTAATTTTATCACAAAAAGTATTATATTCGTTACTTATTTTATAATATTCAAAGAATTAAAATATAAAAAAATTTAAATATGATACTTTGATCGGTTTAATTTGTATTAGTGTAAAAAATTTCAAACCGTATGTTATGAAAAACATACTGTAAATTGAAATTTCAATGATTTTGTGCAGTTAATCAATTCAACTCCATTGATTTTTCTTACACCCCTTAATAATTCAAACACTAGGTACATCTCACCCTCGAAAACCACCTTGCAATGGAGGGGTAACCAAAAAAATGTATATTCACAAGGTCAAGCAGCATATTCTTCCGATGTGAGGTCGTAACTATGAGGTTGTTGCTGACCTTACTAAAGATATTTCTAGAAATTAAAAAAACTAAAAGCTTTAAGACATGTTTTGATAATGGAACTTCTAAAATTTCTGGCCACATATCAAAAGATTGCATAACAATTTCCAAGGCAAATGGTGATTCCTTGTCTCTGAAGTGAACATGAAAGTATGGCATTCTCATTTCCATTGTGGTTCACATTTCCAGAAACCTACTGAAGGGTTCAGGCTTCACTGCTAAGCTAGGTTCTCCCCCCTAAATTACTCTCAACAATCCGAATCATTCTTAATGTTACAAAACCAACTTTTATTGCCCAAAGTTGAGTTTCTCTAATAAAATAGTTCGAAATGAAACAAAAAATTAAAAAAAAACATATCACCAAGAAGCATTGCAACAGGGAATGTGCTCCTGACCAAACTATGGAGCTTTATTATGAAGAGAACAATTGACTGACCCCTGCACATTTGTAAAATGTATTCACAAGAACCACACTGACTTTAAACATCACTATTTACAGACTGACCAACCGACTCACACTCAGAAAGGCTAAAAGGTGTACAATCCCTAGTTGAGTTTCCCTGTTGTTACACAAAGGGTGGTCAGAGAAAACGACGCTTCAGAAGTTCTCACCCATTTAAATCATCATATCATGAGGAGTACTCATCATCAAACCCCACTTAACAAACCTTAGGAGTGAAGGACACTGGACATGACTGCGAAGACCAAATTGATACCAAGGTAGTGAAATTGGCTTACATCCAGTTATGGGGCATCATGTTGGATTTCTCTGGCTCCGATGGACCACTGCCGACACTTTTACTGCCATTGAAACCAAGTCCAGAACTTCCCGTCAACATTGCCATAAGACTTCCACCATGCACTCTTCCTTCTGGAACCAAAACTGGAGTTGCTGATAGACTTCCAACAACAACTGGACGACGAGTTTGCTCATGTCCAAATTGTTTCCAATTAAAACGGGCAGGGCCAGGAAAAGTCACACCACCACTATCGACATGCATATCCTCAGCATTGACAACAACCTCTTTCATCTTCTCGGGTCTGCTAGGTTTAGGATCATGGACCATAGCTACCAGGGTGGCACCCCCATGTACCCGTTTGTCCTGAACCAGAGCGCCATGTGACGTACATAGCCCAGTCTTCCCCCTAGAAAATGAGTTACATGGTCCATCACCAAGGCCGAACTCTGACCCGGGCTGTCCCCAGATACATCTCTTACCTCCTCCATGTGCCTTGCAAAAATCAGTGCTGCCCTGTGCACTCTTCCCACACCCTTCAAATTTGCATCTCTTGCCCCCACCGTGACGGACACAAAAATCAGTCCGACCCCGTGCACTCTTTGTGCACTCAGGCACGGCACACCTCTTTCCACCCCCGTGCGCCACACAGAATAATGTCCCCCCATGCACGCTCTTCGGGCAAACCCCACCACCCTGGAATGAACACCTTTTCCCTCCACCGTGGCCCTTGCAAAAAGGTGTGCTCCCTTCTGCACCCTTGGTGCACCCTTCAAACGTGCACCTTTTGCCACCTCCATGTGCCTTGCAAAACATCGTGCTACCTTGAGCACCTTTGTTGCATGCCAGATACTGGCATCTACGGCCACCTCCATGTGATATGCAAAGACCGGAGAGACCTTCTGCGCTCTTTGTGCAGTTTTCTTTCTGGCATCTTTTGCCACCACCGTGCCGAATGCACAATCCGGATTTACCTCGAGCAGCACGAGTGCATCCTTCATGACTGCATCGCCGCCCACCACCATGCGCAATACAGAAATCTGTGCGTCCTTCAGCACTTTTAGTACATCCTAGGAATTCACATCGTCGACCACCCCCATGGGCCTTGCAGTAAACTGTTCGCCCCTCAGCTCCTTTATGGCAGCCATGTTTCTGACATCTCCGGCCACCACCATGGGCAATGCAAAGGCCAGAAGCACCTCGTGCCCCCTTTCCACATCCCTTGAACTGACATATCTTAGTATTAGTACTACGTGATTGTTGCGGTTGTTGCTGTGTGATCCCGGAAGTACAGGTGACTGAACTTTTTGTTGTTACTCTGCTTGATGAGAGGTCTGGAACGATCGGAGCTGGATGGATTTCTCTTACAGCCTGATTGAGGAAGAGACTAGTCCCTGCTTTCTTTGGAGTAGGCAATGGATGGAAAGAATTTCCAGTTTTCCAACGTAATGATGATAATCCTTCATCCATATGCAAGACCCCACCAGTGACCAGTGGCATCTCTGCCACACTTTGAGATGGAGTGGAGCTTAAATGGACACTAGTGATATCAGATTCAGTAGGCCCAGTGGAGAGACTCAGTTGCAAGTCAACCTCGGGCTGCATATCAGGTGCCTTCAGATTAGAGCTTGCATGCTTCTTTGGGATGGAAATCTTCTCATTCCCAAGATGAAGAGAAAAGTCCAAGTCAAGATCCATAGAGGACTCCTCGTCAGTTTCTTTGGCCGAAGACACTGTAGTGCATGCAGTTGCTGAACTCCCCTTACTGTCCGAGGAACTTGAGGAATGACCCAACTTTAGACGCAATGAAGACTCTACTTGCTGGCCCTTGGATCCATCAATCAAACTCCACTTCCGTTTAATTCCCTTTGGTGCAGACTTTAAAGGGATGGAAGAACCAGGAGAATCAAGTCGTAAGACGGTATCCATGCAATAATCATCTCCAACTCCTACTTGGATGGACTTACCCAGATTCTTGAATGCATTTAAGGAAAGGTTAGCAGCAAATCCCAAATTCTGAAAACTGGCATCCATGAACCGACAGCGAAGATGCGACACTCTTGTTTGAACCAAATCTCAATTGCAAAAGAACAGTCTGCCTGACTTCCGGGCTAAACAAACTTACTACAAAACTAGGGTTAGTAATATTAGATGTCTCAGAAAGAGTACATCCCACCCCCGCTCACAAAACCTGAAGTATCCCGCCGATCCATTTGCTATAAGAAATTTAATCTGAACTTCTGCTAATCAGCAAAAATAGCCAAGGCAGAAACTTGAATTCTTCACAGCAACATCATGATCACTGACCATCCTGTTTCACAACAATCACATCATCAAGGGACACTGTTGAGCAAATAAAATGATGCTTGACATATGACTACACAGAGAAAATAAATTTATCTATATGTGACTTCCTACGACGCACAAATTTTCACCAGGTGGCAAAAGCATAAGGAATTATAAGAGAACTTATGAACAACCAGAAACCGAACAGTTCTACAGGGCAGCATTATACACAGCCCTTCAATCAAAGGTTATGATGAACATTTAACAGTTGTGTTTTCCAGTGAGCTGATTTCTTATCATTTGTTGTTAAGTTTCAAAATTTGAAGCTCAAATTGGAGGACACTGTATTATTCAGACTAATTCATTCCACCAATGAGAGACACCCATTAGCATAACAAAATATCTTCTTTGAATGTAAAGAGAAAAATATACATTCTTTCTCAATTCAAGTGTCAGCAGACCAGGCAAAGCTATAGAAGTGACAAAAACGTGATGAATTGGCCATGAAAATGATCACTTTATATACAGGACAAAGATCGAAAATTTAGTCCAGCTTGCATTTGCTGTGACATATTCGATGCCCACATTCACATAGCACGGAGGTCAAAAAATTCTCTGTACACTTGTACGTTTGTGCACATATATAACTAGAAAGATAGATAGAAAATTTGATATTACGTATAGGTCCCTGTAGCAATCAAGTCAACTTTTAGTCTCCACATGCTACCATTGTCCATTCAAACCAAAAGGAATATGCAAAACAGGCAGTAGCATGTCAGTGATACATCAATTTGGTATATGAAACTTCATATGGATACATCAATACATGATAACTGGTTTGAAAGAGGAACCAAGAAAAGGCAAGGAACCATTAACAAGCGTTACTTGCTATGAAGCATGAGTGTAGGTACGGATACAGGTACGGGTACAATACAGGTACACCGATATAGCAAATTCTTTCAAAAGTAGGGTTAGGGTCCAAGTAAGGCTAGGGTATGTCAAAATTTATATATATATATATTATTTTTAATTTATAGCTAAATATCTAACATACAAATCAAAGTTTCAATATTAAAACTAAAAAGAGAATAAGTTGCCTAAAAAGTTATATAATTCTTTCTTCTTTTTTTTTGATTGCCTAAAACAAGATGCAAAATAGAGTAAAACCATGACTCATGCGTAAAGAGTGTTGAAAATAAATTACTTGATTTTTGAAGTTGAAAGAAAAATAATAAAGGCTGCAACAAATTCTAACAACTGCAAAAAAAAAATAAATTTTAAAAAACAAAACAAGAAAAAAAACCTCGCCGTACCCCTACTATACCCACGACGTACCCGTGCCATACCCACTACGTACCCAACCGTATTTGCCGTACCCGGCATGTATTTGTCATACCCAGTACGCGTACCGGTACAACGGTATGCGTACCCACACCCAGTAAATACCTAGTACTTGTACGGCACCATTTTTGAAGTACCCGTACTTCATAGTTATAGGTTACTAGAGACTGGAAGATGAGAAGAAAGAATTCATCAAATGACAAGAATTTTATAGCTGAGAGTGCAATTAAGGTTAGAGGTTTATCCACACAAAAATAAAAAGTCCAACTAAGAAATTAAAGATTTCTAATTAACTACAACAGGCTGTGCAATGAAAGGCTAAGGACTCTAACATATGAATATGATTAACAGATTAATGCGACAAACATTATTGCATGAAAGTGGATAATGTATTCAATCCCAAGTTTTCTTTGTTTTTTGATTTTGTATTTTTGGAAAGATATCACAAAAATAATATGTTGAAAAAATAAAGCAAGAACATGAACTTATAAATGGACAGCTGCAAGAAACAAAAACAACAATATGTACAATAATCACTTACATAATGACATCTAGGGGAAAAGAGAAAAAAATGGGAAGGAAAACAACCCACTATTTCTAATCCAGACAAACTGCAACACTTGATCTCGATGACGAGCAAAACCAGCTAGAGGCCTGGAGATATTGGATGAACAATCAGGGGAAAACAAAATAGAAAAGCACAAATAATATAATGACAACTGAAATTTATTAGCAGAATTAGCTACAGTTGAGAAAGCTTTATAAAAAGTTGTAAAATAAGAAAAGAACATAACATTTGTATAGCACATATGACTTTTCGGCACATAATTACAGCTACAGATAACAAGTAGATGGAGAGAACAAGGTCAAATACAAATTCACTGTTCTACCAGCACAGAAAGGCGCCACTGTTTGATTACAAAAGACGGTAAAAACATTTCACAAGTCAAAAAAAAAGGTGCTCAAGTTCTTCAAGACATTTGAAACAAACATTAATTTGATGAATAGCATCAGATAGACATTATACTTTCGTTTCTTATGAAATCACCACATTGAATACAAAAATAAATAAATAAACAATTATCCTCTCTTCTTCACTGGATTATCAGCAATGAAATGAGCCAAAAAGGAAGGTAAAAGAATGCAAGATAAGCAGCTGAATCATAGTCACAATCATAGTAATAAAGGAAAATCAAAACAATTACACATTTACATGAATAAAGTTTTCATGAAATAAAGATCAGAGAACAAGGAGAAAAAAAATGATACAGATTTTAAAAAGACTGTTAAACAATTAATTGAGTGTTACATGTGAAATTTAAAAGAAACATGTATTTCCAAAGCTGATCAAATTCAAATAAAAAACAGACAACATAAATCTGACCAAAATCTAGATAGGGTAAAAGAAAATCTAAGCAGAATCTCTATATATTTAGTTTAAAGTCCAAAATGAAAGGCCAAATAACCACCCAAAATAACAGTGTATGAAGAGTTGGCAGAAAATTTAGATCAATAAGTGAAGAATTCATCGCCAAAGATAGCAATTTAGTAGATTTGACTGAATCAATGAAAAAGACATGATTAAATTTGTGTCTGAGCTAAGAAAAGCACAAACTTGACTGTTTGGTTGCTGAGAAAATAAAGGAAAAACCTTTCAGTTTATATTTTCTGGAACCAAATTACAAAGGAATATCACTCGACTCAATTAATTGTAAAAAAACGTAATTGAGCTTACTCTTCTAGTGAAAAAACACATAAATTACGAAATCTCATTGAATTTTTTTATTTCCTTTTCTCAGCAAACAAACGGAAAATGAACTAAGACCGAAAAAAACAAAACAAAAATAAAAACGAAGCAAATCAAAGCGATAAAAAATAGATTAATCAACTTACTCAGAGCTCAATCACTACAGATCCAGACACGAATCCCCGCGAAATCCAACGAAAAAAACAGCTGAACATAAACAAATATTTATAATTTAACAACACATCAAATTGAACATGAATTCCAAAAAACAAACAACGAACAGATTGCATCGATCGATAAAAGATTGATACAGAGCAGAATTCAAAATAATAATATAAAAAAAGCCAGAAATTGATTAAAATTCGAAAGCAGAAATCAAAGAGAGTACCTTGAAGATTCGATTAGTTCATCAGAGAGAGAGGTAGAGGGAGGATTAGGGTTTTTAGAGAGAGAGTGAGAGAGAGGGAGAGAGGACGGAGAGAATGAAGAAAGTACAAAATCAACACATACATACGTATATATCTATATATATATAGGGTTGTCGTCAGGCTGGTTCGGGTGGAAATCGAAAGGGAAATAGGAATTGGCATTTGATAATAGTCTACCCTGCTTTGTTGTTTTCCACTTGCATTTAGATATTATTTATCATAATTTAAAAAAGTTAAAAAATTATTATTTTATTTAAATTATTTCATTTTATTTAATTATAATATTTTTTTATTATATCACTTTAAAATTCAATTCATATCAAATTTAGAAGTTGTTTGGGATAATCTAAATAAATATATTTTTTTATTTTTTATGAAAAAATATGAAATATGAGTTGAGTTTGAAGTGATGTGGTAGAGAGATGATGTGATTTAAATGAGATGATGTAACTTAATTCGTTTGGCAAGGGCTCATTGGGCTCATGAGCCACAAAAGACAAAATAGGCTCATGAGCCACAACAGACAAAACATCACATCCAACCCCATAATCATTACACTCTTCTCTCACAAAAAAAATCAAAAAAGCCAAAAAGCCAAGAGCCCTTCCCAAACCAAGCTTTTGAGCCCAGGCTCATATAGCCAAAAAAGCCAAAAAGCCAAAGAGCCAGCCCACTTCCCAAACTTTTTAACTTTTTTATGTTATGCCAAACTAGGCCTTAATAAAAGTCAAAAAGTACACTTATTTAGATCATCAAAATCACCCTTTAATGTAATTGGACTAACTAATGAAATTATGCCATCTCACCTGCTATTAAAAAATTTGGACTAATGTTATATGTATTATTATACTAAATATTTTACTAAATCTCTCACATGAGTGTGGGACCCACATACATATGAATTTGTGTGAATCGCACCCCATGAGAGGTTTAATAAAATATTTAATAGAATATTTGGGATACATAACATTTCTCACTAATTAATATACAAACTAGTGTACCAATTGATAATATGATATAATTTAAATTATTTTTTAATTTTATAATTATATAAATAAGTTAATAATAATATTAATAATATTAATACAAATAATTACAAGTAATCCCACTCAAAAATTTGATACTGAACCCATTGCTAATTGTGTTCAATTACGATCTATCCATTGACGTTGTGTCACTTATTTATTTATTTACCTATGTCTCCATAATTCTCATTTGTTTATATAATTTGCTTTTTTGTATAAATTATTACAACCATCAATAACAATTTTTTTCGACGATTATCATTTGCTTTTTTGTATAAATTATTACAACCATCAATAACAATTTTTTTCGACCAGTATCCATGGAGTGTTCGGTGGTGTTGGTGTGTGAAAGGATAAAAATGAAAAGAATTTTTTTTTAAATAATAAATTCTTTTTCATAATTTTTTTATATTATTATTATGTCATTTATCAACAAAATAGATCAATTTTTAAATCTAATATCATAAATATGCATAAAAATGAGATTTTTACTATTTTTTTTTTCTAAAATTTTACTTTAAATGGAAAGGAAAATTTATGACATCAAAAGTCATGGAACAAATATTAAATATAATAATTTTATAAAAGGAAAATGATATAAACTAGGAGGAATCGCGAATTGAGTTGAGTCAAGTGGCATTTCATTCATCATCAATTTAAAATTAGGTGGATTGAAAAAAATTAACCACATCCATTCACCGGTTTGGTGGATGAGGATTGAGCGGGCCGTGTTGGTTGGCAAATGGATGCAATTAGTTTGGTGGTTTAGACTTTACAAATTTTGGACTTTTTTTTTGAATTATAATTCATAACTTTTACAATCTTCAATAACTAGTAATCTGAAAAAAAATATGTATTATTTATTTATAATAAGTCATGGCACCACGCATATATATTTTTAAGGTATTGTTTTTCATTTTCACAAAAATATATTTTATTATTTCTACTCTATATTATTACTTGTTAGCAATTTCTTTCTCTTTTTTCTTTTTCTTTTTTTGAACTTCATCTATGAGCGGATCGGTTTCATGCGGGTGCGAGATAGTTGATCTGCTATTCGAACCTTATCCACGGATTTTAAAATATTTCATCTGTATCCATTAGCCGAAAGATACACATTCTTCCAAAATCAATCGATTTTAGTCGATTCGGTTGGGTTGAGCAGGTTGGCCGGATTCATGATCACCCCTAATATAGATCTATTTTTTAGACTCATTTTATAGAGTTAATGATGTGTAAGTGATATGATTAATTGATAATTAGAAAATATATGAGGAAAAATATTACCTTTAATATTCTAATTGATTATCATATCACTGAATTTAAAAATTAAGTATCATATTTTATCTTAAATAGTTATGCTTTTTATAAAATTAAATAAACAAGTCTTACCTGTCACTAATATAATTAAGATATGGTAATATGTGATGTAGTATTCCACATTTAATATTTTCTCAAAATTCTCAAGCTTTTACATTGAGTATTAACCAATGACCTTTATGTAATCAATACAAATATATAAATATCGGTGCTATTATATATATCAATTAGTATACTAATTACATTAATTAGTACACTAATTAATATATATATTATTATTCTATAAACATTTATGTTTGAAAGAATCTTTTTTAGATTTATATGATACAAACTTGTGATACTGCAGCAAACCTTTTTATTGCTACTTGCAATATCTGTTTTCTAATGAATTTTTTTGTGTTTTCATTTTGAGTAAGGATAGGAATCTTAAATGAATTATTAAATATTTAGGTGAATTATATTTGATGTAGGTGAGCCTATAGGAGCTTTTGGTCCACCACTTATGGCCCAATCCATGATTCAAATACTAAAGCCCAACTTTCTTGGAACCCAACGTTACACCAAGAACTAATGACATCTAGACACTTGTCAAGAGTAGAACCAGTCACATCAGCAGACAAAGATCCTGCAGAGTTATTGCACCATACATAAGTCATTAATGAGTTCCCCTGCAACATTTATTATGACAACCCCTTCACGTCGGAACAGAACAGCCTCACCACGAACAAGGCAAGCTAGAACATAGACTTTCGGCCAACATGACAGCTCGGAGTGGACAAGGAAATAATGAACAAAGGATATAAGCAGGCTTCTAAGACGAAGAGAAGGTTAAGTTCTCTATCACCACCCTATCTCTACGTTCCATCACTCTCACTTCTCTAACTTGCTCGTTGGAGGGTTTGCTGGGGGACTCCCCGTTCCCCGTTGAACTCTTGTGCAGGTTTTTCTCTGTGGGCTCAACACTCGGGCAACGGTTTGGGAAGCGTGGATCAATCCGGCTCGTTCCATCTGAAGCACGCAGTATCATCAGTTTGCGCCGTCTGTGGGAATCTTTTCACTCCGTGTGGCAACTGTGCTCAGTGTCGCCGGAGACCCATTCCAGATAATCCCTACCTGCTACCTACCAGGGTGGATGGTCACAACTAAATCCATGGCTTCTCAACACAACGTTGCCGACCCCTAAACCGACCCTCCTAACCCAAACAACCCACCGCAGTATTTCATAGAACTCACCAACAGCATTAACCGCCTAGCCGAACAAAACCAAGCCCTAATCAATGCTTTGCTTCAACAAGACCTTCCTACGTCTCCTCCACCACCTCAAGATATCCCACCCAACCAAGAACGAGCCCCGAGCCATCCCTTCCAACAATCCCACCCATCAAACTTAGAGGGCTTGTGACCTCCTCCCCAAGATATAAACCCGCCACCTCGGGCTCCATATCCATCAGTCCAAGCACCTTCCCCCGAGGGAGAGACCAGTAGTGTCCAGCCTCCATTGCATTCTGGTGGTGACAACGTTCCTATTTGTGATGCGGAACTCCGAGCCATGAAACTCCAGCTTCAGGGAGTCATGTAGAACATACAGAATAAACCCTCTACCACAGCTAGCTCACCATTCGTCGCCTCTATCAGGGACAAACCCCTACCTCCTAAGTTCAAAATGCCTTTGATCGACTCTTTCGACGGTACAACGGACCTAGTCGACCACTTGGAGACTTACAGGACCCTCATGGTCCTCCATGCATTCCCTGATGAGATCATGTATCGGGCTTTCCCCGTAACACTTAAGGGGTCGGCCCGATTGTGGTTTAGTCAGCTTCCGACGGACTCTGTCTCTACTTTCCAGCACTTAAGTGACTCATTTCTCAGCCACTTCATTGGTGCCCAGCGCCAGTGGCGTCTGGCAACCCAACTCCTCAACATCCGCCAGACGGAGGGAGAGTCGTTGTGCAGTTTCGTCACCCACTTCAACATTAAAGACTTACAAGTGGCGGAAAACGATGACAAGTTCATTCTCACGGCTTTCATGGCTGGTCTAAAATCATCCGATTTCCTTTTCTCCCTCTCCAAAAACCTTCCACACTCCATGGCAACCCTCCTCTCCAAAGCCCAAAAGTATATGAACGCCGAAGATTCCCTAGCCGCCCGACAAGATTCCACAACCAAAAACCCAACCCTTAGAAAGAAGATAAAGGACTCTGAAACCAAAACCACTCAGTACACACAACAAACACCTCAGTATACCGACCGACCTGCTCAAGCCGACTAGTCGGCACCTACCCAACTGCCCGGCCGGTTTGAACGGCACACTTCCATTAATTCCCTTACGGAACAAGTCTTAAACCAAATCCAACGAGATTATCCCTTGAAATGGCCACAACCGGCGAGACCAGTCCAAATACTGCCATTTCCATCAGGACCACGGCCACAATACTGAGGAGTGTGTTAACCTTAAAGACCAGGTCGAGGGCCTGATACGCCAGGGCCGACTCAGTCGGTTCACGACAGCTCGCCCCCAGCAATGGCCAAGGACCGAACCTACCAGAGGCAACCACCGACGTACCCCTCCAGGAAAACCCGCACAACCTAACCAAGGCAATGAACGAAACCCAGCACAACCCTGAGCACAAGGCAACCCTGTCTCCCCGGTTGGAGAGATTAGAGTCATTGTCGGCGGGCTTGCATGCAGAGGAGCATCTCGTTCGGCCCAATGAGCAGAACTCAGAAAAATCAGGCAGGGCTCTGATAAAGAGGTCGCGACATTGGACCGCCCTTTCAAACACCCCAAGCACTGAATGGAGCCTATCACCTTTACGGAGGCCGATTGTACAGGCATTCGTTACCCCATGATGAGCCCCTCGTCATCTCTGCTCTCCTGTCCAATTACAAAGTCAGGCGGGTGCTTGTCGACAACGGTAGCTCTTCAGACATCATCTTCCTAAACGCCTATCGCCAGCTCAAGGTCGGGAAAGAAAGTTTGTCCCCTCTCCAAACCCCACTGGTCGGCTTCACTGGAGATCGGGTGACCTCTATAGGCTCTATCGATCTTCCCATCACCATCGGAGAATACCCACGGCAGACTACTAAGTTGCTCACTTTCCTCGTCGTCGACTGTCACTCTGCTTATAACATCATTCTCGACCGCACCACCCTTAACGTTTTTCAAGCTGTCACATCTACGTACTATCTGGCCATGAAATTCCCTACCGACCTCGGACTCGGCACCGTGAGGGGGGAGCAGACTATGGCTAGAGAATGCTACGTCGCTTCACTCAAAGAGGTCAAGCTGAAGGAGACTATGATCATCGAAGGACTCGACGTCAGAGACGAAGATGAGTTAGTCAGAGGGGAACCAGTGGAAGAACTTGTTGAAGTCCCCAACGACCCCACCAACCCAACAAAAACAGCCAAGATCGGCAGCCAACTATCCCCCCAAGCCAAGGCCAACCTTACGACCCTCCTAACCGAGCACAATGATGTGTTTGCCTGGACCTATTCCGACATGCCGGGTATCGATCCCTCCTTCATCATTCATCGTCTTAACATCGAGCTCCATTTCCGACCCTTCCGCCAGAAGCAGCGTATCTTTCACCCGGAATGCAACGCTCTTATTGCTTCTGAGGTAGATAAACTACTAGAGGCACGATTTGTCAAAAACGTGGACTACCCCAGATGACTGTCAAATGTGGTCCTGGTCTGTAAAAACAACGGTAAATAGCGACTCTGTATCGACTACTCCGACCTCAATCGAGCTTGCCCCAAAGATAGTTATCTCCTTCCTTGCATAAATCTGCTTGTCGACGCCACGGCCGGCGCGTCATCAAATGCTCAGTTTCATGGACGCCTTCTCTGGCTATAATCAAATTCTGATGCACCTGTTTGATCAGGAACACACCTCATTCATTACTGATCGGGGAACCTACCACTATCGTGTCGTGCCATGCCATTTGGGTTGAAAAATGCCGGAGCAACCTATCAACGATTAGTCAACGCCGTATTTCATCACTAGATAGGTCGGAACATGGAAGTGTACGTCGATGACATACTTGTCAAGAGCAAACTCTCCTCTGATCATCTGGCAGACTTACAGAAGACCTTCCACACTCTATGCAAGTATTAAATGAAGCTGAATCTGGAGAAATGCGCCTTCGGTGTAGGATCTAGGAAGTTCTTGGGTTTCATGGTCAGTCAACGGGGCATCGAGGCCAACCCTAAAAAGATCAAGGCCCTGATAGAAATGCAGTCACCCAGAACGGTTAAAGAGGTTCAAAGGCTTACTGGCAGAGTCGCCCCCCTCAACCGTTTTATTTCCCGCGCAACAGACAAGTGTCTCCTCTTTTTTAAAGTCCTTCGGCAGGCTTTTGAGTGGACCACCGAATCCGAAGAGGTCTTTCAACAATTGAAGCAGTGCATGGCCAACCCCCCTACTCTCTCAGGCGCTCACGGGTGAGACCTTTTTTCTCTACTTAGCTGTATCGAACACCGCAGTCAGTGCGACCCTTATTAGGGAGGACGGCTTAGTACAACGTTCGATTTATTACATTAGCCGGGCTCTCAGGAGAGCAGAACAGAACTACCCACTACTGGAAAAAAATGGCCCTGGCCTTGATCATAGCCTCAAGACGACTCCGACCTTACTTTCAAGGTCACTCCATAGTGGTCCTCACTAACCAACCTTTGAAGAAGATAATGCAACAACTAGAGTTATCCAGAAGACTTATGCAATGGTCTGTCGAGCTCAGCCAATTTGAAATCTCCTACCGACCTCGAATAGCGATCAAAAGACAGGCTGTCGCCGACTTTATCTTGGAATTCACCAATCCCACTCCAAACACGCCCCCCCCCCCGGGTCCAGGCAATTCAACACTGAGGCAGAAGATCCCCACTCCTGGACCCTCAATGTGGATGGATCATCCCGCAAAGAAGGCAGTGGGGCTAGTCTCATCCTTACTGCCCCCGAGGAAAGTTATTTCAAGTGTGCTCTCCGTTTCTTGTTTGACGCAAGCAATAATGAGGTCGAATATGAGGCCTTGATAGCAGGTCTTCGCCTAGCCAAAGACATCGGCGTCAGCCATATCCAGGTGCTTAGTGATTCCCAACTGATCATCGGACAAATTACGGGGGAATTCGATGTAAAGGAAGACACAATGCGAGTTTACAGGGATATTGCACTCCCCTTTGTTCGCCTTTTCAACACTTTCCACATCAAACACATCCCTCGGTCAGAAAACTCCAAGGCAGATGAAATAGCTCAATTAGCTTCGGCCGACCAGTCAGATCTCAGCCATGGCGTCCGCCTTGAATACCTAGCCCATCCGGCTATTTCGCCAACCCAGCAGGAGGTCCACTTCCTCCAAAACGAACCTATCCCATGGGCGGCGGACATCCTTCTGTTTTTGACAAGTAGGGAGTTGCCAGACGACAAACAGCAGGCCGCCAAAGTCAGGGCCCAGTCGTCTAATTGCATCCTCATCAGCAACCTTCTATACATGCGTGGATTTTCACAACCATACCTCAAATGTCTCAATCTTGCTCAAGCGACCTATGTGATGAGGGAAATCCACGAGGATGTATGTGGTAATCATTCGGGTGCTAGGTCACTAGCCCATAAAATCCTTCGCATCGGTTACTTCTGGCCTACTCTCAACTAAGATGCCACTGAATTCGTGCTTAAGTGTGATAAATGTCAGTGCTTTGCCAACATCTCCCATGCTCCTTCTACAGAACTGATAACACTTTGCAGTCCCTACCCATTCGCCAAGTGGGGAATTGACTTAGTTGGCCCATTGCCCACCGGTAGGGGCCAAACCAAGTTTGCTATCGTCGCCATTGATTACTTCACTAAATGGGTGGAAGCGGAACCCCTCGCCACAATCACCGAATAGAACACAACCAGATTCATCTGGCTGTCGATCATATGCCGATTTGGAATCCCTCAAGCCATCGTCTCAAACAACGACAAGCAATTCGACAATGCCAAGTTTAGGAAATTCTATGCAGAGCTTCACATTCAACCATGCTTCTCTTCCTGGGTTATCCCCAAACTAATGGGCAAGTTGAGGTTACCAACCGCTCTCTCCTAAAGATCATCAAAACTAAGTTGGAAGCCGCTAAGGGACTATGGGCTGAGGAATTACCAAACGTACTCTGGGCCTATCACACTACTGCCCGAACCCTTACTGGGGAGACCCCATTCCGCTTAACATATGGCGCTGAGGCGGTCATCCCAGTGGAAATCGGCCTGCCAACCTCGAGCGTTTTGCACCTGAATCCAGAACTAACCGAAGAATTGCGTTATGCTGACTTAGACTTGATCGAAGAGCTCCGAGAGACCACTGATGTCAGACGAGCCTCATATCAATAGAAAATGAGAGCACACTACAACCGCAAAGTCTGACCGAGGGAGTTCGCAGTTGGGGACTTAGTTTTGCACGAAGTAACTCTTGTCACCAAAAATCCTGCCGAGAGCAAGCTAGCAACCAAGTGGGAAGGACCTTACGTTGTTAAGGCTAGACCTCGCCCGGACACTTACCGACTCTAGGATATGGAAGGCCGAGACCTCCCCCACCTATGGAACACCGAACATTTGAAACGTTACTTCCAATAAAGTGCCATGTCCTATTTTTGTATTGATCAATTACTGTATGTTCTTTTTGACAATCTACACACTTGGTTGTTTTTGTCCTTTTTATACATGGTGTAAATTTGTGATCAATAGGTCACGCCTTAAATGACAATGGTTTTATATCTCCGTTATCTGTGTTGTGTTTCAATAACGACTTGTCAAACTAAGCACAAAGAGCTCAGCCAGACTGAGTTAATTGAAGCCTCAGCCAGACTGAGCACAAAGAGTTCAGCCAGACTGAGTTAATTGAAGCCTCAGCCAAACTAAGCACAAACAACCCAGCCAGGCTGAGTTAATTGAAGCCTCAGCCAGACTGAGCACGAAGAGCTCAACCAGACTGAGTTAGTTGAAGCCTCAGCCAGATTGAGTACGAACAGTTCAGCCAGACTGAGTTAATTGAAGCCTCAGCCAGACTAAGCACAAACAGCTCAGCCAGACTGAGTTGATTGAAACCTCAGCCAGACTGAGTTAATTGAAGCCTCAACCAGACTGAGCATGAAGAGCTCGGCCAAACTGAGTCAATTAAAGCTTCAACATGATAGAGCCTTCCCAGTCTTAGTTAGAACTCGAACGAAGAATTGGGTCGGTCAATTTTCATAATTTAATATTACGGCATGATTACCATACTTACTTAAAATCCAAATCCATATTACAACATTTTTAGCATTTCTTACACTTTTAACATTTTCAGTAGACGTACAAGCCAAAACTTTCATTTTTAACATTTTTCACATTTTCATGACTAACCATTGTTAACATTTTTTACATTATGCTTTGGTTACCCATTTTTAAACTTTTTACATCACAATTTACTAGCAAATTTCGCAATTCACGTACAAGTCTCACTTTTACACCCATTTTTCATTGAATTCTGCTTAGTCATTTTCATTATCCCAAATTTACCACTCAAACGAAATAACGACAACAATAAGACAAAGGAAAACTCGTTGTTTTATTTACAAACTTACGGTTACATACAATTCGCTATAGAAATTACACATACAAAAAAAAAAAAAAAACACAAAACAAAACAACAAAAGTAAGATTTTTACACTCAGCTGCACAGTTCACTCCTCCTCACTAGAGGCAAGATCCTCCTCTTTAATGCCTTCGTCAAGGGGGGTCTGGGTGACATCGTCTTCGCCTACCTTCACTAAGCTGAAATCCATGTCTGGGAACAGCTCATGCGCCTTATGCTTGAAGGTCATCTAGCTGCTGTCCCAGAACTCGTTCATTTCATGCTTGTAGAAGTCGGACTGCTAGGAGCTCTGGATAACTTCCTCTTTGCTTCTACCTTCAATGGCCGCTCCCGACAGCCCAGCCCCCCCGTTTCCCTCCCTTGCCAAGCTGCTGGCGATAGCGGCATCTATGGCCATCTGGAAGTCGACGGACCCCTTGAATTGCTCTACGGCCGCTATGCACATGTCGGGGTACGCCGCCCTCTCAGAGGCCAATTTCGCCCTCTCTTTCGCCAGGGCCTTCTCCAATGCCGCGATCCGACTATCGGTCTCTTCCTTGTCTTTGACTGCCTGATCCCGCAGATCTTCGTTCCTGGTCATGGCCTCCTCCTACTTCGTTGGCGGTGGTGCAAGCTTGGGACTTCTTCTAGTTTCCTCTTCTCACCCGCCAACTCGAACTCAAGCGATATCGCCCTGTGGCACTCCGCTTCCAGCTCTGACTTGGTTGCGAGGAGCTCAGCACTAGCTCGTTCCACTGAGTAACTCTGTACTAGCGCTAACACCCTCTATGACCTTCGCCTTTTGCGCATACTCCAACCCCTTTGCGTACGCACTTCGAGCGGCCTTCTTCCACCTCGCTGTCTCAACCATTAGGTTGTGCAGCTGCAATTTTGACTCTTCCAGCTGGGTCTTCTGCGGCTCAACCTTCATCTTCGAGTGCGTTGCTTTGTTCATCAAGGCAGTTGCCAGGGTTGCTGCCTCCATCTGGGCTAAGCAAAACCCCCTCAAGAGGTTGGCCTCTGTCAACTGTCCTATGGACCGTACGGCCGCATCCTCCACCACTCCAATAAGGCGGTCGGCTGCGACCCTTGCTTTCTCCCCTTCTGCCGTGCGACCTACTAGCGCACGTGCGTGGTACCACGCGATCACCAGCGCGGCACTCGTCTTTGGTTTGCCGATCCCAGTCTTCCCTTCATTGGGACTGGGGGTTATTTCTGGGGCAGGTACCACCGTCGTCGCTATCTGGACACTTGGGCTCGAGTGTTCGCTCAGTACTTGAGCGCTCGGACCCTTGTCCTCCTTTGGCACTTGGGTGGTCTCCCCTTCTGCAGCTGCCTCCACCCTTCCCTCCTTCATTTTCTTCACCATAGGGGCAGCCTCCCCCCCCAACCTTCATCTTTTTCAAGGCAGGGGCGTCTTTCCCCCTCTATGCCCCTCCCCTTCTTCCTTGACTTCTTCAAAACCGCCTCCACCTCCTGTTTGCCCCTCTTCTTCAACGGGTCTACTGGGGGCGACAGTAGGGCAAAACTAATTAAATCTTTGTAGCCCAATAGCTTGGGACGGTCGAACTCACTCCCTATCAACCGGCTTAGGGGTAGGCCTCAATTGTGTCTCCTTATATTTATCTGCTCTGGCGAACAATCTCCGCTCCTCCTCCTCCTCCTCTGCATTCTTCCGCACCTCCAATTCTTCCCTCGCTGGATCCTCCTCCGACGGCTGCGGTCCCAATTTCAGGGCAAACAAGGTTGAAGGAAAGACCAGCTCATTCCATCTCACCTCCTTCTCCTCCCTCCACTCCTTCACCCTGTCTTCGACTGCCACATCCAACTTTGGCTCAACCGATTTTGTGGGGACCTTCCATGTTGTGCGAACTCCCCTTCCACCATTCACTGACACGAAAAACCATCTCGGTCTCCACCTCTTCACCGAGGACGGCAAGCCCGCCATTAGACCCCGGCCCGCCACAGCCTGCAAGGTCATCCATATCTTCTGTTGACCGGAGGCCTTATAGCAGGAGAAGAATTCCTCCACCGTCATGGCCGCCCCTCCGTCCGCCTACGCCCAGGCTCTCGCACAGGCCATTAATATCTTCTAGGCATTCGGCATCAACTACCCTGGCGCCACTTCTAACCTGTTAAGCACGTCCACCACAATTTGGGGAGTGGTAGCCTCAGACCCAATCGCAGCGCCTCCTCGTATAGGCTGAACTCGTCCGACCGTACATCCGACGCCCTCTCCTTGGACGTGGACAGCCTCAACCCTATTTCCGTGGGAATTTGGTACTTCCTCCGTACCCCCTCCAACTCCTCCGCCGTAAACGTGGATCTGTCTAGCTTGGTGTGCCAGTGGTCCAGCTCTACTTGGCTAATAGGCCTCACGGCCGCAATCATCGTCGTTGGACGAGCCCGTATCGCTTGACCAGCTTCCCTTCCCTCCCTTCGCTCCACCCGGTACTGTTCCGCTAATTCCACCGCGTCGTCATCACCCAACGAGTCAAGCCTTGCGGTTGGCACTTCCTCTCGGGCCATTTCTCTTATGTGTTTACGTATTGCTTCGGATGCTAGCACAAGGAAGTTCGCAAAGTGTTACAGAGGTGTGTCACACGAGACAAATGAGTTTCATCAGGGATGTGTTGGTTTTTGGTGATAGGTAGGTAAGTGAATAAACTCCAAATGCCCACGGTTTTGCCTATATTCCAAGGGTCAAGATTAAATTTTCGCCAGTTTGAAAAATTTCGAAAAACTCTCGCGCCCTGCCTTTTCACTGCCCTATATTACCTGTCTTCACTTTACTAACGCGTCACCTCCCCCATTAAAGGATTATGCCATGTGTACGCCACGATCCACTACTCTATTCCCCTTCCATGTCTATTCCACTTCACATCACCACATGCCCCGCCGTTTCTCGAGCCCGCGCACCGCTATTTCCCCTTCTCACTCGGTCACCCTTTGCGGTCGGCCCCCCTTGCGGTCGGTTTGTCCACTTGGCCACCTTTCATGGTTAGCCCCCCTTCGCGGTTGGTCTGTCCACTCAGCCACCCTTCGCGGTCGGCCCTCCTCGCTGTCGGCCCCTCCACTCGGTCACCCTTCGTGGTCGGCCCTCCTCGCGGTCGGCCTTCCCACTCGGTCACCCTTAGCGGTCGGCCTTCCCACTCGGTCACCCCTCGCGGTCAGCCCACCTCCTAGTCGGTCCTCTCTCCGTCGACCTCTCACAACCCCTGTCTTCTTTTTATTCCCTTCGTTGGACTGAAGCTGCACTTGGGAATAGGGGACTATTGACGTAGGTGGGCCTATAGGAGCTTTTGGCCCACCACTTATGGCCCAATTCATGACTCAAATACTAAAACCCAACTTTCCTGTAACCCAACGTTACACCAAGAACCAATGACATCTAGACACTTGTTAAGAGTAGAACCAGCCATATCGGCAGACAAAGATCATGCAGAGTTATTGCACCACACATCAGCCATTAATGAATTCCCCTGCAACATTTATTACGATAACCCTTTCACGTCGGAACAGAACAGCCTCACCACGAACAAGGCAAGCTAGAACATAGACTTTCGGCTAATATGACAGATCGGAGTGGACAAGGAAATGATGAACAAAGGATATAAGCAAGCTTCTAAGACGAAGAGAATGTTAAGTTCTCTATCACCACCCTATCTATATTCCATCACTCTCACTTCTCTAACTTGCTCGTAGGAGGGTTCGATGGGGGACTCCCCGTTCCCCGTTGAACTCTTGTGCAGGTTTTTCTCTGTGGGCTCAACACTCGGGCAACGGTTTGGGAAGCGTGGATCAATCCGACCCGTTCCATCTGAAGCACGCAGTATCATCAATATTAATAGTCTCTATAAATTGGGACTTATGTCACTTTAGTTCATGACTTTTTAATTGTGACACATTTGACCTTAAATTTTGGATATTGTTCTAAATAAAGACAATTAAAGATACCATTGCTCAATTTCAAGGGCAAAGTTGTCAATTTGATAAAATATAAACTAATTTTATAAAAATAAATGTCAAAAAATATTTTTGAATTTTTTAAAATAATTTCTACCTACCAATGATAAAATTATGTAAAATTGATAAATCTTTTAGAAATTTTTTTTTTAACAAATTAATTTTTATTATGTGCTTTAATAATGATCATGTAATAGATGATTGTTAGACTTTTAATGTGTAATCAATATATTTAATATAAAATGTTTTTAGTTCTGAATTTTTTAATTTAATGGATTGGTTTAATAATGATATTAAAGTTGTTGCTATATTTGACTTTTGGCAAAAATAAACTAATTTAATGAAAATAAAAACAACCACCAATTACATGATTATAATCCAAACACATAAAAAAAATTAATTTGGTAAAAAAATAAATAATTAAATGTCTATAAGATTTATCAATTTTATATAATTTTATCTTTAGTGGGTATAAATAATTTTTAAAAATTCAAAAATATTTTTTTAACATTTATTTTTGTCAAATTAGTATATATTTTATCAAACTGGCGACTTTGCCCTTGAAATTGAGTAATGATATCTTCAATTATTTGGAACAAGATTTAAAATTCAGGGTCAAATATATCATAATTGAAAATTCAGGGACCAAAATGACACAAGACTCAAACTATAGGAACCGTTAGCGTAATTCACTCTAAATATTTTATATAATACTCATCTAAATGTAGGACCCACATCACATGGGGCCAACATGAATGTCACACCCATATAGATATTGTGTAGAATATTAATCATTTGAGGTTTTTAACATGTTTCTATTTTTATTTTTCGTATTTTGAAAAATAAATTAATAAAAATTTTGAAAACACTTATCATTTTCATTTTGTAGAAAAATCATCTTTTTTTTTAATTTTTAATTTTTTTTTCCTTTTAAGAACACTCTTCATTTTTATTTTCATTTTTTTCTTTTATTCTTGATAATAATTTCTTCGTGTGTTCCTAAAAGATGAGTTTGTTTTTTAAAAAAAAAATAAAAATTTGTCAAACAACTTTGTAGTGTCATCCAAAATTGAAAACAAAAATTAAAAACTGTACCAAGCAAGTTCTAAAATTTCAATTATATTTAACCTAACTAAAATATATGTTAGGTCTACTAATTCTTTAGTATGTGTAGAACAGATAGATTACATATATTTGGATTAATAAGACAACTCCAAATACCCATGAAAAAAAAAAAAAAAAAACTACAATCAGTGTGTTTTGTTTGAGTTTTTTGAAAAGTTTTTTAAAAATTGAGTTTTTTGTTTTCGTATTTTTTTGTTTTTAGTGAATATTTTTAAAATTTTAAACATTTTTTTTACTTTTTTAGATGTACTTTACTTAGATGTATCTAAAAAGTAAAAAAAATTATGAAAAAAATTTTTAAAAATTAATAAATACATAAAAATATAAAAAAATATACTGAATTCTTGTATTTTTTTTTTTGTATTTTTGGTATTTAGTGAATTTTTAAAAGGTTCTTTTCAAATTTTTTTTACTTTTTAGGTATATGTATGTTAGGTATGTTTAAAAATAAAAAAAATTGCTCAAAATATTAAAAAAATTCAGTAAAAACAAAAAAACACGGAAAATAAAAAAGTAGAATTTTCTGAAAAATATTTTTGAAAAATGATAACCAAGCATATTTTTAGCATTTCATCATTTAACTAGATATTTCATCACACAATTTATATACGTAGTAGAATCCTAGGATTTTTGTTACGTATACACTTGTACAAAATTAATAAGTATTACCACAAGTTTATAATTACTTTATTTAATGGGTGAAAATGGAAATTTTATGGTAAAATCAGCCGCCAAATCCTAGGATTCATCTTTAGATAGACAGTGGAAATTATCAAGTTTGAGTATGACAGGGGTGGAGAAATTTCCAGTAGAGTGGTGAAACACCTAAAGATTGGAAAGAACACTAACGACTAAAACACTCTATTAAGTCGACACTAGCAATAAGAGACGAGAGTTGGGGAGTAAATGTAATCAATCTCCATGATGGCTTATGATACATAATGGTAGCAAAATTATTCGAACCCTTGTTAGTTTAGTTAGGTTTAAGTCTTACGTAGAATTTCATTCATATCCCAAATTCAATCATTTAATACCCTGCTTATTCAAAGAATTTGTTGATAGTTAGCGTTGGTTTGGGATATTCTAAAAAAGTGTACTTTTTGACTTATTGGCTTTTATGGGTTGGGTTTGGGTTGGGTTTGATGTGATGTGTTAGAGAGGTGATGTGATTTAAATAAGATGATGTGACTTAAATAGAATAGTGACTTTTTGACTTTTTGTATTATTTAAGTTATGGCAAACTTGGCCTTAGAATAGATTCATAGATTGAATTATTACTCCGTATAAAAATTTAAAAACTTTCTATTATAGTACAGGGCATTTTCCTATTTATTCTATGCCATTTCAACCAAACATCTTTTTTTTTCTTTTTTTTTTTTCCAAACTAAGACAAATAACAAATGACGATTGCGTTATCTCTTAATAAAATGACTTTGATACCCAAATTTACCTTATTATTAGAGAAAAAGAAGTAATCATTGACAAAATTGATGATACAGTATCTTTTACAAAAGCACATTCTAACTCAAAGATTAGAAGCTTCGGAATTCCATACTTACCTTTTAGCGTCTTCATAAATATTAACCAATGAGTAGTTGTAATATTTTTATATATTTTTAAGAATAGTAATACAAAATTTGTTTAAAAAATATGCATTACCAATATAGTTGTAAATTATAAACATAATGGCGGAGTGTTACATTTTTTTAATTGAAAAGATCATAACAAATCATATCATTTTAACAATAAATTGAGTATAATTTTCAATTTACATGCCACCACTCTACTCTAAGGGTGTAATTTTGGCCCGGCCCCACTTGGCCCATTCGGGCTCGGGCCGGGCCGGGCCCATGTCGAGCCTTGCGGGCTCCCGTTAAAAAATCGGGTCAGGCCCACGGGCCAGAAAACTAGGCCCAGTCCCAAGGGTATTCGGGCTTTGGGCGGGCCTAAACAATTTTTTTAATTTTTTCCATCAAAATTTTATTATTTTCTATTAAAAAAACACTGAGCCTCTGGTGGGTCGGGCGGGCCGGGCTTTTGGGCAGGCCTTGAGTGGGCCAATGGGTCGGGCCGAGCTTCAAAACGATGGCCCAGGGCCTGGCCCAAGGCATTGGGCTAGGCTTGGGCTTGGGCCTAAAAGGACCTTAACGGGTCGGGCCCACCTCGGGTCGCGGGCCAAAATTACATCCCTACTCTACTCTACCCAATATCAAATATAAAAGTCAGCCCACCGCTTAAAAAAAAGCAAATACACAATAGATTTTTTAGAATAAAAATTTATAAAACTTTCAACGGGTGTTATTAAATCACTGGCTAAAAAATCATTAAATAGTAATATCTTACTACTATATTTTTGGGTATATTACCCTATCATATGATAGGACAAAATTACAAAGAATTATAAATTTTTTGTATAATTATATTGACATCTTTAATTGTTAATATTGTTAAAGAATCACTTAAATTAACAATTTTACTTTTAGAATCTTTGATATTATTTAAAGTATTTGTATCTTCTATCTTTTCTCTCTTCAATAATGATTGAGACCCCCATTTTTTAGAGACCCCCACAACCCCCTTTAGATCTCTACTACTGATGGTGTGGGCCCCACACATATATAAGTGGGTCCCATACATACATTAATGGTGGAGATCCAAAGGGGGTTGTGGGAGTCTTCAAAAAATAGAGGTCTCAAGCATTTTTCATCATCTCCACAACTAGTGCTCTTTACTATATTTTCGTCATTATTGCATAATTACACCGCCAACACCGTAACTCCTAAACCCCTTTCTCTTTTCCAACGTGGTCAACAATACCTCTTTTCTTCCCCCCAAAACCCCTCTTCACCTCCAATACGTCACCATCATCGCATAATGCACCGCCAACACTGTAACTCCTTAACCCCTCTTCTCTTTTTCAACGTGGTCAACAATACCTCTCTTCTTCCCTCCAATACCCCACTTCACCTCCAATATGTCACCATCACTACCACCCGTATCCCTTTATTCTTTGTAGTGCCATTCCTCATTCCTCACTAATGCCATCACGCCAACCTATGTAATAGACGGTCAGTATTTAGGTAAAATTTTACACAAAATCGATAATGTCAGTTATATTATATTGAAAACCGATATAGATTGAATTTTTCACCAAACCACGCCAATTCAAACGATTTGGCTCGGCGTGATTTTCGCTTCACAACCTTTGAAGTTTGAGGTACTTCTTAAATTTGTAGTATAGTAAATAATTTATATAAAAATATTGAATTAGCCATTTGTACATTACTTCAATATCCAATCCAATCATTCACAAAAATACAAACAAAAGAATTAATAACTACTGAGTGTTTAAGCTTTTACTGAAGAAGAATTAGAAACAAAATATAATCTGAAAACGAAAGTCTTGACACCAAAAAATGCTGGAAAATAATGATTTTTTAGTGACTTTAAAGCGATATTAAAGTGGGTGCTAATCCTCTATTGAGATGGATTAAAATGGGTTTAGATTCTTTGTAATAAGATATTTACACCACAAAAAGAATTACCAAAAGCTATTAAGATTTGAATGAGAAATTGACTCATTCAGTTACCCTTATGAAAAAGGTGTTGGGTAAGATGTATAACCTTTTGTCCCGCATTAATTATAGAAGAGAGCATTGATGGATATTTAAATCTTATTTTTTGCCTAAGGGTGTGAGCCCTTTGGGGCATCCAAATTTTTTGAAGGAAGAGAGTTATGGATGCTTCAAGGATGGGCTTGGGCCAAAACTATGGTCCAAGATGGTTATGAAAAAATTGCCACATATACACGCGCGTCGGCTGCTCGCCTGCCCAGACTGGACCGGGTTGGGTTCTTGGATCTTGGGATTGGGCTCGAGGCTTGCTGGAATTGGATGGGTTTGGGCTGGGCTGGGCTGAGTTGTTGACCCATCTATCTTAATCTTTTTGGGCCAAGCCAGATCTATGGGTTGCAGGATTATACACATTACACATGTGTATAAAAATAAGTAACTCCCCTACAATCATGATGGATTAAATCCATCAGTTTTGCAGATTTATTTCTTGGAAGTTTTGCAGAAATTAAATCCTGCATTTGTTGCAGGAGAGCTCTTCCTCTCTCCCTCCATGTGTATAAAAGGAGACCCCTCTCTTTCAGTTTTTGACCTAGAAAATTCTTCTTTCTTTGTGCTCCAAAGTTTCCTCCAATTTTATATTTTTCCTAATGTGAGAGAGTGTTGCTTGAGTTCTGTTCGTAGAAGATCCACCGTAGGTGCTTGGTTATAGCTGGTCCAATCGTCGTATCCTTGGAGACAGACGTCGAACAACCTCCAGCACCCCAATCGATGAGGTGGCGAATATGTTTTTGCACGAGATTCATGTAGAGGGAATGTTTCTGAGTGAATTATTCCAGGTAGCTGCTTTGATTGAGAAGCTGTCTAATGGCTGGAGAGAATTCAAGAACTACTTGAAGCACAAGCGAAATGAGATGACAGTCGAAGAGCTTGTTGTTAGGCTCCATATTGAGAAATATAACATGAAGAAAGAAAGAGAGTACCTCCACTATGAAAACAAACGTGGTTGAGCATGCCTAGTCCTCAGGGGTGAAAAAGAAGCCCCGACAAGCAAAAGCTCGAAGTTAGGCGCTAGAGGTGGAGTCTCCAAGAGGCCGGTCTACAAGCTGCAGGAACCTACTTTTAGGTTCAATGGAAAGTGATTCAACTGTGGAAGCGATGGGCATCGAGCAATTGATTGCCACAAGAAGAAGAAACCTTACAAAAAGAGCCCTCCATAAAACAAAAGCTAGGTTCGCATGGCTGAAATGGAGGATTTGTCACAAGATGTGGATGATATGCATCTGTCAGCTATCGTCTCTAAAGTAAACATGGTGGGGTCTAATCCAAAGGAATGATGGGTGGACACTAGGCCTAGTCGTCACATCTGTGCTGAGAAGAAGATGTTCCTAACTTTCGAACCGGTTTCAAATGGTGAGAAGTTGTTCATGGGGAATTCTGCGATCTCAACTATTGAGGGTAAAGGCAAGGTGGTCCTAAAGATGACTTTAGGAAAATAGTTGACTTTGAACGATGTCCTATATGTGCCGGATATTCGTAAGAACCTTGTCTCGAGGTTGCTCTTAAGGAAGCATGGCTTCCGCATGGTGTTTGAGTCTGATAAGTTCGTGTTGACCAAGAATGGGTTCTATGTAGGAAAGGGGTATATGTCGGACGGTAAGTTTAAGCTCTATGTAATGACTATTATCGCTAAAATTAATGAGAAAGCTTATTTTTCTGCTTATATGCTTGAGTCCCCTAATTTATGGCATAGCAGACTAGGTCATGTAAATTTTGACTGTTTGCATAGATTAATCAAGTTAGATTATATATCATTTTTCAAGACTAATCCAAATCACAAGTGTGAAACTTGTGTAGAAACAAAATTGACTAGGAGTTCTTTTCATTCTATTGAAAGAAGTACCGAGCCTTTAGATTTAGTACATAGTGATGTGTGTGACTTGAAAGTCGTACAATCATGTGGTGGCAACAAGTACTTCATTACTTTTGTTGATAATTGCACTAAATACTGTTATGTGTATTTTCTTAAAACCAAAAATGAGATAATTGATAAATTTATTCTTTTCAAGAATGAAGTTAAGAATCAACTAAGCAGTAAGATCAATGCTTTAAGAAGTGATCGTGTTGGTGAGTATGAACCCCCGTTTGTTGAGATTTGTGCTCAATTTGGGATTATCTACCAAACTACAACATCTTATTCCCCTCAGTCAAATGGTGTTGCTGAGCGAAAAAATAGACATTAAAAGAAATAATGAATGTAATGTTAATAGGTTTTAGGTTGCTACAAAACTTGTGGGGGAAAAACAATTCTCTCAGCGAATTACATTCTTAATAAATACCTCGAAAGAAACTGGACAAGACTCCATATGAGTTGTGGAAAGGCCACAAGCCTTCATATAAATACCTACGAATGTGGGGGTGTCTTGCGAAAGTGGCGGTACCTACACCTACGCGGGTTCAGATAGGCCCGAAGTTAGTGGATTGTATATTCATTGGCTATGCACATAATAGTAGTGCATATCGATTTCTTGTGTATAAGTCTGCTATTCTAGATATACACAATAATACTATCATGGAATCAAGAAATGCATCTTTCTTTTAAGAAGGCGTTCCAAGTTTCATGGAAGATGTTGAAGGTGACAATGATCACATAGAAGATCATATAGATGATCAAGTCAATGATCAAACTAAGGAAGTAGATGAGCCAAGAAGGAGTAAAAGGGCTAGAACCTCAAAGTCGTTTGGTCCGAACTTATTGACTTATGTGTTAGAGGGAGAACCTCAAACTTTCCATGAAGTTGTGACTTCACTTGAAAGTCCTTTGTGGAAAGAAGCAATTAAGAGTAAGATTAGCTCCATCTTACAAAACCATACTTAAGAGTTGGTAGATATACCCCTAGACAGCAAGGCCTTGGGGAGTAAGTGGATTTTTAAAAGAAAGATGAAAACAGATGGATCAATTGATAAGCATAAAGCTAGACTAGTTATCAAAGGATATAGGCAGCGAAAAGGCCTGGATTACTTTGATATATATTTACCTGTGACAAGGATTACATCCATTCGCATAGTGATTGCAATAGCAACTTTACGTCATCCAGAGATATATCAGATGAATGTAAAGATAACTTTCTTAAATGGAGATTTAGATGAATAAATCTACATGGAGCAACCCAAGAGGTTTCTTGCTCTAGGAAAAATAAAAAAGTCTGTAAGCTTGTCAAATCATTGTATGGTTTGAAGTAAGCTCCTAAACAATGGCATGAGAAGTTTGACAACGCGATGTTGTCAAATGGGTTCAAAATCAATGAGTGTGACAAATGTGTATATATCAAAGACACTGACAAAGGTTATGTCATTTTGTGTCTACACGTTGATGACATACTCATTGTTAGTAGTAATGATGAGATGATTAGAACTACTAAGAGATTGTTATACTCTAAGTTTCACATGAAAGATTTGGGCCTTACAAATGTAATTCTGGGTGTTAAGATTACCAGAACATCTGATGGTATTATACTTTCTCAATCTCACTATGTTGAGAAGATACTTGAGAAATTTGGTAAATCAGATACGAGTGTGTCGAGGACACCAATAGACTTGAGTCTACACTTGACTAAGAATAATGATGAAAGTGTCTCTCAGCTAGAATATTCACGAGTCGTTGGGAGTTTGATGTATTTCATGAGTTGTACAAGGCCGGATATAGCCTACTCTGTTAACAGGCTTAGTAGATATACAGCAATCCTAATGCCACTCACTAGAAGGGTATCGTTCGGGTGTTAAGGTATCTCCATTTCATCCGGGATTATGGGATGCATTACATCTGATATCCAGCAATAATAGAAGGCTATAGCGATGCAAATTGGATATTTAATGTTAGGATTCGAAATCCACTAGTGGTTATGTGTTCACCCTTGGAAAGGCAGCCGTGTCTTAGAAATCTTCCAAGTAGACGTGTATCTCATGATCAACGATGGAATCGAAGTTATAGCGTTAGATAAAGAAACAGAAGAGGTAGAATGGCTTTGTCATTTCGTTGAAGATATTCCACGTTAGTCAAAACCTGTGTCAGCCATCTATATTCATTGTGACAACCAATCAGTTATTAGACGGGCACAGAGTAATATGTATAACGGAAAGTCTAGACATATCCGTCGTAGACATAATTTCATACGACAACTACTCTCTAACGGAGTTGCCACTTTAGACTAGGTGAAGTCTGAGGACAACATTGTGGATCCACTAACCAAAGGGTTAAATCGATTGTTAGTAGAGAAGTCGTCAGGAGGAATGGGTTTAACCTTGAGTGTAAGTTATTATCAGAATGGAAACCCAACCTAGTTGATTGGAGATCCAAGATCTAGGTTCAATGGGATAACCTAATTGCGTGTAACGATGGTATGTTATTGATGAGGTTAAAACCTCTAGCCATTCTTTTTATCAGTGACACTAGCATGTATAGAAATTAAGCTGAGCTTTTAATGATTGGTGTGTTGAGCTGTTGAGCTGAGTATAACAAGACACTCAAGTAAGTCACCTATGTGAGCGTGAAGTGGGGCCACTTCTATAAGAATTGACAAGGCCGAATTCTTTTAACCACTTACTGAACCAAGCTAGTGTTTGTAGACACTCCATTTTTGACTGCCCTTAAGACTTGGGCGCTACTGATGGTTTACTTGGTGGTGAAAGTTGTGCAGTGCCAAAGGGTCGATTTCTTCAGCAAGGAGAACGTCAAATCCCAATCTCACACCTCATTTTTGGACCAAAATATTTTAGGTCTTAAAATCCTCTCTTTGAAGATACTTTGAAAAAGTTCCTACGATGTTCCGACGTTCGCATTTTGTTAAATGTTGCGCTTTTCGGTAAACCGAGTAAGGACAAAGTGGAAATGAATGAAAGAGAGATGAAATCTTTGAAAAATCTTTTAAAACACCTTGTTTAGGGGTTTGGTGTTGAAGAAAAGATGAGATGAGAGAAGAAACCCAGTTGGGGAGAGGAGTTGGGCATGAATCGTTAAGAGAGAGCAGGGCAGCCCTCGGTAAATCAAGCTTATCCATTTGCACACTTGGATTTCAGCTATGAGGCCACCACCGTTGGAAATAATACTTCTGGGGATTCATTTTACACTCAAGAATCTCCTAAAGTTGAGTCCGGATGGTGGAGATATGGTTGGTTGAAGTTAGGCATCAATCTGATTGAGCCGGAAATGAGCAGTCTTCACTAAAAGAGGATATCTCTTAGCACACTTGGAATGTTGAGGTGAGACTGCCACCATTGGAAAGCTTACTTCCGGGGCTTCATTTTAGACACAAGAATGACTTGAAAAGGAGTTCATATAAAGGAGTTATGCCTATTTGAAGTTGGACCTGCAGAGCAGAATTTGCAGTCGGCCATCACAAGTAGCAGGTCGGCCCCAAAGATGGCCAGCCGGCCAAGAGTGACCCAAACTCAGAATTTTTGAAGATATTTTGTCCTCCAGCTGTTTCCACGTTATGCCACCTGTCCTAACTCAGATATTTTCGACCAAATGCTCTCTTTTTGCTATATATGAAGCTATATCTCATATATTCAAAGAGAGAACATTGAAGCCATTTTGGGAGCCTCTCTCTCTAAAAAAATTCCTCTCTCTCTAGAAATTTCAGAGCTAAATTTCAGCCTTTCTCTCTAGTTTGCTCTCTCTTTTGCCCTTTTGTGCATAGAAGTAGAGAAACATGCCTAGTTTGCCTATGCATCCTTGATCAAAGTTGCCTATATTTGGGAGGAGGTTGCTTGAAGCTTACTTGGGACTTTTTTTGAGCTCCAAAAGGTGATTTGAGCTCAGATTTTTGCCTGTTTTGGTGCTTGGCTTCAAGAGGTATAAACTCTACCTTTTAAACTTGTTTTGTATAGCTTGTTTTGCCATCTTCTTCAACTACTTTGGGGCTGTTTTTGGGGTGTTTTTGAACTAAAAAAAAAACTCTATTTTTCAGTCCTCAAAGTGGTGGTTTAAGCCTTGTTTGGCTAGGGGGTGTTTCTTCCCTTTTGCTCATTGGCCTGTAAGGCCTTTTGAGCTATCTTTCAAGCTTTTCAAACAACTTCTTTTTGGCCTTAAAACCACTGAATTCCAGAGGAATTTCAGTGGTAGAAAACCTGTTTTGAGGCTCAAAATAGGAGGGGGTGGTCCCCCCTCCTATGTCTTATTGGCATGTGTTGTTGGCCTATCAAATGAGCATGTATTTCTCCCTTCTTGAGGCTTAGTTTGAGCATGTTTTTGTGACTTTTTGGGCATGCTTTAAATCTGATTTTGGCTGGTTTGGTCACTTCTTGTTTGCATTTTGTACTTGTAGTGCAAATCGTGCTTACTAGCTTAACATGCTTGATGTTATAGCCTATTATTTTAGCATGTATTGGTTCCATTCCAGCACATTTTTGATAATCTTTTGACATGCTTTAGGACTATTTTGAGTGGTCTTGGTCATATGAGCCATGCTTTGTATAGCTATAGTGCAAGTGCCTTCATTAGTCTTGAGTTTTGAGGCACTTATCATGCTATATTTGTGATGTGTGCATGATATGGCATCATTTGGTATGTAATTTCAGAGCTTATATCTTTGCCACACTCTCACATTTTCCACTCCTTCAATGTGTTTGAGAGTTGTGTCTTCATGCCTTGTTTGCGAGCCATCAAATGTGCATGTTTTCCTTGTGTTATATGCCTTGATCTTAGCATATTTCAGCCACTGTTTTGGCATATTTAACCTCTGTCCGGGGTTGGTTTGATGATTTAGGTTTAGTATTGTATGCCTATAGTGCTATGCTCTTTGCTAGTTTCAATGCTTTCGACTCTGAGTATGCCTTGCATGCATCATTTTTGTGTTTTGATGTCATTTAGCATACTATTTCAGTGCTGGAATATATGTCATTGCATCCCATTCTTCATTTGTTATATCGCTTTGAAAGGGGTTTTAAGCCCTTTGTTGGTTTGAGCACGAAATCGAGGCGTTAATGCCTAATGGTTTTAGCCTTCTCTTGAGGGTTTCTACTAACCAACGGCATGATGCTTCTTTCATGCTCAAGATACTTGTGGCTTAGTCCGTCTTTCCATTTAGAGGACTTCTCACTTTTGGACTTAACCGGTTAAAGAATTAATTGGTAATCTAAAATGAGTAAACAAATTGAATTGAAGTAAAACATGCCAAGATAACATGTTTGTGTTGCATTGCACGTGTTTGGATCGGATGTTAATCCAAACACGAGAAACGAGGGACGTTTCATACTCAAAGTGATGAAACGTGCCTCATTTCTTAGTTGCCGACACTCTTGATCGTGCATGATAGGGTGGAGGCTCATCAAGTCTATTTGTGCATTCATTGACTTGTACAAACTTGGCTTATCGGCCATCGTGCATTGCGATGCTCAGTTGGTGGCCTGAGAGTCGAGTACCACACTCCTTTGAGCTTGAGGCATGATAAGGAGTGTGGTGGTACACACATTCCCTTGCAAATACACTGTCATGTCTCTGTTTGTGCTCTGTTGCAGCAAAAGGAGGAAATTCAGGGAAGCAGTGGCCGACCGGCCACCAAATCCAGCCGACCGACCATCATTACTGGTCGATGAGCTCTCAGAGTGTTCTTGAGATCAGATAAAAGCATTCTGGAAGTTGGCATAATTTTCAGAAGTATAGAAGTGTGCAAACAGAGGCATTTAGGGGTAAGGTAGTGGATTTCCGGAGGACGCGATGGGGCATGCATATCCCTCGCCACGAGGCCATTTATCGCTTTGTTAGCTAGATGTATTAATTACCTGTGTTATAATTAATTAGTTTTAAAATGTTTGTAATATTCTAAATTAGCTTAGCTAGCATAGCTAGTTTTCAATTCGGTTTGTAATTAATTAGCTAGAATAGTTAATTAGTTGGTTTGTAATAAGTAGCTTAGCTTAGCCTAGCCTATTTATTCAGACCCTCCTGCGAGAGGGCGTATTGTTGTAATAAGGGTGCATGCGTGTGTGCATGTCTTCCAATCCCTATTTCTTTCTCCCTTTTATTTAACTGCTTTTGATGGTTAGTTTAGGGCATGTTTTGATTAGCATCCTTATGCTTGCATGTGTGCATCATTCATTTGTCTTGCATGCACCGGGCTCGGCGCATCATTCAAACTGCATCGCATTTCAATACACTTACTTGAATACGTGTTTAACAACATGTTATCAAGTGTTGCATTCATATGCCATCTTAAATAGCCGAGCTTATTTTAGTTGCATTTTTGCATGTGTTGCATTAGGCATCTTAACATAGCTAGGATCATGCATTGATTACTAACTAGCTTCTGTTTTGGCTTGGAGTACACTGTAAGTGTTTATGCTTTAGCATTCTTGCATAAGTGTAAGTGTTGCCATGACAACATGCTTGCCATGAGACTATGTGCTTATTTGATATAACTACATGAATGCCTATGAATGAAGGCTTTATTGCTTGAATTGAACAATTCATCGAAATGTGAGTTTTAAGCCCACTTGAAGTGGCAAATCATCATGTTTTAAGCCCACCTTGTTTGGTAGCAAATCCGCGTTTTAGCCTACTTGCGAGTAGCACCTTCAAACCATTTCAAAAAACAAACATGAGATGTTTTGTTCCAAATCGAGCGATTTAGTCTATACTTGTATGCTATGCGCATCACATAGTAAGGTTAGCTAATAAATCAGAATAAGAACACATGTGTTTATAAAAACAACATATCATGTTTAGTAGAGGCCTATCTTTGATCTGGCGAGTGGGGGTGCTCATTTTAGGACCTTCCCCTCTCGTACCCAAGTTCCCGAGCCAAGGCAACTTTGGTGATGACGGACACGTGGCCTTGGGCACGAGTCAGGGTTTCCTAAATTTCCCAAAACGAAATATTTAGGTGGCGACTCTGAAATCTGACAAAGCAGTCCATGTTTGGCGCTTTTTGATTAAAATCGATTTTCCAAAACGATTTGCCAGATTTGGACTCTTTGGTGATTTATCAGTCTTACATTGCACTTTGTGAGATTAGATTCAGAACCGTGACAGGAGTCTGAACTGTAGTAGTTAGAACACAATTCGCGCCCTCGCGCGCGGAGCGAGTTTGGGCGGTCTACAGTGTTCTAGGGCCAAACCGGACACAACAGTGAGAACAGAACGATGGTTGGAATAATACCTGTGTGAGGTTTGTTGTCTTAGTTTACATAAACGGCAGAACAGTTCAAGACTTCATGTTCACTAGACAGCCAATAAATCTGAAAGATTTCACTATGAGGGGTTCAAAGCCTAAAAGCTACATTTTTGATGCAGGGGTTATTCCGTTGCACTCTCTCTCCGAGTCTTTGTTGTTAAACGTTGTCTGATTGTTGTTATATGGTCAATTTTTATTTATGTGGGGGATTGTTGGAAAATAATATGATTTTTTGGTGACTTTAAGGCGATATTAATGTGGGTGCCAATCCTCTACTGAGGTGGATTAAAATGGGTTTAGATTCTTTGTAATGAAATCTTTACACCACAAAAAGAATAACCAAAAATCATTAAGATTTGAATGAGAAATTGACTCATTAAGTTTGCCTCATGAAAGAGGTATTGAATAAGTGTGTAATATTTTATCCCACATTGATTATAAAGGAGAGTATTGATGGGTATTTAAATCTTATTTTTTGCCTACGGGTGTAAGCCTTTGGGGCATCTAAATTTTTTGAAGGAATGAAGTTATGATGCTTCAAGGATGGGCTTGGACCAAAATTATGGTCCAAGTTGGTTATGAAAAAATTGCCACATGCGAGGCACCGCCTGTCCGCTGGACGAGACTGGGCCGGGTCCGGGTCCGGGTCCGTGGTTCGTGATCCTTGGATCTTGGGACTTGGGCTTGGGCTTAGGGCTTGAGCTTGAGGCTTGCTAGAATATGTTAGGTTTGTGCTGGGCTGAGTTGTTGGCCCACCTATCTTAATCTTTTTGGGCCAAGCTAGATTTGCGGGCTGCAGGATTAAACACATTACATATGTCTATAAAAATTTGTAACTCCTCTACAATCATGATGGATTAAATCTATCAGTTTGGCAGTTTTGCAGAAATTAAATCTTGCATTTGTTGTAGGAGAGCTCTTCCTCTCTCCCTCCATGTGTATAAAAGGAGGCCCCCCTTCTTCAGTTTTCGACCTAGAAAAGTCTTCTCTCTTTGTTCTCCAAAGTTTCCTCCAGTTTCATATTCTTCTAGTGTGAGAGAGTGTTGCTTGAGTTCTGTTAGTCAAAGCTACACCGTAGGTGCTTGGCTGTAGTTGGTCCGACTGTCGTATCCTAGGAGATAGACGTCGAACAACCTCCAACACTCCAATCGGTGAGGCGACGAATTTGTTTTAAGGAAATTGTCTAATACAAGCTTCGGTTTGTTTTCTTTTGCCATATTTTATTTTATTATGTATTTTACTTGTAATTTTCAGCATGTTTTTTGTTCTGGAATTTAAATCCTTGAATATGA
The DNA here is from genome assembly GCA_030407325.1 of Camellia japonica. Taxonomy (NCBI): domain Eukaryota; kingdom Viridiplantae; phylum Streptophyta; class Magnoliopsida; order Ericales; family Theaceae; genus Camellia; species Camellia japonica. The sequence continues at coordinate 68,628,733 of JAPPVO010000013.1, read as the reverse complement.
ATCTATTTGGTTTTATTTTATAACATAATTTTTACAACAAACAATACCAAAATTCAAAACCATCATCCATAAAACTAAATCACAAGTCTATCAAGTAGAGTTAAAAAAAAAAATTAAAAACGACATGAACATCTAATATAGTTATGTAGGTATAATAGTAGCAAAACTTGACTCAAGCACATATGAGTAGCAAACTAATAATTTATCACATTGCTAATATCTATTGTCAAATTTAGAATATTTAAGAACAAATAAACAATTAAGTGAATAAAATGAACTTTGCACTCAACCAACTTCATTATATATTATGTTTAATATACGAAACTTTCTGTCTGTTTCGGTTTAATTTCGGTACATAAGATGCCTAAACTAGTATTGAACCGAAAATCGAAAAAAATAATTTTTAAAACCACATAGGCCAATTTGTATTAAAAAATCAACCAAATATAGCTGATTGGATCAATTTTTTTGATTTTTCTTACATCCTTAATGCCACCTCTCTTCCCTTTACTATGATGGAAACCCGCCACCTTCTACGTCTCTTGTCCTTATCATTTGACGTGTGAATATAATTGTCATTACTGTATTTGAGATATAAACAAGTGGCATGACTCATTACACTAATATTATATTCATCATGTGAAATGGTAAACATCAACACTGATATTCAAATATACATAATAGTGAGACATATTACACTAGTATTGTATTGACAAGTAAAATGTTAAATAATTTATAAGTGAGTTGGAGATGACCATTTTCTCCTGCTTCACTTTGTCCCCGAATCTCCCACCTTACTCTGCATGAATTTTTCCCTCTCCAATAAGAAAATGGGGGTGAAAACAGGTTTTATTTCCCCATCTGTGCCCGAATTATATTCATTTATTAAAATATATATGTAAATAATATATATCGTTTCATTTGTTTATTATCTTACATTTTTTAACTTTCATTATTTAATTTTTTTATTATCCATAATATAGTATCTCTAATTATTATTAGTATTTTTTATTATTTTTAAATTCGCCTTCACCCCTCCCATCTCACTCAGCTTCTAACACCAATCCAATTTATTTCATCTTTAGGTTATGTTTGAAAAAATAGATTTGTAATTAAAAAGTCACTATAAATTATTACATTATTTTTTATTTTCTACACATAATTTTATAAAAATAAAAAAAATAATTAATTCTTAAACTTGGCATTAATGCGGTATAAGGCATAATAAGAAATTACAAACTTATCCTTACTAATGTTTGATTCACCGAATTTTGTTCTATCCGAATTATCCGAACGAATATAACCAAGTAAAAATAAATATCTTAGAGCATTCGTATCAAACTAGCTAAAATTGTTTTTTATTAAATTAGTGATACTATTCATAAAAAATGGACCTTCACCAGTCTCGCTATACTATGTCACTAATTTACGAGTGTTACAATATCTCGCTACAACAAGCGAGGTACTGTTCATCGGTACAACACGAAGATTAATGTTACTAAACGTCTGCCTGGAAGTCTGGCCGGACGTCCGACCGGTTAACCGGTCAACAGCCAATTTTTTTTTTTAAAGAATTGTTTGGTTGATAACTCATTAATTTAATAAAAAAATAAAGAATAACAAACACAATAAAAAAATAATATTTTAATAAAATTATGTTAGAATAAAAAGTTTGACACAGTAAATACTAAAGAAATGACTAATTAAAATTGTAACATAACTTTTTTTAGCTATAATTTAACTAAAATTTTAAAGAAACTGATATGAATGCACTTACTCAATCGGATAATTCGAGTAAAATTTGATTAGCGATATTAATTACTCCATACCAGCCCATATCATCGTTATTGTTGTATGATTATTGTATGGTCAAAGATGATTTCTTTGGATAGCTTTGGAAGGGTCACTACCACCAAAGCGTGCCGATATAGTTTACTAGTCTTTCTCTGACACGTCAACCTGACATGACCGTGATGTTTTATTTATTTATTATTATATATGTTTTTTCGTTTTTCCACTTTTATTAAAAGTCAGCAGCGGCTCGTCACCGTTCGTGATGATGATGCCACGGACCCGTGGCCGAAAAATTATTCCATGCTCCAAGACCATTGTTACAACATTAATGTTATGATACCAGAAATTATATTTCGAATTTTATTCAAAAATGACCTTTTATGATTCAGGTTTTGTTTAGTCTTGAATTAAAATAGTTATAAAAAGATAAAATAAATTAAAAAATTAATAAGATAAAATTTCACATCTAAATCATAATTATTTTATTTTTTATTTAACAAAAATTAAAAAAATCAAAAAATTCATTCAAAACGAAATTTTTTAACCTCAGATTGAAAATAACCAAAAAGTCAAAAGATTAAAATATCAACTCACATCCCAAACGAAAATTTAGATTCATTTTATATTGAGAACTCACATTACATTAATTTAATTTTATCATACAAATACTTCACACAAAAAAATCTAGATGAATAATTATGGTGTATAGCATTATGATTGTTACAAGCCATTTAACACTGTTGTTCCAAACCATTTAACAATTGACAAATGTCTTCTTATCTTTTAGAACCTAGCAAAAACTATTTTAGCAAGTGATAATGTATTTGAAACGCCACATAAAATTGCTCAAAGGACTATGGAATAATTTATTTTTTTATGAATCCATTTCAAGGAAGATTCTTGTCTAGGTTGGATAGAACTATGATCACAATATGATTGGGTAATATGATTACTAATATATATGATAAATTGTATCGGATTTTATGTACAATAGGTGATATTAGTTAATTAAAATTAAATCTATAATATTTTAAAAGTCTTTCTCGTTATATAAATGGTAACATTTGTTGTTGTTGTTGTTTGTTGTTGTTTTTTTTTTTGTAAATAGAAGGTAATAATCTCTTTTCACTTCTAATCACATGGGATACTTCTAATCTCATGGGATTGATTGTGATAGGGTTGTGCAAGTATCTGGCCGACCTGTCTAAACGATCGACTTGACCTGACCATATATGGATGATTTCGTCACTAATCTCGGAGTTGGGATCCCCTCCTTACAATTCCTTCTTGCAACAGTTGAGATCAGTTATTACAACATTCAACGGCTGATTTTAATCTCTTTAACAACTGATCTCAGTCGTTGAATGTTGCCAAAGCTGATCTCAACCGCTTACAAGCGAGGATGACAAGGAGAGTTGCAAGGAAGAGATCCGGACTCCTAATTTTCGGCAGCGGTTGAAGTTACAAGAAACTTTGGGTAGGTTTGGTTTGTGTTTTTGAAAAAAATTTCAGAAATTTTCTCTACAAACAAATTTCAGAAATTTTCTCTACCAAACAAATTTTCCCAAAAAAATTTCTCAAAACACACAAACCAAACAAGTTTTCCAAACAAATCTCTCTCACACACATATCAAATCAATCACTTTTTCCAAAACTCTCTCTCAAAACAATTTCCCAAAACAAATTTCCTAAAAAACCAAACCAAATATATTTTCGTACTTTTTATCTCTAAAACACATCTCTCAAACACAAACCAAACATACCCTTTTATTTTGGCGGTCAAGTGTCGGATTTAAAGAATAAAAAATCAATTAATTTGATCCACCCAATGTATTAAACGATGCTTTTATCCACGTGTTTGCTCTTTACTAGTTGGAGATATTAAAATTTTATTAACAAAAGGTATTTATTATAGTTTTATTTCATCTACCAAGATAACCTAGTGAATAGGAATCATTACTACAACCTGTTCAACTTTTCAACTGTACAATTGACTTTATTCAACTCTTTAGTTGGATTTTATCATTGCAAATTGCAACTTTTCATTTTTCACATCTCTTTCAATACTTGCTGAAGAAGTTTAGTTGGTAAAAACATCTCTCTCTCTCTCTCATCTACTAGAGACTCTCAATCGTTTCTTGCTCCCTTTTCCCTCCCACCCTTTTGATCACCTCCAAATCCCTCTTCCAGCCTTACTCCCTTCTGAAACCCTAACACGTTAGAATCACAGATGATGAAAGTGATCGTAGATAGTGAGTTTGTTTGGTGTTGCACTTGTTGGATCTAGATCTGCAACATCTGACAAGTATTAAGTCAAAAAGATTGGAAGCTTAAATCGAGAGATGAGTCCGTAATTTTTTTTATTTTATTTGGGAAGGGGTTAAGTTTGGATTTCTTTTTTCATGAATTTTTTTGTGCGTGTATGATTCTAGGTTTTTTTTTTTTTTTTTAGGATGAGTTTGGATCTGATCTTTGACACGTGTAATTTTCTTCTTCTCGTTATTTCTTCTTCTTCTTATTTACTGTGTGAAGCCCAAATTGAGAAAACAAGACCCGTCCGCCACCGACTGTGAATCCGAATAGTATGAGCGGTTGAATTTCAAACAATGCATCGGTCGAACTCGGATGGGCATATGCTGAACCCGACATAATCGGTTCGAATGACGAGTGTATGTCAAACCTGGTCCGATCCGACCCGTGCACAGCCCTAGATTGTGAATCTCACCTTCCATTGCATTGTTGCTAATCTCACTCTTTTAAGTGGATTAACAATTGCATGAAATTGTTAGTCCTATACAATTTTTTTTTTCAGCTAAACAAAATTTATGTGAACCCACAATATTGTTTAATAGTATGGATGGAATACAATTTTTTTTTTTTAAAAAAGAAACAATAAATCCAGTATTATAATATGTTTAATATTATGGATGGAGTGCAAAAAGTAATTTGAAATTTTTTAATAAGCCACTGATTTAAAATATAAAAGCCTATGTGCTAAAAAATATTGACATTATTTGGTGATGTGAATTGTATTTTTCTCTAACCACTTGGATGTTATTTTTATTGATTTAACAAAATGCACTTTTAAGTGGGTCATACAAAATGGTAAAATAGAACTCTGTAAAAATATATCACTAAATGATTTTGTTTAAATGAAAAAAGCGAAAAAAATAGTTCGCAATGTGCTCACCGCGCAGCTGCATCTATCAGCGTGATTGAATTCTCTTTGTAATGAAGCAAAGCAACACTCAAAATCTAACAAATTTTGACTCAAGATATGAAAATTGAGTTTCTGACAAAATTCTTTCAATAATCCACGGAAATGAATGCTTGTGATGTCTGTAAATGTAAAGATCTAACACAGACGAAAATATACATCTCCTTAACCCTAACTTACTATCTCTATCAACGTTACTGCTGCAAAGACGAGAAAAAGAGTACCTCCAACGTAAGCAATAACCTGTACAAGCAACAACAAAAGAACTTGAAACTGCCTAACAATAAAAGAAATTTATAGATGATTTTTTTTTTTTAAGAATGACATTCTTGTACCATCACAGAGCATCTTTTGTTGGATATAGTTTTACCTTGGTTTTACATTTGATAGTGTTCAACTTGGGCACATCTCGTTGGCTATAGTTTTATCTTAGTTATATGACATTCCTATACTGCCTTATAGCGCCCCAATATTTCCCATATGAGTTGCACAATCACATTAACATTTTCTACCAAAGAATAACTCTCTATAAAGCACATATACTTCTAAAAGGGAGTCGTATTCATATTGGCTACTAATACTCATCAGATAATTGAGAATACATATTGATATTCGTAACCGTGTGCGATACTTGAGATTAATTTTGAGAAATATCTGATATTTTATGAGCACTCTAATCACATATCCAAATTATCATGAAATTGAAATTGTAAAATTTGTACATATTATTAGAATATTATTGTTGGAATAAATACAAGAATAATTTTTCAATATTTTCTTATTTCTTACCAAAGAAAAAAAAAATAGAGAAATTATAGTAGTACACTACATTTTCAAATATTACAATTAATTTATCTACTGGAGAGAGAGAGAGAGAGAGAGAGTGAAAACCCTTATCATTGGCTCTTTACTCAAACTAATATGTAATATCTAATTTGTAAAGAACAATTTTTCACTATTCTTTGAGCCCATGAATATTATAATACTGAAAATAATATAAAAAAATTCAACAAATTTGGTCGTACCCATATCCTAATTTTTAAAATTTTGTTACATCTCCATATCTGTATCGTATTGTATTCACATCACACGTATGTATCCATGCTTCATAGACCTCCATTCATTTCCTTATGAAGGTGAAAGAGCCGCAAAGATTTGACAAGTATTTGGGGATAATCTAACAAAAGCATGAGGACAAGTGTGGACTAAATTGATATAGGCAAATCATATTTGCCACCAATAATGTTTGTTATTAACAAGTCTAATTCCTGTCCTTTCGAAGCAGTCAAAAACAATACACTAAATGATTAAACTAATACATCATTAGGTTAAATTTCATAAGGACATGTGTCTCGTTTTGTCGGACAGGTTTTTAATATTTCAACCAGACAAGCCAGTTTGTTACATGTGCTGACTGATTTGTATGAGTCTCTGTGGCATCAAGAAGAGTTTTATGTGTTCAGGCAAAATTTATTATATTTTTTAACGACAAATTTTGGCGGATCAATGAGGATGACTCACCTTCTCAGATAAGAATGTCCCCAGTAAAGAACCTCCCAAAACAGCCAGCTGCGTAAAACAATAATTAATAGATCAGCTCTGTCAGAGTGACTATCAGCACATAACTTGGGGAAAAAAAGAAAAAAAAAGTTCATATACTGATGGGTGACCAAATTTAAGACTGGACTATACTGTTAATTCTATTAAGACTCCACATTAAACCTTGCCAACAGGGATGGAACGGAACCAACCAGAATTTCAACTACAGAGGGGCCAAGATATGAAAATGAAATTCTTTTATATATCAATTTTTATATACATATTTCAATTCAACAATGAGAAATAACTAAGATCTGAAATTAAAATAATACATAAAAATTATCATCTATTTAACATGACAAAAAAATAAGTCATATCTACTCAACTTTAATATATAAATAAAAGAGAAATCATAAGTTAATTGATTCTTTGCATATGCTAACTCAATTATCTATTAAAGTGAAAGTCATTTTTTTTTTTTCAAATTTCAAAAGTTTTCATTAGGTCTTATATGAATCTCATTAATATGATATCAGCATTATAATTATGCCTCATCATGTGATAAACAAATTATGATGAAAGAAATATAAATAATGTATTATTACTATCAAATGATGCATTTATTAAATAAATTTAAAAAAAAATATATAAGAATTCTATTTTTGTTGGTGCTCCAATTCTTTTGTACAGAGAAACTTGTTTTATTAAGAAACATAAAGTTTTCAATATTCGTACATAAAATAGGAGCAGCAGGGGCCATTTGTGATAACAAGATATCATTTCAGTAGCATTGTTTCCTTTGAATGGGGGGGGGGGGGGGGTTTGGGGGGCATGGCCCCTCACTGTTTACCAATAGTTCCATCCCTGCTTGCCAACCTCACTAATCGCAGGCTGTAAATTCACCAATAGTGTGTACTTTTAAGATTTTATTTTGTTTTATTGAAAAAGTAACTTGTAATATTTCCAAATTACACTTTTTTTTATTTGTTCCCAAATTACAAGCTTCCAAAACTAAAAGCATGTTGCAAAAGTAGAGTGATTCCTGCAAGTTGCTGTTTTAATTTCTCAGGCCAAAAACTCTGCAAGTTGCTTTTAATTATGAAAGACAGGTTTAAATCCGTGTTGAGTTTAGAAATTACCAAAGTTGCAACTCCATGACCAGCTAGCGCTCCCCCAATGACTCCAAGAGGTGAAGAAGCGGCGGCAAGTGCTGAGTAAGAAGAGTATTTGTGTTAGCAGAGCATATGACTTGAGCAAGGAGATCTACACCTTTATATTGCACAATGGAGCTAGAGAATAGCAGTTCACTTAATAAAGATGAAGTAATGTTTGGTTTGATAAAGATGAATTAATAAACTATTTGATCATAAAACATATACAACTTTTTGGTTTGATAAAGATGAAGTAATGTTTTTCTTCTAACATAAAACAATCCTTGTTTTTTTTTTGTCATTCTTTTGTGTGTGTATGGTGAGTGACCCCAATCTTTTGTCAAGACTTATTTTTTCCTGTATGATTCAAATCTAAAAGATACGTTTTGCCATCAATAGGCATTCGACAAGAAACTGAATAGACTTCAAACATTATCTCCAATGAGAATTTAAAATGTTGCTTCAATTGTTACTATTTATACGAGTTCATCTTTGTTCTGCAAGTAAGAAGTGTAGCCATTAGACTACAAAGCGGCATAACACAACTGACTTGAATATTCATGTATACAACAAAGGATAATTACTTTTATTGTGGATATTGTCGTACATAATTCTTTGCAGACATTAAACTAAAGTCTGCAATCAAATGAAATAAAGGATTTTCTAGCTAAGTCACTCACCTATTGTTGAGAAAAATGATTTGTCACCCCATTCAGCAACAAAAACAAGCAGAAAAGTACTAATGACTGTGTTAGCAGCAGCTAAAATCCCAGCACCATTTCCTGAAAATTCTGAAACAGCCAGCTCTGCCTGTTCAAGAATAGTAAACACGAAATGCAGTTAAATGCATAAGGTAGTTAGCAATATAGCAATGGGAAACCACTGTTGTATTCGGATCGAAGGGCCACACATCAACATGGACAGAGCAGCTCCAACTATTAGACATGGGAACATAGCTATATCTCTCAACATATATGAATAAACTATTTTAAACCTGTCTATATTTGAGTGATTGAGTTTGTGTCTGCATGAGGAAATGCATGGCCATTAAAATAAGGAAGCAAGTAACATTTTAAAGAACGGTCAAAATAAAGGGTGTAATATGCCGATTCTTTAGCATATTGTAGCATATTGTAGAAGTGGACATTTGAGCAACTGCCCAAAGGGTGTTGGGTAATAGGTGTCATATCAACAAGTGTTAACAAACCTGTTATTCAACAGAGAAAAGTTCCTACAAGGTATGAGGTAACTTGTATAGCATGCAAAATTATTTCAGATGCAGGGTCCCTCAATCTTCTTCTTCTTCTTCTTCTTCTTTATTATTATTATTATTATTTTTTTATATTTTTGCATTTTGAAAGAGATAAAATAATGTCAAGATTAAAATGGTAGGTTTGACATCGAAAGCTCATAAGTTCAGATATAAATTCACCTCCTTCTGTTCTTCTTCTGCCTTCAGACCATCTCCAGAATTGGCATCAAGCAAGGTTGAAACTCCAAAATACACCTGGCAATTGTACTACTTGTGATGCTTATTTCAAAAAAAAAAAAAAAATAGTAGAGGTTTATGTTCTTGAATCATTATCACATGATCATGATTGCATGTGTGTACTGTGCAATTTGTTTCATCTATCTGAAAAGCCGTTAGTTACCAGAAGGCAAACTGCAGCAATATCATCAACAGGTAAATCAGTGTCACCAAATCTGCCATTCAGAAAACTGTATTAGGACAATGCTTGATTAATCAATTGACTCATCTTCTAGTTAGAGTAGAGAGCAAGGATGACTGCTCATATTTTTTTTCAGTATAATATGCAGGGATCGGTAAAGACCACAGGATGGTCTTCTGATGCAAAATCATGCAATCATATCCTATTCTTCTGGAAGTATATAAAATATTTTCACTGGTGTTGGAAAATTGGACAGATGACAATTAGCAGCAGATTACTTGAATTTTATGCTACAGATATCACGGGCAGGACAAATAAGATGATGCCTGTAATTTATCCACATGTTTGATGATTTACTAGAACATCATGAATAAAAAATTGACAGAATCAATTACGTAAAGTACCTGAATGGAAGGATATCATCAACATAATGAAAAGTTCGTCCAAGAACAACAGATATGATTGTCATTGTCCTGCCCATCATACACAGACACAGGTGGGTCAACGAAATAAATTATATTTCAAAATATTTCTTCACCAAATGTACAATCATTAGTCCCTTAGTTGATTGTATAAACATCTCTCGAAGTAGTTGATATGATATTTTGAATATAACTATTTCATGTTGATTTTATTAGAATAACGGCAATATACTCTTCAAAAAGGATGCCTCTGTGTTATGTGCTCTTAAGTTCGTAAGACTGGGACTGCTATGCATCACTAACAATTTCAAAGGTGTAATTAGCAAAACATAAGGGAAACTGTGTTGACACTGACATCACTGGTTAAAAGTTGTCTTCCTGCTTTTTCTCAATCTATAGGAGACTAATCCCCAATCGGCAGTGCACTTGTCTCACACTCATTAAGTAGCTTAAAGTAAAAGAAAGCACACATGCAATATGCCCTTTGAATTTTCCTAATGAGAACACTTTCAAATGCAAAGGCCAATTAAATCACCAAGCATAAACAGAATAACATACGCAAGTGCGCCAAAAGTCCCAATGAAAACAACAGCACTGGAGTTCCTAGCTGCTAAAAGTGCCTGCCAAGACATTAAACATCCAAAATCCAATTTAGTTAAGGACAACGTACAAACAATTTGATACAGTAGAAAAAATGAAGTAAGCTAAGAATTGTTTAATCTCATAACACATTGCAGTCAAGAAGCAAAGTTCAGATGAAAACTAGTTTGCTTATGTGGTGAGAGTACTAAACTTGATCTCATGCTAAGATTTAGAGATTAAAGCTTTTTTTAGGGGAAAGCAAATTGTCCATCGACATGCACAATATACAAAAGCATGTTCATTCAATCAATTCATAGAGTCTGATTTGAAACATTCATGATCAGATACATTCCACGAAAAATTTGATAAATTCTCCCTTACCGCAATAAAAAAGGTTTTGTCCCCTAGCTCAGAGAAAAATATAAGCAAGAATGCCTGCAAAATAAAAAAATTTCACTTTAGAGAGTGGAAGTTTAAATGCCCATAAGCAGTAATCTAATTCAGGTGCAAAGGTGAGTTTTCTCTAGACAGGGCAGCTTTGCATTGGGAAATAACTGATGCTGTAACTAAATGCTACCAAATTAAAATTAAATCAGGTAGAGGGCAAAGAACGAGCACAAAGTTTTCCCTGCAAAATTTTCCCCACATAATCTGATAAAATATGCCTCTAAAAAGGCCACATAATAATCGTGAAAGCTTGATAATGATTTTTTGGCTTGTTTTGTCCACTTAAGAACTACATGTTCACATTGAGCACTTGATTTTTATTTAACTTCCCATCTGATGTTACTTCAAATTAGCAACAAATATCAAACTATATATACACAGACCATGAGAAGTTAGTGCTGTTTCCAAGCTCACATCTTTGAAGGAACAAATTTCTAAAATTCTATTTTTATTTTGTTTCAATTTTGGTATTATAAGATGGGTCCTACTAACAACCTCCCAATGGGTGTTCGTTAAGAACTACATAATGCCAAAAAAGTTGCAATTTCAATACACATTTCACATTTCACATATTCCCATGCACTTTATATATATGTTTCATACGCTTTTCACATATTTCAAGACACTTTATATAAATATATAGGCATTTCAATACATTTCACATATTCCCAATATGAGGTTGAATATGAGAAACTAAACAGACAAGATTGTTTTCCTTCCATCACCATAAAGAATAGCACAATATGAAAATATGTGTAAGCCTACATTGAAGTTTGATAAATATCTGCGTATAAGAGAGTAAAAGGATAGCATAAATTCGATTGCATGTAATGCTCCTAGAAGCAATTTATTAATGATGCAGTGTCATAAAATACTTGAGTTTGAAGGAGAACGAATGAGAGATGAGTCTAAGCTATTAAATTAGTGAGGTCCCCTCCCCCCCGCCAAAAAAAAAAAAAAAAGTGATCCTTAAGATTGTCAGAACCGTGAAAGTTACAGGGAGATTTTCCTAACTGAAGCAAAACCTTTGCTAATATCGCCAAGGTCCCCAAAAAATGATATTGATTGCAATCCACTAGCAAAATCTGATCCAGCAACTGCCTGTTGACTGCCTCCAAGGCTGAACAATCCAAAGAGCAGTATGAACTTCAGATAACAGTGGAATGGTGTATTAGAAGCATTGTAGTCATCCACATCTCCAGGTATAAAATTCCTCCCTCCAATTTTCTTCTTTGAAGGTGATTTGTCCAAACCATCATAGTCATCCACATCATTCATCCATTGAGTTGCTTTGCATGCATTGCAATTGAGGAACTTGAACTCCTGCATCAAAGTTTAATATACAAAATCAAGGGTTTCATTATTAACCTATTCAGGATTAGTGAAAGAAAAACGAATATAATTGATTAGCTCTTGAAATAAATATGCAGAAGTGACAATCCTTCCATTGATAGAGAAGTTCAAGCACTATCTGTCTCCCATGACATTCAAAGATTCAGAAGTTAGAATTGAACTCAAAGGAATGTGTTATTGGGCTTTCTTACATAGTTGATTGTCCAATTTAAACAATTCTCTTAATATTAGTAAATAATCCCCTATCAATTGAAAATAAAAAATATGATGGAGTTTAATAAAAATCATTCCATTATAGTTGATTAGTACTGTGTACTCTATACCCCGCAATTAACAGAATGAAATCATCAACAGCTCTAAAATGTCAACACTACAAACGATTGAGAAAAAATAATAAGTGAGGAATATGGGTATCCAAAAAAATTGCAACCCAATTCCAATTAATTAAAAAATACCAATAAAAAATTCCCAAAACTCACCTTGTACATGTTTACACATTGCTGCCTTGAATACCTGAAAGGAACAACAAAATGGTAGAAACTTAATAAAGAGTGATTTGGTTTTACATGTTGGCAATGTCAAAACAAACAATTGGGTTTCTGTGTCTCATGCTTACAGTTCCAAAACACCACAATACTGAAGTTTACACAATTGTGATTGAACACAAATTAAATAAAAGAAGCCAAAGACGTGAAACGCAGCGCAAAATACCTGAATTATTGTTTTTCTGATTGACAAATAGAATCAGAGAAGTGGGAAATTTAGGAAAAATTGATGAAAGAAAGTTACCTGGAGAGAAAGAGAGTGGGATTGGAAGGAGAGAGGTTGGAAGTTTGATTGGTGAAGCGATAATTGAGATAAGAGTAGCGTGATTTGAGAGGTTTAGAAGATGAAGGAAGTGAATGAGGCCTCAGTAGTAACACGCTCTGCGAAGAGAGCGTTATGCTTCGCATTCTCTCTCTCTCTCTCTCTCTCTCTCTCTCTCTGTGTCTGTGTTTTGGATCTTCGTTTCTGGACCTTAGGTTTGTGGGCTGTGTGCAGTGATAAGCTATCCGAGTGGAAAGAGCGCCAGTTAGGCCGTTACTCTCCAGTCCCATTTCGGCATCTCGCACACATCAAATAAAGATAAAATATGGACTCCGCCTCGTTTGGGTACATGTTCTTTTAGTAATTTTTTGATTTTTTAATTAAAATATAATGTAAAAAAATTAGTATATTTAAAATGAATTTTTAATTTTTTATGAAAAGATGTGCAAAAAGTAGAGAGAAAAGAGAATCTTTAACTTTTTGGTATGAATTTTTGGCTTTTTGATTTTTTTAGTAACTTTTTGACTTTTTAGCTAAACCGGTTGCTTCCCAAACGAGGCCTCAGACATAAAAATTCAGAAATTATTCATAATTTTGTATTAATGAGTTAGATTCATTTCATATATAGATCTTACATTTTAACAATTCAATCTCCACTACAAATACTTATTTTTGAATAAATTATGAATTCTAAATTCTGAGACACTAACTTCTTTTTTTATTTTATTATAAAATAAAGGGTAAATTACAAATACACTCCTCGAGATTTGCTTTTAAAGTACATATTGCTCCATATGATTTGAAAAATTACAAATACCTCATTGTTAGTATTTTTTATTTAATAGAATTAATTAAAAAAATAAAATTCATAATTGCCTCCTATACAATAATAAAATTACCTAAATTATTAATTGAAACATATTTATAACATTATTAAAAACTGGTAATTGACTTGATAATTTATTAATAAAAGGGGGGATTTGTTATGAAATTAAAAATCTCAAGAAGTGGAATGTAATTTCTAAAATCACAGGAGAATTCATATTTTAATCAAATCTCAAAGGGTGTATTTGTAATTTATCCTAAAATAAAAGACTAGATCATATCCACACACTTTACTATTTTTTTTTTGTTTTTTTTAATTATTTTTTTTACTATGTACAACGTTAGCATATTAATAAATGGGATATTATATATTAGTGCATTCTTACGGAAATAATTATAAATTAATAAAAAATTATTAACATTAATAATTAAAGTTATAAGTTTTTCAATGATTCTATAATTATTTTTCTGACATTACACTAGATTATATTTTTTTCATAATCAATTAAGTTTGCATAACTAGATGTTCAACCCTTTTCATTTTATTTTATTTTTTTGTTTTTTTGTTGGAATTGTCATAAGTTTGAACATTGAAACTCATACAAAACTTTCATGTAAATTTTGTCATTAACATTACCCTTAACAACATTGAATAAATTGGTATTAAACAAGTAAAATAAAAAAAAAAAGGAGAGAGAGCTTTCTAAAGTGAAGCAAATATAAGAGGGTTTGAATGTGAAATAATGTCTCCATAAGGGCGAAAGCAAGATTTTATTTTTTTGAGCGTTGAAAGTTAGACATTGACAAGTCTAAGGGAACATGTTAAAATCAAAAATAATATTATACACTTCAACTAGCACATGAATAGTAACGAATTATTGCAATGTGTACACATTTTTTTAAAAAATTATTTCATACAAATGAGTAAAAGAGGAAATAGTCAAGTGAAGAGGAAAACTGTGGTACACACCAATAATGAGTGCATATTCGTAACTATATTACAATTATTCATAATGATGATAGAACGTATTTTAGATGGAACGGGTCAGATTGATCCACGCTTCCCAAATCGGTGCCCGAGGTATCAAGCCCACAGAGAGACCTGCACAAGAGTTCAGCAGGGAACGAGGAGTCCCCAAGCGAATCCTCCGACGAGCAAGTTAGAAAGAGAGATGGAATGTAGAGATAGATTAGTGATAGAAAAGCTTAACCCTTTCCTTATCTTCGATGCCTACTTATATCCTCTGCTAATCATTTTGTTGTCCCTTCCGACCTGTCACCTTGGCCGAAAATCTATATTCTAGCTTACCTTATCCATGGTGAGGCCGTTCTGTCCCGACGGGGAAGGGTTATCGCAATAAATGTTGTAGGAAAACTCATTAATGGCTGATGTGTGGTGCAATAACGTTGCAGGATCTTTGTCTGCTGATGTGGGTGATTCTCTACTTGCCAAGTGTTTAGATCTCATTGGTGTTTGGTGTAACACTGGGTTTCACGAGTGTTGGGCTTTAATATTTGAATCATAGATTGGACCTTAGGTAGTGGGCCATATCTTTTATGGGCTTACCCATGTCAAATAATAAAGTCACAATAGTTCATAATTATTCTTATAGCCATAGTTTATAATATTTTAATATTTAAAATATGATCACAATAATTCATAACTACAACTTGTTTTATGTTCTTGGGCATTAAAACATAATCCCAACAAAAGACGATTTAAAAAAGAAAAAAAAGAGACTGACATAAGTGAAAAATAATAGAATTGTAGAGATCCTAAATTTGGGTAATTACATGTGTAACCCTGAGATTTAGGTTAATAGCATTTTAGCCCTTAGTTTCGTAAAAATCTGCGAAGTGGCCCAATAAAGGATAATTTTCCTGTATATTATCATAATTAAATCATAGAACACAACTTTATAATTGGAAATATCCTACAACTTGGTTTTTATTTATTTACCTCCTAGTTTATAAATCAATTCATACATTTTATCTTTATTTTTATTTTTGTTTTTGTTTTTGTTGTTCTTTCATTTATTATTTATTTGAATAGAATATTATTATTTATTTGAATATGTACATAGGTGTGATAAATAATATTTTGGTGAAAAATTGGTTGAAAAACAAAATAAAAAAATATCTAGATATTTAGGCCTTCCTTAGTCATTAAGTTAGGACCCAAGCTTATTTCCTATAAATTGAGAGCCTTGTCTCAATTCCACATATACACACATATCAACAGCCAAGGAGAGGGTGAGAGAAGGAGAGTGTGATTAGGGAGAAGTAGAGAAGAAGAAAAAAAGAAAAGGAAGAAAAACGGTGCATTCTTGCGTCAAGGTAAGAACACTTCTTCCCCTTGTCTTCTCCAATTCTTTGACCATCCCATCCTATTGTTAGATGCCCTCTTGTGTTGCATATTAATGGGAAATAGGGTTTTTGATTTATATAAGAGTGTGGGTTTGATTTAGTAACTTTGCCTTACAAATTTGTCAAATTAGGCACTACTGTAACTTCTCTAATTTAAAAGAAATATCAAATTTATTTATTTCTTCAATCTGAATTTACTGTAGGCTATTTGGTGTGTTTAGAGCTTGTGGTAATTTTATTAGCCCCTAATTGTGTGTTTTTAGGGCTTGGATACTTTGTTTAAAAATCTGGTCCTGAGTCTCTGAAAAACAGTCCACTTCTTGCAATTTTATAAAATTCCAGAAAAATCATCTCAGGTTGGTTCTTTTATACAAATTTAGTATTTTGAGTCCTCTTTTCAATGGAATTTATTTTGGTGAAAATCATTGGGTAGATTGAGAGGAAAGCTAGTTTTCCCAACGGATAACAAATCTGGACAGGTTTTCGAATATAGCTTGTCGATGAATTTCTGGAGGTGTTATGCACATTTTGTGAATTGGAATTGAAACTAGACAGGTTAATTATTATTTTTGTGCAATTTCAGCCCCTAATTTGACCTAGAAGTATTTTTTCCAAAGCACTCTTGTTAGCCCTGCAAAACCGAACAGTGCTGGAAATGGTGTTTTGTTGTGTTGTTTGTCTCTAAGTATTTTAAAACATGCCTAATGTTATTTGCTTGCCTTACCATACCTATGTATGATTATCATGGGCTATATTTCATTTCTTATGTTTGTCTCATACTCTTTTATATTACTGAATTACCGAATGTGACTAGCTTGCTTGGCAAAAGATCTAATAAATGAGAAATGGAAAGAGGTTGGTAATGGGTGACGTTCACCCTTGTGCTTCAGAATGATTTATGTAATAAACATGTGAATGAAATTAAAACCAAATGAATTAAGTCTTGCGCAAGCGGTCTAAGCGAGCCCCTAGGTTGACACGGATGTATTCAGACTCTATGCGGTGGTTTCAGGGTGTAAGCAAGCCCTTTGGTATAGTATGTGCAGGGTGTAAGCGAGCCCTAGGCACGATTTGGGTGTAAGCGAGCCCACTTGTTTGGCCGTCCTTTTTGAAGTCCATCAATGTCATTGACCAGTAAATAACCGGGAGGTGGACATAGATGGTAAGGTCTGCAAAGTAACAAAAGGGGGGAGTTCTGAATAGTCCGGTGTTCAATCCTTGTGGTTGGGTGGAAGGATCTTTTGGGGGATTCTAATCGTCTAGTCTAACTACTAATTCATAGAACTTTGTTGTAATATTGTAAGTTATATTACCTAATTTGTTGTGTGTATGGTTGATTGGTTAATAGAAGATATGGGGGTGTGTATGTTTTTACTGGGTATTCCAAACTCATGGCGTGTCATGCTAGGTGATGAAGTAGTTTACAATGGTGAAGGTTATTTTGAAGGCCAATAAGATGAAATGTTGGAGCTGTGGTTCATTTGAAGACTTAGACTAGTTGTTTTTTTTTTCCTTTTGACTTTTGGTTTGGCAATGTTTTGGTAATCCTGTAATGGAACATAAACGAATTACCTGTGATATTAACTCTGGTTATATATGTATATTAAGATGGTTTGGTTATCTATCCTACTTGCGTTGTATTATTGTACGTATTTAACAGTCCGAAAGTTGGGACGTTACAGGAATTGTCTATCACCGTCAACTGAATGAGAGGAAGAAGAGAAGAGAAATAATTAATTGTTTTAAGAAAAAAATACTTTTAAAGGGGCCATATGTATGTAAATATAATATATAAATAAAAATATAAAAAGTTTGAGGGACCTAGTACAATTGAATTATCTATACTCCATATATTTTATGCACAGTCATCTCCGAGCGTATATATCCTCTCATAAGATGCTTTTTTTTTTTTTTTTAAGATCTTATTAAAGTTTTGTCCTAATGTGACACGTTTGAAGACTCTTCATTAATTGATTACAAAATTAAATTATGTCACTAGCCTTTTAAGTACAACCACATAGTTTTGATTCCAAATATCAACTTCGTTTGGTTAAGTTTTCAAATTTGTTTTGTTTTATTTATTTATTTATTTTTTGAAAAAAACCAGAAATTAGTTTGGTTAAAAATATATATCTAAATAAAAAGAACTTACCATTTTTATATCATTGTCTCTTTTTTGAACGAAAATAATTTAAAAATTATTAAAAAAAATTTAATAGTTATTTTCGTTGAACTAATTTAGATTTTTTAATAGCCTAATAGTGTTTCTTTCTCTAATATTCTAAAAAATCATTTCAATTTTCAATAGCTAAAAACTTGTTATTGTCGTTTTAATTTTAACTCTTAGATAAACAATAATATGATGCATCACCTTATGATTAAAACCATAACAAAATCTTAAGAGAGAGTTGTTGGAAATGGTTATAAATTCTGGGTAAAATCAAAATTTTATCCTAAGTTTGGTCTAATTTTTAGGTGGGCCCCGTGCGTCAATTTACGCGGGTCAAAGTGGTAACGCGTTCTATGCCGCGTTGTGATTCACGTGGTATATTTGGTTGCTCAAAACCATTACCGAGTGAATGGGAAATTGAAGCCAAAGTGAGCTCCATGGAAATGGAGTTTTGGTGGAAATTCCTTATGGTTTGAATAAGGCTTGTCCCACATTGATTTGGTGGGAAGTTTTGAAAGGGTTTATAAAGCTTAGGCTTGGTACTTGGGGTGTGCCCCAAGGGGTACCCAAGTGTTTTGGAGGGAGAGGTTATGGGCAAAATGGGCTAGACCCATTGGACTAAAAATCACCACACGCGCGTCGCCGCCGTCCGGTCGGGCGGGCTGGGCTTGGGCGTGTGGTTGGGTTAGGCTTGTTCAACTCGATACTAATCTTTTGAATTAAACTGGTTTGGTTTTATTGTGCATCCAAACAAGGCCCTTCCCGAAATAAACAGGTTTGGTATTAATGTTCATCCAAACAGGGCCCTTCCCGGTTTTAAACAGAAATAAACTGGTTTGGTATTATCGCGCACCCAAACAGGGTCCTTCCTGTTTTTATTATCTGTTTAATTTGTAACCCAACAGATTCAATTCTGTTTGAATTCAAAGCCAACAGGTATCATACCTGTTCAATTCAAAACCAAGAGCCACCTTTAAATCTATAAATAGGACAACCCTCATTTGGATTTGTAACTCTAATTTTCGTTCTTCATGATTCTGAAACATCCTCTTCATTTTTGCTGCATTTTATTTCTGAAAGAAAGAGTGTAAACACTTAGTGTGTTCGTAAGGCAAACAATTTGTAGTGCTGCTATTGTTTGTAGTAGATCATTTTATCCTGGGAGATAGACGTCCAAATTCTGAAAGCACCGTGGAGAGGACGAATCTGTCTTAAGGACACAGTGTCAAACACTGGACTTGATCAGATTTTATTTTGAAGAAATTAAATCAAGTAAGTTCTTTATTTATTTTCTGTTTTATTATTTATTTAAATCAGATTTTTTAATTTTGTTTTTGTAACAAAATAAAAATTTGTTTTTATTTATTTATTTATTATTTTAAGTTTGATTTTTATAATCAAACATATACTCTCCTTTTCTTTATTTCTTTAAATTCTAATTGTTGTTTTGTACACAATAAAATTAAAATCTTTTAAATACAGTGAAGATTGTCCAACAAGAGTATCTTAGAAGAGGATCCAAATCCAAGCTCTGCCCCTGCCCAAGAGAGGGTTGATGTAAAAAATTCCAGAGAGCTTGTCCCTCAAAAGAATCCAATAAACACCATATAGCAAGCCCATTAATTAATAAATTTGTATCGTAACTTAAATATATAATAATTTATAATTTAGGGGTATTTATTCAAAAAATCATTTTTCATAATTATTTTGGTGTTTTTTCTGCGCTCAAGAAAAAAAAAAAAAAAAGGTGCTCAAATTTTTTAACTAATCCATTTTGTAAATTTACTTTTCATCTTTAATAGAGAAGTTAGATAATATAGTTTTCATTCAATCTCATTTATTTTTTATTATATTTTGTTCTTCAATTATATTAATTGATGTGTTCGATTTTGTTGTAATATAGAAGGAGGGCACTAAATTTAAATCCAGATGTAACTAAACTTAATTATGTACTAGCTTTAAATATTTTTGCTTACATTTTTATTTTTTTATTTGAGATCTTCATAAGTTTAAATTTGTTTCTTTGCATATATGTAGTGAGTACACTAATTAAGTAGGATTAAGTTTTTAAATGATGAGTTTCTCTTTTGCAGTAAAAAAATTCTCTGCACAAAGGAACATTTGAAGCACAAAATTGAATCTCAAAATCCTTAATAAATATACAAATATATTATTTTGTTTTCAACTCAATATATATATATATATAAAGAAAACCAATTGTGGACAGGGTCATTTAGATCCATTTGAAGAACAAAAACTCAATATACATATTTTTTACTTAATTATTAGTTAATAGTTAATTTCAATTAAACAGATTGGATTCAATATGTGAATACTTCAATAAAAGTTTGGTTAATTTCTCATAAACAATATTATTATTCAATTTTTGTGTTGAAATTATAAACACATTACATATTAACAATTAAAATTTTAAAACTTAATTTAAATAAAAATATTTTATGTATTTAGACAAAAATTATAGGTAAGAAATTTTTTTCTATGATTGTTGAATTTTATATTTACGTGTCACTGCTAGAGAAATATTCATGCCATACGCGTTCTCAGTGGCGGAGCCAAGAAACTAAAGCAGGAGGGGCACTTATTAACTACAATTTTAATTTTTTTTTTTCATAACCAACAATAAGAAGATAATAAAATTTTACAAAAGTATTTCACATAAAATTTTGTAATTAATTTCGAGTAAAATCGAAAAGAAAGTATTGCGTGTAACTAGTGTATCATGGACAATGTAAAAAAGTCATATATTTAAGTCGTAAAATAAATTATATGGTAAGATAAATCAAATTCTTACAAAATTTGAGTAAAATTTCATATAATAGTGATATCACGTTATTTTTGACATATGATATCACCAATCAATAGTAAAACAACATATGAAGGGTAAACTCCACATGTAAATATAATTAACACTCTAGTAATTTTTAAATTTATATAGTGAGATTAATTATATTTCCATATCAATAATGATGGATATTACCTTTTATTAAGATTTTTTTTCAAAATTTTCATACATAAAAATATAATTTATTGTAGTCACTTCATTTTCAATAAAACAATCACTATTGTTTTCATAAATTTAAAAATGCCTTTGACATTTTTTCTAAATATTATTTTTGTTTAAAATTTTATTTATATACATAAAAAAAAAGAAAGAAAAAATTCAGGGGGGGCACGTGACCCCCTCCCTCATCCTCATGTGGCTCCGCCACTGCGTGTTCTATGCTTAAGACTTTATTATTTAAAATGAATGATTATATTATCATACAACATAAAGTAAAAATAAAACTAACTAAATGTTAGAAAAAAAATGATGCTATTATTTATTTATTTATTTAGTAGCTTCAAAATACAAAAGTTGTTGAAATTTAGAGGTCATAGACACACAACAAATTTAAAAAAATAAAAGGTGATCCTTGAATTTTTTTGGCAATTAAATAGCTTTAGAATACAAAAATTGTTAAAAATTAAAGGTAGTAGACACAAAATAAAGTTAAAATTTGTATAATAAGATAATATAAATGCTTATTTTTTAACTGCACAAAATTTAAATTTTAAAAAAATATAGATGGCATTTAACTCTTATATAATTTTTAACTTACTATAGTTCTTATTTTTGAGTTTTTTAAATTTTTTTTTTTTTTTACAAGTTTTAAAAATTATAGGTGTCATTTCACTCTTATCTAATTTTTAAACTTCTACTCTCTCAAGTTCTATTATTAGAGTTATATTAGATTTTATTTTTCATATCAAGTTTATCTTATCTTTTTTTTTTTAATTTTTAAATTTGAACTTAATTTTTTTTTCAGGCGAATTACATTAATGGTCCTTATAGTTTGAGGCTCGCGTCACGTTGGTCCCTGACTTTTCAATTGTGACACATTTAATCCTGAATTTTGAATCTTGTTCCAAATAAGGACAATTGAAGATACCATTGCTTAATTTGAAAGGTAAAATTTGATGAAATATAAACTAATTTGACAAAAATAAATGTCAAAAAAATGTTTTTGAATTTTTAAAAATTATTTCTACCTACTAAAGATAAAATTATGTAAAATTTTATACATTTATTTATTTATTTATTTTACCAAATTAATTTTTATTATGTGTTTGGATAATAATCATGTAATGAGTAGTTGTTTTTATTTTCATTGAACTAGTTTCTATTTTTTCAAAAGTCAAAAATGGCGACAACTTTGATATCATTATTAAATTAATCCATTAAATCAAAAAATCCAAAACTAAAAACATTTCATATATTAAATATATCGATTACACATTAAAATTCAAACAATCACATATTACATGATCATCATCCAAACATATAATAAAAGTTAATTTAGTACAAAATAAATAAAAAATGTCTAAAAGATTTATCAATTTTACATAATTTAAAGGTAGAAAATTATTTAAAAAATATTTCAAATATGGGTAAAAATTTGAAAAAAAGTCAAATATGGGTAGAAATAATCTTTTGATGGGTAGAAATAATTTTAAAAATTAAAAAATATTTTTTGACAATTATTTTTATCAAAGTAGTTTATATTTTATCAAATTAACGATTTTGCCCTTGAAATTAAGTAATGATATCTTCAATTGTCCTTATTTGGAACAAGATTCAAAATTCAGGGTCAAATGTGTCATAATTAAAAAGTTAGGGACCATGTTGACATGAGCCTCAAACTATAAGAACTGTTAGTATAATTCGCCTTTTTATTTTTTTTTCCCAATCTTCATTTGATGTTTACTAAATTTCTCTCTACCTCATTTTTTTTAGGTTTTATCTAAGTTTCTCTGTCTATATTCTTATAATTTCTCTTCAAATTTTCACTGATTTTTTTAATCTTTATCTTATATTTACATGATCTACTATTGCCCTTGATTTTCAATTAAGTTTAGTCTTTTTCTAGGATTTATCTGATTGTCAATTTCTATATTCTTATAATTTATCTTCAAATTCAAATTCAAACTTAATTTTTTTTTTATCTTATATTTATAGAATTTCACTCTTACCCTTCCTTTTTAGTTGAGATCAATCAAATCTATTATTTAAGTATCTATCCAAATTAATATCATAATATTTAGTTATTACTTTTTAACGTATTTAGCATTGTTTATCACATTTTGTTACTTGCTTATGCATAACATGAGTTATATATTTGTTCTCTAGTTCAATTTTAAAAACAAAATAATTGTGTTTGGTACATAAATTTGGAAAGTAATTTAAAATAAATAAATAAAAAGATATGTGAAATATAAGTAAAATATAATTATATTTCATTTAATTTTTTTTTTTTTTGAAATTTCTATATAAATTCATAAACTAGGCTGGATTGCTCAATGAGAAACTCATGAACGGGCTTGGACATGTTGGGCTGACTTTAAATGTTATACAAAGTCTTGCAAATCATGAACGGGCTTGAACATGTTGGGCCGGCCTTTGAACCCTTGTTGACCCTTTATTTTTTTTATCTAATCATTTTCCTCCTTATCAATCGATACCCATGATTGGGCTGACTCCTGGTATGAAAGGATGGTCCACTTGTC
The DNA here is from genome assembly GCA_030407325.1 of Camellia japonica. Taxonomy (NCBI): domain Eukaryota; kingdom Viridiplantae; phylum Streptophyta; class Magnoliopsida; order Ericales; family Theaceae; genus Camellia; species Camellia japonica. Next base: position 68,604,824 of record JAPPVO010000013.1, on the reverse strand, counting down.
CACAGATCACTCTATACTGGTGCTGTTTGGTGTATAGGAATTTATCCAACGAACGATGTCAGAAGTCCATTGATGAGAAGGTGCTGGCAAAGCTTGAGCCCAATTTTTGTTATTTCATTGATTCTTATTCAATAATGAGCTAATGAATCCCCTTCTTTTTGTCATCGGACTTTCCAATTAAATTTGTCATAACACTCGTAATGATCAACTTTACGACGATTCCATTATAATCCAGAAGCTTGTAGCATTGGTCCTAAGAAACCCAATTTACTACTTAATTTTCAATTCGCTTCTAACATCTTATATGGTTTATTATAATTTTTTCTTTTTAAATTTAGAAGTTTGTACAGGAGTATTTAGTCCATATTTTGCTTACAATTTATGAGATAGAAGTAACTTAAATCAACTAAAAATAATAATCATTTATAAATTGAGTAAGGAGTGTTTTTAATTTTTACTTTTGATTATCATCTTACAGCTTGAAAAAAAAAAAAAAATCAAGCTGCACCAAATATCATTGTATTGATAGCCTTGACGTAATTGATGATTGATGGGTTCAAACCAAGTGGAGTACTACTTGAGAGTGAATTGGACTGAGGTATCATATGTGTATCTTTAACATAAGTGTGTGACAATGAGTTTTGGTTTAATGGTAATTCCACATACCATTACGATTTATGAGTTCTCTAAAAAAAAACCCAATATAACCACATTGTTCTATTTTAGAGGGGGGTGGAAAGAATTTTGCCACAGATGTATAGTCTTGACTCTTGTTTGAAATGTAGGCTGAAATTTGGATCACCCATCTTCTTAGATGTACTTTGGTGAATGTCCTAACTCATTTCATTGCACAAATTAATCATAAGAGGAATCAGACTCTCTCTCTTGAATCCCAGTGTAATATTATAATTAAGCAATTACTAGTTGACCTGTGCAATTTATATGTCATTTAAAAAAAAAAATGATAGTACAATGTGTGTTGTAAAAAAATAATTTTAATTTTAATTTAAAATTAAAGTATGATTTTAATTATTTATTTTGATAACATTAGTGTTATCGTTCTATCAAATTATTATTTGAATATTTATATATATTAATTAATTAAATTATTTGTGTATTTTGATGATTTTAGTTCTATCGTATTATAAAATAGTAAAATAAATATTCATTTTAATATTAAAATGATAGTTAAATTAGAAGAAGATTAGAAACATAAAATTAAAAGAAATTCTAACTATTTAATTTTCTTTTATATTCATTTGGAAAATAAAAATATGTAGAAATAAAAATTATATAAAATTTATTAAAAAATTAAATATAAATATGTTGTAGTTGGATTATCATATAATGATTTTATATGATTTATATTAAATTTTAAGATTGCAAAATAAACACTTTTAATTAAATTAAAATATCAACTATATAAAAGAAATTCAACAATAACTAAGCAAAAAAGAAAGAATCACATAAAAACATCTAAACCAAAAAAATAAAAAATAAAATAAAATAATAATGAAGACATCCAAACGATAGATACATCTCAGTGTATAAAGTAATTAATCATTTGTAATATGATATCAAAATATAAAAGAATTTACTGTTCAATAATTGAAAAAGTAACTTATAGCGACCCCGGTCTTTTCCCTTTTGATTATTGTATCCGGACTTATGTTCCGTAGATTCCATTGTTGTATTATTGTTGTTGTCGTCCTTTAATTCTTTATTTTTGAGTTATGGGTTGAGTTGGGCAGGTTTGTTACAGGTTGGTTGGGTTGGAAACCAAGTGTTGCTGTCCAGATTTTTGGACCTTCGCTCGAGCGAGGAGTTGGTCGCTCGAGCGAGCTGTTGTTTTTTCTTCGCTCGAGCCAGGGTTTGGTCACTCGAGCGAGAGTCTGCGTCTGGGCTTAGGACCTGAGAGATGTGTTTCTTGGCTCGAGCGAGTATTTCTTCGCTCGAGCGAGCGAGGTGTATGTTTTCGAGTTCGTCGCTCGAGCGAGCATTTCGTCGCTCGAGCGAGCTTTTGGGTTGCAGACCTGAAGGATCGAGTTTTTGGCTCGAGCGAGCATTTCTTCGCTCGAGCGATGATTTTCTGTGTCGAGCGACCAGGTCTTCGCTCGAGCGAGCCTATTTTGTTTAAATACGCAGCAGCGTGTTTCAGATCAGTTTTTCAGCCCCTTTCAGTTTATAAAACCCTAGGTTACGAGTTCTCTCTCTCCCAACTCATCTTCTCTCCTTAGGTTTCATCTATTTAGAGTGAGTATCTAACCTAGTTCCTTCATTAAAAAGGTAGAGGGTGGGTCGAGGGCTTCCATTTAATCTGAACGGTTGTTGATTTGGAGCACTTTGGAGTTTGGGCTATCATCTCCGTCTTCTTCTTTTTGGGTTCTTGCTTCGAGGTAGGGATTTCCTACTCCATTTATACGTTTTAATCCTAAGTATTGGTATTTTGGTATGTGGGGGTAGTTTGGTAATTTTGGGAGAACCTTAGGGTTTTGGCTTAGATTAATCTGTATAATTAATTTAAGGGAAAAACGTGGAATTGGGTTTAATTCATGAAGTTGGGGAAATTATGAGATTAATGATATAGTTGGGTAGTTTAAATACTTACCTATGAGACTGTTGAGTTTACATTCATTGTTGTATTTATTTCTTGTTTAGAAATAACTGTTTTGGGCTATCGGTGGAGGATAGTCGTGATTGTTGTAGACCTTGCATGTGGCTTAGGTATAACTGGAATTATGTCACTTATGTTGACTGTTGAATTAATACAGAACATTACTTGTATTGATTATGTGTTGTATATGGCAATTGTGTGTTTCATTGCATATGCATTTTGTTTTGGAGGAGATAGGGATGAACTCCACGGTTTAGGGAAGATAGGGGATGGACCTCTAAACCGGATTTGTTGGGAGGAGATAGGGGATGGACTCCAGTAGCATCACTCATATGTGTGCTTATTGATAGTAGCAATATTGCTATTTGTTGTTGATATGATACATCATTATAATGTGTATCAGTTGGAAGTATGGAAGTGTTGTGGTTTGAGCTTTAGTCTCATTTATTTTTGTGACATCTGAATCACTATTATAGTTGGCCAGGTTCTGAGCCATAATGACATAATTGGAAAGTTGAATAAATAATGGAAAGTGAAAGGTGTCATAGACAATATGTCATAGACAATGTAGACATTCGTGTCATGAAATTGGAAGTTGATTATCTTGTGTTAACCATGTATCGAATGCTAATGCTTTAGTTAATTCTTATGCTTGGTTTAGTATTTTTCTACTGGGCTGTGGCTCACCCTATATGGGAACTTCATTTTCAGGTTCAGGTGGTTCACTACCTCCAAGGACTTAGCTTGTGAGGATTTGGACTCGAAGACTTGCTTTATTTTATTTGTTTTTTGAACAACTTTAAACTTTCAGCCTAGGGCTTTATTTGTTTTTGAGTTAGAAACTCATGGAATTGTGTCCAAGTGTTGGCTTGGCAAGATGTAAGCCCATAGGCATTTATTATGATGTTTTTATTTCATGGTACTCTGATGAATGGAATAAGATACTTTATTTCCTTATAATTCCGCATGTTAATATTATGTATTATGGGTTTATTTTTGAGGGCGTTACATAACTCAAGTAATAAATTCAAACTTTAAAGGTTCCTCGAGAGTATTATTATTGTAAAAGTTTTTTTTCTCTTATGAGTTGTGATTATATAAAATAACCAGTGGGTGGCACACATAAGGTCTAGGGTTCAATCTTAATGAAATCCAAGGTCTTGGGTTCAAATCTTACTCACGACTTTGAATAAATTTTTTTTTATTATTTTAGGATAGAAAAATTTGTCACGTGGCAGAAGGAGAAGCCACCACATTCACGTGGCAGAAGGAGAAGCCACCACATTATTAGATATCAATTCATGTGCTCACATATATAATAGTATAGATAAATAGATAGATGTAGGAAATGAAATATAATTTTATATATAGAATCACTATAAAATTTAAACGACAAACCATAATATAGAATGATATAGAATTGGTTTTGGGTATAAAATAATGCACGGGAAAAAAGAAGGCAATGTAGCATTAAAAACAATTCTAATACATTTGAAAGAATAAAGAAGAACGTGAAACGCAAAATTGGTATTAGATTTGTGAATTATCTCAATTTATCATGAAAAACATATAAAAAAGAAATATTTGTCAAATAGAGTCTATATGAAATAGGTAAAGTTATTATAATTTAAATTAGGTTTGAACTTGTGTAGAATTCTATATGTAATTAAGAAAATATATATTGACATGACTTTCTTAGAAAAAAGTAAATCGCTATAATATGCCACCTAAGTATTAAAAAATACTACTTTTAATAATATATATATGATGTGTTGCGCCAAAATGTCGCTGAGATGGCAAAATTTGATAGGTGAATTAGAGATTAATTTCAAGTATAATCATTGTACACTAATTAAACTTGCATACTATACTTAGGCTTCGTTTGGGAAACCCAACTTGGGGCTTTTTTGGCTATTTTAGTCACAAAAAATAAAATAACCTTTTTAACTTAATAAGACAAAATATCACATTCAACCTATAATTATTACATTCTTTCTCTTACAAAAAAGTCAAAAAAGTTAAAAAAGTCAAAAACCCTTCCTAAATCAGGTTTTTTAACCCCAAGCTAAAATAGCCAAAAAAATCAAAAAATCAAAAAGTCAACTCACTTTCCAAACGAACCCTTAACTCATATCCTAAGTCCCATGCATCGGTCCAAGAAGCTACAAGTACTTGACAATAATTAAGATCTCGAGGAGTCAATTTAAAAGCTTAGAGCATCTATATGAAGCTCTTCAATTTCATTTTTTAGTTAAAAACTTTAAAAAATTAATTCCATCAAATTGGCTTACAACTCATCAAAATTTACGATGGTTACAGTAACTTGTTACAACAAGCGAGACACTGTTTATCGCTACTTGTGTGTTACCAGATGTCTGCCCGGAAGTTCGGCCGATCAATCAGTCAACAACAAATATTTTTTTTTTTGTAAGAATTGTTTTACTGGTAACTTATCAATTTAATAAAAAAAAAAAAAAGATTAACAAACACAATAAGAAAATAATATTTAATAAGAACAAGTTAGAATAAAGAGTTTGATATAATAGGTGCTAAAAGGTGAGTAGTTAAAATAATGAAATAACTTTAATTTGACTAAAAAATTGAAAAGTTTGGTGTTGATGCTCTTAGTAGAGGATCGTTAATTTTACGATTTTCGAACTAGCCAAGGTGCATACAAGCTAACCTAGATACTAGTAATAAAAAGGCTAAATTTTAATAAAATCTTATTTATCTTTTAAACACTTGCTCTTAGGGTGCAATTTTTGTGGGCTCAATCCGAGCAATCTGAATTCAGCCTAAATTCTTTTAGAACTTGGATAAGATATTTTTGAATTTGTTACAGATTTGGATAAAAATTTAGAAACTTGAATTAAATTGGAGGGGCAAATACATCAAACAACCCAAGCAACTTGAAATCTGAATTATATATACTATATAAAACTATTAAATATACATATAAATTATTAGTCATTACATGATATTAAAGTAATTTAAATCATTAAATCATATTAAATATATATTATATACACAAGTAATGCAAAATCAATCTTTTTTATTATTATTTATATTTTTACTCATAAATTATAAAGACTATTACAACGATATATCTCTTATATTATATAAATTATTTTTTGATGTTATTAATGATTTTCAAATAGAGTCTAATTTTAATAAATTAATAATTTTGCTAGGAAAAAAAAACATTGAAATTTATGTACAATTCGGGTTTAATTTGGATCTAGACTTGGATGGACAATCTCAAGTTACAATTCGGACACGGATAGGTCTCAACATAACTTAGACCGAGTTCAAACAACCTCCCAATTTGACCGAACCCTCCTTACTCGCACTGTAAGTCCAACTTTTGAACTTTTATAAAAAAATCAGTTCACGTTATAAACTTTTGACATCATAAAGAGAAATTGTTTTTGCGAGACAATAATAACAGATTTGTCCAATTATTTTTAACTTTGCCAGTTACTGTTAGTGTGGTAAGAGAAGCACAATTTGCAAAAACAATGGTTACAAATTACAATTGACCAAAACTGGTATGCAAGTAATTAAGAACATAGCCTTAAATCTGAATTAATCCAAAGTCTGGCAAAATAACCAAAATAATACTTTTCTTTTCTCATGTACCAAAAATACTTTTAGTATGTTGAATGGACTTTTAAGAAGCCGTTTTTCATATTTTTTACTCATAAAAGACAAAAAAATTATACAAAATCAAAAAATTGACTTTTAACCAACTTTCTAAAACACCCAAGAATAATAATAACCAATAAATTGAGATTATTAGGAGAGTACACGAAAGTGAGAGTTTGTGGAGATTATGTCAAAAGATAGATTAGCCTTAGACTTTGTTTTCTAAAGAGGTTAGGCTTCCTGGATCAGTTCTTTGCTCACATGGTACAAATGAACAAAACAAGGATAATGAGAGGTTGTTGTCCCTATGTAGTTGTCATCACCTTTTGTCCCATAGTCCTCAAGCCCTTTAGATACCAAGACAAGAAAAATACACACACAGAGATATATATATATATATATATATAGTAAATTACACTTTCACCCCCATAATGTATGATCTTTATTTTGACTTTGCTCCTTTAATAATAAAAAAAAAGAAGAGTTTATTGGACTGGACTTTCATCCAGTCTATGATTTAGACTGAAGGGTGTTGTTCAGGATTATGAGGTCTACTACGAGTCCCATTTCGATAATCTAAATTATTCATTTTGTAAATTCATATTTTGAGAGGTGAAAATAACTCATATTTAAGGAGTGAAAGGTAATTTACTCAAAAAATAAAAAATGGATGACATGCCGGATGATGAATTTGTCACTAGCACTACATCTTTCTCACAAAAGTTATTGCCGAATTTTAATGGAATTTTGTGATTGTTAGGATATCTTAAGCTCTGTGTGGCAATAAATTAATTTAGTTAAAGTAATTTTTTTAAAAAAAGTTATATATAAAAATATCAGATTTCATCATATTCTCTACTTTTTTTCATTTTTTTTTTCAAAAAGTCAAAATAATCATTCTAAAATATTTTAATTTTTTTCATCATGTATTTTAACTTATAAAAAAAAAAAAATTTATTAAAAAACTTACTTCTCAAATGATCCCTTAGTGAGTGGGGGACACAAAATGCTTTAAAATCAGAAGTTGCAGATTTAAGAGTTATTTGTGATGATCTAAATAAATATATTTTTTAATTTTTTACCAAAAAATATATAAAAAATGAAGAGTGACTTAAATAAATGCCCTTATTTAGGGGATGCCAATATAACAAACAAGTAAATATGTCATTATATATTACTTGGATTGTCACTAATATCAAAATCAACACCTACCCCCAAACTAAATAAAGTCAAATTTTTTTATATTTTATATTTTATTTTATTTTATTTTTTTAACGAAAGAACCGTTGACTATGTCATTTAATATAATCCAAAACTTCAAGTGGCTACACATTATGGAATGTGACAATCATATGAAGATGTGTTGTTTGTACTTATTGTTTTTTTATTTTTTGAAAAATTCACTTTGCAATTTAAATAATTATCTCTTAATTTATTGATAATAGTTTGTTTTTCCCCAAATCGTTAATAAAATCAATAGTTTCATATAGTAATTGTTCAAATTAATAGTTCGGGAAATGAAACAAATGTGAGAGTTTGAAGCGGCAAAGTGCAACTTTTTTTAAAAAATATTTTTTATTTTAATGCCAGTTGTTCTATGCCTTATTTTATAGACTAAACAAAATTATAAGCCTTGTAAGACATTGTTTATGAGGAGTAGTTAAACCAGTTCCTTAGAGAATATTTGCTTAAAAAATCTGTGGCATTGAAGATAAAAGAAAAGGACACAATTACATACAAAAGATCATATAATTTTGTTTATTTGTACACTATATAGCTTCTACAATTATTAAATTCTTTTTTGTACCAAATTAAGATAATTAGGTGGTGGGTAAGGTGTGATACAGTGAAGAGAGTCCTCCTGAGCATAACTGAACATGTTTGTTTGGGCGGACTGGATTAGCATTCCCATGACTAATAGTCCTAGGACTGTGAATTCGTTGGATTATGTATCCTATCTTAACTAATAGTCAAGTTTAAAATACTTAGTCCGTACTTTAATTGTTTAACTAAACATCAAATTAATAATTTTATTGGACTATTAGTCCAATCCCAAGCTCGTGTCCACCTAAACAAACATGACCAAAGGGGAGATGCTTTGACATTGGCCTTTTAACTGTTTTTTATTTTTTAGAATTTAAAAAAAAATTAATATGTTCAGAAAATTAGTAAACAAATAATAATAATTTTTTTATGAGTGACGAAGTTGAGTAGCTTTTTAATTTTTTTTAGCTAATCGCAAATAGAATTATGCTTATTTAGCCAAATAAATTACAAAATTAACTTAGCTAGTTTCAAACTAATAGATCTTGCAGTTGACTTATTTAGCTTACTCTGAAAAGTAGACTTTTGTGGAGAGTAGGGCTGGGTATATGGTGATCTGAACCATCCAACTCACCCAATTCGAACCGATCTGCATATAAATGGACGGTTTCGCAGACATAATGCGGGCGGATGCAGTTTGGAACATGGCATTATTGTGGGTTGCAGATGAGTTGCAGGTTTTACTCGCACACGCAAGAACCCGCCCGCAGTTAGACTCTTTTTTTAATTTTATTTTTTATTTTTATGATGAAGGTTGCGAGTTTACAAATGTTTTTATTTTATTTTATGGGTTTGAATTAGATAAAGTTGATAACAATTTATTGTTATTTTATTATTGCGTTTGGATGAATGTAAAAATTAATGAAGAATTACTTTTACTTAAATTTAGGATTTTGAATGATTTTACTTTAATTGTATTGTTAGGTAGTGATGATTTTGATAATTCAGTTTAGGATTTTGAAAGATGTGCCTGTACTAGTTTATGGTTTATTTTCAAAGTTTAGGATTTTGAATAATTTGCTTGTGTTAGGAATTGATTTTGTTGTGTTGTAATTGTATAAGTTTTAATTCATTAATTATTAATGTTGAGCATTTTAGAAAATTGGGGGAAAATGGACCAAAATAAATATTTACAAAACGGGAAAAAAGGCTCAAAAATAAATTTTTAAAGAAGAAAATCCAATCCGCAACCCGTCCGTACATCTGCGAATCCTATTCTCACAAACCGCAACTTGCATTGCGGATGGTTGCTGGATCAATTTTTTCCAAACTGCATATGTGTGGGTGGATCCAAACCACAAACCGAACCATCCAAAATCGAACCGTGAGCACCCCTAATGGAGAGTGATAATATGCAAGTAGAACAATGTGTGCAAAATATGCCTACAAAATGAGGTGGCATAAGTGTGGCAATTCATTTTAAATAAAAAAATCCATTAAAGTGATTTTCAATTTTCAAAATGTGATTATCACATTATTCTTACTAGACTTTTTGTGTAAATTCTATTTTGCAGTTTGTGTGTGAGCGTGTGTGTAAAAGATGGATCCGAAAGTTTTTTTTTTGACAATGTTAAACAGGCATTAGCATTTAATCTTGTGATTATCCACATACAACTTAAATGAGTTGATTATAATTTTTTTTCAGCAATGTTACAGACCCCTAGTGAGGGTGACCCCCAGTGACCCCCCAGTGCCACGTGTCGGCCTGGGGTTGGCTGAAAACCAAAAAAAAAAAAAATTGTTTTTTGGACCAATGGGAAGGGACCCCAGCACCCACACTGGGGGTTCGAAGCTTTATTCATTTTTTTTTTGAGAGTTTGAGAAGTTGGTTATTTGACTTTTTGACTATTTTAATTTAAAAATAGTTGTGTTTGAGAATTTGGTTTGCTTTTTTTGTCATTGATTTGATAGTTGTGAGAAAAAAATAAAATGATTATGAGTTGGATGTGACATTTTGTCTTATTAACTATTTTAATTTATTTTTTCTTTTAGTAAGCTATTTTAGCCCAACATTTTTTTTTCAAATCAAATTGTTTAACGCAGTTTCTACTTTTAATTTGTAAAGACAAAAAATAACTTAAATAAAGTGAAAAAAAAGTTAATTATCTTAAAATTGAGACAAAGTGGACGGTATTGTCATGATGTTATTCTCTGTATAAATAAACCCTGATATATAGAAACATCAAGAGTGATTATATACTGATGCTAGACAAAAAAGTGATAAATTTTATATTGAAAAAGATGAAAAATAAAAATAAGCACAAACAGAATGAGCTCACCTTAAAGTTGTAGGGATTGAGATTCTCTTAAAATAATCAAAATATCTAACTAGTTAGCTTTTCATCAGCCACAAATCAAATTATCAAAATGGGATTAATGTTTGGTTTCACAGACTAGCTAAACCGTCCAACCCATTTCATGAATAGAGACAAATTGTGTTCTATTAAAAATTTATGATAAGCATAAATTAGAAAAAAAATTGTTGTCAAGTCTCTTTTTTTTTTTTTTTTTTTTTTATAAATAGTTTTAAAGACATGATTAATAAAATATATTAATGAGAAATACAAATCATTATTTTAAACAATATATATATTATATATATATATATTTCCTCTTATTTTTTACTTCTCGTTCTTTTTCATCTCTACTTTCTCCCCAAAAATATAGATATTGGACATTCATGCAAAATATATAGATCCGACCTTCTGTAATACCCCATCCCATATCAAAAGTGTAATGCCCTGACTTTTATTACTCGAGTTAATTACCAAATAATTTCACTTTAAGTAATTCTTTCCATATGAGAATATGAACAAGAATAAATAATGACATTCTCTCACGACAATGATAATGATACATAATTGAAACATGATATGATGCCCTTAGGCTTATATTGAATGACAATAATCAAAACAAAAGGGATTTACCCTTATACAATACATGGCACTCGGCCTATAAGTAAAGGCCCCCTTGACCAATAATTAGGAGATTTCAAGTCATGAATAATCCTCTAGCCTTGTACCTGAAAAAGATTTTCAACACGTGGGATGAGCACTAAGTCCAGTAGAGATTTCGAAGATTCTAACCAATCACAATATATAGATAAAAAGATCATGCATGCACCCTGATATACCATATTTGTAACATGGTAGTTAACATCCAAAAGTATACCTATATAAGCAGGTTTTTCTCAAAGACTTCTCTTGACACATTACAGTATACAAATCATTCAGTCTTATTTATATTTTCATTTTTCTCCCCAAAGCAAACATTTTAAAACCTCATTCTTTTATGATAAAACTTTTCCACGTTAACATAAAGGAATCTCACTTAAACATCTGTTCTGAAAACACAACCCCACATATAAGTCATAACTCAACTTCACATCCTACTACACCACACGCAACTATGCCCTATACATCCATTCTCTTCCCTGACCACAGGCCCAAGGACTAAAAGACCATGACAGCATGAATGCCAACAACACATGTACGTTCTAAAGAAACATTTGAAGTAATACATACTACTAATTCCATCTCCACCAGCCTACAGTATAGATGGCATATTCAACAACGCAGATAACACATAACACTTTATCGGCCTCACTCTGAAGGAGGTGCTCCTCAGGTCATACTTTATCAGGCGCAAATCAGAAGGGAACAAAGAACCTATCACAATGCACCATGCTTTGCTGGCTAAGATATGGCAGGAAACGAACCCCCTTTTACACTTTATCGAGCGCAAACCGAAAGGAACGAGGAAACCTCTATCAAGGCGCCACGCTTTGCCGTCTCAACACGGCGGGAAACGGACCCCCAAACATCATCACAATAAAAATATAATCATGCTAACCGACATCAATAATACACGATGCAATACATACACTCAGTCTAATTGAAAAATCTAGAAACCCTAGATGTTGATTTGTGATTATGTACCAATTTTAAGAAAAATATAACAATCCCAATCAAACAATCAAGAGAAAGAGACACAAAGATTTTACGTGGAAAAATCACAATTGGACACCTTCCAATTGTGATAAAAAAACCACGGGCAACTGCCACAAGACAATCCACTAAGAAGATTTAAAGGAATTACACAGGTATCACTCTCAATTATCTAGCGAATCCACAACGCCTAATTGAACCAACCTCTATGTGCCTCTTCAACCCCATCTTCACCACGGAATTGTCTTTCTGATGAGCCACTCCGAATTCCACCAAAGCTTCAGGCTCGAATTCTTCAGAATCCACAACTGAAGAACAACTCTCTCTTTTGTGTATAACAAACAAACCTTTGATGTACTCTCTTTAAACCATGAGTTGAATACTCAAAAAACATCAAAGAAAAACTTAAAAAAAAATATCTCCAGATATAACCCTTAAGAACCAAAAGAAGATCTGGAGAGATTCAATGAATGAATCAATGAATAGCCTAGATTTGGGAGAAACCCAACTATTTATAGAAACCAAAGCAATCCTAGGGAAAGAAAACCAACTTCTTGTAGAAAACCAACATCTTGCAGAACTCCAAAGTAATCATGTTTTTGAAGGAAACCAACTTTTTAAAGAACTCTTGTTACAACCTTGGTTTTGATCCATGGAATTTCACAACAAAAGGTCCTAACAATCTCCCCTTTGTCAAATCCTGGACAAAATCATGCTAAAACAGTTTTCCTAACAAAAACACTAAAACATTTTCTAATCAAAACAAGAACAACACCACCAACTAGGAACCAGCACTTATAACCAAATCTCTTTACAAACTTATTTCTCAAGGTCTGATCTGCAAAACAACTATTAGTGCCACAATCTCCAAAACAACTATTAGTCCCACAAGAGTATATGAAAAAGCAATAAACATATGACAAGTTTATCTTGAAGCATGAGATGGAAAACATGAATAAATGCGGCTTGAAGATTTTAAGAACATGTAGCATGAAAATCTGAAACACATGAAAAACATTTTCCCCTCAAACAACAAAAACAAGATCATAAACCAACAAGCATGATATGATGATGTAAATATCAGGAGCATGCAGAATGCAAGCAACAAAAGCCAATCTTCCTTATCAAACAAATCAAAGTAATCATGCGACAAATTTTTGTAACAATAAACCAAACTCCCCCTCACTAAAAAACAACCACACCACTGAAAACAGTGAACAAGAAGAAAAACGACAAAAAATAATATGGTGAGCAAGTAAGGAATTTCAGATTTTGTACCTAAAACACACAAGATTATCCAAGAAGCACAATTACTTGAAAATACAATGTGCCAGCCTCTAGAAAATTCCTCATGAAAGAAAGTGATGCATTATGTGAAAGCATAGATCCCATGTAAAGGTGTGTGTGTGACTCTTGGAGTTTGACAAACACAAGATTCAAATCCTAGTAGATATAAAGTTGGACCTCCGACAAGAGAATCTAAGCACAACTAAGGAAAGTCAAACCACTAGGAATCAAGGGTATTTGGTGAGTAAAGGCGGAGCTCCCCCTCAATCAATGAATCTTTTTTCTTTCTTTTTTTTCACATTTTTTTTCTCTTTTCTTTCTTTTGCACATTTATTTTCTTTCTTTTCTTTCTTGTGCACATTTTTTTTTTCTTTCTTTGCACACTCATCGGCGGCTGACACGCTCAAGAGTATGGAAACCGAACCAGAGAAGCATGGATAATTAAGGATGGCCTGGTTGGTGACTCTGAGGTAGCCTTTTCCTCATGCCTGGATTACAAAGAATAGAGGGGAAGCCATGGAGATGCAAAAAGATGGAAGATGATTAAGAGACTCAACATCACCCATGATATGCCAGTATAGGTCAATTCCTCTAGAAAAGCAAAAGATACAATGCTAGAAGTCCATAGAGAAAAAAATAATCACTAAGGCGGAAGACTCCAAAATTTGCTAATCCAAGAGGTGTACAGAATGAGACATACTAATCAAGAACACATACTCCAAAATGAGTAATGACCACAAAAGCACACACATATTAACTTGTAATGGATATTCTCATCAATTCCAATATGCACCAGGACTACTCAAAAATTTCAAGCTTGCAAAACCATACTAAGAAAATCTTTTTGGATTTTTTTTTTTTTTTCTAAACAAAGCAAGAAAAAAAAAAAAAACAAACATTCACACATTTTTTTTTTCAAAAAAAAACACACAGAGACCAAAGAACTAAACAGGTAAAACACATTAACCAAGTCAAGTTTTCTCACCCAAATCTTTTTGGTCTTAACAAAATCAGGTCTAGCGGTCTTGGTAAATGTCGTGGTGTTGTGAACACCCTTATAAATCTTGGTATTCCGCCTAGACATGTAAGGTTGTCTCCTAACCAAAAGTATTCGAATTTCTACCCTTTTGAGACCTCTCCTATGCAACTTATACAAAAAGGGCGAATATGGCCATGCATACCACAATGATGACAAATAAAAATAGGTGTACAGAGTGTACCTTCTTTTCTTTTACCTTTCCAACTCTAGGGAGTTGAGAAGTCTTTCCTCTTGTTGAATCTTTTGTCCTCCCTTCCTTGAGTTCTTGTATATGAGACGTGGAAGCACTCTGTTTTTGGCTCTCTCTTATCTCCAAAGCCAATGCCACTCTTGTCTGAACAGATTTGTTGGAACCAATAATATCCTCCAAAGTCTTTGATCCTTTGTTCCAAAGACCAATGGTAACCATGGCACACTTGAGCTCTTCCTCTTTCTTGATCATTAGTTCTTCCAAGGCAACTTGTGATATCTCGAGAGATTTCAATCTTTCTTCATACATAGTATGAGTTTCCTGTAGCTCATTCCTCTCTGTCTCACAAGTCAACAGTTTTGCACAAAGAACTTGTTGATCATCAGCTATCTTGATGGCATTGATCCTAGCTCGGAAATCTCCTTCTTAAGTTTGACATTCTCACATTCACATGCTTTGAGTTTTGTTGTGAGTTTGCCATTTAATTTGAATAACTTAAGAGACTCGTTATACAACTTTTTATAAGCTTGCTCAAGCTCTTCATTATCACTCTCCGAGGATTCATCATTAGTGGTTTCTCAACCAACCTCTTTGAATCTATTATCACAAATCAAACAAGATCTCGTTCTAAAAAATATTTTTGTTTTAAACAAAATAGAACGACCTGCTCTGATACCAATTGAAAAATCTAGAAACCCTAGATGTTGATTTGTAATTATGTACCAATTTTAAGAAAAATATAACAATCCCAATCAAACAATCAAGAGAAAGAGACACAAAGATTTTACGTGGAAAAATCACAATTGGACACCTTCCAATTGTGATCAAAAACCACGGGCAACTGCCACAAGACAATCCACTAGAAGATTTAAAGGAATTACACAGGTATCACTCTCAATTATCTAGCGAATCCACAACGCTAATTGAACCAACCTCTATGTGCCTCTTCCAACCCCATCTTCACCACGGATTGTCTTTCTGATGAGCCCTCGGATTCCACCAAAGCTTCAGGCTCGAATTCTTCAGAATCCACAACTGAAGAACAACTCTCTTTTGTGTATAACAACAAACCTTTGATGTACTCTCTTTAAACCATGAGTTGAATACTCAATAAAACATCAAGAAAACTTAAAAAAAAATATCTCCAGATATAACCCTTAAGAACCAAAAAGAAGATCTGGAGAGATTCAATGAATGAATCAATGAATAGCCTAGATTTGGGAGAAACCCAACTATTTATAGAAAACCAAAGCAATCCTAGTGGGAAAGAAAACCAACTTCTTGTAGAAAACCAACATCTTGCAGAACTCCAAAGTAATCATGTTTTTTAAGGAAAACCAACTTTTAAAGAACTCTTGTTACAACCTTGGTTTGATCCATGGAATTTCACAACAAAAGGTCCTAACACTAATCACCACTATAACAATCACAATCAGTTAATTACATTAACTCATTCTTTTAAAATATACTCCGCGAACCACCGTTCCACTCGGGTTTTCCTTTATTTCAAGCATTCCCAAACACATCATGGAGTACTAAACATCAAGACCATAACTATTCAACAACAGTCTCACAATGGAAACAACATTTATAAACATTCCGATTTCTCTTTAACAACATAATTCATAATTCAACAATGAATTGTCTATTCACAATGTTTACTTACAAAAAAAACATATCATCTCATATCACATGGTCCATTCTACACTAGTACACATGGCATATATCTAACAACAATCAATACCATCTTCACCGATGGTCAAGGACAAACTCTAGGCGCCAATTACATAATCTGAAATAATAGAACACCCTTAGGTAATTCCACATTCTCGTTTATCACAAACTCTCAGTTTCTCTACTTTTTTCATTTTTTTTTCAAAAAGTCAAAATAATCATTCTAAAATATTTTAATTTTTTTCATCATGTATTTTAACTTATAAAAAAATAAAAATTTGTTAAAGAACTTACTTCTCAAATGATCCCTTAGTGAGTGGGGGACACAAAATGCTTTAGAATCAGAAGTTGCAGATTTAAGAGTTATTTGTGATGATCTAAATAAATATATTTTTTGACTTGTTATCAAAAAATATATAAAAATGAAGAGTGACTTAAATAATGCACTTGTTTAGGGATGCCAAATAACAAACAAGTAAATATGTCATTATATATTACTTGGATGTCACTAATATCAATCAACACCCCTACCCCAAACTAATAAAGTCAAATTTTTTATATTTTATATTTTATTTTATTTATTTTTTAACGAAAGAACCGTTGACTATGTCATTTAATATAATCCAAAACTTCAAGTGGCACACATTATGGAATGTGACAATCATATGAGATGTGTTGTTTGTACTTATTGCTTTTTTATTTTTTGAAAATTCACTTTGCAATTTAAATAATTATCTCTTAATTTATTGATAAAGTTTTGTTTTGCCCCAAATCGTTAACAAAATCAATAGTTTCATATAGTAATTGTTCAAATTAATAGTTCGGGAAATGAAACAAATGTGAGAGTTTGAAGGGGCAAAGTGCAACTTTTTTTAAAAAATATTTTTTATTTTGAAGGGGCAGAGTTTGAAGGGGCAAAGTGCCTTATTTTATAGACTAAACAAAATTATAAGCCTTGTAAGACATTGTTTATGAGGAGTAGTTAAACCAGTTCCTTAGAGAATATTTGCTTAAAAAATCTGTGGCATTGAAGATAAAAGAAAAGGACACAATTACATACAAAAGATCATATAGTTTTGTTTGTTTGTACACTATATAGCTTCTACAATTATTAAATTCTTTTTTGTACCAAATTAAGATAATTAGGTGGTGGGTAAGGTGTGATACGGTGAAGAGAGTCCTCCTGAGCATAACTGAAAGGGGAGATGCTTTGATATTGGCCTTTTTAACTGCTTTTTATTTTTTAGAATTTAAAAAAAATTAACATGTTTAGAAATTAGTAAACAAATAATAATAATTTTTTTATGAGTGACGAAGTTGAGTAGCTTTTAATTTTTTTAGCTAATAGCAAATAGAATTATGCTTATTTAGCCAAATAAATTACAAATTAACTTACTTAGCTAGTTTCAAACTAATAGATCTTGCAGTTGACTTATTTAGCTTACTCTGAAAAGTAACTTTTGTGGAGAGTAGGGCTGGGTATATGGTGATCTGACCATCCAACTCATTCAATCCGAACCGATCTGATATAAATGGACGGATTTCGCAGACATAATGCAGGCGGATGCAGTTGGAACATGGACATTATTGTGGGTTGCAGATGAGTTGCGGATTTTACTCGCACTCGCAAGAACTCGCCTGCAGTTAGACTCTTTTTTTAATTTTAATTTTAATTTTTATGATGAAGTTTGCGAGTTTACAAATGTTTTTATTTTATTTTATGGGTTTGAATTAGATGAAGTTTGATAACAATTTATTGTTATTTTATTATTGCGTTTTGGATGAATGTAAAAGTTAATGAAGAATTACTTTTACGTAAATTTAGGATTTTGAATGATTTTACTTTAATTGTATTGTTGGGTAGTGAATGATTTTGATAATTCAGTTTAGGATTTTGAAAGATGTGCTTGTACTAGTTCATGATTTATTTTCAAAGTTTAGGATTTTAAATAATTTGCTTGTGTTAGGAATTGATTTTGTTGTGTTGTAATTGTATAAGTTTTAATTCATTAATTATTAATGTTGAGCATTTTAGAAAATTGGGGAAAAATGGACCAAAATAAATATTTACAAAATGGAAAAAAGCTCAAAAATAAATTTTTAAAGAAAAAATCCAATCCGCAACGTTCGTACATCGCGAATCCTATTCTCACAAACCACAATTGCACTGCGGACGGTTGCTGGATCAATTTTTTCCAAAGTGCATATGTGTGGGTGGGTCCAAACCACAAACCGAACAATCCAAAATCGAACCGCGAGCACCCTAGTGGAAAGTGATAATATGCAAGTAGAAAAATGTGTGCAAAATATGCCTACAAAATGAGGTGGCATAAGTGTGGCAATTCATTTTAAATAAAAAAATCCATTAAAGTGATTTTCAATTTTCAAAATGTGATTATCACATTATTCTTACTAGACTTTTTGTGTAAATTCTATTTTGCAGCTTGTGTGTGAGCGTGTGTGTAAAAGATGGATCCGAAAGTTTTTTTTTGACAATGTTAAACAGGCATTAGCATTTTAATCTTGTGATTATCCACATACAACTTAAATGAGTTGATTATAAATTTTTTTTTTTGAGAGTTTGAAAAGTTGGCTATTTGACTTTTTAACTATTTTAACTTAACAAAAATAGTTGTGTTTAAGAATTTGGTTTGCTTTTTTTGTCATTGATTTGATGGTTGTGAGAAAAAAAAATAAAATGATTATGAGTTGGATGTGATATTTTATCTTATTAACTGTTTTAATTTATTTTGTCTTTTAGTGAGCTATTTTAGCCCAACATTTTTTTTTTCAAATCAAATTGTTTAACGCAGTTTCTATTTTTAATTTGTAAGACAAAAAATAACTTAAATAAAGTGTAACAAGTTAATTATCTTAAAATTGAGACACAGTGGACGGTATTGTCATGATGTCAATCTCTGTATAAATAACCCCTGGTATATAGAAACATCAAGCGTGATTATACACTGATGCTAGACAAAAAAGTGATAAATTTTATAATGAAAAAGATGAAAAATAAAAATAAGCACAAACAGAATGAGCTCACCTTAAAGTTGTAGGGATTGAGATTCTCTTAAAATAATCAAAATATCTAACTAGTTAGCTTTTCATCAGCCACAAATCAAATTATCAAAATGGGATTAATGTTTGGTTTCACAGACTAGCTAAACCGTCCAACCCATTTCATGAAATAGAGACAAATTGTGTTCTATTAAAAATTTATGATAAGCATAAATTAGAAAAAAATTGTTGTCAAGTCTTCTTCTTTTTTTTTTTTTTTTAAAAAAAATTTAAAGACATGATTAATAAAATATATTAATGAGAAATACAAATCTTTATTTTAAACAATATATATATAATATATATATTATTTTTTCCTCTTATTTTTACTCTTTGTTCTTTTTCATCTCTACTTTCTCCCCCAAAAATGTAGATATTGGACATTCATACAAAATATATAGATCCGACCTTCTGTAATACCCCATCCCATATCAAAAGTGTAATGCCCGGACTTTTATTACTCGAGTTAATTACCAAATCCTTTATAATAGTAATTTCACTTTAAGTAATTCCTTCCATATGAGAATATGAACAAGAATAAATAATGACATTCTCTCACGACAATGAAAATGATACATAATTGAAACATGATATGATGCCCTTAGGCTTATATTGAATGACAATAATCAAAACAAAAGGGATTTACCCTTATACAATACATGGCACTCGGCCTATAAGTAAAGGCCCCCTTGACCAATAATTAAGAGATTTCAAGTCATGAATAATTCTCCAGCCTTGTACCTGAAAAAGATTTTCAACACGTGGGATGAGCACTAAGTCCAGTAGAGATTTCGAAGATTCTAACCAATCACAATATATAGATAAAAAGATCATGCATGCACCCTGATATACCATATTTGTAACATGGTAGTTAACATCCAAAAGTATACCTATATAAGCAAGTTTTTCTCAAAGACTTCTCTTGACACATTACAGTATACAAATCATTCAGTCTTATTTACATTTTCATTTTTCTCCCCAAAGCAAACATTTTAAAACCTCATTCTTTTTATGATAAAACTTTTCCACATTAACATAAAGGAATTTCACTTAAACATCTGTTCTGAAAACACAACCCCACATATAAGTCATAACTCAACTTCACATCCTATTACACCACACGCAACTATGCCCTATACATCCATTCTCTTCTGTGACCACAGGCCCAAGGACTAAAAGACCATGACAACATGAATGCCAACAACACATGTACATTCTAAAGAAACATTTGAAGTAATACATACTACTAATTCCATCTCCACCAGCCTACAGTATAGATGGCATATTCAACAACCCAGATAACACATAACACTTTATCGGCCTCACTCGGAAGGAGGTGCTCCTCAGGTCATACTTTATCGGGCGCAAATCAGAAGGGAACAAAGAACCTATCACAATGCACCATGCTTTGCTGGCTAAGATATGGCAGGAAACGAACCCCCTTTCACACTTTATCGAGCGCAAACCGGAAGGAACGAGGAAACCTCTATCAAGGTGCCACGCTTTGCCGTCTCAACACGGCGGGAAACGGATCCCCAAACATTATCACAATAAAAATATAATCACGCTAACCGACATCAATAATACACGATGTAATACATACACTCAATCTAATCACCACTATAACAATCACAATCAGTTAATTACATTAACTCATTTCTTTTAAAATATACTCCGCGAACCACCGTTCCACTCGGGTTTTCCTTTATTTCAAGCATTCCCAAAACACATCATGGAGTACTAAACATCAAGACCATAACTATTCAACAACAGTCTCACAATGGAAACAACATTTATAAACATTCCGATTTCCTCTTTAACAACATAATTCATAATTCAACAATGGAATTGTCTATTCACAATGTTTACTTACAACCAAAAACATATCATCTCATATCACATGGTCCATTCTACACTAGTACACATGGCATATATCTAACAACAATCAATACCATCCTTCACCGATGGTCAAGGACAAACTCTAGGCGCCAATTACATAATTTGAAATAATAGATACACCCTTAGGTAATTCCACATTCCGTTTATCACAGACTCTCAAGTTTTATAAAAAGATAGCTAATCCCGATTTGTTTTAAAAATGGGGCTTCTCCACTCCAATTCCCAACATACGCAACAATGATTAAAATCTGCTATCATTAGTACCAAAATCCCAATTTGGTAAACAACCACAACATAACCCCAATTTGCAATTTACATAAAATCTTTCTTCAACATTTTACAATTTACGGATGGAATACCAAACCCTTCCAATCCAATATCCTAAACATACTTTTTATAACCCAAAATCAAATGTAAACATTACCCATAAACCCACAAATTTAAATTCAAATCAACTCATATGCTTTTTCACAAAATCAACCATAAACTATACTTTTAAATATAGTAAAAATACCACAAGTCTATTTATAGAGAGGTATTGAAAGAAAGCTCAAGAATCCTTACCTCTTGAAGCGAAGGGGAGAGAAGCTGAAAATCCACTGGCGACAAAAACACGATCCGCTCAGATCAAAAGGATGCCCTTGCGACCCTTTATATTTTGATCTATAGGACTAGGGATAGAAAATGGGTGTAACTAGATGAAACCTAAGCTTTTAGGTCTAAGAAAAACTAAAATGGTGAAGAAGGGAGAGAGAGAGAAGAGAGAGAAAAACAAAAAGTGACTTTTTCAACGCACTATAGCTTTATATAGATGCATAGACCGCTCGAGCGCAAGAAGTGACGCTCAAGCGTCTAGACACAAAAAGTGTGACCACTCGAGCACATGAAGTGCCGCTCGAGCATAGAATACAAACTCTTAAAAGTTTTACAGACAAGTGATCACTGCTCGAGCACAAGAATATGAATTGAGCGAACACCGCTCGAGCGGCCACTGCTTTAGCGCAATAATGGCCGCTCGAGCGAAGAATGACAACTTCCAGTATCTTTGCACACCTACAAAAGTGTTGGAAGTTCACAATGATCGCTCGAGCGCAGAAGAAAAATTCTGGACAACAGCAACTTGAGAAACAATTCACCAACTTGTTCCCATTACAACCAAGACACTCCAATAACCAAACCCAATAAATAATGAGCAGAAGCAAGACATGAACAATCGTTAAAGACAATGAAACCCGGATCCAAATCATTAACGGGTCGGATTCAAACCAAGGTCGCTATAAAAAGTTTATATGAGTGATCTTGGGCATATAAAGCATTACTACCCTGCTACTAAGTAACTTGGACTTAAATTTTTGGGTCTTGTTGGTTGACTCACAAGTTATTTGGGCCAGTAGGTTGTGAGACATTGCATTATGACTATATTTAAACGATAAGGGGATAAAATGCTATAACCCCAAACCATCAAGGTATAAAATGAATTTAACCCTAATTTATTTTATTATATTTAGTCCAATTTATTATTATTTTTATTTATTTATTTATTTATTTTGGTTGTTGTTGTTGTTGGATCCCATGTTTCATAGATATAGAGTGGTAGCCACTTAAACTTTTTAAAAAATCTGGAGTGCGTGACCATTTAAAATTTGTAAAAGAAGAAAAACTTAGAGGGGTGAGTTTCTATAATTTATAAATAATCGTAACTAATACTACTATAATAAAAATAGTTTTTTTTTTTATTTTTTTTTTTTTTATCGTAGGGGGGGCGATCGCACCTGCTTGCCGCTTCTAAATTGATCCTTGGATACATGGACTCAGGTACAAGTGTCGAGTACGGGTGCATATCTAAAGATCAGACTCATCAAATATCAAATTTAAGAGTATGTGGACTCAACAAAAAAAAAGTCATATTTTTATATTTTTAATTTATTATATATGAGATAAAATGATACTATATGTAACATACAAACTCAAAAAGGTGTTTTATACCAATTATACAACAAATGATATATGTAAGATAGCGTTAAATATATATAAGAAGTGTCCAACGAAAAGTATTAGACATATATCCCACACCCTTGTCTAAATATTAGATGTCCAATACGGATATATGATTTATTTTGAAGAGTCTATATAACATAATTTAAATATATGAGGTGTGTATAAAATGAATTAAAGAGCGTGTAAGACTTTGAATTTGTGCTAATGTACATGTCAAAGTAAATGACCAGCTGTCCGCGAAAGTCTACACCATGTTAAATATGCATAAATTTCATGTTGGTGTAGCATTGAAAGTATTTTGATGTGGTAACGAACTAAAACAAAAAATTGACTACAAATCCTCTATATTTTTTTATTTAAGTTAATCGAAAATGCATTACAAGTCCTTATATTTTCAAATGATAGAGATTATATGTAAATAACTTATATTGCAATGGATAGACAATATGGTATAATTAAAAGGAGAGGAATAAAATTAGAGGATTTAAGTTAATTTATGAGTACCATTTACAACCCAAAAATACTGAAAAGTTAATAATAGTTAAATTATTATTTGTAACTAATATGTAAGTTGTGCACATAATTTATAATATAACAGAATATGGTATCGGGGATATACATTATTAATTTTAAAACATAAAAGGGTAGTAGCAAACTGTGTTGTGCCATATTAGCTAAATCTATTGTTATTATTTCATCAATCAATCAATGCTACACACAAATGCTATATATTATTCGTAATTTGGAATTTGCAGTCTTTAAAAAAAAAAAAAATTCAATTGAATAGTATAAAGGGTGATGCACCAATAAATCCTAAATTTCAATCTTATGATCCATTTAGTTCTACTTTTAATCTGATGAACCAATAAGTCCTATCCCAGTATGAAAGACGTACTGCCCCATGTTTTATAACTTAAAGGAAGGGGTAATTGTGGGTTTTGTTGATGTTGCATTTACATTTATGCCACAAATCTTTCGTAAAGGAAAATTTGTTTCCCTTCAAACCAATCGGAATGGAAGAGACGTAATAGGGGAAGTTTTGCTATGTTTCGATGTTAATGGGATTTTGATTGTTGTGTTAGTGATCTATTCGAAGCGGGCAACGTTGATTCGGTGTGGATTTGTATTGTAAGTTGAACATTCCTTTTGCTTCGTAAACCCTAGAGGTAGACGAAGCCCCTATTCTGGTGAAGTTGGAGCGGTGGTGTGAGTGTGAGTGTGTGTGTTTTGCGACGACAAAACAACGTCAATTTGTCGTCGCCGGTAATCGTGTCATCAACAAATGACGTCGGGTAAGTTATTCCCTTATATATGTGCACTCATGATATTCTCCCTGGTGTTCGTATTGGTCTGTGTTAGGGGTTGTATGTGTGTTGTAATTTGTTGAGTTGTGGTTATTGTTAATGTTGATGAAGAGTGTTGGTGGTATGTTCAGGTTAATGTTGTTTGCATTTTTTGGGGGTCTTGATGTAGATGTTTTTGAGAAATTGTGTTTTGATTTAGAGTGATTACTTGAAGTGTGTGTTTTATGTGTGGGCAGTTAAATGTTTGTTGGGGTTCATGTATGGTAGTAGTTTACATTATTTGCAGATTTGAAATGTTTTTTTACATTGAAAAGAGAATGAAATAATTCTTTTGTTGCTAAACCCACCTTACTAACTGATCAATTTCATAAACAATTTTACCAATAGCTTGAAACCCACTTTAGTAACAAAGGACCAACTTCCCCTCTCGAGAGGCTTTATGTTAGCTAAGAATGTGAGCCTTTGTTGACATTACAGTTAGATGAAGATGTGAATTATTTTTTGGGGGAGAATGAAGTAGTTCTTTTGTTGCTAAACCCGCCTACTAATCAATCAGGAGTTGTTAATGTTAGATGCGAATGTTGTGTGGTTTTTACATTGAATGGAAAATGAAATAATTCCTCTGTTAGTAAGCCCACCTTAGATGCGAATGCGAATGATGTAGATTGTTTTTTGGAATTGAAGGGAGAATGAAATAGTTGTCGTAAACAATTTTCCCAAAAACTTAAAACCCATTTTGTTAAAAAAAGTTTAGCTTCATAAAATGGGATTAGCTTCATAAAACGGGATTTATTTACGTTATATGTGAATGTGGTGTGGTTTTTGTCATTGAAGACACAAGGGTAGATATTACATTATGGTAATTTGTATTGTAAATGTCATTTTTAGAGTAATGGTATAGTTCCTTTGTTTGTGAGATTTATATTTATGTTATATGCGAATGTGTAGTGGTTTTGTGTCATTGTTGGTACAAGGGTACAATTCCTATGTTTATGATGAGGTACATTTTACATTATATTCATTTGTATGTGCATTCATAATGATACTGAACCGGAGTTGCTAACAAACGCGTGACGTAGACATTATTAATATGAAATTAAAATTTATAGTACTACACAGACGTTCAAACTTGTTAGATTGGTGGTATTTACCGTTTTGAATGCCAACGTGGTGTATTTTTGCCATATTAGGGACAAGGGGAATGTTCATCTATTTTTGATTGGGTACACATTACAATATGGTAATTCATATTGGAAATGTCAATTGAATGGTAGGGAGGTTTTAATAAGTGTTTCTGATGTGTAATTTTTCTAAACCCAGGTTACTAATTACATGAAAGATCAATAAATGTTAACACAAAACTCAGAGCTGACTTGATTACATAGGTGTGAGAAGTTTGTGAAAATGGGGGCATTTACATTAGTTACCGGCTATCATGGTTGGGTGTGTTAGTTATCTATTTACAGTAGGTAACGATGTGATTGGTTGGTAGTGTGTGAGATGTCATTGGGTAGCAGATGATGTGATGTTTGATGTTATGTTTGTACGGTAGTCGATGTGTTTGTACGCTTGCTAATAAATGTTTGTCAGTAACGTAATGTAATTTTATTTTTTAGATGCATTTAGGTGTGACATTATGCTTGGTGAGGCACTGGGTTTTCTTAAATTTTGTAATAATAGGTGTTTGAAACTGTTGGCAGGTAGCATTGGCTGGCAAAGTGGGAAACAGAACGCTTGTAGCATCCCACCACGTTACGGACAGTCGGGCAACACGTTAACCAAGTTGGCCCTGAGAAGGCAAACCAGACTGTCATTCAAGAAGCAGAAGGTGGATAGTGGTACTGTTAAACATTCTGAAATTGACCCTGCGAGACTAATGTACCGGTCCAACATTTCGGGAGTTATCAAGACCATGCTTGAGTTGGAGTTGGGTGACAGACATATTCGGCAATTGAAGAAAACATCGTTTTGGCCAATGGTTGATGCTATCCGGGTCCACAGACTAGATCCCACAGCATATATGAAGTGTGATGCAACGGTATGTCGGATCATTCAAACGTACCATCCAGGAGATGAGAAGTTTTACATTGGTGGGGTTGGGCTTCCCCTCAGGAACAACGATATTTGTTTGATGTTCGGAATTGAAGGTGGTAAAGACAATTTGGATTTGGCGCAAAGTGTGAAAGGTCCGTCAGATTTTATGCAAAGACGTTGTTCGAATGTGGGTCGGATGTCTTCGAAAGTCATCAAAGATTTACTGATGCAGGCTATTTGTGGTCATACGGAAAGCGACGAAGAAGATGTAGCCAAGCTGCTTTGCCTTTATATCTGTGCGAAATTATTTTTCGCAACTACGGGCGAGCATATAGGGTGGGCATTTGTGCGCGTCATTGACAAACTGAAAACATTACGGATGTATGACTGGACTGCGACAATTCGTAACACCTTGATAAGTTCACTAAATGAAACGCACAGCAGGCCAGAGAGGGTTACAGGTTGTGTCGTCGCATTGCTGGTACGCATTCTAAACATATTATTGCATCGCATTCTGCTCCACATACGCAGGTATATGTTTTGTACGTGGTTGGCTAACATGTGTGTGACATTGTCACTGCAGTTCCTTATTTGTGAGCATTCGTAAATTATTAAGCCAGATCGCAGTAATGTGACGCCTCGCTTCTGTAGATGGAACCTTGGAACACTGATAGGGCGGTTAAAATGGGTAAACTTGTTGGCAATAGGCTCCATTAAGGTATGTCCCAAGACCAAATTTGTTTTTTTTTTGGTGTTCATAAGTTAATATTTATGATTGTGACGTTGTTAAAATTTTACAGGTTAAGTGTGGTAAAGTTGTTGGGACAAGTAATGAGTGTAACCTATTAAAACCAGCGCTGAATGGGATGGAGGCGGACCAAAATGAGGGGATCATGTTTGATGTTAATTCGGTGACTGTGTGGCGTAAGGAGGGTGCTGATGTTGGTGTAGAAGATGTGGCTGTTGTAGAGCCAAGTTTTGATTGGTGGCAGCTTGATTCGCCTAATGGTGGTAATGTCGAGATGAGTGGATTAAGTAAAATTGAGAACAAAAATATTAGGACACCGGATGGGAAGAAAAAAATGAATAGGAATATACTTGCAGCAGGGGAATCATGGCCGGTGTTATTTCCGGATTTGTTAGACCTGTCATGCACGGCGGATATTGATACAGTTCACACTGACACATTCGGACAGAATGATGAGTTGAAAAAGGCTAGGGAGAGGATTAACGATTTGGAAAAGGAAGTAAAAACGAAGATGGCACTAGTATGTGAATTGGAATTTCGGGTTGAATCAATTGAGAAGTTGCTTGGGAAACAGGTTGCAAATTTGTTCATAGGTTTTGACAGCGTTATTGTTGAAAAGGATGCTGAAATCGCACGTCTTGAAAACCTGGTTCAACAGTTGAAAGGTACAATATCTAATTTACAGGACAATCTTGATGATCGTGAGGTGCATGATGTGAGGCAATTCATGGCGAATGATGGATCCAATCATCGAACACCTTCTAACAGCCGGTCTGGAGGAAAAAATGTTACAGGGGCCGACACAAGTGGGAAAATTGCACATCAACCTTCATCCCCTGCAAGCTGAGACGAGGATGTCCCTAAACCTGCAATCGAGTTAATTGAAAATATGGATGAAGTTGAAGATTTGACTGTGGACGACGCAGATGGGTATAGTAGGGTTGATACAGACACGGTTCATGGTGTAAACACAGCATGCGAAG
Source organism: Camellia japonica (assembly GCA_030407325.1). Taxonomy (NCBI): domain Eukaryota; kingdom Viridiplantae; phylum Streptophyta; class Magnoliopsida; order Ericales; family Theaceae; genus Camellia; species Camellia japonica. Next base: position 68,576,578 of record JAPPVO010000013.1, on the reverse strand, counting down.
GAAAAACAGGTGGTGCAAGCCCAGGTTGTCATGTAACGTCACTAGTTAGACGCGTAAAGAACAAGCCAAGACATGAATTTAGGCTGATTGACTTCGAGTATCCTGCTGTGGGGAGGTAGGCCAAACAGAGCAGTAGAGTGGTGCTGCGTAAATCTACGGAACCCGGTGTGATTTATAGTGTTGAGGACGTTGAGGATGAGAGTAAAACGTGAAATGGTTTTGCTATGAGCAAACGACATGCCGTGTGGTAGGGGTGAGCAGCGGATATACCGATCCGCCAAAACCGACCGAACCGAACCGATCCGCCGCATTTTGGACGGATGCGTGATGACGAGCGGACGGTTGCGGATTGATTTTCTCCAATCCGCCAATTTGGCGGACGGATGGCGGATTTGAGATTTCTTTGGCTGCAACCGAACCGCCAAACCGCCAAATCGCGAACACCCCTAGTAATTTATAAGACTTTGTATTTTCAATTTGTTTAAATATTATGTTTGTGTTTTCAATTGAAAAAAAGTTTAAATATTCTGTTGAAAAAAAGTTTTCAACTTGAATATATTCTTTGAATTGAAAAAAATAAACATATTATTTATCTATATTTTTTGGTTTTTAAATCTAGCTTTAAAAATAATAAATAGAAAATATGATATATGCTGATTGGTTTTTGTTTTCAAAAATATATGTAGATGTAACAATATAGAGACATACAATCTCTACTACTGTTCTGTTCATGGTTTTGGTGGTTTGAATTATTATTATATTTTAAGAATCACAGATTGTAATACTTTATGTGGATGAATCATGCTGTGATTGTAATATGTGGATGAGGCATGCAGTGATCGTGATATTCTAAAGTTTCAAACTTTCTTTCTTTAAATAAGGCATACAGTGATTGTAATACTTTTTTAAGTCATTGACTGTAATACTTTCTTTCTTTCTTTTTTGAGGAAGTGCACAAGTTGAATTATGTTGAAAATTTATAAAATTTTAAACCGCCAAACCGATTCGCATCCATCCGCCAAACCGCCAATCCGCTCAATCCACATCCGCTGGATTGGCGGACGGATGCGGATTGATTTCTTCAATCCGCCAATCTGGCGGACGGATGACGGATTGGAAGTTCCGTGGCCGCAACCGACTCGCGCCCACCCCTACCGTGTGGAATATGCTAAAGGATGATGATGTGAGACTGCTGAAGACAACGTACAGTTTGGACGGTGACGGGTAAGTTTTTTTTTTTTTTTTTATTTTTAATTTGTTATAATGCTTTTCTGGTATGAAGGAAACAATGTTGTAGTTGTTATGTTTTTAAATTTGAGGTATGGGTTGCAAGGTATTAGTATGGGATGGTGGTGACAACGGAGTGCAAGTGCATTTTACGGATGTCCAAGACTTGGTGCAATAGAACTCGATCCATGGGAATGTAAGCGCACATCGTATCATTGTCAAATGATGTTGTCGTTAGTTTTGGTTGTGACTAATATGGCTGTTAATGTAAGAATTTTAAATTTGCTATGTGAGCTGGTTGGGTTGGTAAGAATGCATGCTGTATTGATGGGTAGGGTAATTTAAATTTAACAATGATGTCAGTTTCTGGTCATTACACATGAGTTTCAATATTGTTTACATGTGGACAATATGGAAAACACCAACAGAAAAACACAATGTGTTTGCAGTGTCTAAATATTTGTGTGCACTTAGCGTGTACATTACATTAGGATGCGTACAAACATGATGGCATTGTGATAGTAATGTATTTCTTACATGTAAATAGTAGAATGAAATCCTTATGGCTGGCATATGGTATAGGTAATTGATACGTATGCCGCTATGCTAATGGAAGTACAGAGGAATATGGCTTTCAAGACAGGATATGGGGGCACGACGTACGTATACAATAGTGTGTGTGCGGTATGTAATGTGTTTTGCGTACCTAACTAGTCCATACAGAATAGTAGGCGTTGAAAACATTGCATAACAAGTGTATAAATTGACATATACCGTATGTGCAAGACATGATGAGGAACACTAGCGCACTATCGAGGGCTAAGTACTTGAATGTGCACGCGAAGGCATTAAGAGGGTGTAGATTTACAGTTTACCCGATATACCATGCGAACCACTAGACTGTCATGGTCCAAGATGCGGAACGCAATTTATGGAAACATTACAATTCCATGAGACCTAGACGTGGGGGTTTGGGACGTGCATTACAACGAGGCTCTAAAAGTGGTATGGATGTGTTACGTGGATTGTTGTTTTGATTCGTTATGTGTAAGGAGGTTATGTAATTAATAAACACATTGCATATAACATAATTAAACTGATATGAAATTGTTCACCAGAAACAATGGGTGGCCGACCACCATACAAATTACGTGAAGCCAAAAGTTGGAACGAAAGACGTGCGGACAGAGCAATTTGATGGACCCCTTGTGTCAGTTGTGGATTGCCCTCACCAAGAGCCCGATTCGTAAGTGTTGTCTGTTCTATTTTTTTTTTTTTTTGGTTACATTAATATTTACATTATGACGTTGGAATTGGTACAGTGTATGCAGGTCAGATTACGCAATTGTGGTATGTTTCATTATCCGTCAGTACATTCACGGGATAGAAATCAACAGCACAATGGACGGGATCACTCACATTGGTTTATGGGCTGTGGTAGTTAAGACGTTCTTGAATGAGCCAGCAAGAGGACTACGTGCCAGGACAGTGTAGAATTTGGTTTTGATAAGCATCAATGGTAGCACCACTCATCCACCTGAATTGTCTGTTTTTTTTTATTGGTACTTAGCTGGTTTTTGTTGGTAATGGGAAACATTGTGAATGTATGGGTGGTTGGTTTTTTGATCTGTTAGATAGTGTTCGTTAGTTTAATGGTGGTCTAATTTTTTTTTTCACATTTTGTAGTCGTTTGTCTGGTTTGAAAGACTTATGCCAGCTTTCGAGTCTATATGATGTGTGTTGGTTAGTTTGGGAATTGTTCAACATTGATGTGCATAATTTGGATGCATTTTAAGTAGTTAATTTTTTTTGGTACATTAATTGGTTCGGTAATATTGGCGTAATGGTCTGTTTTAGTAACCGAATAATCACATTGGCTGTTTTGTTTTGCGCAAAGTGGAGTGTATGTTTGTTTTGAATTTATTTTGGTTGTTGATGTTAGCATGTTCTGTGGCTAAAGTGAAGGTGGTCCATACGTGTATGTGATGAACAGATAATGGTTTGTGTAGTGATATGGTTACATGTTAGTGTGAATAATGTTTGTTAACGTCAAGAACATTGTTTGCATATGTTAATTACATCGTATGATTATGGAAGTTTTAAGTTGCTCATCTGGTGATTTATGTTCATGTTGTCCCCATGTGATGTAAATAAATGTTATCGTAAGAGGGGTTCTTGGTGTGGTTGGCTTATTTAGTTCGGCGTTGTAAATTTTGTTCTGTGTTGGTGTGTGTTGTGGTCCAAATATGTTTTACTCCAATCAATTACATTGAAAGGGTGTGTGGTGCTATTGGCTAATGTAATGCATAACAACACACATGGAATATAATACAAAATATAGTGGAAAACGCAAATGGGTAACAAGTATGCAGTGTATGGCAAGGGGACAGTGTGAAGGGAAATGATGTTCAAGGGGCCATTATATTTGTCGCAGCATGTGTTGAAAATGTAAAATCAGTTAATGGTTGACAATTGAAAAAAAAAAAAAACAACATTAAAACATAATGGTTCTTGTCACAAATTCAATTTGTGGAAAACGAATTAAACAACTAGTCTATATTGGCTCTTTACATGTCTTCCTATTGTGGTTGCCTAACTTTCCGCATCGACCACACCTGATGCGTTGTACTACTTCACCTCTCGATGGAATCCTTTTTCATTTGGGCCTGCCTGGTGGACGCTTCACTGCTGGTGGCATAATTATGTAGTCGACTGATGTGGAAGATGCCTTCCCCGTAGTTGGAATAGGATATATTGTTCCGTTGTACGTTGCTTTGAGCGTGTCAATGTGGAATACATGGTCTATCGATTCATGAATGTCCCTTCCACTATTACGAAATGCAACAACAGTAGGGGAACATGGGAACCCATTTATTTGCCATTGAAAACAAGAACACACCCGTCTGGCCACGTCCACCAAAACTGACGGATGAGAGTGGACTTTATATACATTGCCATTAGCCTGACTGACACACCAAGTTATGCTGTTGTTATATGCCGTTGCAAGGTTTTTTTTTTTTTTTTTTTTTTTTATTTTTTGGACATATCACGCCGAGCCATTTGGTGCATTTAACTCTGCGTTCCGCCATTTGCTCCATGATTTGCCCCCTTATCATATCAACCAGTTTAGTAACAGGAAGATGACGAGCATTGCGTACACAATTGTTGAAAGATTCGACAGCGTTCGAACACATCTCTCTATAACGTTGGCCCCTGCAAAATACTTAATGTGAATCCAAATGGAGGATAGAAACGATGACATCCCAAACAGCTACTTAAAATGAACCATGACAGTTGACAAGTACTGTGCACTCAGGTAAAACATTGAGCGGAGTGTGTACTACCTGAAATACGCGTTAGCCCAGTGTTTGGGATGTAAGTCTTTCATAAAATCCTCAATTACGACGGGGTTGGACTTCTTCAATACATCCAATTTCTCATTGAAACAAGTGACAGTAGGTGTGTAAGCACAATCCCGTAACTTGCGTATCAAGCCAACCTTGTGCGATGTGTTAACGTACTTCATGCGGTCTTGTAAATTCATTTGAAGATGAAACAAGCAATATCCATGGTGTGCTGACGGGAATATGTTTGGCATAGATTGCAGCAGCCCAGAGTGGCGGTCAGATATAAATGTCAACGTCCGACCATCACCAACAACTTCTTTCAAATTCCGAAGAAACCGTTCCCAATTAGCTGAATTTTCAGAATCAAGAATAGTGAACGTGACCGGAAACAATCCTACAAATACATATGGTATAATAAATTGGATAACATGGAAATGGTATAATCAGTGGTAACAATGTGTCATGTTGTATAACCATCTGTGCAATGCATACATTTCGAAACTGTAACAACCCTGTTATAAGAATGTGAAGATGTTTTACATTACCATGTGTTGACTGTTTCATGACATCACATTTGTACATGGGTTAAATTATATGAGCAAGTTGAATTGTAAAAATATTGGACGGAACACTACATCCGTAGTTATACATGGGAATAAAAAAGAAGAACAGTTCGGTACCTTGATTTCCGTTTTTAACGGTAGCAGCAAGCAAATTGCCTTTAAATCTGCCTTTTAGGAATGTTCCGTCTAGAAAGAGCATAGGCCGACAATGATTGAACCCATCTATACAAGCACGGAACGATATGAAATACCAAACGAACCTTCCACTTTTTTGATCAAATTCAAGATTAATATAACTGTTGGGATTTTTTATACCACCTTAGTTGGTCGAACGACATGGCATGATCCCCATAAACTGCACCCCTCGCTTTCTCGACACCCAACCATGCTATCCGGTAACTAATGTCCAATCCATAGTCATTTTTTAAATCAAACACCACATCTGTGAGGTGTACCAACGGCTGGCCATGCACCCGATTTGCGACAACAACAGAAACCAACTCAGACCCCGTACGCAGGTTCCTATAAGTTCGTACCGCAGCGCCACAATTATGGACACTATCGAACCTCTTAACACACAACACCCCGCTCGATGGTAACACTCACGCATGTATTGACCACGTACATCCCGTGGACGCTGCAAACTTGCACACTACAGTAATCCGAACCGAATCATTTTTAACATACTTAAATTAGAATCCACATTCCACTGCATACTTACATAGAACTTCACGGGTAATCTCATACGCCCATTGAGTAGACAAAAAAGTCTTCGACCTATTAGGGCAATATGTTGGTAATAAATCCGTTTGATCGTCCTGGCCAAAAATGGAATTACCAAGGGGATTCACACCGTTCTCCATGCAATCCACCACTACATCATTGCCCCCCGCCCTAATGTTACGGGCCTGTATTAATACATCAATGTGATTTTGTCACGACCCAAACCCGCCCCTATGGGTTTAGCACCGTAACCGGCCAGTAATCCGAGATTACCGAAGGCCTGCTTAACAGTAAAATAGTAATACAGAGTACAGGGACTGGCGGAAGCCAAAACAGTAATTAAAAAATGTCCAATGAGCTGTGACAGTCTGTATGCAAAAAGACTTTTCTTAACATATTCACATTCAGAACAAAACAGTATATACATGCATCATTTACAAGCATTCAGGTTAGGGACCAAGTCCCCATCATAACAGTACAATACAGGTACGACCTTTACAGTATTACAAAAACAGATGCAAGAAGGGGGAAATCTAAAACACCTCTAAGCAGCCCTAGCTCGGTCAGGCTTGGAATCTCGCAGTGAGGCACAGTGGTTGGCTTGACAAAAAGAGAGTTTAACCCAACGCTCCTAGCTCCGATCCGGTGCCTGGACACCTACATATATATATATAAACAGTGAGCTAAAACCCAGTGAATAACATGTGCGTAAAGAGGTTAAGAATGAATGTCCTTTCAATATTTAAAATAGTTATTCGAACAGTATATCAGTTATCCGATCATAGCAGTCATAAGTGGTACATCCAATAGCAAAATAGTACAGTAGGTCTTAACAGACCGAGCAGTCAGTTGATGGCCATCATATCAGTAAACAGTAGTGGTTCCAACATGGGAACCGACAGAGATCTCTGTGACAGTAGCAGTACAGTACAGTAACAGTCAATTACTATGGACGCCACGAATATAGTTCGCAAATAGGACAAGCATTCATTCAGTAAACAGTGTTATTTCATAAAGCAGTTCAGTCATTCGTTCAGAAAGAAATCTCAATTGAACATATCTTTACAACATTGTTACTCACAGAGTTCTGGGCTACAGATAAGCTAGTGCGCGTCCTCGGATGCCAACCCTACACAATTACAGGATGAACACACACTAAGTCACATACTTGGGAATCGAAGACTTAGTCCTTACTTAGACTCGGTATGGTTCTACATCAATATCCTCCTTAAGATACCTTAAACATGCCCTAGGAATGCATAGGATGGAAAGAGGATGCAAAGATGTACTGATAAACACTTTTCAAAAATTTCAGAAAACAGGGGTCTAGATCGAGCGTGGCTTTCTACGCTCGAGCGGACATGCAGACAAAGGATCTCCGCTCGAGCGTGACTTCCGTCGCTCGAGCGGACTGCAAGCTACAGTAAAAATATTGGATGCTCAAAATTCACGCTCGACGGGCGCTCGACCCCCGTTCGAGCGTGAGACACAAGTCCTCGCTCGAGCGTGAACTCTCTCGCTCGAGCGGACTGTAAACTCATGCAAAGTACTGGATACACGCATTTCACGCTCAAGCGTAACTTTCCTCGCTCGAGCCGACGGCATGATCTCAGATTGTATGCTCGAGCGTGGAGTTCCTCGCTCGAGCGTAGGTCCAAAATCTGGAAATTCCAGATTTGAACCTCAAGCTCAAAATCAACTTCTAATGCATCAAATTTGATCCTTTTGGGCCAATTTTCTGGAAAACACTTTTAAACTCATAATATAACATGTTTCAAGATCAATTTGAGAAATCGAAGCCCAAAGGTAGTTCAATTAAACTCATTTCCAAACAAAACTTCAAGAACATGAATTAAATGTAACATGCATGCATTTAAACAACTTCTAGGTTTCAAATACTTGCTCCAAAGAGCCAATTCCTTCAAAATCAAGATGAATTCATAGACTACAACAATAATATGGACATGCATGAAAGGATTCCCATGAAAACAACTTTAAATTTCAAGTTGTGCACATGCATGCATGATTTAGCTCTAAATTCAACAATCTAAACCAAAACTTGACTTCAATCTCTAAACTTCCATGAACCATGCAACATAAGACTAGAATTCATAAACAAGAGGGTAATTATCATACCTTAGGTCTAGAATTTCAATGTAGAAGTTCAATTTGCCAATTCTCTCTTCAATTTTTCCAAGTTTCCAAGCCAATACAAGATGAAATCAAGCTATCCCCTATCTCTCTCTCTCTAGTCGGTTTGGTATAAGGAAATGGCTGAGGAAGATATATGAATTAAGTCTCACAAGTTTTATGAGATGGCCCTAACATGGCATTTTGGTGAATAAGTCAAACTCTTGCAAATTAGCATTATTTAATCCAATTTAAACATACCAAATCACATTTCAATTAAATATATCATGAGATTACATAAATTCTAATTAGCACAAAACACTAATTAATTTCAGATTCGGCCACCGCTAAGGCATTAAATTTACAGTTTAAAAACACAAAGCATGAACAGATAATTTAGCAGTCAAACAAATAGACACGAAATTAAACTAATACACTCAATCAATCCGTTCAGAATTTCAGTCAATCAGTCAGTTAACATGCTTAATCATAGATTAGCACTAATCAGTGGTGTTATCAGTAAATAGTAGTGAGGGTTGTCACAGTCTCCCCTCCTTACAAAGAGTTTGGTTTTCCAAACTTGAATTACCTTCATTCTGGAAGAAAATAGGATTCAGTGGAAACAATTCAGGATATCTCTTGGTCATATCATCTTCCCTCTCCCACGTGGCATACACGCCACCATGGTTTTGCCAGTCAACTTTCACTAACAGAATCTCTTTATTCCTTAACTTCTTGATCCGTATGTTCACAATCTGAATAGGCCGTTCTTCGTAAGTGTAGTTATCACTTAGCACTACACGGGTAGGCTCAATCACATGGAAGGGATCCCGAAGGTAGTCCCTCAACATTGAAATATGGAACACGTTATGCATATGCTCCATTTCAGGAGGAAGCGCTACTTGATACGCCACCGGATTGATTTTCTCAATGATCTCATACGGTCTGACATATCTCGGCGCTAGCTTACCCTTGACTCCAAAACGAGTCTGGCCTTTCATCGGTGTCACTTTAACAAAAACATGATCACCTACTTCGTACTCTCTGTCTCGCCTTCTGATATCCCCATAACTTTTTTGTCAGCTCTGTGCGGTTTTCAGTCTCTGTTGAATCAGTTTCACTTTTTCAGTAGTTTCATGTACAAATTCGGGCCCAAGCAAAGGTCCATCTCTAGCTTCTGCCCAGCAAATCGGAGATCGAGATTTTCTTCCATACAAAGCCTCGAAAGGCGCCATACCAATGCTCGAGTGAAAGCTATTGTTGTAAGCAAACTCAGCTAAAGGTAAGTGGCTCTCCCAATTTCCTTGGAAATCAAGAACACACATTCTCAGTAAATCCTCCAGAGTTTGGATGGTTCTTTCTGACTGGCCATCTGTCTGAGGATGGAATGCACTACTCAGTCTTAGTTCAGTACCCAATGCTATCTGTAGGCTTTTCCAAAATCTCGATGTAAACTTCGAGTCCCTATCAGAAACAATGGACACAGGCACTCCATGCAATCTAACAATCTCATTAATATAGATTACAGCCAATTTGTCCGCATTATAAATTGTTTTGACAGGTAAGAAATGAGCAGATTTAGTCAGTCTATCAACAATAACCCAAATTGAATCCATACCTTTACTGGAGCGAGGTAAACCAACAATGAAATCCATAGTGATATGTTCCCATTTCCACTCTGGTATCGGTAAAGGTTCCAGTAAGCCTGCGGGTTGTTGATGTTTGGCTTTGACTTGTTGGCAATGAAGACATGTCGACACAAAATCAGCAATTTCTTTCTTCATTCCCGGCCACCAGAAATTCAGTTTCAAGTCTTGGTACATTTTCGTATTTCCTAGATAGATAGACAATTTTGAATTGTGGCCCTCTTGCAGAATTCTTCTTTTCAGTTCAGAATCACTCGGTACACATAATCTTCCCTGAAATTTCAACACATTATTCTCAAATTTGAAATTCGGCCTCAGTTTGGATTACCGTTCTTCGATGATCTTCTTCAAGAAGTCATCCTGTTGCTGTTTCTCTTTAATTTCCTCAATCAGTACCGGTTAAGCAGAAATGACAGCTAATGTTCCACCTTGTTCACGCAAAACGATTTCAACTTCAAATCTTTCAAGGTCACAAAGCAATTCTTTCTGCCCGGTGAGTAAACAGGCTAAATTTCCAATCGATTTCTGGCTCAGTGCATCAGCAACGGTGTTAACTTTTCCTGGATGGTACAGAATTTGCAGATCGTAATCTTTTATTAGTTCTAACCATCTTCGCTGTCTCATGTTCAGTTCTTTCTGTGTGAAGAAGTATTTCAAACTCTTGTGGTCAGTATACACCTCACATGTTGCCCCATAAAGGTAGTGACGCCAAATTTTCAGTGTAAACACTACTGCAGCAAGTTCTAAATCATGGGTCGAGTAGTTCTTTTCATGTGGTCTCAGTTGTCGGGAAGCATACGTAATAACTCTGCCATTCTGCATTAAAACACATCCCAAACCCTTATAAGAAGCATCACTATATACAGTATAACCATCCGTACCTGAGGATAAGGTGAGAACCGGTGTAGTCACTAGTCGAGTTTTCAACTCCTGAAACGCTGATTCCCTCTGATCGGTCCAGTCAAATGATATCCCCTTCTGAGTCAGCTGTGTCAGTGGTAGGGCAATTTTGGAGAAATCTTTGACAAACCTTCTGTAATACTCGGCTAAGCCTATAAAACTTCAGACTTCGGTAACATTTGTCGATCTAGGCCAGTTCACTACTGCTTCAATTTTCTGCGGGTCAACTGTAATACCATCCTTACTGATCACATGTCCCAAAAACATCACACTGTCTAGCCAAAATTCACATTTAGTTAGTTTTGCATAAAGTTTCTGTTCTCTTAGGGTCTATAGGGCAATGTTCAAATGATGTTCGTGTTCTTCCGTGCTTTTGGAATAAATTAAAATGTCATCTATGAATACAACAATAAAGTCATCAAGGTACGGTTTGAAAATTCGGTTCATAAGGTCCATAAATGCAGCAGGTGCATTGGTAACTCCGAAAGGCATAACTAAGAATTCATAATGTCCGTACCTCGTTCGAAAGGCAGTCTTTTCAATGTCCCCTGTCTTGACTTTCAACTGGTGGTATCCAGATCTAAAGTCAATTTTGGAGAACACTTGGGCACCCTGTAACTGGTCAAATAAGTCATCAATGCAAGGCAATGGATATTTATTTTTCACTGTTACCTTGTTCAGTTCACGGTAGTCAATGCAGAGTCTCAGTGAGCCGTTTTTCTTTTTCACAAATAAGACTGGCGCGCTCCACGGTGAAGTACTGGGCCTGATGAACTTCTTATCTAACAATTCTTGCAGCTGAACTTTCAACTCTTTCAATTCAGTCGGTGTCATTCTGTAAGGAGCTTTAGATACTGGTTGTGTACCCGGAATCACATCAATGGTGAACTCAATGTCCCTATCAATCAAATCCCCTAGCAGATCATCTGGGAAAACATCTGGGAATTCTTTGACTATTGAAATACTGTTCACATCAGTGTTAACATCAGTAGGTACAGTCAATACAGAACATAGATACCCTTTACACCCCTTTCTAATCAGTTTAAAAGCTTTCATGGATGAAATCAGATATGGGGAAGGTATTACTCCAACTCCATTAAACACAAATTCAGGTAGCCCGGGTGGACAGAAAACAACTTGTTTTGTCACACAGTCTATGGTAGCATGATATTTCGTTAACCAATCCATCCCCAATATCACATCAAAATGATCAATGTTCAATGGCAATAAATCAATGTATAAATGAACATCCCCAACAATAATTTCACATGCAGGGTACATATAAGCACAAGTCATGGATCCCCCAACAGGTGAAGATATAGCTAACAGATAGTTCATGGGTTCTAATGGTCTATTCAATTTTTGCGAAAAGGCATGCGATACATATGAATGTGTAGACCTTGAATCAATCAAAACATACGCATTTTGAGTACAGATTGAGAGTATACCTGACACAACGGTCTCGGTATTCTGTACATCTCCCGATACGAGTGTGAACACTCGGCCTTGCCTCATAGGCTCTTTTCCAGTAGCTTTGGGGTTGGGTTTTGGTGGAGCGGTTGATGCTGCTGCGCTAGGTGTAGCTTTGCTATTGCCTTGGGAAGTGGAAGAGCAATCTTTAACCATGTGGCCCACCTTGCCACACCTGTAACAAGCACCACAGATTTTACAACAAACTCCCTTATGGTTCTTACCACATTCGAAGCAGGGCGGTATAGAACGGTTCCCTTGACTTGAACTAGTCGTTGACCCTGTATTCTGCTTTTTGTTCAATGGATTGTTTCGTCCTTTCTTGAACTTAAAGCCCCGTCTCTTACCACGCCATTCCGACGCCGGTGTTTCAGTCTGTTTCAATGCTTCAATATTTGATTCAGCCATGATTGCTCTGTCAAGAACATCTACATATTTCAGGACATTGATCCTATCAAGGATTTCAATATTAAGGCCGCCTTCAAACTTCTGGCCTTTTTGTAATCTGTATCAACCATGGGTGGTGCATAACGGGCAAGTTCTGTAAATTTTGATTCGTACTCAGCTATAGACGTAGTGCCTTGTTTCAGTTGTTCAAACTCAGTCACTTTTCGGTTCCTGACACACTGTGGGAAATATTTCTCAAAGAAGGCTCCCTTGAACTGAGCCCAATTCATGGCAGTATTGGTGTCGCGGACCAGCATCCACCACCTTCTGGCCTCTTCTTGTAAGGTGAAGGTAGCCAGTAGCACTTTGTGTGCTTTAGAACATGGAAACACTTCAAATAATTTTTCAGTTTCTAGCACCCACGCTTCGGCCTTCAATAGTTCAAGGCTTCCTGAAATGATGGCGGTTTCATCTTACTGAACTTTTGTGTTAGAGCAATGATGTCATCATTCACATTCTGTTCCGAATGTACCGGAGGAGGTGAGGGCTGTTGGTTCTGTTGTCGCTGTTGCCTTAAGGCCTCGGTTAGCAGTTCAACTGTTCTTTCAAGCCTTGCCATTCTGGCATCAGATGATTCAGTTTCATCGGCAGTTCTTGCATTATCCATTTCACTATATGCAACATAATAATAATAAACATAGGAAGTTGCATACTTTAAACATGTTAACACATTAGCACATATAATCATGTCATGTCCACACACACTTTTCATGCTCATGCAATGTCCTATTACTTTTCTAGGACATCCTATAGCTCATTTGGACACGTGTGTGCGGTATAACTCGTGGTTTAATAACGCTCTGATACCACTCTGTCACGACCTAAACCCGCCTCTATGGGTTTAGCATCGTAACCAGCCAGTAATTCGAGATTACCGAAGGCCTGCTTAACAGTAAAACAGTAATACAGAGTACAAGGGCTGGCGAAGCCAAAACAGTAATTAAAAAATATCCAATGAGCTGTGACAGTCTGTATGCAAAAAGACTTTTCTTAACATATTCACATTCAGAACAAAACAGTATATACATGCATCATTTACAGGCATTCAGGTTAGGGACCAAGTCTCCATCATAACAGTACAGCACAGGTACGGTCTTTACAGTATTACAAAAACAGATACAAGAAGGGGGAAATCTAAAACACCCCTAAGCAGCCCTAGCTCGGTCAGGCTTGGAACCTCGCAGTGAGGCACAGTGGTTAGCTTGACAAAAAGGGAGTTTAACCTAACGCTCCTAGCTCCGATCCGGTGCCTGGACACCTACATATATATATAAATAGTGAGCTAAAGCCCAGTGAATAACATGTGCGTAAAGAGGTTAAGAATGAATGTCCTTTCAATATTTAAAACAGTTATTTGAATAGTATATCAGTTATTCGATCATAGCAGTCATAAGTGATACATCCAATAGCAAAACAGTACAGTAGGTCTTAACAGACCGAATAGTCAGTTGATGGCCATCATATCAGTAAACAGTAGTGGTTCCAACATGGGAACCGACAGAGATCTCTGTGACAGTAGCAGTACAGTACAGTAACAGTCAATTGCTATGGACGCCACGAATATAGTTCGCAAATAGGACAAGCATTCATTCAGTAAACAGTGTTATTTCATAAAGCAGTTCAGTCATTCGTTCAGAAAGAAATCTCAATTGAACATATCTTTACAACATTGTTACTCATAGAGTTCTGGGCTACAGATAAGCTAGTGCGCGTCCTCGGATGCCAACCCTACACAGTTACAGGATGAACACACACTAAGTCACATACTTGGGAATCGAAGACTTAGTCCCTACTTAGACTCGGTGTGGTTCTACATCAATATCCTCCTTAAGATACCTTAAACATGCCCTAGGAATGCATAGGATGGAAAGTGGATGCAAAGATATACTGATAAACACTTTTCAAAATTTTCAGAAAACAGGGGTCTAGATCGAGCGTGGCTTTCTACGCTCGAGCGGACATGCAGATAAAGGATCTTCGCTCGAGCGTGACTTCCATCACTCGAGCGGATTGTAAGCTACAGTAAAAATACTGGATGCTCAAAATTCACGCTCGACGGGCGCTCGACCCCCACTCGAGTGTGAGACACAAGTCCTCGCTCGAGCGTGAACTCTCTCGCTCGAGCGGACTGTAAACTCATGCAAAGTACTGGATACACGCATTTCACGCTCGAGCGTAACTTTCCTTGCTCGAGCGGACGGCATGATCTCAGATTGTACGCTCGAGCGTGGAGTTCCTCGCTCGAGCGTGGGTCCAAAATCTAGAAATTCCAGATTTGAACCTCAAGCTCAAAATCAACTTCTAATGCATCAAATTCGATCCTTTTGGGCCAATTTTCTGGAAAACACTTTTAAATTCATAATATAACATGTTTCAAAGATCAATTTGAGAAATCGAAGCCCAAAGGTAGTTCAATTAAACTCATTTCCAAACAAAACTTCAAGAACATGAATTAAATGTAACATGCATGCATTTACACAACTTCTAGGCTTCAAATACTTGCTCCAAAGAGCCAATTCCTTCAAAATCAAGATGAATTCATGGACTACAACAATAATATGGACATGCATGCAAGGATTCCCATGAAAACAACTTTAAATTTCAAGATGTGCACATGCATGCATGATTTAGCTCTAAATTCAACAATCTAAACCAAAACTTGACTCTCAATCTCTAAACTTCCATGAACCATGCAACATAAGACTAGAATTCATAAACAAGAGGGTAATTATCCTACCTTAGTCTGTAGAAGTTCAATTTACCAATTCTCTCTTCAATTTTTCCAAGTTTCCAAGCCAATACAAGATGAAATCAAGCTATCCCCTATCTCTCTCTCTCTCTAGTCGGTTTGGTATAAGGAAATGGCTGAGGAAGAGATATGAATTAAGTCTCACAAGTTTTATGAGATGGCCCACTAACATGGCATTTTGGTAAATAAGTCCAACTCTTGCAAATTAGCATTATTTAATCCAATTTAAACATACCAAATCACATTTCAATTAAATATATCATAAGATTACATAAATTCTAATTAGCACAAAACACTAATTAATTTCAGATTCGGCCGCCGCTAAGGCCTTCAATTTACAGTTTAAAAACACAAAACATGAACAGATAATTTAGCAGTCAAACAGATAGACACGAAATTAAACTAATACACTCAATCAATCCGTTCAGAATTTCAGTCAATCAGTCAGTTAACATGCTTAATCATAGATTAGCACTAATCAGTGGTGTTATCAGTAAACAGTAGTGAGGGTTGTCACAGATTTAGCCCGAACGACTTACCAAGACACAACATATTATGGATATCATGATCACTATCCACCTTAAATTTCTTATATCCGGGGACATCAAACAACATACACACCGCACCCGGCACCAATCTATCAAATTTCCCACAAATAACATCAACCAACTGTGCAAACGTCAACCCCGTATTGCAACCGAACCAGAACATTAGTCTAACCATACGTGCACACCAACAATATACCATCATCCATACGTGTAATGCCAACATTTCTGAACCTGTTATGGAAAACACAATACAACAAATCGACTTTAATGTGCATATAAGAAAACCCAACAATATGTCTGTGCTATTACCGTCAACGGTATGTGCTATTACCGTGAAATTGATTTTTTATTTATTTATAAACAACTGCTGTTAACGTTAACAACATTGGTGATATTTTTTACAATATCCATTTTCTCTGTAATTCATTCGTATACTAATAACTGTGTACCAAAACAAAAGAAAACAACACCACCCCCTGTCACACATATGTGCTATCACGGTCCCAACATACCACACTAGCAGTTATCACTGAAACAAACACAACACCACCCCCCAACACATTAAAAGCACCTCACGACACATCACCAACACTACCGGGAAAAAAAAAAAAAAACACAGCAACACAATCAAACTACTGAACCTGTTACACTATAATAACCGTAGACCACGCCTGACGAAACAGATCAAAAAACCACCGAAAATGAACACAAACCTGTAATACTGTCACCGCCGAAATGCAAATGTCCAACACCCCAGACAATAGCCCCAAACAATAACTCCACAAAATAATGAGACCAATGTTAAAATAATTTAAAACGGACTCCCCCCACTATTTAGATAGGTTTCCTTATCCCCTTCGCATATCAAACAATTAATTATGGAAACACAAACAAACCAAGGACAACAATGTAAAATCATAATAAATTCAAAACCATCTAAATAACAATTATCAAAAGGTTAGGACTAATTGGTGTACAAGAAAACTCTTAGGATCAAATAGTTTAATTTTTTCCCATTTAGGATTTATGGATAATTTTTCCTAGTATAAAAGACCAAAAATTTTGACAAATAGATGAGTGTCACACTAAAAACTAGAATCTACAAAAATTCTCAAGATTTTTTTGTAATTTTATGTCCCATTTCTTTTAAAAGAAATTTCTTAGAAAAAACAAATGATACAGCATGAACTTATATAATTATCCAAAAAGGGTAATGTTATTAAATAACTTTCGTCAGATAAATTATTTATTGATTCTCTTATATAATTATTGGAGACTAAATCCAAAAAGGATAATGTTATTAAATAACTTTCGTCAGATAAATTATTTATTGATTCTGAATTGAGTATGGTATCACTGACAGTTGTAGACGTCACCAAATTGGCATTACATATCATTCATGCTAATAATTGAGACAATTATTTGGTTGTCTGTCTGGACTGCATGTGAGATTCCATATCTGTAATGCCACTAAATTTTAAAGAATTACAAAATATATTAAATGAATTATTTTTTTATTTTTCAACTATTAAATAAAAGTGAATTAGCATTATTTTGTAATTATTTATGTTGGGTAATGCTACAACTAAAATAATATCATAATTAATATTATAATGAATCATAATTAACATCACAAGAGTCCTAACCAAATTATAACTAATACCACAATATGTCATAGTCAAAAATTACAAATATCGTCCATTTATGTTATGCCATTAATTGAACAATATGTGAACAATATTATATGGAATTACTCAGTAATTATTAGGACTAAGAAAAAAATTGAAAAAGTGGCAAATCAGTTTGATCGAGACCAAACCATAGCTTGATTTGATTTTTTCAATGTTCTGTTTGGTCCTGATTCTTAAACTAGGAAACCATATTTCAAGATTCAACATGTGATTTTATAGTTATGATACTGGTTTGAAACCAAACCGCGTAAATAAATAAATAAATATATAATTTGTTATTTATGATAAACACTCGACTACCTTCTCAGTATTCTCCATACATGCATAAGTTGTTTAACTCAATGCTCTAGTATGTTATTGTACAATAATAGAATTAGTTCTAAATAAATTTAGGGTAAACTATTAATAATATTTAAGAATTGAATTTAATTCTCATTGAACTCTATTGAAAATAAACTCCTTATAAAATTTTGAAAATAAATCCTTATAAAATTAAAAATATTTTTTTGTGATAATTAAAATAACACTACCCAAACATAATTAAACTTCAATTTGGGAGTCTTCACCGTTAGTGTTTGTTGTTAATGTGCATTTCCATTACAAGTTGATGGAGCGAGTGCTTTTTTTTTTTTTTAAACTTATTAATCTACATGTTAAAAAAAAAAATGGAGGAAAGCGAGCAAAAAGAGAAGAGAATTAGAGCTCGTTTGGAAAGTTGACTATTTTAGTTATTTTAAAAAAACATTTAGCTCTTTTTGCCTAGTTAAAAAGTTGTGTTTAGAAAGTTGGTTGGTTTTTGTTTTTTGTAGTTGATTTGATGGTTGTGAAAGAAAAAGTAAAATGATTATAATTTGAATGTGACATTTTGTCTTATTAATTATTTTAGCCTATTTTATTTTTATTGATTATTTTAGCCAAAAAAAAATTCCAAACAGGACTTAGAGTTAATTTTTAATTATTTTATTCTTTATATGCACGCACACTCACGTAGACCACACTTGGCACACACTCTAATATATATTTTGAGAAATTACATATCAATTTATTTTTATAAAAATAATTATAAATTACTGAAAATTTTATTAATATTAATAATTAAAATCATAAAATTTTCAATAATTTTATAATTATTTTTCCACTACACTGAGTTGTAATTTTTCCTATATATTTTAGAGAAAAAAAAAAAATATGCAAGTCCACTTTTTTTTGATCAGCAAAGAAAAATTTCATTAACAGTATGAAATTAAAGGTACAGGAAGATGACATGCATCGAGAGAGATTCGGAAAGTACAGAATACCCCTACTACTGCTACTCGCATCCATACAACCAACCCCTTGGCTTCACGATTTTTTTTTTTTTAAACAAAAAAGTTAAGAAGAACTTAACTAAAAATTAAAAAAAAAAAAAATACAAGACTCCCCCACAAAATCAACCCATACAACCCGAACCCAATAAACAACACCAAAAATGCAAGTCTACTTTGTAGACCCATTTTCTAGATCTAGTGATGTGTCAATAAAATGATTAGTTGGGAATAATGAGAGAGAGTTGACTTAAATATTTTAATAGAGGCCTTGATTGAGAACAAGCTATTTTAATAATTTTTTAATTTTTTACGAAAAAATATACAAAAAAAGTAAAGAGAGTGATGTGATAACTTATAGTGAGTTTTTGACAAACATATAGTTGCCAAATGAAACCAAAATACCATATTATTTGATCTAAAAAGTGAATCTAATTTTTAAACCTGAATAACAATACTTTATATTTTAACATCTTTATTAAACCACATATTGACTAACTCATTCACTAACTAAACTCACAAACACTGGGTACAAAATATATATATATAGTTGTTATACTGGCAGAAAGCGTGGAGATTATTAATATTTAAACATACCCTCTCATAGACTACAGTATGCATAGCATATCATCAAAGATACTAACCAACAATCAGTCTAGTAACACTCATACAATTTAATATCCATCTCCAGCCGAAAATAATCAGCACCCTCAAAAGTATCGGTCCGAAACGTTGCAATCCCTCTAGCCATGAAGAAATCACCAGTCCCTCCCACCACCGAAAGATCCCTAGTCTCCTCACCCATTATATCTGCACCCATAATGTTAATAGTACCATTATATTTTGTGGAATTGAATACCAAAGTGTATGCAAACCAAGCATTGTAAGTTGTCTTCATGTCGTAGAAATAGAACCCTTGTGCTCGCGCCACTGGGGATGAAACAAAGTGGTTGTCGACTGTCATGGGATCATCGAACACAACCAACATGCCAAAGTTGAAGTTACCAAGTTTGGTTGCGTTGGCGACAGTGGCAGCTGTGGCATTGGACACGTTCGTGCCATTGAACATGGTGTCGTGGTAGAAGAGCTTGAGGCGGTTGCAGGGTTCGTTTTGGTTGAGTTTTTTTGAGTGACCCAAAAAAATGGATGATGTGAGGAGGAGGACGAAGAAGAGCATGCAGCAAGATTTTCCCATGAGGGTTGTCATGGCTATTATGTTTGGTTGGGAATAATGGTTTTTGCCTAAGACCAATCATTCTTATTTATTGCCACTTTTTACTGCTTGTTCTGTCAGTAAGTTCTTGGGGTTTCGGCTAGGGAATATACCCCTTTAGATTGGAAGGGGATTGGCTCCATGTCTAACCTATTATAGAGTTTATTGTTTGGTTGAGAATTTATAGATATTCGTCTATAAATTTCATATATATTAAAATATTGTGTCATTGGAGATATGGGATAAAAGTGGTCAGATTGGAATCTAATAGGATTAAGTTGTAAAATGACGCGACTATCCTCTAATTATTTGATTTTATTATGTATTATATTTAGTAAAATAAAATAAAATATAAAAATCTCAATTAAAAAAAAAAATAAAATAAAATAATTTAATTTTTATTGATGTTTATTGATTAAATTTTTTAAATAAATTTTCATAGATGTTTTATTGATGTATTATTTTAAATTTTTGTTCATATTTTATTTCATTTCATTATTTAATTTTTATTGATTTTTTTTATTTAATTTCATTATTTAATATTTAATATTTTTTAAAAATAAATTTATTTAAAATTTTATTCTGAAAATAACATAAATTTTTATTGATGTTTTATTTATTTCATTTAGTTAATTAAATAAAATAAATTTATTTAATTTTTTAAAAATATATTAAAATATTAAAGACTGATTTAGCATTGCTATTACTTACTAAACAATTGAAAAAGGTAAAATTGTCTATTGAGCATTTATCATTCTTCATAATATTCCACTCAAACATTGGATTCAATAAAATAGTCATTTTTAGACATCTAATCTCATATGAAAACAAATATGGGATACATACCATTTCCAACCAAATAATCCAGAGACTATATATATCCCAGGATTAATAGTCCGATAGATTATAATCTCTCATATGCAGTCCATCCAAACAAACATGACGTTTGGGTGCAATGGTCATACATGTTGGAGTCGGGTAGATTCTAACCTATGTTACATCTATTTTTTAAAATAAATTAAATATTTATGTCGGATGCTCATATTTGGATAAGGATTTTTTAAAATAAATTAAATATTCTTGTCGGATGCTCATATTTGGATAAGGGTGTGAGATATATGTTTAATACTTTTCATTAGATGCTTCTTATATATTTGTATTTAATACTATTTTATATGTATAATTTGTTATGTAATTGCTATAAAACACCTTTGATATTGCATGTTAATTACATAGGAGAAATTTGGGGACTTGGTAAAAAGTTAGCTTTTTGACTTTTTACCAAGTTCTCTCAAAAAAGCCACAAAAAAAGTAAAAAAGTCAGCTTTTTACCAACTTTCCAAAGAATAATGCTTGGGACCCCTTTGGGGTCACCTCCTCACCCTTTGCCATGTGGCGGTGGTGATTGGAGGAGCAGGAAAAAAAGAAAAGAAAAAGAAAAGGGGACCAATGAGAGAGAGAGGGGGTCAAAGGGGGTGGGGGGAAAAGGGGGGATGAATCATTGTTGCTTTCCAAAACACTTATCATTTTATCTCACATAATTAAGAATATAAAAATATGACTCTTTTTTGCCTAGTCCGCGTATCCTTAAATTTGAAGTTTGATGAGTGAGACCTCTAGATATGCACCCGCACTAGACACTCATATCCGAGTCCATGTAACATAAATTTTAACCACGCGATCGGCATATCCTGAATTATTGACTTGTAAATTTTTGTAACTTGTAATTTTTTTTTTATTATAGTGAAATTCACAATAGCGGTGAACGTAATCTTAGTTTTGGGATGAATTATGTAAATCTTTGTATTATTTGTATGCGTGTTTGATTTATCGATTTTTGTGATTATTTTTATTTGTGTTTCATGTCTTACTGATTCTGATTAGGTACATTAATTCTTAACAATATCTTTATAATTGATTAATTAATAATTTTTAATGTATTCACCCAATTTTTTTTATTTTATATATTTTTAAGAGATTCATACTACTGGTGGAGTCATAAAATTAAATTAGAGGGGGCACTTATTAATTATAACATTGAAAATTTTTACAAAAATATTTCCAATAATTTTTTTATAATTGACTTCAAGAAAGATCAAAAAAATAATGTTATTTGTAACTAGTGTATTATGGACAATACAAAAATAATTATAGATATAAGTCTTAAAATAAATTATATAATAGCAAAGTAATTTTTTTTAATCCAAAATTTGAATAAAAATTTAATATAATAGTAATACCACGTCATCATTGACATGTGATATCACCAACCAATTAATAAAGAAACACATAGAGGATGAACCCCCAGATGTTAAATTTGACTAACAATCCAATAGATTCTATATATTTATAGTGAGATTAATTATATTTGCATGTCAATAATGATAGATATCACCGTTATCTTGAATTTTTTTTAAAAAAAATTCATAGATATATAATAATTATAACTTATTACAGTCTATTCATTTTCAATCAAAACAATTATAATTGTTCTCATAATTTTAAAAATGTTATTGACATTTCACTCTAAATAATATTTTTTGTAAATTTTTTTATTTAAAATATTTTCTTTATATTGCAAAAAAAAAAAAAATCAAAAACCAGGGAGGGAACGTGACCATCCTGGTCCCTCTATACCTCCATCCCTGGATACTATCATGTGATGAGAAATTATGACGTCTCTTGAGAGTTGATTATTTTAATTATTTTTTAATTTTTTTATAAAAAAATATTAAAAAAAAATTAAAAAGAATATTTAACTTTTTTGTTAATAACTTTTTGGGAAAATTATTTAGAAGTCCTATTAGGGAGACTTGTGCTAGATTTGGTCCCACAAAAAAATTTATGTTCCCATAAGTCCTATGGGAAGTTTCTTGACATATTTACCCTCAATATTAGTTGTTAATATCATAAATAAGTAATAAAACCATCAACAACGATTCATCCCCCCTTTTCCCCCCACCCCCTTTGACCCCATTCTCTCTCTCATTGGTCCCCTTTTCTTTTTCTTTTTCTTTTTTTTCCTGCTCCTCCAATCACCACCCGCCACATGGCAAAGGGGGTGAGGGGGTGACCCCCAAAAGGGGGTCCCAAGCATTATTCTAAAACCATATATAGGAAATTGATATAAACGTAACGTAACGTGACACCTACATAAACGTAACGTGACACCTACATAAACGTAATGTGACACCTATATAAACGTAACGTGACATATCTACATAAACGTAACGTAACGTGACACCTATATAAACGTAACGTGACATATCTACGTAAACGTAACGTAACGTGACACCTATATAAACGTAACGTGACACCAATATGAACGTAACGTGACACCTACATAAACGTAACGTAACGTGACACCTATATAAATGTAACGTGACACCAATATGAACGTAACGTGACACCTACATAAACGTAACGTAACGTGACACCTATATAAACGTAATGTGACATTTACGTAAACGTAACGTAATGTGTCACGTTACGTTTCGCAAACTTAATAAGTTTTTATTTTTTTAATCCGTTTGTTTTGAAATAGATATATAATCTTAATATATTTTATTTTGTATTATTAATTATAAAATTTAAAAAATTATCAATAATATATATAAAGAATATCGTCAGATCATGTGTGCATTAGAGAGAGAGAGAGAGAGAGACCTTTTTCACAGTCTGTGATAAAGGACAAAATTATAGTGGTGGACATTTGAAAACCAAAAAAAGAAAATGATGAATACAAACAAAGATCTAACCAAAAACAGAGAAGTTTCAGAGCTTTTGTATTGACGGCCAGCACAGGAACGAACTTTGATCGTTTAAATCTCGCATTCAATCAAACAATCAATCAATCAAAATTTTCTCTTCACCAATTTAACGTAGTGTTCATCAAAGCAACGATTGAAGGTGGGGTTCTGAATTAATTGAATTTCGAAAGAGATTTGAATCGAGAGAGATGTGAAAATGGGGGGTAAAAAGATTAGGATCTTTTGGAATACATTCTTATGAAAATAGGACTTGAGACTCTATAAAAAATTACACAGGACTTAGCCTAGCATAAGGTTCTGAAAAAGGACTTATAAATAAGTCTCCCTAACTTTTTTGTTACGGCCCATTCCTTCCATTTGGTTTTATTGGCATGGAATATTATTGAATCAGTCATCATTCCATTCAACATTTATTCATTTTCATTCGTATACATGCAATGTTATCGGTTAAAACGATAAGTTTACATTGTTTTAGAGCATCTCAAATGTTGAACCGTGAAAATGACATGCCAAAATAAAAAAATTACGTGTCACAATATTTAAAAATATTCAAATTTAACAACATCATTTCAATAGGAGAAATATTATCAGAAATAATAGAGACCTATTTTTTTTTTACTTCCACAGATACATATCAGTGAGTGATAAGAGGAAAAAAAAATAAAAAACAAAAAGTAAAAAGTAGGCCAATCTTAATACATTAGGGGGTGGTAGGGGTTAAAAAAAAAAAAAGGGAGTCTCGACTTTTTTCTAAATATTATTTCATCTAATTTCTTTAAAAAAAAAGAAAAATACATATAATGTTTGTGGCTCTCATTAAGAGAGACATAAATGAGAACCTAATCAAAATTAGAGAATACATGATACAAGATATGACACTGTAAAATTTTAAATAGCTATAATATTATAAATTCAGAAATTTTATCTAGAAATATCCGAAAATATCAATATATGGTTTAGATTCATTATGTATAACAATCTCACAATATATATATATATATATATATATATATATTTGATCTCCATCACATATTCCATTCTTAATCCAAATATGAGATTGTAAATCTAGATTATCAGACTTACAGTTTTAATAATTCTAATAGCAACTGATCGAAACTCTATTTTTTAATGTAAATTATTATATATAGTTATAGAAAAGATTATAATAACAATAACTGCATTAGATTCGATTTTATAAGGACAAAAGTGTCTTGATCCAATCGTGTATGAAAGATTAAAAGTCTTGTCATTGAAATATTTATAACTGAGAGTTCACAGATATTTTTAAGCAACAATGATTCATCCCACTAAAAACACCACCACTAATAGCACTAATGCATTAAAAAAGTATAAAAAAAAAAAAAAAATACAACTCCAAGACCAAAACATCACATCATTACTGGCGGGACCCACTGCCACCTAATTAGTGGCAGCACTAATTAGTGCTCCCAAGCATTTTTCATTTTTAAGTGAGTGGCTGGATTTGGAATTGATTGACTGGACTCACAAGATTTTTCAAATTCAAAGAACGGACCTTGCTCTTATGTCCAAATCTAAAAATAATAATCACCATGATATAGACTGCCACTATTCTCCCCCCCCGGGTCCAAATTTTATTCCCGGGTCCAAATTTAAAAATAAAAATCACCATGATATAGACTGCCACTATTCTCTCCCTCCCCCCCTTATGTCCAAATTTAAAAATAATAATCACCATGATATAGACTACCACTATTCTCTCCCTCCCCCCAAAAAAAGATTTTTTAAATTAAAATTTTTCAAATTCAAAGAACGGACAGATCTTGTTCTTATGTCCAAATTCAAAAATAATAATTATCATGATACAGATCTTTACTATTCCCGCCCCTTCCTTTCAAGATTTTTCAAATTTAAAGAACGGATAGACCTTGCTCTTATGTCCAAATCCAAAAATAATAATCATCATAATACAGACTCCCACTATTCCCGCCCCCTCCCCCCTCCCCCCTCCAACAAGATTTTTCAAATTCAAAGAATGGACAGATCTTGCTCTTATGTCCAAATCCAAAAATAATAATCACCATGATACAGACCCCCACTATTTCCTCCCTCCTCCACCCCACAAACACACGTAGGGATTAGTGATTGGAGGGAAAAAATTTTTTTTTGACCAATTACTGCCCACTGGGGGTTCTGGGGATCTCCTCAATGAGGGTCCCAAACATTATACAATAATAATACACTAAAATACGACCAAAAACAGACCTGGGAGGCATTTTGGGAACATGCTAAAAAAGTCAGCTTTTTGACTTTTTAGTTTTTTTACACAAAAAAGCCAAATTTTTTAGCCAAAAAAGCCACTAAAAAAGCCAAAAAGTTAAAAAGTTAACTTTTTACCAACTTTCCAAAACACCATTGTATTAAATTGCTTTGTTTCTTATGTTGTGCCATTCATTAGAAATCGAATCTATTGCTACGGTTTTTGAAGAATTATAATCGTAATTGAACTGCTATTATAATTGAATCATAAAAAATAATTCGATTCAATTTAATTTGACAGTTGTAAAAATTTTATATAACAAGAAATATTATATATATTTTACAATAGTAAACATATTAATAAAAATTAATTGGGGACTTTTTTTAGGGTCCATGGTATTACGATTTTACAGCATAAAAGACATCAAATATTTTCAAAATGCCTAAGGTTTCTCAATATCGATCCAGAGAAATTTTGATCCCACAATTTCTCTAGACTTCCTAGAAAAATTCTCTCCAGAGAAATTCTGAAATTCCCAAAGAATTTCTCTGGCTTTAAACAAGAGAAAATTGAAATTTCTCTTGCTTTCTCTATTCACAGAGAATTTCTATGTCTTTGTTCATAAATTTCTTTGTGTTTATTCATAATTTTAAACCAGGGAAATTGTTTTAATCAAACCAGAGAAATTTTAGCATAATGATTTTAAACAAAAAAAATTGTTTTAACCAAACCATATAAATTTTAATCAAACCACAAATTTCTCTGTGTTTGTTCACAATTTTAAACCAGAGAAAATTCTTCACAATCTCAAGCTAGTGAAAATTGCTTACAATCATTTCCCTAACTGTGTGTGAGGACAAGCATAGATAGTTGTTCAAAGAGAGGATTCACTGTAAATGCTATATCAATAGAAAACTCATTCAATTGTTTATAAGAAAAATAAATAATAGAAATTACTTATAGGAAATTTACTAGGCAACTAGACTGAATTCTAGGTACCTTCCTGATGGGATTAGTCGATTGGAGCTTTGTTTGGGAAGAGAGAGTGGAATTGGGATAATGGTCAGCCATTAATGGCAAATTGTAACGCCTCAAATTTCTAGTCCAAATAATAATACAACAATCATGGCTCTTTCAAGGAAAACCGAATATAAATATCTAAACTTACATTACATGATATAATAATTCTTCATGCAACAATATATTAATCCAACAACAAGTAAATAAACAATTAAATACCCCCAATGGTTTACAAGTTTCCAAGGCTTGAGTCTGGTTACACAAAACAGTTATTCAAACCCACACACATACAACCCTTAGCTTACACACAGAGTCACAACAAAATGAGAGTCTCGTACTCTCAACACACATTTTCTCACCTTTAGTTAGGCGGCATCACCACATTTTTTCCTGCACAAAAATCCCGTAGGGTGAGCATAAAGCCCAGTAGGAAATCCTTAACAAAGTATATACATTTTATACAAGTCTCAAGAGATGAAATGCACCCCTTTTTGAAGATAAATCACATTTTCATCTTTTGAAAACCATCATGCTTAATGATGTCATGCAATTTCAATTGTTCAAAACTTAATAATTTATTTCAAGGGCGGTAAATACGACTCTGGTAATCCCTAGGTCGGTGTCTGAAAGTAGACTATACAAGTACTACCAAATTGTCATTTTTTAACCGGTATTAACCGGAAGGCTTGACACCTATCTGTGCGGGTTTTCGGTCTTTCACCCCGGACTCTCAGGCCAACTTATTCAAGTTCATCTACAACACCTATCAAGACTTACAACGTATTACCCCAAAAACCATTTCATGAAAACTTATTTCTTAACTTCTTTTCTCAATGTAAGTTTTCAAATCAAACTTTCAAAGTTTAATGTAATCAAATGAATTGTTTATACCAATAACACAAGAAGAATATAAACTACTTTTATTCCAATTCACATTTCAAGGAATAACACCAATTCCCTCTTTTCAAGTATCTCAACAATTAGTCATTTCAAGACTATTTCAACGTTTTGAACAATAATTTCTAAAATAAACAACAATTCTCATATTTCCTGAAATTCATGATTTACATAAATATAATAAGAAATTTTCCAAACATCCATTATTTTGACACAAAATAAATACAACAAATCATTCATGGATTTTCAGTCTCTTTTAAAAAATCCCCAAATTCTAGGTTTTCTCACCAAAACTATACAACTCAAATCGTTTGAAAGAAAACTTTCCAAAATTATCTTTTCTTCAATCAACGAAGATTAAAATTCATAAGATCATTTTAAAAGAACAAGAGACAAACCCACTTTTAAAATCGCTCAACTTCTTGAATCAACAATCAATTTTCAAAACTATTGAAAGATGATTTCGAAAATCATATAGATCTTGCAAAAATATATATATAACTCTAAGAAAATCCCTACCTCAAGTTTTGAAAAAGAAATGAGATAAAACTCCCAAAATTAACGGTGTCAAAACTTGAACTCCACCACACACAACAAAGCCCTCGAGAAGTTAACTAACTTTGATGAAGAACTCATGGCAGAACTCTAATGGATCTTGAGAAATCAAGGTTTTGATACAATTTGGCGTAGGGAAATAAAGAGAGAAGGGAGAGGAAAGGGTTTTTAGAGAGAGATATACAAAAGTGATCTGAAATATCAGATTCACGAACTGATATAACATGGTCCGCTCGAGCGTGGAAAGCCCGCTCGAGTGTCAAATACACTTTCCCAGTACTTTTGCAGACAGGTCAAACTTCTGAAACCAAACGTTCTCCGCTCGAGCGCATAAACGGCTGCTCGAGTGGACAAGCAACTTCTAATGCATTTTACATTTTTGCTTCGGGGGCGTTGCCCCTCAACCTCGCCAGGGCGCTGTCCCCTGGACCCTTGCGAGCTGACCAGGCAGCTCGATCCCCGCTAGGGCACTGTCCTTAGACCCACCAAGGGGCACTGCCCCCTGGAACCCCGCGAGCTGACCAGGCAACTCGATCTCTAACATACTCAGTGAAGTGGCAAAACTGGGATCGCTACACAAACCATCTTTAGGGTTCGACAAATGACAAGCCATAAACATGAGTAGATAGAAGGATTCTTCAGATATACCTTCCTTGATAGATTGTTGGACTTTCTTCCAATCTTGTAGGACAAGTGTTTGATCAATGTAGGACTTGAATCGAACATACTCATTCTTTAGGATATCCTCCAAATCGAAGTTCTTCTCGGTGAGTTTGGAGCTTTTATCTCTACTGTTCGAATTGGTATTGGAATTGGAATTGGAATTGGAATTGGAACTCGCAGTGATCAAAATCTTCATTAGAGCAATCAACGTTCTCATCGTCTTCCCCTTCTCTCTCGAACAATCGAAACCCTAGAGAGAGAGAGATGAAGAGAAAGAGGAGAGATAGAAACAGAAGAGAGTAGAGAGAGAATAAGAGTGTAGGTGTGATATAAGGGTATGGGGCTAAGGGACCTTAGACTACAAAAGAAAATATTGTGGACCTATTTCATTAATAAAAATTGAAGAGGGATTGTAGACTAATTTTCCCATTTTGGGGATTTTTTTTTAGGGTCCTTGGTATTAAGATTATATAGCATAAAGGACATCAAATATTTTCATAATGTTTAAGGTCCCTCAACATCGATCCCGAGAAATTTTGATCCCAGAGAAACTTCGATCCAGAGAAATTTTGGACTTCTTAAATAATTTCTCTTGGTTTGAAGTAGAGAAAATTGAAATTTCTCTTGCTTTCTTTATTCATAGAGAATTTCTATAGCTTTGTTCATAAATTTCTCTGTGTTTGGTCACAATTTTAAACTAGACAAAATTATTTTAACCAAACCAGAGAAATTTTCGCATAATGATTTTAAACCAAAGAAATTTTTGTAACCAAACCATAGAAATTTTAATCAAAAAAATTTCTCTGTGTTTGTTCACAATTTTAAACCAGAGAAATTTCTTCACAATCTCAATCTAGTGAAAATTGTTTACAATCATTTGCCTAACTGGGCATGAGAGCAGGCATAGATAGTTGTTCTATAGAGACCCTAATTTTTGTAATTACCATTAAATCCCTAACCACGAGCTTATTTCAATAATGTCCTTGAATTTTTGCTTAATTGTGTTTTAAACCCTAGAATCGGGAAGCATCGTGGATTAATTCGAGTAAACCCTAATCGATTCCAGTAGATTAATAATCACCTTTAAAACCCTATTATCAATTATTAGACCCTATAATTATAGATTGATCATTTTAAAATCTTAATTTCTGGTAACGGCGTTTTCGCTCTGTTTCTCGCTTTGTTTGCACTTTAATTTAACGGGACCCGAATTTATTATTTTAACTATTTTCTAATGTTAGTATATTGATAATAAATATCAAGGTTTCATAAATTTAGACTTGGTCCCTATATACTTCTATTTTATTTTATTCCAAACCTTAATTGTAATATTTTCTTAATTAATGTACTTATGCCTATTATTTTATGTTTATAAATACAAAAATCTCCTATATATATATATATATATATATTTCTTGGAGCCCAAGTAGTCGGCCGTGTGATGGATGAAAGAGCCTTGATGACACTATGACAAATTTGCATTTAGGGAACTTAGTCCTTAAGAAACCTCCTAATCCTTTCTCTATATATATGCACACTTCTCCCCCATTTTTTCACACATTTCCAGCCATGCACTAGATGAGTGAGAGAGAGTGATCTTGGAAAGAGAGAGAGAGAGAGAGAGAGAGAGAGAGAGAGAGAGAGAAGAGAAAAAAAAGAATTGTGTTGAGTCTTGTACAACAAAGGTAAACCTACATCACCTCTTCTTTCAATTTCTTTTACCACTTGTTTTTCCCCTCCTAATACATGTTCTTTGTATATATTGTAGTCTAGGCCTACACTCTTGTATAAATGTGTATTAATCAAGAAATGGCGTGCTTCTCTTTCTTTCTTAAATTTCCAACAGCAAATCTTTTCCCTCTCTTGAATTTGTTTTCCTATCAAAACTCCATAAAATCAAAATATATTTTTATGGTGTAATATTTGGTATGTCTAGAGTATGTGATAATTTTGGTAGGACCTAAGGCTGTATTTTTATAACCTAAACAATTTTTCTAAGTTTGTTACTCACAGAATCAGAAAAACAGTCAACTTTCTCTATTTTTAGAAAATTCCAGAAAAATAATCTCGAGTCCAATTTTATGTCAAAATCTTAATCTTGGTGTTATATTTCAACTAAAATTTGTTTGAACTCAAGAGAGTGAGGGGTTTGAGAGAAAAATCGATTTGTGTAATGGTTAACGAATCTGGATCTTGGTAATTCTGAATTATCTTAAAATCTATAATACCTACCCTTCTTTCGTAAATTGAGTTTGAAACGAGACTTATTTATCTACAAACTCACATGAGGCCAGGTACTTAGGGCCAATAAAAGTATTTTTTTCATAATTATTTTCAAACTGGTTCAAATATGAAAATCTGGAAATTTGTGTTAATATGCTCTTATTTGGTTTACAACTCTTATATCCTATGTTTCTTGTATATTTTAGTCTTGATAGGTAATCTATGATAAATTGTGAATTTGCTTTACCATGAATAAATTACTTGTTGTTTGGTTTAAATTCGTAATTATATTGACCATGCTTTGCTATAACTGAGAAGATAATACACTTAATAAAGGAGAAATCAAATAGGATGGTAATGGGTTGCGATCATTGTATTAAATTTTATGAGATAATGAACTATGGATTCAAGAGTATGATATAGTAGAATGTGTTCTATTTTTGTAAAGTCTTGCGCAAGTGTGTTTTCGAATCCTAACATGGCACGAGAGGTATTTTAGCTGCTTAACGGAAATGGGAGGCATAATGGTGGCAGTGAGGGTCTCACACAGGGAGAGTATCCCTGGAAGACAGTGAAAGTATCCCTTGGGGCAGACCATGATGTCACCACTCGGGTATATAACCTAGGTGCGTGGGCATCATTGGTAATTGTGCGGTAAGTGACACACTGGAGGTTATGCGGTAAGCGACACATTGGTATTGTATTAACTAAGGGGGAGTCAGAATTGCCTGTGGCTAGTGTTAGTGGTTGGGTAGGAACAACATTCCGCATGGAGTTTCCTAGAACTAACTAAAATTGACTATTATTCATGAGAACTGAAATTTAATTATAAGCTCTGCTTAATTATTGCTTTCGCTGTATGTTATAATCGTGCTGTTATGTTACTTGTGTATTTGGAATAGGAAAAGGGTCGGGGTGTGTGTGTTTACTGGGCATTCCAAGCTCATGGCATTTTATGCCAGGTGAATGCGAGTTTTACACCGAGAATGGAATACCTAAAATCTTTGAGGAACCATGGCTGCCTTAGAGATTAGATTTTATGTTTCTGTATTTTGGATAATCTTTTTATATCTAGGAACTAATCTGTATTTAAAGACTTGAAGATTTTTATCTGTAACTATTATTAATATTTTCTTTTAGTGTAATTATTTGTATTTTGTGCTTAAAAATGATGTGCATCCGCAAATGCTAAATCCCAGTGTATCCCGGTGTATCCGCAAATGCTAAAGCCTATTTTGTGCTTAAAAATGAGTTAAATCCCGGTGTATTGTTGTATTATATTATCAAAATTTGGGATGTCACATGTTCGAAGAGAGGATTCACTGCAAATGCTATATCAATAGAAAACTCATTCAATTGTTTACAAGAGAAATAAATAATAGAAATTACTTACAAGAAATTTACTAGGAAACTAGGCTAAATTCTAGGTACCTTCTTGAT
This sequence comes from Camellia japonica, assembly GCA_030407325.1. NCBI lineage: Eukaryota > Viridiplantae > Streptophyta > Magnoliopsida > Ericales > Theaceae > Camellia > Camellia japonica. The sequence continues at coordinate 68,543,813 of JAPPVO010000013.1, read as the reverse complement.
GGGATTGGTTGATCAGAGCTTTGTTTGGGAAGAGAGAGTGGACTTGGGATAATGGTTAGCTAGTAATGGCAAACCATCTTCAAGGTTCGGCAAATGACAACCCATAGATATGAGTAGATAGAGGGATTTTTCATATATACCTTCCTTGATAGATTGTTGGACTTTCTTCCAATCTTGTAGGACAAGTGTTTGATTAGTGTAGGACTTGATTCAAACATACTCATTCCTTAGGATATCCTCCAAATCAAAGTTCTTCTCCAGTGAGTTTGGAGCTTGTGCTAACCCAACCTGTAATATACTTAATTACGCATGCGATTATGTGTTTGATATGAATTTGTATGTTTAATTATGTGAGTTATTATGTGAATATGAATTAAATCTATTTACGAGGTATTCAATTTGAATATGAAATTTATCGACAGGGATTTTGGATTTGATTTGAAATTGAGGGCCTTGGTGATTTACGAAACAAAAATTGATGATAATAATAAGTTCAATTTAATGTTTGGAACCTCCTTGTTTTATTTTGGGACATTGATCGAAGTGGTAACATGATGGTAAAGTAAGAGTGAACCAAGAATTCAATTCGGATAATTTCTTCTACGAGCAGCCATCACTCTTTTGCCCTTTTCTTTTTCCACACTTTGAATTTGGATATGAGGCAAGAACCATTGGAAAGCTTATTTCCGGGGATTCAATTTGGACACAAGAACGACCTAGAACGGAGTCCGGATGAGAGAGTTATACCCGTTTGAAGTTTTGGAATCTGTGCTAGAAGCAGGTACGCTCGAGCGGACTGCGCAAATTCAAAAAGTTTGAAGGCACTTTTCTAGATCATTCTTCACACTTCCATCTTCTCTCTTCATCTCTCTTACCCTTAGTCTGAAAACCCTAGAGATTTTGACCCAAATACCTTTCATTTGTCAAAGATTTGGCCAAGATCCCTTGCCAAAAAGTGAAGAAGGCTTGAAGCTCAAGAAAAATTTAAAGAGAGGAAGAAGATCTAAGAGAAAATCAATCATAAATTCTAAAATCAAAGTTTAAGGTAAGGAATTTACACTCAAATCATGTAGAATCTATATATAATACTTGAAATTAGGGAGACTATGGGATCAATTTCTTGTAAATTGTAAGAAATTGGGTTTTGAGTAAGAATTTAAAGCTAGGCTTATGGTTATGGAAATGAATATGGAAATTGACTATTTTTGGTTTGATGTTGAATATCTTACATGAATTTGGGTCTCATTTCTACATGCATGTAATTGGGAGGAATTAAAGAATAAATATGGGTTTTGACTTTAATTATTAACCCATGCATGTAATGTAATTTAAGAGTTTGATTAAAATTAAACATATTTTGGAACATCTATGATTTAAGGAAATAAATTTAGAAAAATTAATTAGTTTGAGTTTGATTTTTATTATTCTTCATAAGTTTGAGACTCATCCTTACATGCATGTTAGAATTTCAAAGTTTTAGATTAATTCATGTGTAAAAAGACTTATGAGTTTAAATTTAGGTTAGATATGAAGAAAATTAATAAAAATCTAAATTAGAGTGATTCAAGAATTAAATTATGATTTGCTTGGGAAAAATATAAAATCAGCAGTTTTGATCCTAATTTCATATATGCAAATGTCTCTTTAAAAGAGTTTATAATTTCAATTTCATGATTCAAGAGGAATTAGTAAAATGATGAAGCAATTGAATTGGATTCAAAATTATGAAAGGAAATTGGTTTGATTTTAATCTCTAATCCATGCATGTAATATAATTTAAGAGTTTCATTTAATTTAAACATGTTATTGAATATATTAAATTAGTTAGTTTTAGTGGAATTACATACATGCAATGTTTACTAGGAGAATTGACAAGAAAATGAAGAATTAGAGCCAAGATCAAGTTTATGAAGTTAAATAAGAAATTAATTACTTTGGGTTTGATTTTGGAATATCATGCATGAATTAAGTCTAATTTCTACATGGATGGATAAATTCTACAAGTTTTAATATTTTAATTGTACATGCATCATGGGTTTCTAATAATTGATTTCATGTTTTGATGAAATAAGAATTAAGCTTTGGAAATTTATGGGTTTATGAACAATGAGCTTAATTCATAAATTAAAGGGAGTTTTGATGTGAATGATTTAAAATTGATCATATTTTCTTGATCATTTAAGAGTTTGTATGTTTAGACAAGCCAAGTATGAACCCAAGTTTTGAAATTATTTTGAAAGCTCAATTCAAGTTTTAGAATTTGTGAGTTTGGAATTGGGCTTGATATGAAGAACATGAATTAAGTTGAATTTGAAGTTATGTGTACATGCATGTATATTTCAAAATGATATGGAAATTAATTTGCACGAGCATTGAAGTTAAGAAGTGAGTTTGCTATGATTTGAGTTTATGAGATGGATTTATGTAAATTTGATATTCAAATCTTGTAAAATTGGCCCTTATATTCATGTTAAAAGTTATATGGTGGAAATATGAGTCTTATGATATTAATTTTATTGGTTGGAACCAAGTGTTGATGCTCAAACATAATCTAGAAAAACCCAGAATTCGACCTGTACGCTCGAGCGTAAAAGCGTAAAGAGTCCCGCTCAAGCGTACCCTATTTTACTAGACTCCTCACTCGAGTGTCAAAAGTCTTGCTCGAGCATAATAATTTGCAAGCAACTAGTACTTTTGCAGAACAAAGAGGTCCGCTCGAGCGGAGGGACCTGTTTTAGAAATTTTGAAAAGATATTTTATGCTTCTTTTTCCATTCTCTTTCATTCCAAAGCGCTCTTAGGCATGCATTAAACATTGTAAATGAATTAAAGAACATGAAAGGAGCCTAAGAATGTTAAACAAGCTAAAGAATTGAATGAATTGTAATATGACCCAATGTGTTATGAATTATGTAGGGTCAAGCGCAGGGACGAATCAAGCACCAGAACACTGTGAGTAATAACTTTGTAAAGTTATGTTCAAAGTTAAATATTTTCTGAACATTATGATATGAAATGATTAGCTTCTGAAATGCTATGCTATGTTTGAAAGGAATGAATGATTGTCCAAAATTCTAAAAGTTATTCATGGCATCATTAACATCATATGATATGCGTCCCTTTATGGGTCATCAGGCCCCTTTACGGGTCATCAGGTCCTTATGGGTCATTGGAACGTCTCTGTGCACATAAGTCATCAGAATGCCTTCAAGGCCGTCCCTTTATGGGTCATCAGATTTGTTAGCACTAATGGATGTGCCACGTACTATGATGTGAAACATATGAATTTTGAAAATGAATATGGACATGTATATGAATCTGTTTCTAATTTGAAATCTGAATATGCATAAGACTCTGTTTGTGATAAGAATTTGTTTATGATATAAACTCTGATTTCTGACTCTGTGATGGAACATCATTCATTAAAACCCTTTACTATGTTATTATTCACTAGGCTTTAACTCACTGTATTATTTATGTATGTAGGTGATTAGCCGCATGACCAGGCCTAGAGCTTCTGCCTGGACTCTGTTTTGTTAGCCAACCTATGTGCCTCCCGTAGAGGTTCCAGATATGTCTAGTGGTTATGGCTAAGTACACAAATGCAAGTTTTGCTTCTTGTTTGGTTAAACAAGTCTTTGTTTATTTTGTAAATAGGGCTAATTCCCTTTTTGTCTAATCTGTATATATATGATGACGTAAGAATGATGTGTAAATATGTACATATAAAAAAGAAAAAGTTTCAAATTTTTCTGTCTCATATGAGTCTACACAGCTCAATGGATGTTGTATATTTGTTATTTACTTCCGCTAGCCCCAATTATTATGTTAATATGTCTCAGAGGCCTTCGGTAATCCCAGGATTACTGGCCGGTTACGATGCTAAACCTATAGGGGCGGGTTTGGGTCGTGACAGAGCTTTTATCTCTACTATTCGAATTGGTATTGGAATTGGAATTGGAACTCGAACTGGAACTCGCAGTGATCAAAATCTTCATCGGAGCAATCATCATCCTCATCGTCTTCCCTTTCTCTCTCTCGCAATCGAAACCCTAGAGAGAAAGGAAGAGAGAGAGATGAGAGAGTAGAAACAGAGGAGAGTAGAGAGAGAATGAGAGTGGAGGTGTTATATAAGGGCATGAGGGTGAGGGACCTTAGACTACAAAAGAAAATATTGTTGACCTATTTCATTATTAAAAATTTAAGAGGGATGGTAAACTAATTTTCCACAATTAATTTAGCTAAGTTGGTTAAAATTTGTCAATTTTACAATAAAGAGCAGTGTTCAAATATCACTTGTAACTTCTATATTCTTAATTATACATACAAAAATATTTTAAAAATAATAAATAAATATAAATCCTTGAATTTAGAATTGTAACCAAACCTTTAAATTTGGAATTGGACTAATTTAAACGCTTTAATCATTTTTGAAACCGAAATCCAAACTAAAACTAATAAAAATTGAACCAAATTGATGGTTTGGATTGGATTGATTTGGTTTATCGATTCTACTAATTTTTTTAAACACTCGTAGCATAGACCAATCAGAAAATTAAGATTTTTTTACAAAATTCCAAAAAGAGTATAGAAAAGACAAAATGTAAGTCAAAAATAGTATACTTTTTTTGGGTGAAACATCAATAAATTTCAAAATGTAATCTTGTAATCTGTTTAGTTCTTCATTTTTTCTTATAAACCTAAAGGTCCTATTAAAGTAAAAATTACACAAAATGGTAGTTAGTTATACGTTTGAGTTTTATTTTTGAAGGATAAAAGTAGATTTATAAATGTTTTGGATTTTTCCTCCTTTTGAAACAAATCCTACATTATGAATAAGAACGTAACACTCTAATGTAACACATTAACGTAATAACGTAACACTCCAAATTTTTTCCAAATATAATACTCCAATGTAATACACAAAAAAACTTCTTAGTGTATCTTTCTCAAATGTAACACTTCAATTAATGTAATCTCAAACGTAATATTTCAATGTAATACACAAAAATACAAAAAAACTACTTACTGTATTTTTTTTTCAAACTTAACATTTACGGTTTGAAATCACTACGCCAAAACAGGGCATTAACGGCGTTTTTTTTAACGGCGGTAACGAAAACCGCCGTTAATGTATCATTAACGGCAGTTTCGTTACCGCCATTAAAAAAATCGTCAATAAAGTGTCTTTAACGACGGTAATGAATGGGCATTAGCGGCGGTTTTGTTACCGCCGTTAATGACGACGGTCTTTGCCGGCGGAGCTCCGGCGAAACTCCGGCGAGCTCCGGCGAAACCATCTACAATAAAGTAAAAGTAATGTTTAAATATTTATTTAGGGAATATATTTCATGAAGAGTGGCTATGGTAGAGTGGTTGGTGTGGGTGGATGAGAGGTTGAGGGTTCAAGACTTGGGAGTGCAAGAAGAAAGAATTATTTTTTGAAAAATTTGAACCTATTTACGGCGGTAAAAAATCGCCGTTTTTGGTCCTATATTACCGCCGTTTTTGGTCGACTTTTAACGACAGTAATTTACCTTTTTATGACGGTTGTACTTTTTCCGACACGCGCATAAACGGCGGTAACGAAACCGCCGTTAATACCGCCGTTAAAGGCTTTAACGGCGGTTTTACAGCCTTTAACGGCGGTAAAAAACTGCTACTAAAGTCCAATTTTGGCGTAGTGAATTATGCATTACCCAAACCTTACTAAAATTTTTTTTACTTATTTTGGAATGGTTCGAAGAATATTACACCCTTTTGTATTCTTTTTTTGGAGTGTTACATTGGAATATTGTGTTTGGAAAAAATATATTTTTTTATATTATATTGGAGTGTTATATTAAGGAGTTTTTTTGAATTATATTAGAGTGTTACGTTTGAAAAAAGTATAATAAAGAGTTTTTTTTTTTGATTTTTAGTGTTATATTAGAGTGTAACCGAAGCCTTCGTTTGGGATGTGAGTTAACTTTTTGGCTATTTTAACCTGGGGCTAAAAAGTCTGGTTTGAGATGGGTTTTTTTTTGGCTTTTTTGACTTTTGTAAGAGAAAAAATAAAATGATTATGGTTTGGATGTGACATTTTGTGTTATTGACTTTTTAATCTATTTAGTCTTTTTGTGGCTAAAATAGTCAAAAAAAGAATATCCCAAACATAGCCTAAGGAATTTTTGTACTCCTATTTTTGGAGTGTTGCTTATGTTTGAAAGTACACTAAAATTTTAGAGTGTTACACTAAGGAGTTTTTTTGGAGTGTTACGTTTGGAAAAAGTATAATAAAGATATTTTTTTTTTTTAGTATTACATTAGAGTGTTACGTATTAAAATTATACATTTACTCAAATGATTTAAGGAGTTTTTGTAGTCTTTTTGAAATATTTGAAGAACCTCACATCCTTTTAGAATATTTAAAGAATCTCATTGATACTGTTGTTTAAAATGAATAAAACCGATAACAACTACTATTATGAAGTATAGCGGATGAGAATGAGTGTCGAACCACAGAGATTAGTGCAATTTATTTTTAGTTCAAAGATTTCGATTTTGAAAATGGAAAGTGAGAAAAAGTAAATCTTAGGGTCTAGAATCCACTACTAACCTTGTAATTGGGGATTATTGTATTTAGATTATAGAAAATTATTGAATTGGATACTACGATGTATCGTGGTCGAGACACATCACCTAAAAAGATTTGTATTCTAAAATAAAAAAAGTACAAATTATATTTGTTTAGTACGGACCGTCACCACTAACTAAACTAAACTAAACTAAGGTTGATGCACAATCTATCTTACTAGGTATGTCTTGTCGAACAATTTTACTACACAAGTATGAAAATCATTTGTATAACATGCATTCATGACCAGTGAACACATAATTTGATAAAACAATATTTGCACAAAAATTTGAGTTATACAACAGTACTCAAATCAATTGAAAATCTATAAAACTAAATACAAATTACTCCAATCACTTGATCAGAGTTTCATCTTAATTTTAAGATAAAGATGTTAATTCCTCATACTAATATTACAACCGTTAAATAAAAGAAACACTTTAAGAACTCCCACTATTTATTTCTCTCTTCTCTTTTCTCTTTCTCTTTCTCTTTTTCTTTTTCTTTTTCTTCTTTCTCTTTTCTCAGTACAAAAAATTAAGGCTCTGTTTGGTTGTGAATTCAAATCATGATTCCACACCTTAATTCAAGTATGGTGTTTGGTTAGTGTTCTCAAACGATGATTCCAAAACTCTGCACAGAACACCTGCGGTTTTCTGTTTTGATAGACGCGTTTTTCTTTTTTTTTGAAAATTTTGCCTGACGGGACGTCTGGCCGGTTGACCGGAATAGTGAATTATTATTATTATTTTTTTATTTTTATTTTTTGCAATTGATTTATATAATCGAAAAAAATATTTTCTGAAATTTTTAAAATTTTTTATGTACTTTAAAATAATTTTGAGTTGTATGTTTAGTTATGAGTTGTAAATTTTTGTATCACATATCAAATGTCACATCAACAATTCCCCACTCAAATCAAAACTCTTTTCAAAACTTTTTACCAAACAAATTTTCTACGCTCAAATCATAATTCCACAACACACAAACTCAAAATACAACTCATACTCTCAAATCACATTTACAAAACTCTACCAAACGCTACCTAAGATTTTAGAGACTAAAATTTAGGGGTAAAATTAGGGACCAAATATTTTTATTACGAAAAGTGTTGTTATTATATTTTTAGCAACGAAAATTAAACATTAGCGATGAATTATTATCCTTTTGGGACCAAATTATTTTGTCCCTAAAAATTTATTTATTAGTGAAATTTTCAAAATTTTGTCGCTAAAAACCTTATTTTTGACTTTTCGGGACGACCTTTTAGCGATCATCCTCTCGATGATAGAAATCGGTCCCTAAAATGTCTTTGTAACAAAATTTTTACTTTTACAGACTAAAAAAATTAACTTTTAAAACTCTTATATATTGTAGTGTCTTTCCAACAGAGCTTGGCTGAAGCTTGAGCTCTCCCCAATTCTTTGAATTGCTTTGCCTTTTATAGGCAAAGCATGAAATCAACAAAACAAAATAAATAATATAAGAATAAAATATAAACTATATATATATATATATATATAAAAAGTTGGAGGCAACGTGGGGCGTGGGTGTACAATTATAATGTGCAATTTTTTAATATAATAATATTTAAAATATATTATTTATATTAATTTTTTACAAACATTCAAAATATATAATAACACATAAAAATATGTAAAATTATAAAATAGTAAAAATAAATAGACTAATAAAATGTATTTCAGGGGCTGAAAATGTAACATTTAGGCTCTAATTACCTATATTTCAAGTTATTTTTATACTCATTTTAAAATATTTGAAAAATCTTACATTTCAAGTCATTCAAAATAAAAAAGATTCTCATACAAAAATTTATCTCAAATTTGATTATCATAGGTTGTGTATATTATTTTTCTAGCACAAAAGAAAAAGAAAAAAAGAAAAAAAGAAAACATAATAGAAATAAGGCTATAACCGTAAATCTAATTTTTAAATAATAGATTAAACTTACATTTCTGAAATCAATATGACTAATTGGTCTATAAGAAAACTCTTGGGAGTAATTAGATTATCATTTCTTAAGATGGGATTTATAGGTAAATTTTTCTACTTTTTTCAACTTATTTTGGCTTTTTGAAAAAAAAAATTTTGGAATTTTTAATTTTTTTTACATTTTAAAAAGTAAAAAAAAAAATTTGATGTAATTTTAAAGAAAAGTCACTAAAAACAATAAAATAAAAAAACTCGGAAAAAGATGTGGTGCTATATAATAAAAATTCAGAAAAAATCTAGGACCCCACAAAATATAATAAAAAAATTATTCAGAATTATTTAATTTTTGTTGTGATATTATATCATGAATGAATCAAAGTCATTGATTATAAATTCTGGATGATTTTGAGGTTGCGTTTTTTGAGAACATAGACTCACTGCATTTTCACAAAATATATCTATCTACTTGATCATGAAATACCCAATAGTTTTTAACCCTTTTTAATTAAAAAAAAATCAGTTTGTTAATCAAATACTAGGGTCAATAATGGCAAAGTATAATAAAATTTAAGGACAAATAAAAATTAAATTTCGTTAATGTGTGCCTTAGGATATATATTAAAAAAAAATTAAAATTTTATATTTTTTGCATAAAAATAAGTGCAATAAAAAATGTTGGAGTTTTTAGCTTAAGATCTTTGATATTAGGATTTTATAAAATAAAGGACATATAACATTTTCATAATAATTAGGATTCCTCAACATTTTCACAGAGCTCTTCACAAAGAATTTTTTTTTTCACAGAGAATTACTAGCTTTTCAAAGAGAAAATTTTCAGAGAAATTTTAGTTTCATAGAGAAATTTCTTTGTGACGAGTTAAAATTTCTCTAATAATATTATTGAGAGATCTTAACTAATAAAGTTAGAGAGGAATGTTTTACTAAATTTTTTAAAAATAATTAATTTTTTAATTATTTAACATTTATTCTAAAGACACAATAATAAAGGCGTTGAATAATTACCATTTAAGTGATATACCGACTTCTTGCAAAGTTGTTTCAAAAACTATTCAACTCAGCAAAATCAACTTCCAAAGGGATGCGCTTTTGGTAAAAAACCCATTTGAAAAATCTCACCAAATAAATATATTTTTAATAAAAAGAATTTTTGGGTCTCAAAAGTCTATTTGGAAGTTGCGCCAAATACTCATTTATTTTGAAATAAATGTACTTGTCATCAGTACTCACTATAGACAATAATGTTGTTTGGCTTTGTAGACTTACCACATCGTCAATCTAATTTATTCATCTTATTAGTCTATGTATGTATATTAGGAAAAATTATTTATAAGTCTTATTAGAGAGATTTATGCTACATATGGTCCTACTAAAAAATTTATGTTCTTATAAGTCCTGTGAGAAGTTTATTGAAACATTTACTCTCAATATTAGTTGTTAATATCATAAATAATAATAAAACCATATAGGAAATTAAATGTTACCATAGATCATATCTATATAAATATAACGTAACGTGATACCTACATAAACGTAACGTGACACATGCAATTTCCTATATACCATAGATCATATCTACATAAACGTAACGTAACATAACACCTATATAAACGTAACGTGACACCTATGATCTATGGCAACATTCAATTTCTTATATAGGAAATTGAATGTTACCATAGATCATATCTACATAAACGTAAAGTGACACCTACATAAACGTAACGTGACACCTATGATCTATGACAATATTCAATTTCCTATATAGGAAATTGAATGTTACCATAGATCATATTTATATGAAACGCAACGTGACACCAACATAAATCAGCAACATTTTCACATTCAATTTTAAAAAATAAAAACTCATTAAGTTTGCGAAATGTAACGTGACATGTTACGTTATATTTATGTAGGTGTCACGTTACGTTACATTTATATAGGTGTCACGTTACGTTACGTTTATGTAAGTGTGACGTCACGTTACGTTTATGTAGGATCTTCTGGAATACATTCCTATCTAAATAGGATTTGAGACTCTATAAAAAATTACACAGGACTTAACCTACCATAAGTGTCTGAAAAAAGACTTATAAATAAGTCTCCCTATTTTTTATTTATTTAGCAGAAAACATTTGAGATCAAAGATCAAACAAAGTATTACTAAGGATTAAAGGCCGCAATGAGGAGAAATTTTTGTATTCCAATAGGATATCATGTGACACTACCTTCCACTAATCACAAATATATATGTTTCCTATTGTTCCCCAAACACCCAACATAAATGTAGTGGATTCTACTGTTAAAGTTAATCACAATAGTAGAAGGTATCACATAGTATCTACCCTATCTGCATACAAAAATCACTCCGCAATGAGGGTGGAACCTCCTTCATTCAAAATTGTCGGACCAGCCATCTCCACCGCCATTCCAGCGAGACTGTGTGCCACCGAATTCCCTAGTCGTCATTACAGGAAAAGGGGGATTTGGTGGCGTTTTGTTAACGACGTTTCTGTAAATGTCACTGTTATCAGTATTTAACGGCGTTTTATAAACGCCGCATATTCTATTAAATAAAACGACACCGTTTTATAATGAGAGGCGTTTAAAAACGCCTCCGAATGCGGTGACCCACACGCGCCCCTTTTTGTGAAAACCTTATTTTGAATCAGAGCCTACATACGCACAGATCTCTCAACCCGTAATACATGCGCACAGATCTCTCTCTCTCAACCCTCTCCATCGAAGCCCCATCGAAGCTTAAATCAAAGAAGATTCAGATCGAAGCCCGATCTGAACAAAACCTGATTCAGATCCATCGAAGCTTAAATCAAAGAAGATTCACTACACCCGTGATTTCACTCTCTCTTGCTTCAAACCCTTTCGTTTCTCTCGATTCAAACCCCTTCATTTAGTAATCGATTAATCTGCAACCCTTCTCTTCAAGTATTCGATTCACCTCTTCGTTTATTCGATTGAAGTATTCGTAGATCATCGATTCGTAGATCAGTCTTATCTCTATCTCTAGTTCGTGTTCGAGTTCGCAGGTCTTTCTTCATGGTAAGTGTTGATCAGTCTTATCTCTATCTTCTCACAGTCAAGTTCGATTGAAGATGATACTTACTGATGGAATCATTCGATTCAGGTTTGCTAGGTTTTATCTAGATCAGATTGATCGATTGAAGATCTGTTGATCGATTGAAGGTGATTTCGAAGTTCAACCTTCTTCAGCTCGGTGATTCAATCTCAGATTCGTTCGGCGATTTCGAAGTTCTCTCTCAATTTCAAAGCTCGGTGATTCAATCTCAGATTCGTTCAGCGAGGAAAGTGAGCACCATCATCTACCAAGGTGAGCACCATCACTTCAGATTCGCTTATTTTTTTCCCCTAAATTAGCATGTTGAATTTTCCTAGCATGTTGAATTTTAATCTCTGTTTTTTTATTACCCTAAATTAGCATCAGTTTGGATTGATCAATCAGTGTAGCTTAGATATTTAGGTAGAATATCTGGTTACATTATTATTATTATTATTTTGAATTCTAAAATATAGAACAGTTCATTATATCTTGGAATGGATTGTGATTTTGTATTCATCATATTGAGAAAAAATCTAGCTTAATTCAATTTCTTGCATAATTTTTTTTACAGACAGTAATAGATATTGATATTTGAACAATTTGTGTATCCTCTGCTTTGCTTCTTTACGTGTCTGATAGAAGAATGTAAATTGTAGTCTCTTTGTGAAGAGATTACCATAGCCGCCTTTATTCATAAGGATACAAATAAGTGTTGGTGCCAAAAATGATTAATAGTAATAAGAGTTGTGTTATCTTCCTCAAAATTCTCATCAATTCAATGTCTTCTTTGAAAAAAAAAGAAAAAAGAAAAAGTGCTTTCATTACTATTCATTTTTAATAAAGTTAATAAATGAACACTTTTGTTAATTGTTTCCGAATCTCCTTTACCCTATAGTTACTGGTGCGGCCTGGACATGGGAGCACAGGCAATGCCACAGGAATGCAAATGCCATCCTCATCCTCCAAATCAACACATCTGCAAATGCTACACTTTCTGTGGCTTTCACCACCCACCTTCACCTTCACCCTCACCCTCACCCTCACCCTCTCCCTTGACTGCTGAAATGAAACCATAATTGATGTTCAAAGAAACAATGACCTAAGCTGTCAATTCCTAAGTACTCCATTTAAAAAATTAGGTATAGTTTTAATAGTAAATGGACAATCTTTTTAGTTACCTTTTTTCTTTTTCTTTTTGTTTTTTTCTTTTCTTTTTATTATTTAATTTACATGCTTTAGAATATACATGAATCACAAAGCAAACCATAGATGTTTCGAATAGGTTTCGCCCATGTTACCTTTATAGATGCATTTGTTAAAAGGCAATTTATGTTATAGCAAATAAAAATAAAATAAAATATTTTTCTCATTAATAGTACTAGAAATCGATAATCATTGGAATAGGTGTATCTCTCCAATTTAGTAATCACTGGACCCATCCTTTTTTTTAGTATTTTTTTTTGGACCATTAGTCCTTTTTACTTTATCTTTCATCATGACCTTGGACCCATCCTATTAAAAAAATAATTTGATATTTATGCCACATGATTAAACCATTTCTTCCAAAAATATATATAATTATGTAAAAAATATAATTTGAGAGTGTGTAGGACACAATTAACTTCATTTGGAGGGTTATTTGACCCAAAATAAATAAATAAATAAATAATCATTTAGCTAGCATGTGAAAGAATTGTCTTGCATGTAACTTTGTCTTGATTGTGATTGTGCATGTAACTTTGTCTTGATTGTGTTTTCTGACGAATCATCATCATCATCGTCATCATTAGAAGTATTCGAGCTTTGGTACACTTATTGGTTTGGGTAGTGGGTTTGAACTTCCCACATTCATGAGTTCCTGCCAAAATTATTCCATTATTGATTGATTTGAGAGAGCAATGTATTTCTTGAATCTATCATAATCTATCAAGAGCATTGTAGAAACTTTTGGTTTCTTCATTAATATGCTTCATACTAGATATGCTTCTAGTATGCTTGATAGTACTAATTTAGATTGCACCACCGGGATGCAATCATTAATAGTGCATGCATGCATAAATAGCCTTAGACCCGTCCAAGAATCTTCATTAGAGATACCTAGTCATCTTTGATGAAGCTCTTCTTGGATTGTCCAGTTGGACAGTTCAGGAGCACAAGTCTGTATTGTAATTAGTAGTTCTACTGCTTATAGTCCATCTCGTAGAGATTTCGTGTAGCAACTCCTTGTGTTCTCCGAGTGCATACTAGACAAGGTGTAACAGTACACCTAGTCTATGTCGTGTATTTGGAGAACCATGGGGAGATGCTGCCGAAATTTCGTTAGAGATGAGCAGAGCGGTATGAGCTGCTTTTTACAATATAGATTGTGCATTCCTGAATGGGAAAGTAGGATGAACCAACATATTAGAGACCAGTTAGAGGTGAATGATGTCATATTGCATGCATTATAAGGTATTTAATTGAGGTTAAGATTAATTAAAATGGAACGGTAATTTTGAACTTTGTTGATTTGGCAGTGACATTTGTAGTGTAAGAGAGAATCAGATGGATAAAAGTTGGATAAATCAACATAGGTTGCACCCGGAATACATACAAGGGGTTAAGGAATTTATTAAATTTGCATGCGAAAATAAGCCGTTGTTGAATGAAGTCACATGCCCATGTAAACGGTGTCGTAATGTCAAATTGGTGGAGAAAGGCCTGTTAGGGGAACATTTAATGATCAACGGGTTTCTTCCAAGTTACACTAGTTGGATATTTCATGGGGAGAATTTGTCATCGCCTGTGCCACACAATGTGAATGTCGGGCAAACTGATTCGAACGATGGTGATGAAACTTATGAAATGCTATACGAAGGATTTGGACTTCCTCCACCAAGCTTTATTCACGAGACAGCAAGTTCTAGTATTAAACAAGGTCCAGATGAGAAAACCGAAAAATTCTTCAATTTATTGAAAGAGGCCGAAAGAGAGTTGTCCTGAGTGTCAGAAGTTTTCAACGCTCTCATTTATTGTTCGGTTATTGCACATCAAGTGCCTCAGTGGATGGAGTGACAAGTCTTTCACGATGTTGCTCGAGCTTTTGAAGGATTCGTTCCCAAATGGTGAAACTTTGCCAAAGTCATTTTATGCAACTAGGAAACTCCTCAGGGACTTGGGCCTCGATTATCATAAGGTACATGCATGCCTAAGGGATTGTTCACTATATTGGAAGGAAACAGCCAGTATGGATGATTGCATAGTGTGTCATATGCCTAGATACAAACAGTTTGAGGGGGAGGAGAATGATGTTAAAAAGAAGCAACAAAGAATTCCACAGAAGATTGTTAGATACTTTCCATTGATTCCAAGGCTTCAAAGATTGTTCATGTCATCCAAAACATCTTCTTTAATGAGATGGCATGCAGAGGGTCGAATTGATGACGCCAAAATGAGACATCCTGCTGACTCTCCAGTCTGGAAAATTTTTGATAATTTGTATCCCAAGTTTGCGAGTGAGCCTCGCAATGTCAGACTGGGTTTAGTAGCAGATGGATTCAATCCATTCAAGGCAATGAATGTCTCTCATAGCAGTTGGCCAGTTATTATGATGCCATACAATTTGCCACCATGGTTGTGCATGAAGCAGCCTCATATGATGATGACATTGCTCATCGATGGTCCTTCTTCACCTGGAAAATCCGGAAGAATAAGACATTACATCATAGAACAGGCCGAAAGCCTTTCTCAGTAGTTCGACTGGAGGTATAATTATTCTCTCAAAGTTTATTTACACTGTCTCAAAGTTTGTTAATTTTTTGTCACATCTTAAATAAATTTCAATTGACTTGTCATCATCATCCCTATTGCTTAGTGTCAAAATTGTGTGCTTTGCTTACTCCTGCGATAATTTAGGACATACAATTGTTAAAAAGTATAGGTCCAATTCACCTCAACTGTTCTGCTTGAATTTGTTGATGGTGACAGTAACCCCTCATCAACACAATAAGAAATTAAAAAAGTATAGGTCCAATTCACCTCAACTTTTCTAGTATTAGTATTCTACATGTTTATACGTTGTCTACACTGCAAATCTTTTAAGCAAGTGGTTCAGGCCTTATTTTGACATGGCTATGTTGTTTAGTGTTCTATTATTGGTTCTTGATGATTTGATTGTGAAGTAGCTAGGACAATATTATACGTGCCAATAATTTCATACGGTTTGAAGACTTGGTATGCTAAAGAGGTATCTCTACTCTACATTACAAATCTGTGTATGAAATGCTATTATGTAATATGTTAGTGTCGAGTACCAGAGAAACAGAATATCTATGCTTTTTGTTTGTGTATTGATTCTCTATGAAACATGGTATAAGCTCATAACTAGCTCTAATATTATTGATGAATTGAGCAGTCTAATGGGGGAGTTTGAAAAACTCCATTAGAAGTATGCTATCCATGAGAAGTAGTTTTTCTGTTTAGTCTTAGATATACAATTTGGTGTTTGAATCGTGCTTTATCAGCCATAAGCTACGGAGTGAGTTAAGATGTTGCTATAAGCTATAAGTAAGATTGTTGAATAGCTTCATATATGCTACATGCATATTATGTTAAATTTTGTTTTAAAAAAAAAAAAACATGATGGGTACACAACCAAATCGAGGCACTCTGCAAGAATGCAATTAATTCAGTGTTGCTGTTGGCTGAGTTAGTAAATAACTGTCTAACCACGAAACTGAATCAGCTAGCCTCCTTTGGGTAAGATTCTCCAGATGGGTCCGAAATTCTGACTACATATGGTACTTAGAGGCTCAGACTTGGTGCTAGAGAAAGTGATTGACTATATCAGCAGGGAGCATAATATCAGTCATGTGACCATACAGATAGAGCATTAGTACTCTTAGCAGTGAAACAGATGAGTTGTATGAGCATTTGTTAATACTTTGCTTAGTTGTTTATTTTATTTACTTAACTTGTTCACATATTTAATTGCTTAATTATTTAATTTTCTTATTTATCTTAAGAGTTTGGTTGTCTTTCATTTACAGGAGACAAAAAAGAACAATGGGGTTCTGCTAGTCGGTCACAGGTGTGGATGGCCGCATACATGAAAGATGGGACGTCAAATAGTGATTCAGTTAATGAGGTTATGGTATGTGATACTACTTCATCTTTGGACTTTTTATATGATTTATATTTATATTGGAGGCTAATTATTGCATTCAAACTTGCAGACTCAAATGAATGAGTTAGCAGAGCACATGGAAGGATCTTCTACTGACCCTGCAGCATTACAGGAGCAAATCTTCACACAAGTTATGGGCCCAGAGCGACCTGGCCGTGTTCGGACTTTTGGATTGGGACCGTCACCCACTGATGTTTTTGGAGGTGGATATAGGCGGTCACAAGAGCAGAATCGTCTCTTCCAAACTCAAGTTCAGGAACAAGTTCAAGAGCAACTTCAACGGTATCAAATGCAGTTTGAGTCGAAGATGAATGAAGTAATGGAGAAACAAATTCAGGCTATACGCATAGATTTTCAGTCACGAATTCAGTTTTTGGAATCTCAATTGCAAGCTGCAGGCGTGCCTGTTGATCCAGTTGTTGCACCATCAAACCCATTACATAGGCAGCAGGTATTCTAATTATTTTTACTAGTTATTACTTTAAATTGCCTAGAGCTAATATACAACTTAAGTCTCTTATTGAATGATAGGTTGTGGATTCACTTAGTAGTCATCCCACTGTTTGGCCAATGTCACATCAACAACAATCTCATGCATTTTCATCCCAAGAGGTGAGCAATCATTTAATCAAAGCTTTTTGGACAAATAACATATCTTATTAATTACAATACTTGCTCTTATTAAATATAGGTTCACCTTTCAAAGAAAGAGAAGAAGAAGAAGAAGAAGAAGAAGAAGAAGAACTAACAAGGTATAATATTAGCTTCAAATTTCATCCCTGCCCAAATTTTTGTCAACAAACCAGGTTGGCGAAGAAACATAAATGGATATAGGGTTTAGTATTTGTATATTTATCGCTTCGAATTATGCATTTTGGGCTATGTGCAAGTGTTTCTAATTAATAGATCATTAAAACATGTGATGCTTTTGGAAGTTTAGCCACTATGCTCACCACAACACAGCTGAGAATTTCATTGCATTTGTATCCTGGAAAAAGGGGTTGACTAAATTCTTTCATCATATATCAACTAGCTTTTGGAGTTTCTAGTCTGGGAGTTTCTAGTGAAACAAAAATGGACAGGATGTTGTTTCTTTTTGGTTTAGATAATCTACAGCAATAATTATAATGTTTTTTATTTGATATATTAATTTCAGAATTATGTGGTTCTAATACTGCAAAGTTACTTTTATTCTGTAGACTGTGATTTCTGCACTGCAATCTGTTTTACAAGAGGATTTCAAGGCTACTGAGATTGAGGTATTGCCATTTTCTTAGCGACTTCCTGAGTACTTATTTTTCTTCATAAGGTACTCTACAAGTCATTAACAAATTTACTTTCTTGAACAATCTAATTTAGCCTAAATCATCTCACTGTGTGATATGTTCCACTTCAAAGGTCGTCACTTATTTTAATTACTATTTTATGATGTGTGCATCAGTGATTTTGTTTTATTTTCTATAGCCAAAGTTCTCTCTATGCTTGGCATCCTTCAGAAGGTTCTAAGCCTCATTTCGGCAGCCTCTGTGAGATAATCTAAAGATATATCTTATTATGCTCTAATAACCCTTACCTAATGTAGTGTTGCTATAGGACAATTATTATTATTATTTTTTTGGTCAAGTATTATTATTATTATTTTATTATTTTAGTTTTTTTTTCCCTTCCCTTCAGTGAAGTATTCTGAATTTTGATAGCATCCATTGGTAGATGCACCTATCTTAATTTTGATTGTGTCCACTGCTAGATGCACCTATCTTGAATGAAATTCAATTCTTGGTCTAATCAAATACCCAATACTCCATTTCCTGCTACTTTTGGTGTCACTATATATACAAATCTGATGCTTCAATCCATGAAATTGTGTTTCACAACATTTTGAGCGAGTAAGGTCCTCCATTTCGTTACCGATTTTCTACATGAAGAGATTTGTATGGATGTCTTCAATCAAGATGAACTTGGCATCATGGGTTTGGGAACATGAAGCTGACAAAGGATACACATTAATTTGAGTCACCTGAGGAGTAATGAGAACAAAAACAGTGAAAGATACACATTAATTTGAGTCACTTGAAGAGTTAAATGCAAGTTTTAATTTGAGTCTCCAGATCTGTTTCTTCTTTTCCTATGTGACTAAAAAATAGTTTGTCACACTGCATTCATGCTTGACACTGGTGTATCATGTATGTCTAGTGAATGTGCTGAACTGTTTGTTAGAGAATGTTTTATTTTGGCTGATTTGGTACCTTCTATTATCATAGATCATGAATAATTTGAGTTATGAGTTATTGTTTTGTTTTCTAATTTTTTATCATAATTTCAGAAACAAGCTGCCAAGAAGATGTATTTCAGTTGTTTGCTGAGAAGGTGGAATATTTCAGAGGAAAAGAAGGATGTACTTCCAGCTATGTATTAATATCTTGGAATGGATTGTGATTTTGTATTCATCATATTCTAAAGACATACTAGAATCAGATAAGAACCTAGAAATAGAAGACATTGGCATATTCTACTGGGAAAGAATCTTTTGGTGCGCTGTGATTTTAGATATATATTTTGTGGGTAATGGTGATTGAATATTAATTGAATGAGAAATTGAATTAATGCTTCATTTGTTATTTGAATAGGAGTTAATATTTTATATGTTAGTTTTATAGGTATTTTTTTTAATTTAATCAAATAAAATTAACACAATTTCACCCCCAAAAAAAAAAAAAAAAAAAAAGAGATATGACGGCGTTTCTACAAACGCCTCCTAAACCCTCGCCACTAACGGTCATATTTTTCAAACAGATAAGACGGCGTTTCCAAAACGTCGCTAAATCGTTGGTGACGTCAGCGTCTGTATGGTGAGACATTTGGCGGCGTTTTTGAAAACGCCTCCTATACTCATATCACGACGTTTTTAAACGTCGCAAAGCTACAGCGACGCTGGCAGCTTCGACGTTTGGTACTAAACGCCACAAAATGAATTAGCGGCGTTTTTTATAGATATAGCGGCGTTTTTAAAACGCCGCTAAAAGCCGAATTTCCAGCAGTGCGTTGCACATTCTGAACTTCCCACCCCCAAGACTGTCGCAACAAAGTTGGAGTAGAAGTCACAAAATGCCCAAATGAAGGTAGCTGCTCAGACAAAGAATTCAAAACTGAAAAGGGAATCCTCTTCTAGTATAATACTGAGCAGCCCCAAATCAAGCACAAATTGTAAAGCTTTGAGGGCTGCCCAAGTTTCAATGCAATCAACCTCATCATGGAACAAGCCTTCTCAAACATAGGGCTTTAAAAAGATGGTTACAAATTTTTAATTTATTTTTAATCATATCAGTTCTCATATTTTTTTTAAAAAAAATTAAAAATTAACTTTTAATCATATTCTTAAAATAATCTATACAAACAATGACGTTCCCTTGAAAATCCTAACTGTTAGAAATTGGGCGCCCATGTGGCATGGCCCTTTGAGTTTTTTGAACCTGAACCTCTTGAACCTTATCCATGTAAGTTTGAATTTTAATTCAAACTTATTTGGATAACCATTCAGGATATCTATATCTATCATATCAATAGATATGGATAGATAGATAGATATTGGTTATATATATCAGATTATATGGTTAATCTAATATATTGAATCAGATACGTTATGGGGTTTTTACCCATAACCTTTTTTCCCAGACTCTCCTCTCTCTCTGACTCTCTCCCAAAAATAACGATTAAGTCTTTTGCACTGTGAATTGTGTGGGTGATATTCATTCTGTAATATCACTCCACTGTTGGGTTGATTAATCATTCAGGAAGCACGTGATTTATCCACGAGGTTCTTCGCTAAAAGGTATGATCTAAACATTTAATCCGCTGCGTTTTTTTAATGCCTTTTGATTTAACATTGGTATCAGAGCCTTAAATATGGGTATTTTCGTGCTTATTTTTATGCATTAAAATATGTGTATATTTTTTATATAAATATATATACATGATATATGTATGAATATTAATGGAGAAGGAAGATGAAGTGCACGGTTTTTCGCATTTTTTAACTCCATTAGATTGAGAGAGTGATATACCTCATTTTTATGTTCTTTAAATGTCATTTTTAATGCCATAAATGTTTTTATTGTGAAAAATGGAGTCCGACAGTACAAAAATCGGACCAGAAAACACCCGGGAAGGCGGGGCGTGTGATTCACGCGCTTGTATGACGCCGCCCAGCAGCGCCACGCGCACCGCACCTCCTTGTCACGCGCTCTTCGCTCGTCCCACTCGCGAGCCGTCCCTCCCTTCCACGCGCGCGTTCTTAGCTCGCCCTCTCTCCGTGCCACTGCGCCACGCGCGGTGCCTCCGCGCCGCCCGCGCCGTATTGAGCCGCCTCGCGCTGAGCTGCGCTGCGATGAGCGGCAAGCCGAGCCGAGCCGTTTTTCCGCGCTGGCTTGGCTCTAAGGCTCGTTTGTTTTTTTTTTAATTCTGAATTGCGTTTAATTGGCCATAATTTATTTTATCGTTATAGCTTTGTTTTAAGCATGGTTAGTACCATCAGACTCAGAATTAAATTTTGTATCTTCTGTAAAATTTTGAAATTTTATGAAATAAAAAATATTTTTTATGTGTTAATAATTCATTTTTTATGCTTTAAAATGATCTGGTATTGCATAAATAATTTTCTGGGGTTGAATTTTTTATTGTGGACTTCTGAAATGTTTTACTATCTACTGGTAATATTGTCTCAGTTTATCAGTTTCTGGATTTTTTTATTTCTAATTTTATGTGTGTTGTTATTAGTTATTTAAAATTCCAGAAAATTTTCAGAAAATTTCCAGAAATTTCAAAATGATGTACACTTTAATTATGGCATAATCTGAATATTGAATACAACATATTTTTTGGATTTTTAATAATGTTGAAATTAGAGGAGCATGATTATTTATTTATTTATTTATTAGAATTCCATTATTAAATGAATATAGCATGAGTTATTTGTAAATTTACATTAAGATGCTATTGTATGGAATTTATCATGCTTTGTATATGCCATAGTCAGTGGGAGGTTATTCGGTTGAGAGAAATCTTTGTAGATTAACTCCCGAAAACCAATACTTTGCGCATAAATTAAATTAAATTTTGGATAATTGTCACCTGTGGCGCAAGAGATGATTACGAGCATAGCGGATTTTCGATCTTGCGACTTGTGTAATATTGTCACTATTTAATTTAGATTTTTGCGGCAAAATTATATTATGCTAATCAAATTAATCCTAATGGCGAATTTCTCTCTAAATTGATTCAGCTTATGGAAGTTAATTTGGTGACCTAGACTTAGTAGAGATGTTCAAATGTGAACAAACTAATCCCATTCTTTAGATGAGCAAAAGTCTTGGAGACTTTAGGTCAAACCTTAATTGGCCAAAGTAAGGAAACATGACTCAAAGTCGCTGTGGTTTTGTTGCCTTGTTTGGCACAATAAAACTAATGTGTGCGCTATGGCTAGCGGCATGCTACGTAGTTTTGGTTGGCGAGTTTTGGAGTTATGAAATTAGTAAGCTCTCAATAGATCTGTATGATCTTGACTATTGAGCTGCGCGGATTGACTTTGTAATTTGACTTGTAAATAATGTTACATCATTGGATGAAGTAACATTCAAGAGTCACGTCATTCAAGAAATGCGAGCTTAAATAAATTAGTCATTAAATGTAAGACGAGTAGCCAGTATGAGCAGTGCTTTGCTCTCTACCCAATTATTGGAGTGGATGGAGCAAAATTTCATGCACTATTATAGTGTGCATTGAAATATCACATGAAGTTAAAAGATTAGCGCTTAGAAGCTGCAAAATCTATTACACTAAGTGAAAAGATTAGCGCTTAGAAGCTGCAAAATCTATTAACACTAAGTGAAAAGATTAGCGCTTAGTGGCTGCAAAATCTATGAGCATTGCCAACTTGTCTAAATCAGGACACTTACTGTTTCCACACTTAGGTGTGAGACATGAGGAGGGGCTTCTTTGTATGATTCCTTAGCTAGGCTAACGTTTTTGAATAATATTTACCACTAAGCACAAACATTGCAGCATAGTAATGAAAAGGTCAAGGCCGACAAGGTTGTTATGACTCTAAAAATTTGACGCATCGCTTGTGAGAGCATTGTGTTGAATTAGACTCTTTAGCCTAATTCCCGCTTAAGTTTACTTCAAGAGCTGTCAAAGATTGATAGCTTATTCTCTCCTTCTTGTGGATAGTAGAATTAATTGCAAGTAACCATGAAGCGAGAAATAGATATGGCAAGAGGAGTATCGTCATTTTTCAACTAGATGCATTAAAGTGTATGGAGAATAAAATTGACTTGAAGGTGCAGGGGATTAGCACTTACTAGTTAAATTTGCGATTTAGGCGCACTTGAAATCTCCATGACATCCTTTTATGATCTAGTAAATATGAGTTAGTTGTGAGTCATTACCTAGTTGGGCCTAAACCTTTAAAACTTGTCTTCGAGAACTCACACATAAAGATGATTGGAATTAGTTTATGACATTGGTCATGAACCGGTGGCTTATTATACTTAATCACATTAATGAGATGATGACACGATGGTTTGAGTAGGCCTTCTCAGGCCCACTCGCTTATGACATCCTGTTCTCATGTGAATGTGTAACTTTGTTCGCAATGGTTGCGCACAAGTAAGTAGGAAAGCCATAGAAGGTCATTTGTAATTGGCGCATTTAGTCCACTATGATTTTTGTGACTAGATATGTGTAAGGGTATGATAGCTAAGCCTCATCTCGACACATTTATATATTACGATACGCATCTGAGTCAGACTATTTGATCTCCCATAAGTCAAAAATTTTGAGATGATTTTTTGACATTGCACATATGAGGTAGAGATCAATTAGATAACAGCTTTGTGCTTTAGTTTTGACCAAGGTGGCGAGTATCTATTTGAGTTATTTTAGAGAACTCTGTGAAGAAAATGGATGCTTAGAAAATTGATTATTCCTAATACTCAACAACACAATGGTGTAGTAGAGATAAGGAATTAAATATTGTTAATGTTAGGTGGATAATGGCGCAAAATGTTTCCCAATTAGAATTGCACTAGTTTGCTGTCTATATCCCTAACTAAATGCCCTCCATATCAGATTTTACACTCCATTTGAGTAATGGGTTAGCGGAGAGCCATCTATGGGCGATCTGTAACCGTTAAGCAGCTTATCTTTATTTTACTTCTCATAAGATTGCGAAGTTAAGACCTAGGGTTCTATAGCGCATTATTGTATGCTGTCTTGTAAACACATAGGGTCGTGGTGCATTATTGTATGCTGTCATGTGCTCCGGTCATGTGCACCCTCCGGGTCATGTGCATATAGGTAAGCAGCTTTGTGGTAGTGTAACTAAGTCACATAAAGTTTTCTTAGTAAAGGTGACGTGAATAGAGTTTTGGAACTCTATAAGATAGAGAATTCTAAGCATAGCGCTTTATGTAGCCTAGTTGAGAATGGAAAGAAATTTCCAATATCCTAGGGACAGTGGGAGCGATATGCCTACTAATGGATTACTCCATTAGAGGATACTCTACATTCTTAGTTGCGTGGTAGCGAATGTGAAAATTTTCCACGTCATCACTGGGTGATTGAGAGGAAACATTCATGATTGCGCAAGATGATAAAGAGCCTAGGATAATGCCAAAGGCTCTAGTCTCCTGTTTTTAGAAAGTGGATTAATGTTGCGCAGTTTAAGACAAAGTCTTTGAGGATTAACCATTTCTATAATTTGGTTGACTTTCCATTATGACGCGAAACTGTTCTAAAGTTATGCGTAATTTGGATAGTCATTGTTGAGGCATAAGGCTCGCTAGATACCGAAAAGTCGCACCATTGAGGAAAGTGTAGACCATGAGAAGACTTCCTCCTGGGGATGAGGTAGACTTCCTCCTGGGGAGTGAGGTTATTTTGACTTAGGCTATGATTGACATAAGTTCGGAACATTATTTGTGGACATTGTGACCCAACTTCTCGTTGGAGAATTGGATAAGTAGATCCGTAGGGATTTACCTTCTGTTTTTATGGTGAAAAGTTAGGAGCGCAAAAAGGTTGCTAGTTCCAATAAATCTTTTACAGCCTAAAACAGTTATCCAAATAGTGGTTCTTAGATTTCGTCAAGCCATGATAGGCAAACGATGATCGATGAAGACCACTGAGGCATGATCAATGGTCCAAAAGAAGTTTTTCCTTACTTAGTCATTATGAGCCAGGAATTTATAAGGTTGTCGCCACCTAGGTGGGCAGTCCTCTATTTTAGATATGATGGACATGGGTGATGTAATTTATATGCTCGGATGTACGATCCTTAGGGATTGTTTTGGGAAATTCTGTTTGTCTTCGATGACTTACATAAGGAATATCCTAGAAACGATTCTAGATGCAAAATTGCAAAACCCATTGACTTACCTATCGGTAAAAGCCAGCCTTAGCTATTGAGTGAATCCTCGGATTGTCTTTAGAAACAATGACCTATATTCCTTGATCTTTTCTTTTTTGTGTGGAGCCTAAAGTACGCTATGTGGGCGTATTCGGCATGATAAGTGTTATCTTTGGTAAATGGTCAACTGAGTTGTTTAGACATTGACCTTGCTCATTAGATGTGGATAGAATGCTTTACTAGTAGTATATTAATTTGCTCATTGTAAGATTCATGCGCTATTGGGCGCATCTGCGCTAGTTGGGCGCATCAAGAATGAACGCAAATTGGTCACCAAAATATCTTTAGAGAGGTATTGCGCAAGAGGTAGTGATCTTAAATCACTTCATGTGAGGCGCACATGGTGGATTCCGTTGTATATACTTATCGCAAGAGGTGCTGATAAGGCTTATGTTTGGAATCTAGAATTGCGCAAGCTGTGGTCATTTTTTAAAATCGATCACTTATTTTGAGATGATGGGATGTTGACACTATTATGGTTTGTGTCATAATGATTAGCAGATGATGATGTCAGCAGGCAAGATTGGCTCACTCACACGAGCAATCGCCCTTGGCGCTTGGGAGCGAGCAAGGATGAGACTAGTGGTTTATTTTTTATTTGGACCAAGAGAGGCTTAAATTATCCACTATGCATGTCGCCTTGGTTACAACCAAGATGAGGTCGTGTTAAGGACCAAACATGGATGTTAGTACCCACTTTCCATGTTGTGCCTGTTTGATTAGCCAGATGCGAGATCTCATTTGGCGCCTAGAAGGCGAGCAAATAGAGAATTCGGGTTAGGCGCTAGAAAGCGACTAGACTAATATCTGTACGGTGTATCGAGTATGACGTCACTCTTTTGAAGAGTTACTCCACCGTAACATGTATTCATACTATGTGCTTGGCGATGAGTAATGAGGTGAGAGAATGGATCCCTGTTTCCTCACCGTGTGAGTCTTACGTCATTATTGATATGACTTTCATTTATGTACCCTTTTGTGACTTTTGACTATGTCATAAGGTAAGGGGTTGATGTTCTGCTACTTTGGTATGTTGCCTGCGGTCATGTATGATTCGGCCTTAAGGGACATCACTGGGAAAGCGGTCAATCCTAAACTAAATGGCATGAGGGCAAAGGGAAGATCATCTAGTATTACACCACTATTATATTCACTGCCGGCAACTCACATCGCTCTGTATGAGAGGCGATTGAGTGTGAATATATTGCAAGAATTGAGAGGGTCAAACATGCTCTTTTTGAGGGATTAGAGATGTTTTTTGGACCGGTGTAATTAGATGGGTCTGGGGTATATGAGACACTATTTCTATTCTTTTTGGGTTGATGTCTTATGCTGGCTCATTTTGAGTTTCTAGTATAGAGCTCCCACATGCAGGTGTTCTCAGCAGTCGCACGGTGCATTGGCTAGTATGAGATTGTTTTTTTTGGGAGATTGAGATAGAGATGTGGCAGTGTCATGCCAACTCATGTGCGAGTGGGAGATGTTAGAAATTGGGCGCCCATGTGGCATGGCCCTTTGAGTTTTTGAACCTGAACCTCTTGAACCTTATCCATGTAAGTTTGAATTTTAATTCAAACTTATTTGGATAACCATTCAGGATATCTATATCTATCATATCAATAGATATGGATAGATAGATAGATATTGGTTATATATATCAGATTATATGGTTAATCTATATTGAATCAGATACGTATATAGTTATGGGTTTTTACCCATAACCTTTTTTCCCAGACTCTCCTCCTCTCTGACTCTCTCCCAAAAAACGATCAAGTCTTTGCACTGTGATTTGTGTGGGTGATATTCATTCTGTAATATCACTCCCTGTTGGGTTGATTAATCATTCAGGAAGCACGTGATTTACCCACGTTCTTCGCTAAAAGGTATGATCTAAACATTTAATCCGCTGCGTTTTTTTAATGCCTTTTGATTTAACACTAACAATAACACCAACACCAATATGACCATCCACCACAAAACACCCTCATGCGGTCGGAGTTGGGGTGCCTGAAGTACACCCAGCATAGCAGGTACTGTTGTGCAGTTTTATGGGCTTATTTCGGAGTTTGTTTTGATAATTCGAACCGTTTACATTTTAGAGTACATTGAGTAGAACATACTTGTAAAAAATTAAATTAATCGGATATCGTTAACGTCTTCATCCACTCACATTTGTATTCATTTTAATACTTTAAATCATAATGTGTAGCAGAGAGAAAAGTGATTTGAAATTTTTTTTTCCAAAAAATTTCAACCAAACAAATTTTAAAATTTTTTTTTTCAAAAATTGTCAATCAAGAGACAAACCAAATAAGCTAAATAATTACAAATTCATGAAAGTATAAGTGATTTATACACAATTGTATTTTCATTAATTTGTAATTATTTTTTCAACTTTTCACTTTTTTTAATATATATTCTCTCTCTCTCTCTCTCTCAATTTTTATTTTTTTATTTTTTATTTTTTACATATAGGGTTGTTCAAAATAGATAAATTGAGTCATCAAAACAAGTCTTACGATAAGATCTAAGATTCGTTTAAGAATCAATTTTTTAATTTTTTTTTATAAAAAATGTGTAAAAAATAAAAAATAAAAAAAATAAATTTTTTTATTGACTTTATGATTATTTTTCTTTCTTCTCAACCGACCTCTAATAATATTGTCTGGTTTAGATTTGAACATAGGGGAAGTCTTTTTATTTTTATTTTTATGTCACAACGTTGACAAGGGTGATAATAGCCAGAGGGGCCTATAAAAAGTAGATCGTCACCAACTACCCTTGCATAATGATTTTAATTATTGTTGACAATCACTTTTTATTTTTATATGGCTACTTGTATTGTGTCTTGTCTTTTGCAACTGTCAAAATAAATAAATAAACTTTTTGTCATATACTTTTTTTGTTAGGTGGCTGAATGTTTATTTATTTATATATTTTTGTATGAGGAAGTTGTCTCATTTAGAAAGAGGTTATTTTAATAACAATCGTGTTAGGGAGCTTGAATTTGAGCCCCCGAATCCCCCTAATTCAAAAAATGACGTCGTTTTTGAATATATATATATATATATATTTTTTTAGAAGAAGAAATCAGAAGAAGGAAGAAGAAGAAGGAGGAGGAAGGAGGAGGAAGAGGAAGGAGGAGGACTGGAGGGGGCCCAACAAATCGGGCTGGAGGCGGAGGCGGAGGCGGGGGGCGGCGGCGCGAGGCAGAGGCGGAGGCGAAGGCAGGGCTGCGACGATCTGCGACGACGAGCTGCGACGACGGGCGACGATCCTCCTCTTCCCCTCTCTTCTCTCTCTCTCTCTCTTCTACATTTCGGGCTATTCCGGGGGGGGGAATTTTGGGGGAAAAAACATTTTCCTTTTAATAATTTTTAAATTTTTAAAATTAAAATATGAAATAAAAAAATTAGTATATTTAGAATAATTTTTTGATTTTTTATTGAAAGATGTACAAAAAATAGATAGAAAAGAAAATCTTTGACTTTTTGGTATAAATTATTAATTTTTAATTATTTTAGTAATTTTTTGACTTTTAAACTAAAATATTGAGTTGTCAAACGAGAAAAGAGTGTCGTTTTTGTTTACATTTTATTCCAAGATAAATTTCTTTATCAGATTTAGACTCACTAAACACGTAGTTGACAACGATGACCCTGTGCCCCTCTTGCTAAAGATGTTATTGATAAAAACTCCTAATTAGTTTTTCTTCATAACTAAATTTTTGTGTTAGGTTTCCTCCAATTCAAATTTATATTTGTGAGTGTTGTTAAGATTTGTGGCCCTAGGAGTGTAAAAAATGGCTCACGGCCCGAAGCCCGCTAGCAGTTTGGGGTGGGCCCGGCCCATTTAGGCCTGTTTGGGTCTGGGCCTAAGCCCCTGAGCCTGTACCTGAGTCATCATTTTGAAATCCGGCCTGGTCTGTGGGCCTGCCCAACCCATCAGCTTGCTTAAGGCCCACTCAAGGCCCGGCCCGAGACCCAGTGTCTTTTTTAGTTGAAAATAATAAAATTTTGGTAGAAAAAATTTAAAAAAACAAAAAAAAAAGTTAGACCTGCTCAAGCTTGAGGCTAGGCCCAGGCCTACCGGACCGGTCCGAGGCCCGGCCCATCGACCCACTCAAGGCCCAAATACCACTGGGCCTAATTTTTTGGCCGGCCCAAATTTTGGCAGGAGCCCGCGAGGCCCGACATGGGCCGGGCCGGGCTGGGCCAGATTTACACCCCTATATGGCCCCATTACTGGTCCTGTTTTATTTTGTAAGATTTTTCGTATATATCATTTATCATTTATGAAAATATTTTTATTTTATTTTTGTTACCATGAAGTTTTATGTTATATTTTTTCAAAATACACTCATCGTCTATTTTTTTTTTTTAAAAAAAACAAACGCGATAAATTAAATATGTTATGATTATCGGATTGTGTTGACACCAAAAAATAACTTTCTGTCAATTGTGGCATGTTGATTATAGCCAAATATATTTTAGTTGGTTGTGGCCAAAAATAATTTTATTAATTATGACCAATCAATTTTGATCTGTCGATTCAAATCATAAATTATTCTTAACATAAAATTATGGTCACAAACATTTATTGTTATTATTATTGCTATGTTATTGCTTGTGCAAGAGGCAATTGAGTACATAATGAAGTAGTGGAAAGCAGTTGGAGCTGACACACATGGGTTGATGCTAGAATTATTGGTTGCTTTATCATTGAAGAATTGTTTTGTGGAACTACTGTGAGCAGTTATTTTGGAAGGAACTATACGATTATAAGCCTATAAATAAATAGGCAAGAGGAAGAAAGAAAAAGAATCAATCATCATCAACACTCAACACATGAGTTAGAATATATCTGTAAGAGTAGATTTTCCTTAGAAGTTTATAATATCTTTAGGAGTAGTTTTTCTATCATCTTAGTTCTTAATTTGTAAACATTTTATTGTTCTTGTTTCTAATTCATGTAATCCTGTTGTTCCAACCCCCATCCATGCATGTAGAAAGTCATGCAAAGATGGCGTAGGAAGACCTCCACTGGAAGTGAAAGTCTATGTTGGGCATATCTGCAAGCTTCTCCATACTCTTCACGTTGTTGCTGTTTGTTGATTTTCACCATTCACCATTAAGAGGGTAGAAATTTTTGGTGGGTTGGTATCTCTTTCTCTCTCTCTCTTTGTGTATAAATAGAGATGGGATGGAGAGGATGTATTGTATCAGAAATTTGAGAGAGACCTGTGAGTTGAGTGAGAAGAGCTATTCTCCTCCTCTGTTTTGTATTTTCCTCCATTTTAGTGAAAATTTTCATTTCTACTCTGTGGACGTAGGCATTGGGCCGAACCACGTAAATATTGTGTTCTCTGTGTATGTGAGATTATTTTTTGGGTGTGTTTGATCCTATCAAAGTGGTATCAGAGCCGGTTTTGTGCGTTTCCGGAAAACAGAGTGTATTTTTCAAAACTTGCCCAGAAATCAAAGTGGTCGAACTCCACTTTTGACCACACCAATTGCAAGCCCTCGACTAGACGAGCACAACGGTGAAAACCGCGTTGCAAACGGCCACTAAAGGAGCCTTCACATGCTACACATGCCTTGTGACGCCATGCTCATGCGCTTTGACGCGCTACCACGCGTTTTCTCCAGTACGCTGGGTGCTAACGTCATCCTACCGCTGTTTGCTGACGTTACATCGACGGTCCCTGATGTCGTCTGAGCCATCAAGCCGGAGCTGAGCCGGATCTGAGCCGTTGACCAAGCCTTCAAGCCATTGACTAAGCCGAGCGAAGCCAAGCCGAGTCGGAGCGATGCTGAAGCCACTGACAGAGCCGTTGACCAGGCCGCTGACGTCAGCTGAACCAGAGAAATTATCCGGTGCTTCTCAGCTGCACCATAATTCACCGATCTGAACCATTTAACGTGTTTTGGCTTGATCTAAGCCATTTGAAGTCCGATTTGGGCGATCCAATAGTGCTTTCCATCTATTTGGAATATTATAAACACATCCGTATGGTTAGATTTTGCAAATCAAATTTTGAAAAATTTGCAGTCTTTATTTTGGCAATCCGAAGTGCTTTTCCGACTAATTTGAACAGTCCGGACTCCACAGCGAAGCCTGTTTTCAGACAAAGATCACTTTCTGTATAATGGAGGAATCAACATCGACTTCGAGATCCATGATCAAGCTGAATGCTTCCAATTATGCTATTTGGAAGCCCAGAATGAAGGATGTCATGTATTGCCGAGATCTGTTTGACCCTATTGAGCTTAATGGAGTTAAACCAGCAACGGAAACTAACGACGACCGGAAACAGAAGAACCGAAAAACCATTGGCCAGATTAGACAATGGATCGATCACAGTGTCTTCCACCATGTCGCCCAGGAGACTAATGCCTATGCTTTCTGGATGAAGTTAGGAGGCATGTACCAGTCAAAGATTGCTCGGAACAAAGCCCTCATGATGAGAAGACTTGTGAATTTGAAGCTGAAAGGCGGTATCTCTGTTGCTGAACACACTAGTGAGTTTCAAAATCTGGTGAACCAATTGGCAACTATCAAAATGGAGTTGGATGATGAGATGCAGGCCCTATTGCTGCTCAGTTCTTTACCAGACAGTTGAGAGACGTTGGTGGTGTCCCTTAGCAACTCTTCCCCAGAAGGAAAATTGACCATGAGCATGGTTACAGATGCTTTATTTAGCAAAGAGGCAAGAAAGAAAGATATGAGTGGAGATCAGTCCCATGCCCTCGTCACAGAAAATAAAAGTCGAGGCAGAGGCAGAGGCAGAGGCAGAGGCAGAGGCAGAAGCAAAAGCAGAGGACACAGTAGAGGAAGATCTCAAGACAGAGGGAAATCCAGAGAAGTTACGAGCCGGCCAAGGTTCAAGTGTTACCATTATGGCCAGGAGGGTCACATAAAGAAATATTGCTATGCCTTAAAGGGAGAACAAAAACAAGGTAATAGACAACCAAAGACCGAAGATGGGAACACTGTAGTTACTGTCTCAGAGGATATTGCATTATTCTCTGTTGAAGAAGAAAAATGCCTCCATATGTCAGACAACGACACCGAGTGGGTGGTAAATACAGTAGCTTCCTACCACGCTACATCCCAAAAGGAGTTTTTCAGTACGTACCAAGCTGGAGATTTTGGTACAGTGAAGATGGGTAACTGTAGTTTTTCAAAGATTATGGAAATCGGTAATGTTCACATCCAAACCAAAGTTGGGTGCACGATGGTATTGAAAGATGTCAGGCATGTTCCCGATTTACGCCTGAATCTTATCTCAGGAATAGCCTTAGATCGACAAGGCTATGAGAACTACTTCGGCAAAGGCATATGGAAATTAAAAAAAGGGATCTTTGGTGGTAGCCAGAGGACAGACAATTGGCATGCTGTACAAGACTCATGTGGAGGTGAATTCAGATAGCCTCAACGCAGTAGAAGATGAGGCATCACCAAATTTGTGACACAAAAGGCTAGGTCACATGAGTAAAAAAGGGTTGCAGATTCTGGCAAAGAAGTCTCTTATTCCCTTTGCCAAAGATGCGAAATTGAACCCTTGTGACAACTGCTTGTTTGGAAAGCATCATAGAGTTGCTTTCTACTCATCATCTAGAAAACAATCAGAGTTGTTGAGCAAAGTATACTCATCATCTAGAAAACAATCAGAGTTGTTGAGCAAAGTATACTCTGATGTATGAGGTCCCATAGAAGTGGAATCTTTGGGTGGCTGAAAATACTTCCTGACGTTTATTGATGACGCATCACGGAAGGTATGGGTTTATGTCCTAAAGACCAAAGCTGAGGTGTTCCAGCATTTTCATACATTCCATGCCATGGTGGAAAGGGAGATTAGAAAGAAATTGAAATGTCTCCGAACAGACAATGGAGGCGAGTACACGTCAAAGGAGTTTGAAGCCTATTGTGTTACTCCCGGCATCTAACATGAGAAGACTGTTCCTGGAACCCCACAACACAATGGTGTAGCCGAAAGAATGAAC
Organism: Camellia japonica; assembly: GCA_030407325.1. NCBI lineage: Eukaryota > Viridiplantae > Streptophyta > Magnoliopsida > Ericales > Theaceae > Camellia > Camellia japonica. Next base: position 68,510,517 of record JAPPVO010000013.1, on the reverse strand, counting down.
CGGACCATTGTGGAGAAGGTTAGATGTATGCTCAAAATGGCGAAGCTGCCAAAGCCATTTTGGAGAGAAGCTGTTCGTGTTGCGTGCTACCTGATCAACAGATCGCCATCCGTTCCACTAAATTTTCAGATTCTAGAAGAAGTATGGTCTGGAAGAAATATTTCTTACTCTCACTTGAGAGTGTTTGGATGTAAAACATTTGCACATGTATCCAAGGAGCACAGACAGAAACTGGATGACAAAGCCTCTCCATGCATCTTTATTGGCTATGGAGATGAAGAATTTGGATACAAATTGTGGATCTAAAAAACAAGAAGGTCATTCGAAGTCGAGATGTAGTGTTTCAAGAAGGCCGGACCTTAGAAGACTTTGGGCAACCAGCCAAACCCAAAGTTGATGATATTTCAGAAATTATTCCCAATCCTACACCATCATAACATGGCACTGATGAAGAAGAGCTACCGCAACATGTAGCTAATGATGTAGAGTTGTAGGATGGATTTCCAGAAGAAGAAGAAGATCCAGAAGCAGAGGGTGTTGAGCAGGGGGAGCCACAACCCCCTCTACCAGAGGCTATTGGTCCACAGTTGCGAAGATCAACAAGAGAACCTAAGCCATCATCAAAATACCCTGCTTCTGAGTATATTTTGCTTACTGATGAGGGGGAGCCAGAAAGTTTTCAAGAAGCTTAGAATCATAAGGAGAAGAACAGCTGGCAGCAAGCAATGCAAGAAGAGATGCAGTCCTTGCAGAAGAATCAGACTTATGATTTGGTGAAACTTCCCTAGGGTCGAAAAGCATTGCAGAACAAATGGGTGTTCAAGTTAAAGAAAGATGGCAGCAGAAAGCTAGTCAAGTATAAGGCTTGATTGGTTGTCAAAGGTTTTGGGTAGAAGAAAGGTATTGATTTTGATGAAATCTTCTCGCCAGTTGTGAAAATGACATCCATTTAAGTAGTTTTGGGACTAGTGGTCAGTTTGAATTTGGAACTTGAACAGATGGATGTGAAGACATTTCTCCATGGTGATCTGAAGAAGAAATTTACATGGAGCAGCAGAAGGTTTTGAAGTCAAAGGGAAAGAAAACTTAGTTTGCAGATTAAAAAAGAGTCTCTACGGCCTCAAACAAGCGCCGAGATAGTGGTATAAGAAATTTGACTCATTTATGGTGGGTCATGAGTACAAGAGAACTATTGCAGACCGGTTTGTTTATGTTAGGAAATTTCCCGGTGGAAACTTCATCATACTCCTGCTCTATGTTGATGACATGCTGATCGTTGGACAAGATGCCACAACAATCAGATCACTGAAGAATGAGTTATCACAGTCTTTTGACATGAAGGACCTAGGCCCTGTACAGTAAATTTTGGGCATGACAATTATGCGTGATAGGAAAGCCAAGAAATTGTGGCTGTCACAGGAGAAATACATTCAATGGGTGATTGAGAAGTTCAACATGAAAGATGCTAAGCCAGTCAGTACTCCGCTGGCTAATCATTTCAAGTTGAGCAAGAGTTCTTGTCCCTCCTCTACAAAAGAAAGAGAAGAGATGGAGGCTATTCCCTACTCATCCGCCGTAGGGAGTTTGATGTATGTAATGGTGTCCACCCGACCAGATATTGCTCATGCTATTGGAGTAGTAAGCAGATTCTTTTCCAATCTAGGGAAAGAGCATTGGAAAGCAGACAAGTGGATTCTGAGGTACCTCAAGGGTACGACAAAAATGTGTTTGTGCTTTAGAGATGCTAAACCAGTCTTGGAAGGCCATACTGATTCAGATACGGCAGGCAATCTTGATGGTAGGAAATCTACATCAGGATTTATGTTCACTTTCGCAGGGAGAGCTGTGTCTTGGCAGTCCAAGCTGCAGAAGTGTGTTGCTTTATCCACAACCGAGGCAGAGTAAATTGCCGCAGCGGAACCTGGGAAAGAGATATTGTGGTTGAAGCGGTTTCTCCAAGAGTTGGGATTAAAGTAAGAAAAGTTCACGGTATATTGTGATAGCCAGAGTGCCATAGACCTGAGTAAGAATTCAATGTACCATTCTTGCACAAAGCACATTGATGTTCGGTATCATTGGATACGCGAAGTGATGGATAGGCAGTTATTAGAACTGATCAAGATCTATACAGATAAGAATCCAGCCGATATCCGTACAAAGGTGGTCTCGAGAGACAAACTCGAAATTTGCAGAGACATTGCTGGGATGGACTTCAAGTGAGAAGTCAGTCATGCATTTGGGTATGGAGGGGTAGAATTGTTGTTCCAACCCCCATGCATGCATGTAGAGAGTCATGCAAAGATGGCGTAGGAAGACCTCCATTGGAAGTGAAAGTCTATGTTGGGCATATCTGTAAACTTCTCTCTTCTCTTTATATTGTTACTATTTATTGATTTTCACCATTCACCATTCACCATTAAGAGGGTAGAAATTTTTAGTGGGTTGGTATCTCTCTTGCTCTCTCTTTGTATAAATAGAGATGGGAGGGAGAAGATGTATTGTATCAGAAATTTGAGAGAGAGCTGTGAGTTGAGTGAGAAAAGTTGTTCTCCTCCTATATTTTGTATTCTGCTCCATTTTAGTGAAAATTCTCATTTCTGCTCCGTGGACGTAGGTATTGGGCCAAACCACATAAATATTGTGTTCTATGTGTGTGTGAGATTATTTTCTAGGTGTGTTTGATCCTAACAAATCCATCACATTTTCAATTATTTCAATTCAATTTGTGTTTGTTTCTTTCCATTTGGTCACCTCCAAAGAAATCTTTGAAATTGTCAAGGCAAAGATATTCAATTACAATTGCTTGATCTTGTGTGTTTGTGAAATTTTGATTTTCTCTATCCATTCAACCATGTCGATTTGACTTAAATCAAATTTTTACTAACAGATTGATATAATTTTTTTAAAATTATAAATGATATATATAAAAGTCCTATAAAATTTACATCATCAAAATGGGTTACTTGGTGTGACTCACGAATCCAAACATCATCAAAACATGTTCCACACACCGTCCCCAACCCCCACCATCATTAATACAACTAACACCACACCACACCATCATTAATACAATTAACACCATCATTAATACAACTAGTACATTAGTTTTAAACATACGAAAACTCTTTTTAGGATACCTTTTCTGAATAAAGTTCCATAATAAACGTGGCATAAGATCTAGCAATATGAAAATTAAAACACAATTTCGAACACAAAAATACATTGTTTGGACAATATTTTTTAAAAATGGTCATACCAACAAATCATGTAAAATCTTGTCTATCTACATGATTTTATAAAAAAAAAATTATCAACAAGAATTTTCAAAGTCGATCACACTAACAGATCTTGTAAAATCATGCTCGTTTATATATATATTAAAAAAAACGAAGCCAAGAGAATGTTACATAAAATTATTTTTCTCACTTCTCAAACATTAGTAGTACAAGTCATTGGGCTTATCAAACCAAAAACTTACCCAACAAAGACAACAAACCAAGATTCACTCAACAATCAACCTTGCCAAATCTAATAACATTCATACAACTTAACATCCATTTGAACACGAAAATAATCAGCACCTTCAACTTCTTCAGTCTTAAAAGTGGTAATCCCTCTAGCCATGAAGAAATCACCAGTCCCACCCACCACTGAAAGATCCCTAGTAGGTTCATCCATCATATCAGCACCCATAATGTTAATTGAACCTTTATACTGAGTCGAATTGAATATCAAAGTGTACGCAAACCAAGCATTGTAAGTGGTCTTCATGTCATAGAAATAGAACCCTTGAGCTCGTGCCACTGGAGTTGAGTGAAAGTTGTTGTCTAATGTAATGGGATCATCGAAAACAACTGTTTTTCCAAACTTGGAGTTGCCGAGGCCTGTCCCATTTGGGTTGACGATGGTGGCTGCTGTCGCGTTCGCTCCATTGTCGCCTTTGAACATCGTGTCGTGGAAGTAGAGGACCATGCGTTTGCATGGCTTTTTTTGATCGAGTTTTGTCGATCTTGAGTGAGCGAAAATGGAGGATGAAATGAGGAGGAGGAAGAAGAGACTGCAAGATTTGTCTACAACTCCTCTCATGGTTGTTGCTCTGTGTTTTAATTGTGGTAGTAAGGAGAAGCTATTTGTCTTCAAATTTATAGAGAAAAATGTTTGATTTTGGTAATGAGTAGGCTTGTGTGGCCTGTCAAATGGAATATGCCTACCTACCCCCAATATGTATTGTATTGTATAAAAACTTACTGGCTAACAACTCATGTGATTGTTTGAATGGCCAGATTGTCAAACGTCGAAATGGAAAAATAAGACAAATCTTTTGGCTATAAAAAAGGGCTAGAGATTATTTGTATATAAAGTCTAACTTGTGAATGTTTTGAAGTCAAAAAGTTAGTGAACACATTTTATTGAGTTTGGGTACGAATCACTTTACAATATTTCATAAGGTTTTAAATAATAGTACGGAAAGGCGAATTAATATTAATTGGTATAAAAACATTGAGCGATATAAGATATATCATTATTTAAAAAAAAAATTATCATCTGTAAAAATAATACTAGTCAAACTAATTATATCCATTATGAACTAAGTTATGAATCATATCAACAATATATATTGTGACCCAGCCAATTAATGGGCATATAATTTTTTGGGCAAATTACACAAATAGTCCCTATAGTTTGGGGCTTGTGTCACTTTGGTCCCTGACTTTTCAATTGTGACACATTTGACCCTGAATTTTGAATCTTGTTTCAAATAAGGACAATTGAATATATAATTAGATTTTTCAAGGGTAAAATTGTCAATTTAATAAAATATAAACTAATTTGACAAAAATAAATGTCAAGCAAATATTTTTGAATTTTTAAAAATTATTTCTACCTACTAAAAAAAATTATGTAAATTGATAAATCTTTTAGACATTTATTTATTTATTTTTACTAAATTAATTTTTATTATGTGTTTGGATGATGATCATGTAAAATTAATTTAAAAAAATTAATCATGTAATTTTTATTAATTTTAAATAATTTTATCATTGGTGGATAAAATAATTTTAAAAATATTAAAATATTTTTTTGATATTTATTTTTGTCAAATTAGTTTATATTTTATCAAATTGACGATTTTACCCTTGAAAAATCTAATAATATTTTCAATTGTCCTTATTTGGAACAAGATTCAAACTTCAGGGTCAAATGTGTCACAATTGAAAAATCAGGGACCAAAGTGACACAAGTCCCAAATTATAGGGACTATTAGTGTAATTAACCCTAATTTTTTTTAACTGGTATATTAGTATGTATCGATATCAAGATATTAAAATAAAATAAAAAAATACATATCCACCAATGTTATACGTATCCAAATTTAAAATTATAATCATGAGGGCATCTTACTTCACAAGCTGCAAGTGTGTGATGAGACCTTTTTTGTGTGGAAGGTTGCTGTTAAGCTTTGTTGTTGTATACCTTACTTTAATGATTCTGTTTGGTTCCTCTCTGCCTTTTGGCTGGTACCTTAACTACTTTTTTGTTTTCTTTCTTGGTATAGATGCTTGTAGGTGAATTTGTTTGCCTTTGGATTTCACTGTAGTTGGGATGAATGTGTTGCTATCATGCCCTGTCGCACTTTCTTTAACTTCTATCGATTGATTGGTTTTATCCACTTTTTAAAAAATTGAATTTTTTATTTTTTTTATTTTTTTTTAAAAATATTTTATGTAATTTTTTATTTAGTTGATACACTTAGTTTAGATTCACTTAAAAAATAATATTTGTAAAAAAAGTTAAAAATTTAGCAAATACCAAAAAAATAAATAAATTAAATACAATTGTGTATTTTATTATATTCAATAAAATTTTTAAAGATTTTTGTATACATTTTATACGTTTTAAATATACCAAAATTAAGTGGATCTAAAATGTTTTAAAAAAATGATTAAGATATTTTTAAAAATCATTAAAAATACCAAATTACAATTTAAAAGTTCATAAAACTAATTTTGAAAATTGCAAACCAAATATATGTATATATATATATATATATATATGTAGAATCATTGACAAAAAAATAAATGGGGAAATAAAAATTCAGTGTAAAATTACCAAAAAAAAAAAAATAATACATCAATGATAAACTGTAAAAAAATTAATAATTAAAATTTTAAACTTTTTCATACATTTGGAAATATTTTTTGAATAGTCCCCTGGACTGTAATTCTCTTAAAACAATTTGGCATGGTAACTTTTTGCAGCTAAAAACCATCTTGATGTATTCTTTGATTTTAAAATGATAGGTTTAAATTTAATCACATCATTGTATATTTAATTTTTGTATAATATTTTTCTTCCTGATTTTATCATTACTCATTTCATTAATACAATAATTAGAAGCCATTGATTTGTTCTAATAATGCAAGTGGTTGAATTAGATTATGAGCCTGAAGCTCCGTTTGGGAAGAGTTAGATTGGATTTTTTTTGGCTATTTCAGTCATAAAAGACAAAATAGACTATTTTAGTCACAAAAAACAAAACATCACATTCAACCCATAATCATTATACTCTTGACTCACAAAAAAAGTCAAAAAGTCAAAAAGTCCTTCCAAACCAAGCTTTTTAGTCCAGGCTAAAATAGCCAAAAAAGCCAAAAAATCAACCCACTTCCCAAACCAACCCTCAGTGTTGTTGGAGTAATGTTATGTTATGTTCTATTCTATTTATTAATTGATACATTTGCAAACATGAAAGTAATAAATCTTAAATCTTATAATTTAGAATAATATAATCATTAATTTTGATTATCATCTAAATTTATTCGAAGAGTATTTAATAATTTCTCTCCACGCTTAACCAATAAAGAGTCTCCCTGTTTTATGGTATCTACTATCTACGTAACAAAATATATACATAGTTTTAAATCATCATTTATTGCATTAAAAAATCAAACATTAACAACTTTTCAAAATGCAAAAAACATTTAATTATGAAAACTTTATGTAGCCAACGCATGTGATCAATATTTTACAAAATTGGAGCAGGGAGGGGGATAAGGTGAAGGGAATATTCGACTGACCAAACCAACCACCACCTTGACAGATCAAGTTTCCAAATTCATTTCCACTTTATTAACCACGCTAGAATGCTAGTGATAGTGAGGATCATATACCAAACAACCCCCTCTGTTTTCTATGCCATGAGTGGGTTGGGTAGGTTCAAAACATACAACACAATAGAATTCCTATTCACTTAGACGATAATAGCTCATTTTCATATTATTATTATCTTTCGTATTTTATTTTGTAGACCCTATTTTAGGACCAAAACAATGATTCGAACCATTATTCTTGTAGTAAAGATCGTCTGTGTAAAAATCAGCTTCAATCAGATATCAATGAATAAATAAACAAATTGAATTTTGTTTTGTAAAATGAACGATTTAAGTTTAAATTCATAATTGTCATCAATTTAAAAAACAAATGTAATTTGTTAGTGATGTTCGATGAAAATAATTTTTTATACAACTCATCTAACTACTAGCCCTATGAGATGAATGTTTCATATCATCATTGTGGGCTCGAGAGAAAGCTCACAAAATAAAGTATGAAGAAATAAGGAGTATAGTGGTATGAAAGGAAGTCATTCCTAACTCAGAATAGTTGTTCTAGATTTTTGTCCATAATTTATTTGTGTGATGTAGATTGAATTAATGTAATGTAAAATATAAATATAAAATGAATGTAAATCATAAATTAATAATTTTTAAATAAAATTTAAGATAAAAATTTTGAATTTGTAATTGTACGAGTACGAAATAATCTTCACTCGTTTAATCTTGTTGATCAAGTTGCGCTTCTCCAAACGTCATCGTAACACTTGAAATCATAAACGTAAGTGAGCCGGCGAGTGTATGTTGGAAACTCCTCCAATGCCTAAGTTAGCAATTAGACTAAAGAAGCCAAAGTTTTGTGAATTCGGGAGTATGAATTGCAATACCTAGATGAGAGTTTGGTTTGAGCTTTTGTAGACTCCGCATGACACAATCCTAATAGGATTCTAACTCTCTTTAGTAGAGTCTTCATAGGAATCTCATTCCTAAGGATAATGCTTATTCTTTGACACCCTCCCCACTGCAAATCAAGTGAGATGGTTTAACTCCTTGCTCGGTCAACGCAATTGACCGAGCCAATTTTACTCTGTCTGCCACTAATAATACTGAGCAACACGCTCTACCGTCCTAGGCTTAGACGACATGCCACTATGCTAACATAGCGTGGCTCGTCACGTAGCTCGGTTGGAACCTCATTCCTAGTTCTGTTTGACTGTCTGCCGCTATAGCCCGATCAATGCTTTGACCGCCATTAAGAAGTAGTTAGGCTTTTATTAGTTCAGTCAACTGTCTTCGACCAATCTACCCTTTGTTCGGCCCAACACCACACTAGTTCTTAGTTTTAGCTCAACCCAAGTTAGAAAGTCTCTTCTACCTAGCTCGGCCCAATTTGGCTACATAAATTACCCTCTCAGTTGCTCCTTAATTCCATCTGCAGCGCATGATTAGGATTACCCTGTCAAGCTGAGCTATGTTACTCTAGTTCGTCCAGAGTGGTCTAATCAACCGTATCTCACGTTCACCAACCACACCAAAATCGAAACATCCCACCTTTACGTCTTATGCATATATATTTCCCATATGTATACAGCCAATCCTACTATTGTTCATCTTCCTCCATTTGTAACTCTAAAGCTAAAGCCTTAACCTTTCGGATTCCTTCATTTTTGCCTCAGATCGAAGCACATCTAGTGCAACTGTGAACTCGCAATCCCACAAAGACACATTTCTACCGATTGGAATCTGATTTAATCCTAAAATCCGTAAGTTTTTGAACTCTTCAACGTTTTTCCATAGATACTCGTACTATTCTTCATGTTTTTGGCACTTCCGTACAGTTAGACCACTATCTATGTCTACGAATAGCATTTTAGTACTTAAAACCACTAAAATTTAGACAAAATAAGTTTTGGAACTAGGCTTCGGGTCTGTGATTACCCTTAAAATTCCATATGCCAAGATGAACACCAAACGACTAGGACCAAAACTAGTCATAAACTGTAATTTTGATCCAAAATTACATTGGAATTGAGCAAACATCCTGTTTGTTTTTAGTGAAACCCACCGAACTAAGATTTTGCTCATCACCACGATCGGGCTAAGACCATGCCCCCTGGCTAGGATCAGGCTAAAACCTTGCCCCTAATTACCATCGAGCTAAAACCTCGCTCATTTCCACGGCCGAGCTAAAACCTTGCAAAGACCTCGAACCGAGCTAACTCTTTGCTTGTAGGTGAGGCCGAACTAACACCTCCAGCTCAATGACTGAGCTAAAACAACACTTGCACTCTTTTCATACCGAGCCACCTGTTAAAGTTTTATCACACTCAACACGATCTACATTGCTGTCTTAGATCAGTCAATCACTTGAGCATAACATAATTCGTTTTCAACCGTGCAGACTCCATTAGGCTTTGTCAGGCACACCATCACAATTGTCCCTTGGCGACACTATTCGGCCGAATAAATGCATGCAAGTTTACAGTCGTGCTATGGGGCCGAGCAAAACTACTAAATTGTTAACTTAAAATCCACACTTATGGGCAAGTATCGCTTTTGGTTAGCTCTCCTGGCACCATAGCTGAATTCCGCCGAGAGTACAACATCCCCAATGACATGCATTTCTCTCTAGCCGAACAAGATACCATCCCTTGGGGAAAAACTGGGTTTTGCTCATTTACCGTGCTATCCATTATTGAGGGAGGGCTATGCTTCCTTGTCCAACCATTAATTTGCGAATTCCTTAGGCAAACTAGGCTTTGCCCAACCCAACTCTCCACCAATACCTACCAAATCATCAATGGTATAGTCGAGCTAAATCATCGCCTAGGTCTTAACCTAGGGTTGGCCGAGATATTTTTCCAATATTCTCTCAGTCAATGCAATGACGGTTGGTGCTACTACCTGAAGGTAAAAGAGGCTATCAGAAGATCATTAAGAGAACACCAATAAAGACTTCCATGATGATGATTTTCTCTGGGTCTCTGACAATTATGAGGACCAAGAGGCCTGTACCAGGCTATGACATTAATTGTAATAAGGGGACTGTCGGTATAAGTAATACGGTTTTATTTCCTTTTTTTAGTCATTTTGATGTCCTAACCCGAGCTAACCGTTAATCCATTTTGATTTATTATTTTTTTACAGATCTAAACCTTCTAAAGGAGGCGTATGCATATGCAAACCAAGATACTCGCCGCGTTGTGCTGAGATACAAACAACTAGACTGGACCGATCGACTCAGCTTTGAGCCGACCTATCGATACAATGGCAAAAGAAAGAGCAAAGTGACAGACTTTCTCATAGAGCCGTTGCCTGAACTTGATTCTAACCTGTGAGATCAATCTCATTCCCTTGACCGATAAGCAAGAAATGACCAAAAAGAGAGCAGTACGAGCCCTCATCACTGAGCAAACCTCCACGGCGCCTGCTAATGCTCAGACTGAGTAACGTCCTGTCGAACAAAGGAGGTTGGGTGTGGTTACCTGCCAACAGCCAGGGCTTCCTCATCTCGACCCAATAAAAGGGCCCGAATTACGTCCACTAAGCAACATTTGGTGGACAAAGAAGACATTGAGCAGCAGACTACTGAGCTGCTTGACCTGGAAATGCCTTTGGGGGGAAGCCGGACCAAGCGGGCTAACCCGTCCACCCTCAATGTGGGCACCGACTTTGACCTACAAGGGTTGAGTTGTGACCACTGAAGGCTCGGTCTGTGTTAACAAGGATCATCATTTGGCCTTCAATCTGGCCAAGAGTCTCTACTTTCTTCGATATGGGAAGACATGAGCAGTTGACCAAGCTAAAGGCAATTCGGTCAGTTACTAAGTCGCTGGTTTTGGTGAGTGATACACCTTCACTCATTTTCTTAACCATATTTTGTTTAGTCATCCTAATCTAGTGTGCTTTGTAGGCCGTGCAAAAAATCAAGTAGCACACCAACATGTGCTCGACTTAAGGAAGGCCGCTAAAGGAACCATTGCCGATAACGCTGCCAATGACGCTAAAACTGAAAGAATTGAAGGCAAAGTTGGCCAAGGTAAACATTGCGCAAGACCAGCTGGCAGAGCAGTGCGCACGGCTGAGGAAGATAAGCAAAAGCCCAGGCTGACAAAAGGATAGTATTTACAAGAGCTAAAAAAGTTCAAGGACACCAAGAAGATGGGATCAAAGTGGCTGGAGAAGGTGATGGAGGATGCCGAAGACCGAGGCTACATAAAGGCGAACAAGATTATGGTCCATCAATGCGAGGCTGCCAATGATATCTTTTTTCAAGTGTAGTTGGAAGGCTGATACAGAGAAGCTCGGCCAGGCCCTGATTTTAGAGGTCTTTCCGAATCCACCTCCTCACTTTATCCCAATTATATGGCAGCGTATGCCAACATTGTGCAACAAAAACTGTTGGAGGTGGATGATGATAGCCCGACGACCAATACTCCTACCTTGGCTGTTGTTGATCCAATGCGCCAGCCAACCCCATCAGGTCGACCAGAAGCAACCAGCCAGACTCAACCAAGCGTCACTATCGACGAAGATGTCACCAATCTAACCATTGAAGATGGTGTTGGCGCGCTGACCCCAGATGAAACCGGCGCCTCAGCCGATCTAGATGATCTTAGAGTGTGACCGAGATAAAAATTGCTTCTAGTTTTGCTTTTGTTTTTGTTTTTGTTTTTTTTTTTGTTTTTCCCCGCGTAGTTGGCCTATTTACCCCTCATTTGTAATTGACTTTCATATTAATGAAAAATATAACTTTTTGAACGGCCAGTGTGTTTTTGATATTTCAATCAAATTTAAATGCATGTGTTTGCCAGTTTGGCTAAGACTTCCAAGAAGTTAGTCAATCCTGCTAATCAACTTTGCCAAGCTAACCAGCCTAGTGAAAGACTTTCAAAAAGTTGGTCAATCCTACCAACCCATTTTGCCGAGCTAACCAGCTCGGTCAAAGATTTCAAAAAGTTGGTCAATCTTGCCAACTCACTTTGCCGAGCTAACCAGCTTTGTTAAAGATTTCCCAAAGAGTTGGTTAATCTTGCCAATCCATTTTGCCAGGCTAACCAGCTCGGTCAAAGACTTTTCAAAGAGTTGGTTGATCCTGTTAACCCACTTTGCCGACCTAATTAGCACGGTCAAAGATTTAAAAAAAATGGTCAACCCTACGAACCTGCTTTGCCGAGATAACCAGTCAGGCAAAGACTTCGGATAGTTGGTCAATCCTGCCAACTTGCTTTCCCAGGCTAACTAGCCGGGCAAAGACTTCGAATAGTTGGTCAATCTTGCCAACCAAAGACTTCGGATTTCCGACTGAAGCAGTACAAGCGTAGTAAAACTACAACAAGACAAGGTCTGAAAAGGAAAGTTGTACTTATTTTATTAATGCTAACCAAAAAGAATGAGAAAATTTACGAAAATTACAAGTATGGAAACTAAATAATAATAACTTCAAATTGGCCGTATTCCATGGCCTTAGAATAGCTCGGCCATCCACATCTTCCAATTGGTTAATCTTGCCAACCTGCTTTGTCGAGAAAACCAGCCGGGCAAAGACTTTGGATAGTTGGTCAATCCTACCAACTTGCTTTGCCGGGCTAACTAGCCGGGCAAAGACTTCGAATAGTTGGTCAATCTAGCCAACCAAAGACTTCAGATTTCCGATGAAGCAGTACAAGCATAGTAAAACTACAACAAGACAAGGTCTGAAAAGAAAAGTTGTACTTATTTTATTAATGCTAACAAAAATGAGAAAATTTGCGAAATTACAAGTATGGAAACTAAATATAGAATAACTTCAAATTGACCATATTCCATGGCCTTGGAATAGCTCGGCTATCCACATCTTCCAAGTGGTATGCACATTTTCCTGCTAACCTTACTACCTTGTATGGTCCCTCCCAATTGGGTCCCAATTTGTTGTCGCCAGGCACCAGAGTGTTCTCCCTGACTTTGTGCAGAACTTAATCTCCAACCTTAAACTGCCTTGTTGTATGTTCTAGATAGCTCTTGCTGATATGAAACAATGTGGATCAGCGCTCTCTCTCTTCATTCTTTTGCAAAGTCGAGCTCCAAGGTTATAGCTTTCCCGTTCAGGTTTAGGACAAAAGTCTCGTTTCTGATGGTGGGAAGATCGACTTCCAAGGGAATGACTTTTTCCATGCCATAAGCGAGGGCAAATGGTGTTTCCCTGGTTGACTGTCTTGGGGGTAGTTCGGTAGGACCACAAAACATGGGGGAGTTCTTCAACCTACTTTCCTTTCGCCTTTTCTAACCTCTTATTCAAGCCATCTAAGATCACCTTGTTTGATGTTTCTGTTTAACCATTGGCTTGAGGGTATGCCGGTGTGGAGCAGTAGAACTCTATCTTGTGCTCTTCACAAAAGCCTGTGAAGATTCTTTTGTCAAACTGAGTGCCATTGTCTGATATCAAAGCCTTAGGGATTCCAAACTGGGTTATGATGTTCTAACAAACAAACTTTTTGATGTCTTTTTCTTTGATGGAAGCAAGTACCTCTGCTTCAACCTATTTTGTGAAGTAGTTTGTTGTCGCAATGAAGAACTTCTTGTTACCTGGCGCAGTTGGGAGTGGTCCCACTATGTCTAAACCTCACATTGCAAAGAGCCAAGGGTTGGTCAAAGGTAAGAGTTCTATAGCTGGTTGGTGGATTTGATGCGCAAACTTTTATCACTTTTCGCATTTCCTGACATACTTTTCTGCATCGGCCTGCATGCACGGCCACCAATACCCTTCTGAGATAGCTCGGAGGCCAAAGACCTCCCCCCTTGATGACTTCCGCAAATTTCTTCTGAATTTTGAACAAAAAGGCCTCAACCTTGCTGAAGTGGACACACTTTAAGTACAGTCCTGTGAAAGACTTTTTATACAATGTTAGAGATGGGGAAACCCAAAACCATTGGGATTTCGCTCGAATTTTGTTTGCTTCCTTCTTGTTTTCTGGAAAAATCCTATTTTTCAAGAAAGTGATGATGGGATCCATCCACGAAGGTCCTAGCTCGATACACAATACTTCTACCATCAAGTTCTTCAATACTTGGCCTTGGCAGGAAGTCAATTAGCAAAGGATTTGGGATTAAAATGTGTGACATTGATGCGAAACCGGCCAACTCATTTACCTTGTTGTTTTCATCTCGGCCGATTTGTTCTATCCTGACTACTTCAAACTTTTTGATCTTTGTTCTAACCAGCTCTTGATACTTGGCCATCCTGTCGTTTTTTGTCTCGTATTCGCCAGATATTTGATTAACCACTAATTGGGAGTTGCTAGACACCACTAGCTCGGTCGCCTTCATCTGGAAGGTAGATTTCAAACCGGCCAAGAGTGTTTTGTACTTCACCTCATTATTGGATACTAAGAATCCAAGTTTGATTATCTACTCCACAGGAAGGCTATCTGGCGAGATAAGAACTATTCCCAGCCTAGCTCCATGTCTATTAGAGGCTCCGTTCACAAAAAGCTTCCACATCTCTCCTACGAACAGCTTCTAACAAGTGGATGGGTCTGAAGAAGTCTTGGGGTCTAGTACTTCAGCAATTTCTTCTAAGTCTTTGTTGGTCATTTGTTCGTCTATCTCTTTGCTCAATTGCCTTGCCATTTCCCTTTGGGAGTTAGAGTTGGATTTCACTCTAGGCAAATTAATTCTTTAAGAAACTTATAATTCGAGGTGTTGACACCTCAAAATCACCAAACGGCGTCGGAATTAGTACGAAACTTGGCACACACGACCACCTAGGCACGAGAGACTTGTGGGAGAAGATGGGACTCAAATTGGGTTCCCGGTTTGGGAGTTAGAGCCGAATTTCACTCTAGGCAAACCAATTCGTTAAGAAACTTAGAATTCGAGGTGTTGACGCCCCAAAATCACCAAACGACATCGAATTAGCACGAAACCTGGCACACACGACCACCGAGGCACGAGAGACTTATGGGAGAAGACGGAACTCGAATCGGGTTCTCGATTTGGGAGTTAGAGTCGGATTTCACTCTAGGTAAACTAATTCCTTAAGAAACATAGAATTGAGGTGTTGATGCCCCAAAATCACCAAACGGCGTCGGATTAGTACGAAACTTGGCACACACGACCACCTGGGCACAAGATACTTGTGAGAGAAGATGGGACTCGAATCGGGCTCCCAGTTTGGGAGTTAGAGCCGGATTTCACTCTAGGCAAACTAATTCGTTAAGAAACTTAGAATTCGAGATGTTGACACCCCAAAATAACCAAACAGCTTTGGATTAGCATGAAACTTGGAACACACGACCGCCTATGCACGAGAGACTTGTGGGAGAAGACGGGACTCGAATCGGGTTCTCGATTTGGGAGTTAGAGCCGGATTTCACTCTAGGCAAACTAATTTCTTAAGAAACTTCGACTTCGAGGTGTTGACATCCCAAAATCACCAAACGGCGTCGGATTAGTATGAAACTTGGCACACACGACCGCCAATGCACGAGAGACTTGTGGGAGAAGACGGGACTCGAATCGGGTTTCCAGTTTGGGTGTTAGAGCCGAATTTAACTCCCATTAAACTAGTTCCTTAAGAAACTTAGAATTCGAGGTGTTGACGCCCGAAAATCACCAAATAGCGTCGGATATGCATGAAAATTGGCACACACCACCGCCTATGCACGAGAGACTCATGGGAGAAGACGGGACACCAATGGGTTCCCGATTTAGGAGTTAGAGCTGGATTTTACTCTAGGCAAACTAGTTCCTTAAGAAACTTAGAATTTGAGGTATTAACGCCCCAAAATCACCAAATGACGTCGGATTAGCACGAAACTTGGCACACACGACTGTCTATGAACGAGAGACTTGTGGGAGAAGACGGGACTCGAATTGGGTTCTCGGTTTGGGAGTTAGAGCCAGATTTCACTCTTGGTGAACTAATTCCGTAAAGAAACTTAGAATTCGAGGTGTTGATGCCCCAAAATCACCAAACTGCGTCAGATTAGCATGAAACTTGGCACATAAGCCTAGGCACGAGAGAGTTGTGGGAGAAGAAGGGACTCGAATGGAGTTCCCAGTTTGGGAGTTAAAGTTAGATTTCACTCTAGGCAAACTAATTCCTTAAGAAACTTAGAATTCGAGGTGTTGACGCCCCAAATCACCCAACGGCATCGGATTAGTACGAAACTTGGCACAAACGACCACCTAGGAACGAGAGACTTGTGGGAGAAGATGGTACTCGAATCAGGTTCCCAGTTTGGGAGTTAGAGCCGTATTTCGGTCTGGGCAAAATTATTTACTTAATTATCTTTATAATTGTATAGTAGTTAAATTTTTATGTTTTTTTGTAATTAACATATTAACACATAATTATTATTAATTATTTTTATTTTTTGTTTTTAGATATTTCCAGAGGAGGAGTTTGCTTCTTGTGGAATGCATGCTTGTGAAGAACGCAACTAACTTTTGTTTTTGTTACCCACGGAGAATGATGCCGAAAACTTTTGTTTTGATTTGTGTTATTTTGAATTGTGAACAACATTATGTATTTAAACATTATATATGTATTATGCAACATTATGTAGTGGGGTAATTTTGCTGATGTGTAGTTATGAATACAAGAATATTTTTATTATGGAGAAATTGTTATTGTATTTTTTTTTTTTTGCGACATAAGGAATGCCGTCGCAAAAAGAAATTGGCGATAGCACGTATCCCGTTGCAATAAAAAAACATTTCGCGATGATATTTTTTGTCGTCTCAAATAACACTTTTAGCGATAGTACAGCAGTGCCGTCGCAAAAGGTCTCAATTTTTTAATATTATAGGCGATAGTAAAATGCCGTCGCAAAAGGCAACATTTGCCATCGCAAAACAAAAAGGCGATGGCATGATGCCGTCGCTAAAACGTTTTTGCAATGCCCTCGGTTGTGACCCTCCCTTTGCCGTCATTAAAAGTCATTTACCGTCGCTAAAAGTTTTTTTAGACGACGTTAGGAGTATTAGCGATGGCATTTTGCCATCGCAAAAAACTGAAATTTTTGTAGTGATATCATCGATGTAAGCCTCTATGGTTCTGCCTAACACTGGTGTGAACATCTTGATAACCATTCGTTGGAATGTTGCCCCTGCATTCTTTAGGTCGAAGGGCATGACCTTGTAGCAATATAATCCTCTTGGAGTTGTGAAGGATGTCATCTTCTGGTCCGATTCATACATAGCAATTTGATGATATCCACGATATGCATCAAGAAAGCTAAGTCGGTTGTAGTTAGGTCCACCGGCTAATCAATCCTTGGCAAAGGAAAGCTATCCTTCGGGTACGCTTTGTTGATCGTTTTATAGTCCACGCAAACATGCCATTTTTCGTTCTTCTTTGGCATCACCACGGTGTTTGAAATCCACTTTGGATAATGGACCTCTCTGATTGCCCTTGTTTCCAGCTGGTTTCTTACCTCTTTAGCTACTATTTCGATGTGGTGTAACACCGACCTGCGAGTTCTTTGTATAACTGGTCTGGCGGTGAGATTGACATTGAGTTAATGACAGATGAAGTTTGGATTAATGTCAGGCATGTCGTATGGCGTCCAGGAAAACACTTCGAGATTGGAGACCAAAAAATCCATGATCTCCTTTCTCTCGGTACTAGACAAAGATGAGCCGAGCAAAAAGAACTTCTCTAGGTCGTTCTCATCAATCCTCACTTCCACCAGATCTTCCACAGCCTTTGTTTGGCTGTCTTGTTAACGTCTGCAAACTTCTCATTGGTTTCTGACTTCTCTACCATTTGTACAAATCCTTTGGCAATGCGGCTTCCATTCACTGTCACGAAGTACTGTTTAGACATGATTTAGTTTCCCAAGACCTCTTCAATTACTTCGGCTTCATTTGGGAACCGAATTACTTGATGGTAGGTTGACACTACCGCTAGCATGGCGTGCAACCATGCTCTCCCCAGAATGATGTTATAAGTGGATGAGACTTTCAAAACCCAAAACTCCACTTGCTTGACCATTGAACCTGCTTTGACTAGCAAAGTTATCTTGCTAACCGGCCATTTAGGTATAGAGTTAAAGCCTACCAAGGGAGATGTGGCCAGTGCCAAGTCTTTATCCTTCAATTTCAATTGTTTGAAGGTCTCATAGTACATTATCTTGCATGAACTCCCTTGGTCAATTAAGATCCTCTTGATGTCAAAATTCTTGATATGCAGAGTAACCACTAGCGCGTCGTTATTGGGGTTTTGTAACCTTGCTAGGTTTCTGTCAGAGAAAGTGATTACATTTTTTGCTTTATCTTCTCTTTCTTTATGGTCAGCTAAACACTTAGTCTCCCTCATGTGTTTGGCCTTTTTGATCATCCCTCTAAACTCCAGACTCACTTAAGCTCAATGATCCCATGGATTACATTTATCACGCCTTGAGGCAGATCGTCTACCTGTATGCCATCTGGCATATTGTAGTCTTGGGGGGTAGCTGTTCTTTCCCTTCGATGTATCGGTCTAAGTGGCCTGCCGCCACCAATTCTTCCAAGTGCTGCTTCAATGGCATGCAATCTTTAGTTCAATGCCCAACTTTATCATGAAAAATGCACCAATATCTCTCATCATAGCCCTTCTACACTTCTCCTAATTTGGCAGGTTGCCGAACAAAGGATTCATCGCGTATTTCACTAAGTATTTAGTAGATGGGCTTCTTGAAAACTGTCGTGATGACGGTGTGAACCTTCAACCTCTTTGCTTTGGTGTCTTCATCATTCAGTGGACCGCTACGATTATTGTTGTTCGTCCGGCTTTTCTTTCCAACCATGTTTACCTTGGTCGAAGTCTTTTGTTCGACATCGCTGTTATGTCAGACTTTGCCTCAGTGCGGGTGCCATCCTCCTCCACCCTTATGTGTTGGTGGACTTTCTCTATCAAAGACTCCATGGTAAGGGGTGGAGTCATTGTCATGGAATCCCTCAGCCTATGCCCAACGGGCAATCTTCGCTTGTACTGTGCGATAACTAGGTTGGTGGGACATTCGCCAATATAATTAAAGGTCTTCTAGTATATGTTGTTGTAGGACTTCCGTGTTTCCTTCTTGCCCATGTCAATGGCGAGCAATTGGTCGATCTCCACAGGCATCTTGGTAACCTGGTAGCAAACGCCTCTGCGAGTTACACCTAGGAGGCAATGTTGCCCTCTGGCAATCTCTTAAACCAAGTCAAGCTAATTCGCCAAAACTCGATAGAAACAAGATGTACATCTAGGCCTCATTCTGCTTGTGTATAGCCATTACTTGTCGAAAGTGGCTATGGTACATGTACGGATCTGACTTCCTGTTGTAGATCGTAAACTTAAGTTGGTTAAAGTCTAAAGGCAGCGGTACATTCTCTATCATCGGAGTGAATGGTGAGCTCTGCAATCTTGCCAGCACTCTATCTGTTGGCTCATAGGCGAGGTGCGGCATTGGCATTGCAACCTTGATGCTTCCATGAGTCCTAGGAGCCAATCGTTGCAACGCAAATACCCTTTAGGGGTTCTGTGCATGTGCAACTTCTCTCATTCGTGCCCTTTCATCCAAGACAGTCTGCAAATCTATCGACTTGGTAACTCAGTATATCGCATAGATATTTGATAAGTGTATGATGGTAGATAACTACTCCCCTCAGTGTAAGACCTTTCAAACCTCGCCCTCTCAGACCTAGAGTAACGAGTTCTGAAAGCTCTTGAATAAGTGTTGCCTGTCCAGAGGCTTCTACTCTCAGAGTGCGTGCGCGTGGTGAGCCTAACGCAATCCCCAAAACAATGGGATTGCATTTGCTCTTCGTGGATCTTCATTCCAGCCACGCCTTTGCCTTTCACTTGTCGCTTTAAGGTCTCCATGTCTGCCACCATCCTCCTTATCAACTTGTCCTACTCCCTTACATGATCTTCTAATAACTAGGTGTCTGTTCATTGCCTTTGTCCATTTGGGCTTCGGGAATGGCGGGTCTTAAACCCGCTTTTCTCACGCATTCTTGTATGGGTTCTATCATTCACGTCTAAATCCGCCATGGGCGGAGCAAGAGGCAAGTTGTGGCAGATTTTGGCAGATTTTGGCAGATCTTCATTTTGTGCCATTGATATTTCTTGAAAGAAAGCTTGATCAAAAGGTAAGTTCTCTGATTTCCCACAAACGGCGCCAATTGTACGAGTACGAAATAATCTTCACTCATATAATCCTATTGGTCAATCTTGCACTCCTCCAAATGTCGTCGTAACATCTGAAATTACAAATGTGAGCTAGCCGGCAGGTGTGTACTGAAAACCCCTCCGATGCCTAAGCTAGTAATTAGACTAAACAGGCCAAAACTCTATGAATTTGGGAGTATGAACTGTAATACCTGGATGAGAGTTTGGTTTGAGCTATTGTAGACTCCATATGGCATAATCCTAGCAAGACTTTAACTTTCCTTAGTAGAGTCCTTATAGGAATCCCATTAAGGATAATGCTTATCCTTTGACATCCTCACTACTGCAAACCAAGTGAGATGGTTCAACTCCTTGCTCGGTTAACGTAATTGACCAAGCTAATTTTACTCTGTTTGCCACTGATAATACCGAGCAACACGCCCTCCTAGGCTTAAACGACGTGTCATTATGCTAACATAGCACGGCCCGTCACGCAGCTCGGTCAAAACCTCATTCTTAGTTCCGCTTGATCGTCTTTTGCTATAGCCCGGTCAATGCTTTGACCACCATTAAGAAGTAGTTGGGCTTTTATTAGTCCGGTCAACTGTCTTTGACTGGTCTACCCAAGTTATAAAGTCTCTTTTACCTAGCTCGGCCCAATTTGATTACACAAATTACCCTCTCAGTAATATTATCATACAATACAAACTAGGTTGTTTCTTGGCCTCATACACCTTCCCCTTGTGAAAGATCAGATCACAGGTAAATCCTTGACTTTGAGAAAGATGCTAAGAAGCACGACCCCCAACTTGAGAAAGATGCTAAGAAGCCAAAAGGTGCTTGCTGGCACTGTGGTAAGCCAGGCACTTAAAAAATGAATGCTAGTCATACAAGAAGAAGCCAATAGCATCAAATGCCAAGAACAAGTTCGTGGCTGTTGTATCCGAGATGAACATGCTCGAAGATGCTGTTGACTGATGGATTGACTCAGGAGCAACAAGGCACGTCTGCAACGACAAGAGTCGTTTCACTACTTATGAACAAGTGAGTGATGTAACAGTTCTCTACATGGACAACTCTTCAATTGCTGCTATTAAAGACAAAGGGATGGTGGATCTAGAGTTCGCATCTGGATAAGTCTTAATGATGTTTATCATATACCTAATGTCAGGAAAAACCTTGTATCTGGAAGCCTGCTTAATAAGCATGGTTTCAAGTTAGTATTTGAGTCGGACAAATTTGTCCTTTTTAAGGGTGAGATTTTGGTTGGGAAGGGCTACATGTATCAGGGAATGTTCAAACTTAACGTTATCAATAATACATTTGTTTATGCTTATATTGTTGATTCTCTTTTTATGGCATGCTTGTTTAGGTCATGTTAACTAGGAAAATGCATGATATGGTTAATTTAGATTTAATTCCAAGTATGACATTGATATGTTTGAAAAATGCAAATTTTGTGTACAATCTAAAGTTACTGGCATTCCATTTCCTAAAGTAGATAAAACCACATCTCTGCTTGAACTTGTGCATAATGATGTATGTGACATGCATAGTACCCCCACTAAAGGTGATAAGAAATATTTTGTAACATTCATTGATGATTTTTCTAAGTATTGTCATATCTATCTTTTCCATTCAAAAGATGAGGTGCTTGATAAATTCAAGATTTTTAAGACAGAAGTAGAAAATCTGCGTAATGTCAAAATAAAGAGACTTAGGTCTGATAGAGGCGGTGAATACCATTTTCCAAAATATTGTGAAAATGTTGGTATTATTTATGAGAAGCCTGCACCCTACACATCACAACAAAATAGAGTAGCTGAAAGAAAGAATAAGACATTAACAAAAATGATTAATGCTATGCTTTCTTACTCCAGATTAACTTCTGGTTTTTGGGGTGAAGCCTTGTTCACTGCTTGTCACAGACTCAATAAAATTCCTCTCAACGGAAGAAATGTTACTCCTTATGAACTTTGAAAAAACAAGAAACCTAATCTAGGTTATTTGAAAACGTGTGGGACTGTAGAACAATAGTCAGATTGCCTGAACCTAAAAGGAAGAAATTAGGTAAAAAAAGGAATTGAATGCATATTCCTTGGCTATGCTATACATAGCAAAGCATATGTGTTTCTAGTAGTGGAGCCTCATGGTTTAGTAGAAACAAATACCATCATTGAATCACGCGATGCGGTATTTTATGAGAATCGTTTCACAACTATTCCAAGGTTTGATTCTAATCAAGGAAATGAATCAACTCCTTTGATGTCTACAGAGAAAAGTGAACGACATGAACTCATTGAGCCTAATGAACCTAATGAGCCTTGTTGAGCTAAGAAGTAGTAAGAGGGCTAGGACTGAGAAGTCATTTGGCCCTGATTTCATTGTTTTCCTTGTAGAAGGAACTAGGAAAGCTTATTAGATCCATCAACCTTTGAGGAGGCTATGAAATTTCAAGATGTTGCTTTCTAGAAAGAAGTAATAAACAATGAGATGGATTCTATCATGGGTAACAATATATGGATACTTGCTGATTTGCCACCTGGATCCAAACCAATTGGTTGTAAATGGATTTTCTAAAGAAAAATGAAAGTTGATGGCCCAATTGACATGTTCAAAACAAGATTAGTTGTTAAGGGTTTTACTCAAAAGGAGGGTATTGATTATTTTGATACATATACTCCGGTGGCTAGAATCGCCACCATTCGAGTGTTGATTGCCTTAGTCTCAATCTACAAGCTTGAAATCATTAAATGGATGTTAAGACTGCTTTCCTAAACGGAAAGTTAGATGAGGAAATCTACATGCAACAACCGGAAGGATTTGTTGTATAGGGTCAAGAACACAAAGTGTGTAAACTCGTGAAGTCATTATATGGACTAAAACAAGCTCCAAAATAGTGGCATGAGAAATTTGACAAAGTAATAGTGTCAAATGGTTTTAGGATACATGAATCTGATAAATGTGTGTATAGTAAGTTCACTGGAAATAGAGGTGTAATCATATGCCTATATGTAGATGACATGCTTATTTTTTTTGCTGACAATGATGTCATTAAAAGTATTAAAAGTTTCTTGTCGTCTAGCTTTAGTATGAAAGACATGGGCATTGGCTGATGTAATTCTGGGTATTAAGATCAAACGAGAGGACAATAATTTGATTATTACCCAGTTGCACTATATTGAGAAAATTCTTAAGAAATTTAATTAATAAAATTGTACATCTATGTCTACACCTTTTGATTCAAATTTGAAATTGTATCCTAATACTGGAAGAGCTGTTGATCAGCTAGAATACTCAAGAGTGATAGGTAGCCTGATATATGCCATGACTTGCACTAAACCTGATATTGCATTTGCAATGGGAAAACTTAGTAGATATACCATTAATCCCAATAGTGTGCATGGCATGCTGTTAACCGAATACTTAGGTACTTGAGGAAAATGATAGAATATGGAATAGTCTATAATGGCTATCCAGCAATGCTAGAAGGATTCAAGGATGCTAGTTAAATAATTGACCATGAAGATTACTAGTTCACGAGTGGTTGGATTTTTACTCTTAGAAGAGGAGCTATCTCTTGGGGTTCTAAGAAGCAAACATGCATAACAGACTCAACCATAGCGTCAGAGTTTGTAGCATTGGCTTCTTGTAGCAAAGAGGCAGAGTGGCTAAGGAATCTCTTGTTAGAGATTAAGATATGACCAAAACCTATGCCACTGATATCTTTGCATTGTAATAGTGAAGCAACTCTATCATAGGATCTATAGCCATGTCTATAATGGAAAGTCCAGGCATATAGGACAGAGATATAGTTGTGTCAGACAGTTAATCACAGAAGGTGTGATTACCATTAGTTATGTAAAGTCAAGTGAAAACTTGGCTGACCTCTTAACAAAGGGACTTGCAATGGATTTCGTGTGGAAAACATCAAAGGGGATGGGTCTTAAGCCTAGTAACATAATCACTCTTAGTGGAAATTCGACTCAATGCTTGAAGAAACATAAAGTCTTGAGTTTAATGAGCCCAAGTACACCATATGTCGTGATTGCAAGCACTTAGTTTTATTTTATTTTCATTCCAAGGTTGAAGTGCTTGGTACTTGTAATGTGAAAAGAAAATGATGAGTTAGCAAACTCTTAATAAGCTTATAATTAGGTTGTTAGGGTACTGTAAATTATAGGGGTACTCTTAGTAAGCTTACCTATTGAGTGTACGAGGTGTTGCTGCTTTCTATGAGTCCAAGGGCTTGACTCTAGAGCGCTCATGAAATAGGAAATAGACACAAGGCCAATCCATGTGTCGATTTGTTTGAATACTTGAGGTAACATGTACTGTGCATGAGACATTTCGGTTAGTCGTATAAGATTGGTAGTTCAAAGACAATTCTACTATGCCATCTTAACTAACTTTGAGGTGTCTTCACTAAGTGAATGATTCAAATCGTAAGATAGCTTCATCTATGCATAAGGTTGCCGAGTGAACCAAGAGTTATCATCTGATATTTTGAAAATAGTGGGGGAATGTTGGGGAATTTTCAAAATGATTTTCAAAATTTATAGTTTAGTTTTTGGGTGTTTCAAAACCTTTATTATTTTTATTTGGAAAACTTGAAATAAGCTTGGGGACTTTGTCCCACATTGGAAAGGGAGCAAAACATGGAGCACTTAATAAAGTGCTACATGGAATATTCTTTGAATATGAAATTGTGGGATGGATGCTAGTGTGCATGCACTTACACCGCAAGCACCATCCATATACGCACACGCACATGCGTGGTGTGGGCAGTGGGCTGTGTGGCGTTTGATGGCGTACTTTGCACTTAGCACGGATGCATCGGTGTAAGGTGCCATGAGGGCGCTTTCCTATTTGCATCGGATAGGTTGGAGCGATGACGTAGATCCAACGTGGCATGGATGACGTGGAATACAGTTAACTCCACGTAGAAGTGATATGGCGTCTGTTGGCGATGAGTCAATCAACCAATCAAACGGTTGCGTGTCCAATCTGGAGTGGCTTGATCATAGCCGTTGATTGGAGATGCACGCGATTGTATGGATGAGATGGCACCCAATTGTGATCAGGTATGATTAGTCAAGGCATCTATTCGGTGTGAGAATGATCTGCACCATAGATCGTCGATCCAACGGTCAGACCTAATCGGATACGATTAAAGGATATGACCATTTGATTAGATGCATCAAGGCTTATAAATAGACTGCGATATCAGCCATTTCAATCCATCTAAAAATTCAAAAAGCATTCTTGCAATTCTCTCTCTCTCTTCCTCTTGATTTAGAATTTTCAATCAAGAGTTTCTTAAGCAAGTTTATGTTTTTCTTACTGATAATTAAATTCTGTGGACTTGATTATTAGTGTCTTGATTTTCTTGATTATATCAAGAGTATTCTGATCTATTTTCGTTAGTGCAGATGTCGGTAGACTTGATCTTTAGATCAAGCTTCATTGTATCTTGGAGGTGAATTTGCTGTAACCCTCTGCACACCTTTTGGTGGGTGCAAATATTGTCTTTAAAAAAGCGATTAAGTAATGCGACTTGAAGTACCAAATTTTTGTTTTATATAGATAAGATTATTGCCAAGTTTTGAAAACCCGAAGACCACCATCTGAAGAATTTAAAACGAATTGTTCCAACTATTTATTAAAAAGTTTAGGGAGATGTGGACTTGTTTAAGTAATTTTTTATTTTTTAGTGGATTGATTTGCTGTCGGTGGCCAATGATTTTTCTTCATTGAAAGTGTTTAATTATAATTTTTTTCTCGTTAAATATCTTTTAGTCTTAATTGCATAGATCTAATTTGATTTGTTTAAAATTAAATTAAATTATAATTGTGTTAATTGTTCAATTGGTTAATCATATTGTAATTGTGTTAATTGTTTAATTAGTTGAGTAGTCGGTGGAATTTAAGGGACACTTTTTTATAAATCCCTTCTTATGTTTCATTTAGTCCACATTATTTTCTTATATTTCAATAAGTCATATGAGTAACATAGTTACCAAAATATCCCTAATAATATTCACATTTACAGTGTGAATGTTCTGTGATGTGAATGATAACACCGTCGATGCGAATGTTCACACCGTCGATGTGAACGTTAACATTTCAATGTAAACGTTCACACTGTCAATGTGAATATTCATATTATAAAATATGAATGTTCGCATCACTAAATTGCTAACCGTTCAAAAAATATTTATAAGGGTAGAAATGTTCATAAAATACTTTAAATATGAGAATTATGATTTGGTAGATCAAATGTTCAAATAATAAGATTTATTGGAATACAAGAATATCTTATAGACTAATTGAAATACAAACATTTGAAAAAGGATTTTCTAATAAATCTCCCGGAATTTAATCTAAATTCTAAGTCAACAAATCACAGATTAGTAAATTTCGGATATATGTATTTGTCTCCCCCTCTCTCTCTCTCTATATATATATATATATATTAATGGTGCCTACCTACCTAATGGGTGTTTTATTTTTGCACATGATAGGGGTTAGTTGTTAATATTTAATAGGTAAATTACAACGCAAGTTGGCGTTTCGAGAAAATTGATAAAAAGTCCATTTTAAAGAGAGTATAAGGCATCATATCCAATATAAAGTCTTATTTGATGATAAGGACGCGCCGAAAAAATTCGCTGGCGGTAGTAGGTGGTGGTAGTGAGGTAGAGAAATGTGTGATATTCAACAGATAGGAAAATAGGTTTGAATTTCAATAGATAAATAAATTAGGTGATTTCAAGAGATAGACAAATAAATTGATTTCAACAAATAGTTATCCTTTTGGCCAGTCAAAAGATTTAGAAATAGACTTATGGCCTGAGTGTCCCAACGTCTTTCTATAGACTCAAACCTAAAATCTCACTCACTTTGACACCTAAGTGTTGCTAAATCTAAAAAATATAAATTTTAATTTAAGGGCTATTTTGGAAAGATGGTTATAATCAACTTTTTGGTTAAAAGCTGATTATAATCAGCTTTTTGTGAGAGAGGGAAGTGGGTTATAATCTGAAAAGTGAATTATAACCCACTTCCTAAAAGACCCCTAATATATATATATATATATATATATATTATGCAGCTTGAGCGGAAAAAGTGTTGTCTATTAGACACCTCCTCTCTATATAAATTTATATTTTAAATAAGTTAAAAGGACATTTTCGAAAATCAAAATCTATGACATTTTGTGTTAACACCATCTGCACACAAATATATATTAGTTGTCCAGCAATTCCTGTTAATGAAAGTATTTATCAAATGGATTTAATATATAGTTTTAAAAAATTGATTTAATATAAATTTGAAAGTGGTTCAATCAACCTCATTAGATGATCAAAAAAAAAAAAAAAAATCCTCATTATATTATGAAAAAGTCATTTTTTTTAATATATATTTTAAAGTAAAATTGAATCCAGCTAGCTTATAAAGATTAACTTCACTACAATTAACTTATAAAGTCTTCGTTTTAAAAAAATATATGTTTATTTCTCATTCATTTTGGGTTGTTGGGTTTGGATTTGGGTTGGTGGCTTAATAATTGGTTCTTAGGTAGATTTTATTGACTTTTTAATTATTGTAAGTTAGTGATTTGTTTGATATTATAATATTTCTTATAATTGTAATTACTCTCCTACCAATTAATAAAAAAATAAAAAAAAACAAAAATCAATTTTATTTGTACAAGTCCCATTACAATCCGTAGTTTAGTAGTTTCGTTGAACAATCTAAGATTGTAGGTACGGTTTTACTTTTATAAATATATATTTTGTAGTTAAATATATATGTATGCACGTAGAGTTATTGATTAATTTAAGGGTTTTATTTTTTATTTTTTATTATCTTTCTTCTAATTTATTTTGGTATAGTCATTTTTTTAAGTCAATAGATAGGAGAGAGTAATATATTAAGAGAAATCATCAAACAGATCGTAATAGTTAGTTGATTTTTTTTTTTTTTTTTTTTTTTTTTTTTGTGTGTAGTTGATTTGATGGTTATGAGAAAAAAATAAAATAATTATGATTTGAATAAAATATTTTATTTTATTTGTCTTTATTAGTTAATTTAGTCAAAAATGTCACCAACCCAACTTTCCAAATAAATTTATCACCGCAAAAGATATTAAATTTCTCTCCAGGAGAATTGAACTGGAGAGCTCATTTAGCTACTTTCTCTGGTTGCTAAATTTAGTATAATGATTTGGTAATATAGATGTGATTATTTTTGGAGATTTAAATAGAGGGTTGTAATAATTTTTCCAAATCAACGAGTTTTACAACTTAAAAGATTGGTAACCTTAAGGAAAAACTATGATACACCACTTATAACTTTACCAAAAAAAAAATGGTATAATTTTAATTTTTTGAATCATAATTAAAAAAAATAAAAAATGTCATAACTAAAATCAGAGTAAATTACACTTTACCCCGTAAAGTTTCACTCATTTCTCACTTTAGCCCTTTAAATTTGATTTTTCCCACTTGTATCCTTCATGTTTGGAATCATTTCCACTTTGGTCATTGAAATTTGATTTTTCCCACTTTAGCCCTTCACGTTTGTAATCCTTCCCACTTTGACCCTTTATATTTATAATCATTCTTACTTTGGCCCTTCATGTTTGTAATCATTCCCACTTTACTCTTAGACTAACTTTCATCCAAAAAAGTAACAGAATTTGTCACATTACTAACACATTAGCTCCATATGTGATTAAAAAATTCACTAAAGATACAAAAAATAAAAAAAAAAATGGAATTTTTTTTGTCTTTAGTGAATTTTTTTTTTCAAATTTATTTATAAACATTATTACGTTATAAATGCATCTAGATTAGATGTAGCTAAAAAAATAAAAACAAATTTAACTAAAAAAAGAAAAAAGTTCACTAAAGACGAAAAAAATTATAGTAAATTTTTCATTTCAGAATTGACAATACAGGTGTTTAAGTTAGTATATTTTCATTTTTTTCGTCTTTAGTAAACTTTTTTTCTTTTTTTAGTTAAATTTGTTTTTATTTTTTTAGCTGCATCTAATTTAGATGCATCTATAATGTAATAATGTTTATGAATAAATTTGAAAAAAAAAGTTCACTAAAGACTAAAAAAAATGCTAATTTTTTTGTTTTCTATTTTTTATTTTTTGCATCTTTAGTGAATTTTTTACATTACACATGGAGCTGATGTGTTAGTGATGTGGCAGATTCTATTAGTTTTTTGGATGGAAGTTTGTCTAGGAATAAAGTAGGAAGGATTGCAAATATGAAGGGTCAAAGTCAGATGGATTGCAAACAAAAAGGGCCAAAGTGGTAATAATTAAATTTAAGGGGCGAAAGTGGAAAATTGGTGAAACTTTAGGGGGCACAGTGTAATTTACCCATAAAATAATATCGTAACTAAAGAAAAGAAATTAATCATAAATAAAAAAGAAAATGACATAATTAAAGATACATATAGGATACATTTTTAAAGGTGTGCATTAGAATTTTCCTAATAGAAATTTTTTCTTTTTGTTGTTTTTGGTAAGACACACACATGACAAATTAATGTTATCTATATATATATATATATATACTAGTTTTGAAAGGCCCGTGTTACAGTGTATTTAAATTTTATATTTTGATAATTTTTTTTAAATTAAAATATTATTCTATGAAATTGAATAGAATACATCATTAAATATATGATAGAATTATGCGGTATGATATATATTATTTTTTGTTTTGTTATACTCCCAATGGTGTAGATTCCAATTCTATTACCATATCATTTTTAGTGAATTTACGAGTCTTTAATTTCTTCTGAATTTATATATATAAAAAAATTATGGTGTGTAACTTTTCTTAACAGATAAATATAAAACAAATGTTAAGATAATTTTCCCATCTAAAAAAAACTACGAAGATAATTCACAAAACTAATAAAGAAACAAAAAAACATACATATATACAAATGACTAATTTTATTAATATATAAATCATACTCGCATAACAAATGACCAATTTTATTGATAAGTAAATCATTAAGTAAATTAACAAATTTTAATGATATGAAAAATATTTTTCAGTTAACCATTTTGTTAATAAATAAATCATTAAGTCAATTAACAGTTTTTAATAATATGAGAAATATTTTTCAATAAAAAATTTTGATAATTTATTATTATATGTGAGAACTTTTTTTTTCCCTGAGTATTGTGTTAAATTAAAATTTATAACAAACGATAGTTGTAATTTCTAATATTATAGGATCGATTCATATTTTAAACCAATCTTATGGGTGTATTTGTAATTTGTTAAAAAAATAAAAGATTTATGTTTCATAATTGACCAAAAATATTTGCGTAATTACGAAAAAATGTATTGCATAATTGACCAAGAATATTTGTGTAATTATGAAAAAACCTTCACTCAATATATAGGCCACCATTAGTAAATTATTCAAAATGAAAGGGTAAAATTGAAAAGAAAAGACAAATCTCAAGCAGCTAAACGGTTCTTATATATATATATATATATTAGGGAAAATGAGATTTCTAATGAGAAGGCTCTTGTAAAACTCAAAACCCTCATACTATTTTTCTAGAATTCTTATTTTTTAAATAATTAAAAAATCTTCTATTTGCTAGTTTTTATTGAATCATTTAAAAATATAATAATTAATCCATTTATATCCCTTGATTTTCAAATGGAAAGTATACTAATCCATATCAAAATTCAAATTTGAAAGATTCTCATAATATTTTAGTATAAGGAATATCAGTTTGACTCTAATTTAAATTCTTTCGTCAGACTTATATCTTACCCAAATATATAAATCTCAAAACCCCAACTTATATGACAATATGAAATTTGGGAAAAAGATTAGAGAAGAGAAGGAATCCTGTAGAGAAATTAAACAGGTAATTTGACTAATTATACAATATTTTTGGCATCTTATATGAAAAGAAACACATGTTTGAATCTCATATTGTGTTTTTTCTCCTTTTTTTTTTTTTTTGTGCTCTTCATAATCTAAGTTAGTTGAAATTATAATAATGTGGTAGATGCGATTGTGACTCCGAAATCTATTGTTCATTTTTTAAAAATTTACAAGTACAATATACAGGGAAAAAATATCAGTGACAACAAAGGGTTAACATACCAACACAAAAGTGATGTTTTGCGATGCAATTGGAGTTCACACTTTTTTTTTTTTTTGAGAAAATTCTTACCAATCAAAAAGAGTATTTGGAACACATTCACGAGTTTGAAATAAGTTTTTGTTCAATTCCATTTATTTTTTATTATATTTTTTCTTCAATTATATTAATTTATGTGTTCCATTTTGTTGTAATACATAAGGAGGATGCTCGATTTAAAGCCAAATATAACTAAACTTAATTATGTAACTCTATAACATTTTTGCTTACATTTTATTTATTTATTTGAGATATTCATGGGTCTAAATTTGTTTCTTGGAATATTTACCAATAAATCCTATCTCACAAACTGTTATACCAATCAGTTCCACTTTTATTCTTTTGTTTTGTTAAGTCCTGCTGGTGGGAGATTTGTTCTTTTGTGGTTCTATTTTCTATGTTTGGTTTGATTGTGTGGACGATTGTGCCCTTTGTTTGAGTGGGACGTGTTTCGCGGGACCACTTTCGTGTTTGGAAACGTTGCAGATTTGGTTGTTTGTGATGTGGGAATAAGGTGGTGTGTGATGTGGGTTGAGTGGTTGTGTATGGAAATACTTGGTCAAATAAGTTGTGTGAATGGACCAATGAAGGTGGGGACCACAAAAAGTGGTAAACAATGTTTTGGTGTGGAGTTGGGTATGTGGAGGTTTGGGCTTTATTTCTTTTTTGTACTGACATTGCAAGGGTGTGGGTATATGGATGTTTGTGTGCCATGTGGCAACTAACAAAAACACAAGTGTAGTACAAAACCCCTTAGTGCGCTTTACCCTTGTGTGACACCCCAATTATGTATCACGTGACACACATACAATACCTCCCTCTCAGATTCACAAGTGTGTGCCACACGCGCCTAAACCTGATCCCCTTATATACAGTAGTACCGCATATATTAATCTGTTAACTGAGGGCATTCACATCTTTCAAAAAACGACAAGACTAAACGGATCATTAAAAAAAAAAAGGGGGACCAATTGGATCATAAGATCAACATTTGGGATTTATTGGTAAATCTCCCTTTGTTTCTTTACATATATGTAGTGAGTACACTAATTAAGTAGGTTTTTAAATGATAGGTTTCACTTTTGTAGTAAAAAAATCTTATGCACAAAGGAGCATTTCAAGCAAATGGATCTCAAATTTGTTAATAAATATACAAATAAACTTCTTTATTTTTAACTCATAATAGTCGTTATATATATAATAAAAACCAATTGCAAACAAGGTCTTTTGGACTCATTTGAAGAACAAAAATTCAAAATACATATTTTTTACTTAATTATTATTTAATAGTTAATTTCAAGGATAAATTACACTTTGCACCCCTGCATTTTGCACCAAATCTCATTTTGGCCCCTACACATGAAATTATGATAGCCATCCTCCTGCACTTATGGTCAAATCTCACTTTGGTCCTTATACATGAAATCATGATAGTTAAATCTCACTTTGGTCCCTACACAAGTGTCAATGTCTCTCTTCTGTTACTTTATTTTTAAATCTTTAACAAAATCTAATCATGTGACAAAAATTTGACTACGAAATGAGAGTAAAAGACGAAAATCATCAATGTTTCCCATCAATACACTTTATAGCGATTCCGATTTTAACTTGACTTTTTTGCATCTTAGACTCGGGTTTCTTGGTTCCATGTTGTTGTTTGTATCTTATTTCCCTTATATCTCCTTAAATATGGCTTTAGGATTATTGTGGTTGCGTTTGGGACAGGTTGGTTGCTTGGTTTCTAAACTCTTGTTGCCCAGAATTCTGCTCCTCCACTCGAGCGACACTTCTTGCACTCGAGCGGGTTTTGTGAACTCTCAGTATTTTGCAGGTCTGCAAAACTACTGGGAGAGTATATTCTATGCTCGAGCAGATCTTTATGCGCTCGAGCGAGCTTAGTTTGAGCGGCCTTTCTTACGCTCGAGCGTTGGTCTGTTGTCTGTAAAACTACTGGGAGTGTGCATTTTGTGCTCGACCGTCGTTTCTTGCACTCGAGCGGAACAACTTATTATGTCTGACACTCAAGCGTCACTTTTTGCGCTCGAGCTGACTGTGCGTATATCAATTTGAGAAGATCACTTTTTACATCATTTTTTCATAACTTTCTCTCTCAAAACCCTAGATCTAGAGCTTCTCTCTCTAAAACTCACTCTCTATCTCTCTACTTTTCCACCTAGATTTAGTGGTTTCTCCACCCTGCTCTCTTTGTTAAAAAGGTAAAGCGTCTCAAGAGCTCCATTTTGGTCGGAACAAGATTTAGTTTCGGCGTCTTCGAAGTTCCTCCATTGTTGGTTTGGTCTTCTAAGCTTGAGGTAATCACTTTCTACACTCTCTTATGGTTTTTAACTTAGTTATTTGTTGTTGTGTAAATAATGTTAAGATTTGGAGGATTTTAGACAAACCTAGGGTTTTGGTTTAAAATCAAAAGAGGGATTTTCAAATGAAGGTATTAAAAATGGTTATGGGTATAGATATAAGGATGTGTTGTGTTGAATTTGTTGATTTTGACACATGGGTTGGATTTGGAGGAGAATGGAGTTTTGCTCTAAAATGTTTTAAATAATTATTTTGTATAAAAATGAAATTGGTATTGGAAATATGAAATTGGTTGAATGTTTATATAAATGGTGGAGTTGGGTGTGTATTGTCTCTCACATATGGAAATTTGGATAGTTTATCTGTCTTGGAGGTTGTATATCAGTTTAGAAATATCTGTTTTGGGCTATCGGTGGAGAATAGCTATGATTATTGTACAAACTGCATGAGGATTAGGTGAATTGAAACTAATCTCTTATTGGTTATCATTGAACATGACTGTGTTTTAATACATTGTATATGTATAATGTTTGAGAGGAGAAAGGGGATGGATTCTAGTGAATTAAATTGGCATATGTATCCAGAGTAAAAGTCCCGAAAATCGCTTGCATACATGGGTGTCGATCCCGCCGATGAAATTTTCGTAAAATGACAAATGAGCGTATTTGTATGATAACTGTATTGATTTGAGACCTGATGAGTTTTATTCTCAGTATTGGGTGATTGAACGAAATGGATATGAACAATGAAATAATATATAAAACTTGGCATACTATGATCTTGTAAACTATGAATGATTTTATCGCAGGCATTGCATATGCACATTATACTTATATCTTTGTTAAGATTTATATATTGTGTTAGATTGTTTTTACTGAGCTTTGACTCACCCTATTTGGGAAAAATTATTTTTAGGTGTTGGTGATATGCCTCCGTCAAGGACTTAGGTTGGGAGGATTGTGGAGCTGAGGGCTCAATAGTGTTTATTTTGTAATTAACCTTTTGTACAAGCCTATGGCTTTATGTGTATTGAGCTTATGACTTATTTTTGTTGTAACCAAGCAGTGATTTAGAAAGATTTAAGCCACTAAGACATGTGATTAACTATGTAGCTTTCACTCCTCTTTGTAATTGTTATCTTTTGTATATTAACTCTGATTAATGAAAGTTTTTTATTGTATCAATATTATTTTGTATTGGTGTTTGGAGTTGGATTCTTGTAATTATTTTGGGGGCGTTACACACTTTGTCTTACGTGATAAGTACGTGAGAGTTATAATACAATATATATATATATATAGTCATCTTAATCTGTCAATTTATATCTGTGTTTTCCACTTTGTTATTAGCCACCCAATCTTCGTCCCTGTCCTTGGTCAGTCATTTAGTTAGGCAGTGTTGGATTTTAGGGGTCCTCCGAAATGGGTATGTGTGAAAGCCTAGTATGTGAAAACATGATAAATTTAGACAATGTATTAAGATTCTTGTAAAACTGTTTAATTAAAGAAAAATGAGTCGATTATTTAGAAGTAACTCTTCAGTCAGTTCTAGGTCAACAACTTTGCCCTCAATACCTAATCAAGGATTAGTAATTAATGAAGAAGAATTAGAAATACAAAATGATAAACTGGATTTAAGTTGGAATATACCAAAATTATCAGTTAAAGAGATTTATAAAACTACGTTTTTACAATCTGCTTTTAATGTTAATCTGCATGTTAAAACATTAGAACAAGTTTATGCTTTAGAAAAGCCTAGAGAAACCTGTCACTTATTTGATGCTAACACTATTAAACGTCATTTAAAAACTGGTCACAATTTTATTCATTTAGGATTAATTCAAGTTGGAATCAAACCATTAACTCCACAAGGTAAAAACTTCTGTTTTATTATGTTTAAGAGATGCTCGTTTTATTGATTATAATGATAGTTTAATGGGTATGGTGGAAACTGGTCTTCACAAAGGACCTATTCATTTTAATTGTTTTCCTGATTTCACACTCAGTCTTAGAGATCCACACATATTAGATGCATTAACTTTAAATATTCAATTAAATGGTTCATTTACTAATATGAAAGAAAAAACTCATAATATTGCTTTAATTTACCGTGTCCATTATAAATGTATTAAAACCAATTTAAATGTTCAAGCTTTACATAAAAGTCCTAAGGATAAAACATTACTGATTCAAACTAGTAACAATGATACTAATATAAATATCCCTCAAATGATAGAATGGAAAGATATTACTCTCCCTGATCAATTGATTACGGTCAATGAAAATTACAAATATAATCAACAACAATCCACTAGTCAAGATATCCAAGATATTGAACAATTTACTGACGGTTCAGTCCGTATTAAATTTAATCGTAGTCAATCTTCTAAACATAGTACTTCTAGTATACCTACTGATGTTGAAACTGAAGATGAAATATTTAATACTCCTTTATTCCGAAAAAATAGTCAAATTAATCTTGATCAACCCTTCCATAGTAAATTAAAAGGCATTGATAACTCCACTACTTCTCAAATTAGTAAACCTGTTTACTCTACTCACACATTTCCCTGAAGAAGATACTGAATCAAATAATTCCCCTACTCAAACTGATTTCGAAGTAATACCTCCAATCAATCCTCAATTAATGACAATTAGTAAATCTTTTGCTCCTGATCTTGATAAATTACATGTTAAATTTAAATCTAAAGAAAATAGGACTAAAAGATATGCTTATCGTGCTAAATATTATTCTACTCAACAATCTAAACTTACTAGAAAATGGTATGATTTTATGATTGAATATAGTATGGAAATTTCTTTCTTTGAATATTTAGACAACTATTACAAAAAGGTTAATACAATCACAAAACATAAATGGAACACTTCTCCTAATACAACTGTTAGCTCTAGTCATCCTCCTTTATCTAATATCATTATTGAACATCAAGGATCTGAAGTCCCAGCCTCTCCTTTTAAGTTGCCTGGCACTGACCCTGAAATTTAAAAAGTTATTGAACAAAATAATTATACTAATCAATGTTTAAAAACAATTGGTAAACAATTAGATAAACTAGAAACTAAGATTATTCTGCTAACACTACATCCACTAAACAATCTTTAGATCAACCTTTGATTAACTTACCCAGTAATCGTTCTAAAAGAAATAGTTTAGTCACTCAAGATACTTCTACTGTTAAAGCTATAGAACAACTATTCACTAAATTAACTACTTCTGAACAAGCTTCACCATCTAAGGAAAAAGGTCTTACTGTCCTAAACCAACCTTTAGACAAGGCTTCTACTCAATCAGAAACTGATACAACTGATAATGAAATTAATCAATTAGCTCAACAATTTCAATCTTCTAATCTTAATAAACTCCACTATCCTAAACCTCAACCGACTACTCTTACTAAAAATTGGTATTCTCGACCTACTCCACCTGACCTCCAATATGAAGAAACTAATCTTTCTAATCAATTTTCTGTATCTGCTAAAAAATTATACGAATGGAATATTGATGGTCTTAGTGAAGATCAAATACTTCAAAAATTAAATCACTTATCTATGGTTGCAAATAGTTATCTTACTAACTACCCTGATTACTCTCAACCTGAAATTACTTCTTTAATTACCTCTGGTTTTACCGGTATGCTCAAATCTTGGTGGGAAAAATACCTTACTGAAGATCAAAGAGAATCAATCTTACATGCTAATCAAAAAGATGAAAATGATTTACCAATCTTTGATGAAACTATTGGCTATTACAAACCTGATGGTGTTAACACATTAATCTATACCATAGTTAGACATTTCATAGGTACTCCTACTAATATATATTCTCGCATACATGATCAACTTAGTAACCTTACTTGTCCAAAATTAAGTGATTTTAGATGGTATAAAGATGTATTTACCTCTAGAGTTATGTTAAGAGAAGATTGTACTAAATCTTTTTGGAAAGAAAAATTTATTAACGGATTACCTAGTTTGTTTGCTCACAAAATTAGAGATGTTCTTAGTCAACCTACTGGTATCATTGAATATGACAATTTAACTTATGGTGATATCATTAGCACTATTCAAAAAGAAGGATTAAGAATGTGTATTGATCTTAAACTCAGTCAAAAGCTACTAAAGATAAACATAAGGCTAAATATGAATTAGGTAATTTTTGTGAACAATATGGTTTACCTCCTGTTGCACCTTCCCGTAGGAAAACACATAAAAAACATAGTAAATCCCATTACAAATATTCAAACAAGTATAAAAAGAATTATTCACCTTCTAAATCAAATGATAAATTCTATACTAAACCTAAAAAGAAATATTACAAGAAATCACATCCAAAAGCTAAATCTAATAAAGATATTACTTGTTACAACTGTGGTCAAAAAGGTCATTATTCTAATAAATGTAAAGAAAAAAAAAATTAAAAGATAAAGTTAATCAACTTCAAATTAATGATGAATCAAAAAATCAATTATTTGAAATCTTTCAATTAAATCAATCTGTTAGTAATTCCTCTTCTGATAATCCTAATACTTCATCTAATTACAATTCACCTAGTGAAGATTCTGATAATAATATAGAATTAGGATGTAATGATGTTTGTTGTAAACCTGTTAAACAAATTAATGTTCTTACTAAACAAAATCAAGAAGAAACTGCTCTTATTGAATTAATTAGTAGACTTGAAGATTCTGAATTAAAAAAGAAATATACTGATAAATTAAAATCTTTGTTAATCAATACTAATCATAAACCTAAGTTTGATAAGCCTATTATTAGTCTATCTAAAACCTTAGAAAGATTTAAAAATAAACAAAGAAGTTACCTTACAAGATTTACAACAAGAAATTAATCAGATTAAACAAACCATTAAAGATTTACAAAATAAAGATCAACATTTAGAAGATGAAATTATACATTAAAACTTAATAAAAATTTAGATAATTTCCAAACCAATAATGTTTCTCCTAATGAATCTGAACATGAATCTGATGAACCTACTAACCCTGATAAACTTTTATTTGATAATCGATCACATCAATCTCAATCTCAATCTCATAATCATGAAGATAATAGATTAAATCTCCTTAATAAAATCCATATTCAAAAATGGTATTCTAAAATTAAAATAGTTATTAATAATTTTGAATTAGATGTTATAATTGATACTGGTGCCGATCTTAATTGTATTCAAGAAGGATTACTCCCTACTAAATATTATGAAAAATGTCGTGAAAAATTAACTTCTGCTAATGGTAGTAAAATGCATATTAAATATAAAATACCTAAAGTTCATATATGTCAAAATAATGTTTGCTTTAAAACTTCCTTTGTTTTGGTAAAAATATGACTGATAAAGTTATTTTAGGAACACCATTTATATTTTTACTATACCCATTTACCACCTCTAGTGAAGGAATAACTACTCATGTTTTAGGTCAACCTGTTACTTTTAAATTCTTATCTCCTCCTGAAATATTAGAATTAAATCAATTAAAAGATTGTTCTATTTCTCAAACGATTAATCGATTAACTCGTCATTTAAGATATCTTAAAGAAGAAATTAATTACAAAAGAATTGATCAACAATTAACTAATCCAGTTATTATTTCTCAAATTAATGAATTTAAATTAAAATTAGAAACTACTGTTTGTTCTACTTTACCTACTGCATTTTGGCATAGGAAAAAACATGTAGTCACATTACCATATATTAAGAATTTTCATGAAAGTCAAATTCCTACTAAATCTAGACCTATTCAAATGAATCATGAATTACTTGAAATGTGTAAAAAAGAAATCAATGAACTATTAAAAAATCGAATAATTAGTCCAAGTAAATCACCTTGGTCATGTCCTGCTTTTTATGTGAATAAAAATGCTGAATTAGAACGAGGTGTCCCTCGCTTAGTCATCAATTATAAACCATTAAATAAAGTTTTAGAATGGATTCGATATCCTATTCCTAATAAAAAAGATTTGATTAAAAGACTTAGTCAAGCTGTTATTTTTAGTAAATTTGATTTAAAAAGTGGTTTTTGGCAAATACAAATTCATCCTAAAGATAGATATAAAACTGCTTTTACTACACCTTTTGGTCACTATGAATGGAATGTCATGCCATTTGGGTTAAAAAATGCTCCTAGTGAATTTCAAAATATAATGAATGATATTTTCAATCCATTTAGTCATTTTTCCATAGTTTATATAGATGATATTCTTATTTTTTCAAAATCAATTAGTGAACACTGGAAACATCTTACTGCATTCTTTTATACCATTAAGAGTCATGGTCTAGTCATTTCTGCTCCTAAGATTAAATTGTTTCAAACCAAAGTCAGATTTTTAGGTTATGATATTCACCAGAATACTATTTTACCTATTAGTCGTTCCATTGAATTTGCGTCTAAATTTCCTGATGAAATCTTAAATAAAACCCAATTACAACGTTTTTTAGGATCACTTAATTACATTGCTGAATTTTACAAAGACCTTAGGAAAACTTGTCAACCCTTGTTTGATAGGTTAAAAGACAATCCTCCTCCTTGGTCTTTTACTCATACTGCTATTGTTAAACAGGTTAAACAATATGTCAAGTCTCTTCCTTGTCTTGGTATTCCTACTGAAAATTCATTCAAAATTATTCAAACTGATGCCTCTGATATTGGTTATGGTGGCATCCTTCTCCAGAAAATTACTCCTCAGTCATCTGAACAAATTGTTCGTTATCATTCTGGTGTT
Organism: Camellia japonica; assembly: GCA_030407325.1. NCBI lineage: Eukaryota > Viridiplantae > Streptophyta > Magnoliopsida > Ericales > Theaceae > Camellia > Camellia japonica. Next base: position 68,470,014 of record JAPPVO010000013.1, on the reverse strand, counting down.
TGGAATAAAGCACAAAAGAATTATAGTACTATTAAACAAGAAATTTTATCTACTGTTTTATGTATTAGTAAATTTCAAGATGATATTTTAAATCAAAAATTTTTACTTCGTGTTGATTGCAAATCTGCTAAATATGTTTTAGAAAAAGATGTTCAAAATCTTGCTAGTAAGCAAATTTTTGCTCGTTGGCAATCTATTTTAAGTATTTTTGATTTTGAAATTGAATATATACCTGGTTGTCAAAATTCTATTCCTGATTTTCTTACCCGAGAATTTTTACAGGGTGGATAGTGAGTTACATCATGCCCATTCCCTCTATTCCTTACCATAAACACCAGATTAAACACTATAAAACCTTATCAAACATACTGCTCGCGCCTTGCCTTTTCTCAAATCAACCCATTTACCTACTAAAAGAGCCCAGTACATACAATTTCATCAGAAACAACAACTTTCTCATTATATTAACTGTTTACATGAAGATACTGATCAATTAGATATCCTTAGTGAATGTTAATTTATCTCCTCTATTTCACAGATGTCTCGTCCACGGCCTCCTTCCAAAGCCTTGGTCCCTTCTAGTCAACCTTTTGTTCGCCTCCCATGGAGTTAGTAACGAAATACCATCCTGCTGAATTGGTTAACCGTTACCAAATTCTTGGTAACATTCCTAAACCTAGTTATACATCTGCTTTGGCTACTGATCCTTTTGCTTCATCTAGTCAAGCAGTTACTCCATACCCTCCTAATCCTATTAAATCAGCCCGATCTGATTATGTTAAATCCACCACTACTAATCTCTTTTTCAAAGAACCTAGTCACCCAAAGAGTCATACTGTTCATGATCTGGTTAAATCTTATTTTCCTCTGGATGGCATTTTATTCCTCTCCATCCAGAAAAAACAATTACTTTCTACAACAAACCATCAATTTGTGATTAAACCCATTTATGATCGCACTTACACAAGTAAAATTGTGTACCATTCACTTTATATTCACAACTTTGTTTCTCTGGTTGATTGGGGTTCTCCTTATCAACTACGAGATCTGCCTGGTCATTCAATTCAATACAATTACTATGATTACATTGACGCTTGGTTCAAAGTCCTCTTGTATCAAAATGAGTCAAACAGTCACTCTTGGTTTCTTCAATTTGATCAAAAGTTCAAATCCGAATTACCTACCTGGTTTCTGCGATGGTGGACTCAGTATGGCGCCATTTCAGAAATCTTCCCATCAGTCATTATGGATCAAGTCAACTATTTTTCCACTGTTTTCTCATTCACTCCTCAGCAAAGGAAATTCCCTCCATTACTTATTTTTATATCCAAATACAAAATCCCCTGGATATTCAAATGGCAATATGGTATTTCTGATGATGTTATTTACCGGCAACACATGGTTAAATGGTGGGATAATTTCAAGATTCCACGAATTGTTGAAATTGTTCAAACTGAATTCCAATCAACATTCATGCCCTTACACTTGCCATGGTTAAAGCTCAATCTTGGAAGCCCATCATCCAGTTCTTCCAAGCCCAAGTCATCCAAATCAAAGATTAAATCCAAGTCAGCAAAGTCCAGTACTGACCAGCCCAAGTCAAAGGATAAGTCCAAATCAAAGGTTAAGCCCAAGTCCAAGTCATCCAAAGATAAGCTCCTCCAAATGGCTCGTCTTCTCATAGCCCAAGCCAAGTCATACTCGGATAACAGCAGTTCAGAAGATGGTTCAGATAGTTCAAACTCTTCTGAAGGTTCAACTACTCAAAATCCATATGGACCCGAGTTTCAAGATGCTCAGGACCCATATGCTTAATTCAGTCATTGGATTCTATATAGCTATAATTATCAGCTTCAATCAATACTCGTTTTGAGAAAAGCTGCTGATATATATATCTATATTGATTCCCTCAGTCACATGCCTCCAAGCAATGAATAGTGAAAAAAAGTCAACTTTACTATTCACTATTCATCAAAAAGTCAACATTACTATTCATCATTCATCATAATTCATCCAACCGACAAATTCAGCACAGTAAAAAGCAGCCATCAGCTTTAGTCACTCACCGAAAGTAGCAGACAACTCCCATGTGCTCCTGATGCTCCTGATGCTCCTTTCAAGTCAAAATCATTCACTCACAAGGCTCACAGTATTCACTCACAAGACTAACAGTAGTAGTCTCTTTTGATTATAAAAGAGCCTATTCATTCAAGAATAAAGTAGAGTTAGAAAAATTGAGAGCATTCATTCCTCAAGAAAATAGCTTTCTCTGTAGTTTTATATTTTCAAAAATTGTTTTCAGTTTACAAATTATGTATTTTGAAGAACTGCTTGCTTCATTCCAGTAAACAATTGTAAGTTTTATTAATGTTTATTTGAAGTTATTGCTAAACTGTTTTATGTTTTCCGTTTATTACTATTATTATTTTAGTGTTACTTCCTGCTTCCGTTCCCTTATATATATATATATATATATATTTGTATGCTAAAAATTGGGATAGAGAGACAAGAAAATAGATGAATAGATAGAAGATTGTGTTATCGTGAAAAATAGAATTTCGTGATTCCAATTTATGCAAAATCCTAGTTCATCTTCTTAATCGTTCACAATTTGCGTTTTGTTTTAACCTAATACAGTCATAATTTGATGTAAATTTTGGGACAAAGTGTGTATTGGTGGAAAATGTAGATGATTTTCCTCTTACCTTCATGTCGTAGACACATTCTTGTCACATGATTAGATTCTGTTAAAGATTTAAACAATTGAGTAACAGAAACTGAACATTGACACTTGTGTAGGACCAAAATGATTTGACTAAAAATACAGAGGGTTGACTGTCACAATTTCATGTGTAGGGAACCAAAGTAGGATTTGATTAGAAGTGCAGGGGGGTTCACTGTCATGATTTCATGTGTAAGGACCAAAGTGAGATTTGGTTTATAGTGCAGGGGTGCAAAGTGTAATTTACCCTAATTTCAATTACATTATTGAGTGCCATGTAATTTTTAAACAGATTGAATTCAATATGTGAATACTTCAATAAAAGTTTGATTAATTTCTTATAAACAAAATTATTATTCAACGTGTTGAAATTATAAATACATTACATATTTATAATCAAAACTTTAAAACTTAATTTAAATAAATATATTTTATGTATTTAGACAAAAATCATAGGTGAGAATTTGTTTTTCTATGATTGTCGAATTTTATATTCACATGCATAACATGTATCATTGTCAGAGAAACATTCTCAAGTTATGCACGTTATATGCTTAAAACCTTATTATTTAAAATGAATGATTATATTATCATATAACACAAAGTAAAAATAAAACTAATTAAGTTTTTAAAAAGAAATGGGATGTTATTTTTTTTTATTATTTAGTAGCTTCAGACTATAAAAATTGCTTAAATTTTTAGGTTATTAACATAAAACAAAATTAAAATGAACGACTATATTATCATATAACACAAAGTGAAAAATAAAACTAACTAAAAAATAAAAAATAAAAAAATTTGATGCTATTTTTTTTATTTAGCAGCTTTAAAATAAAAAAATTGTTAAAATTTATAAGTTACTGACACAAAACAAAATTAAGAAATAAAAGCGTGATCCCTTGAATTTTTTTTTTAATTTTTAATTAAGTAGCTTTACAATACAAAAATTGTTAAATTTTTTAAGTAGTAGACACAAAATAGAGTTCAAATAGAGTTCAAATGCGTATTTTTTGACTAAACAAAATTTAAATATTAAAAAAATTATAAGTAGCATTTAACTCTTATCTAATTTGTTACTACAACTCAATATTATTTTTTAGAGTTTTTTTTTTTTTTTTTTTCACAAATTTTAAAAAAAATTATAGTGACATTTTACTTTTATCCAATTTTTAAACTACTACCATCTTCTTCTTCTATTATTAGAGTTATATTAGATTTTTTTTTTCCAGATTTATCTTATTTTATTTTTGAATTTTTAAATTTCAACTTGATTTCATTTTTCAATATTCATTTGATATTTACTAAATTTCTCTCTACCTCATTTCTAGAATTTATTTAATTTTCTCTTTCTATATTCTTATAGTTTATCTTCAAATTTAAATTTTATTTTATTTTTATTTTTATCTTATATTTACAGAATCTCACTCTTGATTTTGAGTTGAATTTATTCTTTTTCGAGAATTTATCTAATTTTTTCTTTCTATATTTTTATAGTTTATCTTCAAATTTAAACTTAATTGTTTTTTTTTTTTTTTATCTTATATTTATAGAATTCCACTCTTACTCTTTATTTTTAATTGAGTTTATTCGATTGGGTGTATTTCAAAAAAATTGAATTAGTCCTGCATATCTATATAAACATAGTCAAATCTATTATTTAAATACCCATATAAATTAATGTCATAATATTTAGTTAATTTTTAACATGTTTAATATTATTTATCACATTTTATTACTTGCCCATACATAACACAGGTTTTACGCTAACACAATCATTAGGCCAAGGGCTTGATTAATCTTGCTGGAAAATTGATAGATATAAAAAGGGATCTCATATATTCATCAGTGTATTTACTTGTGAAATTTATTTATTTATTTTTATCAAAAGTCATTGCAATGATTTATCAATAGAAAGAACTTAGGGCACTCTGGTCATAAGTCTATTTCTTAATCTTTTGGATCATTAGGCCCATGTTCTAATCTGTTTGGGCCAAAAGAACACAATTTGTTCAAAATGACAACTATCTGTTGAAATTCACCAAGCCTATTTTCTGTGTGTTAAAATTTACCAAACTACCTATCTGTTGAAATTCACCAAACTACCTATTTGTTGAAATGTGACACATGTCACTTATTCAATACCTTATCGGTAAAATATCACATTTCTTTGATTTTTTTTGGCATGTCCTTTTCATCAAATAAGATTTTACCTTAAATCTAATGCTTATAGCCTCTTTAAATTGGACTTTTCACTAATTTTCTCAAGAACTTATTCAATAATGATTTATTAAAAAAAAAAAAAAAAACTGCTCAATTGAATGGGAAATCAATTTGTTGAAGTATCAAACTCAAAATTAATTGACAATGAGTGGAGATACCCTTACATTATATTAATCAAGCGTAGGTGACTTAAATTGGCGATATGAGATTAAGTCTAACACAATTGATTAATGATTGTTTGCTGCTTAATTACTTTGAAACAAATATAATAACCTTATGCAACGATTTCAAAATATGAATACTTATAGAGGGTACTATAAAAATTTAGGGAGACTTATTTATAAGTCCTTTTTCAGAACCTTATGCTAGGTTAAGTCCTGTGTAATTTCTTATAGAGTCTCAAGTCCTATTTTCATAAGAATGTATTCCATAAGATCCTAATCTTTTTACCCCCCATTTTCCCAACCACCAAATTGACATCAATCCATGTGCTGCTTCGCAAAGGCCGAACTCGACGAGACAAAACACAAAGGATCAGAAATTGGTGGCAGTTCAGAATGTTCCGATTCACCTTCCCCTGAATTTTTATGCTTGGAAGAAGCTCTGCCAGAAACCAATCTCCACAATCTGAGAAAGCAAGGAAACAATAAAATATATATACACACACATGTACAAAAGATATAAAGAAAGAAGCCTACTTTAGCCGCATAATCATCTGTCAAAAAGATCGCATTTGAATTCACATTGGAATGTGGCACAGGTGGATTGAGGTCATGCATGTACTGAAGACAGTATGTGTTCAACGATATGCCCAAAGTGAAACACACACATAAATTGACAATAAAAATGTCAACTCACCATATATTATTGATAATTTTTTAAATTTTACAATTAATAATACAAAATAAAATATATTAAGATTATATATCTATTTCAAACAAACGGATTAAAAATAAAAATTTATTAAGTTTGCGAAACGTAACGTGACACATTACGCTACGTTTATGTAAATGTCACATTACGTTTATATAGGTGTCACGTTACGTTACGTGTAGGTGTGTCACGTTACGTTCATATTGGTGTCACGTTACGTTTATATAGGTGTCACGTTACGTTACGTTTATGTAGATATGTCACGTTACGTTTATATAGGTGTCACGTTACGTTTATGTAGGTGTCACGTTACGTTACGTTTATATCAATTTTCTATATATGGTTTTATTACTTATTTATGATATTAATAACTAATATTGAGGGTAAATGTGTCAAGAAACTTCCCATAGGACTTATGGGAACATAAATTTTTTTGTGGGACCAAATGTAGCACAAGTCTCCCTAATAGGACTTCTAAATAATTTTCCCAAAAATTTATGTAATTACATTTTTCTATGGTAAAAATATTAATATGAATATGCTAAAGTTTTCATTTAGTTTTTATCTGAGAAATTTAAATTATCTTGTCAAATTATTTGAAATAAAGAGTAGATATTGATAAAGTTGTTGACCCAGTAACAGAAAATTCTTAAACCATCACTGGTGGGTGGGTAGTAGTGGAGTGTGGGTGGAGGCAGTGGACATCCAAATGAGTTTTAATGGATACACATGTCCAATAATTTAAACTCAATTTTAATTGGGTTCTTAAGTTATAACTCATTTAAATTCATTCATACATTTAGACGGATTTAAACGCGTTTAAATAGGTGTAATTAGGCGGTTCATGGGTTGGGATTAAGTTTACCACCTCAACCATATAACTGTACTATAATATGGTTGATCAAAAGAGGAAATCAACAGAAAGATGAACTTTTTGTGAGAAAATAAGTTATACCGATTAACTGAATCAAAATGGAGCAAATGGTTGGCATAAACCAACATTTGGAAAACATCAACAGATATGAAGCATGTGCAATATATATCACAAAATGACACAGTAATAGCCTTTAGAATTGACTGTTCCATTATTTGGACTTTTAAAGTCTCAAGGTTCATCCCAGAGTTCACTAAAAAGAACTTTGAAACTTCAGAAATCTGACTAGTAACAACATGGTAAAAGCTATATCATTTTAAGCCAAGATCCTAAGATTAAAATGTCAAGCCAACACTAAAAAATAGACAGATTTAATAAAACTAAGAAAAGACAGTTAGCTGGATCCTGTAACTCCATCACCCAGCTCTTCCAATCTTTGAGGTTAAATTCGGAGACTCCACGTTATAATACTGTTGCACCACCAAAACTGAAGCTGTTGTTGAAAAATCCGGTGAAGTCAACAAACTTCCTACAGGTCCCAACTCGGGCATTCACTATTGTTCCGGTTTAATGCTAAGGCTAATTCAGTAAAAGGCGTTCGACCAACCAAAAAGAGGCTGCAGCGACTGAACTCACGGACCACAGCAATGGCTTCTACAGCGTTTCTTACATTTTTCTCTACATATTTGATTGAGCTGTCTTCTGAAATTGTTTCCTTGAACTCGCTAAGATACTCTTCATCTATTGAACCCAATTTCATGATAGAATTGTCATCCACATCAACTCTCACAATCTCTCCTACACTCTCGGGTTCCACAGAGAAGTGAATGACCGTTAATCTTATGCCAGGGTGCTCAGCCATTCGAGCCCCATAAGCAAGGGCTTCACGATCATCACGGCCTCCAAAGAAGAGAACTGTGATGAAGTAAGCAACATTACTTGCAGATACATGGGTTGATCCACCAAGCCCATGGTCGACTAGGATCCCAACTGAGCATGGTGTGTGTTCGAGTACCCTCTTGTTAACATACCGAAATTCACTTCGTGTTGTCTCTAGCGTGCCATCTAATCTCTGGTGCTTGTGAAACGGTAAAATTATGAAAGCTGTTCTTTTCCTCTCAGCAGTAGTGCAAATGTCCTCGTGCATGTCTGACAGTGAAGAGATTGATGTCATTGGCCTTACTGACACTTGGCTCAGCCTCTGGAAAGCCTCAAAAGCCACAACAACATGGTTTGAATTTGATCGCTGACCCATATTCCAAAAGGGTCGTCTGTTCTTTCTTGCCTTGTGGGCCATTAGTATCGCTGATGACCTTTCAGAGAGCTCCATGAGGTGCAATGCATACACACAAAGACCTTCATGCTTCTCAACTCCTCGTGAGGCCTCGAGGAGATTTATCACCGATGGAATGTTTCTAGAACTAAGAAAACAGGCCAGGATTCGAAGCTGAGTATTCGGATTTTTCCTCTCTATTGTTCTATGCTTGTAATCAGCTTTACTTGCCCTTTTTGCAGGCTTATACACAGCCATTACTAGGGGTGTGGTGATGAAGGTAGTGAAGAGGGCCATGACAACCATGATGGCGAATGTTTGATCATTTAATACCTGCATTTTCAATACGATAACACGTGTTAATCAAATGATGAAGAACTATTAAAAGAATTCAGGGTTATTTTGCAATGATAATAACAATACTTGAATTACCTTTCTATCCTTTCCGATGTTGAGGACTATAAGTTCCACCAAGCCCTTGGTGTTCATTAGGAAGCCCAATGCAAGAGCTTCACGAAAAGGTACTCTGTAAAGTGCAGAAACTACAACCGTACCAACAATTTTCCCAAAACAGGCTGTAAATATGACCAAAACAAGGACACCCAATGAATGAAGCCCTTGGATTGTGGCTACATTTGTTTTCAGTCCACTTGAGACAAAATACAGAGGGAGAAAGAGACCAGATACGAGATCTTCAACTTTTTCTACAAGAGCACCAGCAAATGGCCCTTCCTTTGGGACAAGAACTCCAATCACAAAAGCACCAAACATAGCATGAATTCCAATGGCATCAGTAATAAACCCAGCTGCAAGTACAGCAGCTAAGGTAGCACATACGTACATCTCTTCCACTGGCTCACCCTCGTGGCATCTCCGAGCCATCCATTTGAAGATTGGAGGCACAATAAGAATCGAACAAATAACAAAAACACAGCCACACAAGAAGACCCAAACTGAGACAAGTGGGGAGAGATTTTTTCCTGACAGGGCAATTGCAAGAGCAAGTAGAATCCATGCAGCCACATCATTGACTGCTGCAGCTGACATGGCCATTCGCCCGACATCAGTGGTTAAAAGTTTCAGCTCTGCCAATATACGAGCTAAGACAGGGAAGGCAGTTATGGAAAGGGCTACACCCATGAATATGAGAAATGAAGTCCCGCCTACACCTTTTGCTATAGTTTCTCGGATGACAAATGAAGAACCAATTCCTAAGATAAATGGGAGGCTAACTCCTGCTATGGCAATGCTAAGGGCTTTTTTTCCCGTCCGACGTAGGGATTTAGGATCCAATTCTATGCCTACGAGAAATAAAAAGAACAGTAGACCAAGGTTTGCTAATGTATCTAACAACGTGATGCTCTTGGGTGGGAAAATGGCCTGCAAATAGTGTTTGTTTCGACCAAGCGCTGATGGCCCAAGTAATATTCCTCCCTGCCAAACAAGCAACACAAGGTAAAACTCTCACCCAATGTCAAATTGAGGATATGACAGCTTTCATTGCTATCAAAAACAAGATTGTATATGTAAAAATGTCAATTTCATGGAACTCATGCAGGAATTCTCATGACTCCTGGCAGAACTATTCTATTTATTCCCAAATCCAAGAACTGTCCTTTTCTTTTCGTCAAAGATGTCTGTAGAATTTTGAATGGCAAAAGAAATTGCAGGATCACACAGGTTAACCACCCATAAAAGGTTAGAAGAAAAAAACCCTATCGAAAAATATAAATAAGAACGGATTTTGTAAGTCGGAGAACAGTAAAGAAAATGCAGGATCAAAAGGTTTTAGTGGAACGTATTCTAATACACACACCATCTATAAAAAAAATGAATGAAGATAGCAAAACAATAACTATACCAAAGGTGAAATATACAAGAAGACATCATTTTGTGGTTCAGACAAGTAAAACCTTGTGAAAGATAAGATGAATGCATCGTCACAATTTCCTTATTGCAAAGGGGTAGTGGAGTTTTTAGTGTAGAGCCAGAAATGAAATCACTATAGGGCAACAGAAACAAGGCAACTAACACAAATTATTGGTATGTTAATAAGATGTTTCTGAGCATAATGAGTTACTAAAGTTGTTCAGATAGATTAACGACTGATCACTCTACATTGCTTTAACTAAATAATAACGGTTTGATCTACTAATTGCTTTACAAAACCAGCTGTGAAAAAAAGGAGGAGAAATTGGAAACTGAATCTGTCATTTTTAAGCTTCATTGATAAATGAAAGCTGAAAATGAGTATGAACTCAAGCTCATATCAGATATATTTTTCTTTTTCTCCAATGCACAATAAAAAGATTTTACCGCTCAGAACAATAAAAAGAATAAAAATATTTTAGCATGCAAGGAACAGTAAGCTAAAGAACAATAAAAAGAAATTCAAAAAATTTGAAAAAGAAGAGAAAAAAAGAATAATAAGAAGCAGGAAGATTTTACATTTGCCCAGCCTGCATGGAACAATTGGACTCAAGTTACCAATAAAAATTAAAAGAACTGCACACCAATCAAATTTACATGTGTATAGAAACAAGAAAGAAACTTACAATAATCTCTGCAATCACACGTGGCTGTCTTAATGGCCTCAGCAGAAGAGCAAGGCCTCGTGTGACTACAACCACCAGGCATATCTGCAAAATGGCGAGAGGGAGAGCAAAATCAAGAGGATTATCCCCCTGGAATACTCCATTCGATGTAGCTTTCATCGAAATGGACATGTATGCCCTGTGGTACCATTGGCAGCCATTGAACTAGAAATGTATATATATACACCAGAAATAGCAATTCTCACTTCACTGCAAGATAAAACATCAAAAATCAAACTTGAACAAAATTCTGAGTGACAACAAAAAACAACTCTCTCAAAACCAATAACAGTATACTCTAGATATAGACTATGCTAAGTGAGAACATAAGAGAAAAAGAAAAGAAGTATCGCATGTTCTTTTTACCAAAATAATTTTCCATATTAAATTACATATTCTTTACAAAGTTGTCGTTCTTTTTCTTTTATCATGGGCAATTTTGGCATTATAAATTTATTTGGTAAGAAACGGAACAAAATGGTTCTTTTTTCTCACAATTTCTCTTCCTTTCTCACCATTTTTTCACCTCTTACCCATCGCTCTGCATTTCTTTTAGTTTCTCACAAATCCCATCAATGCAAAGAGGCCGGACAAGAATAAAAAAAAGCTCAGCCAATTTTTTATTTTTTATTTTAATATAGTTAGCTAAAGAAAAGTAGCATAGCAAACCTCACTTTGACCATTCTAAAAAGGGTGTGGATTCTGTTTGTACAACAAGAGGGACAAATATATCATCTTGCAAACTTACATCACCAAAACAGAATCTTAAGCAAGATTAAGCTAGCTAGGTGAAAATTTTAACATATAGCCTTAGAAGCACAGGCACAGCAATTAAAAAAAATATAAATTATAAATATATATTTTTTTATTTTCAATATAGATTAATATTACATCCACAAACAATCAAAATTAACAAAAAAATAAAATAAAATAACACTAATTGAATATATATGAAAAAAAACACTCTTAAAAGTTAAGGATTATCGTTTAAGTCTTTTTTGTGTGATCTATTAATTATTTAAATTTAAGCAAAAAATAATAAACATCTAACATCCATTAAAAGCACTAAAGACGAGGAAAAAAACTAGTTAGCGAGTCCCCAGATGTCCCGGATGTGTCCTCTAAAACCAAATTAATTAAACAAGTCAGACACCGCTATGGCACCTGGCTTGGATTGTCTCCATAGCATATATACCAGTTAACATAGTGATATAAACTAGAAGAAGAGAGTTTTAAGATTGAATAAACGAAAAATTAAAAAGGAAAATTATTAGAAGGTCAGAGCTCAACAGTATCACAAATTACAAGTTCCTTGAATAATTTCTGTCTTGGTTTTTACAGCCAATTAATTATGTATCTTATAGAAAAATCAACAAATTACACAAATCCTAAAAAAAAAAAAAAAAAACAGAGCATAAGAAAAAAACAATTTGAACCCTGACAGTAGAGAAAGGCATCAACACCGAACTGAATGGATATTTGCCCTAATTGAGTGAGTAACTGGTTGGTTCAATTTATATGAACTTGTATATATCAAATATTAGTATTACAACAATACAAAATCAGACAAAAAGAATGAAATATGAAATTGTAGTGTACTTAGATTTATTCTCCGTCATCATCAAAGGTGTGTGTAAGAGAGAGAAGAGAAAGAGGCCCTTTCTGTGTGAGTAGTTATTTTTGTAAATATTAATTAATATGAAATAGTAATAGAGAATATACAGACCTTCTTGTTGAAGTTAGGAAGCTCATCCCGCAGCCATTCGCCCCTATGGAATGGCCTGAGTCTTCAGGAGGTTGTAAGTTTCCAACCGAATTAAAAGTATATACTTCACATGCACTCCAATCACAAATATCACAAGCCTTCTCTCTCTCTCCTCTCTCCTCTCTCTGTCTCTCTTCTTTCTTTTTCTTTTTCCTGTTTTTTTTTCTTTTTTTTTTTAAGGACCTTGCTACATCCCCTAAAAACACTCTCCCTAATCCCCCTAATTTCCATATCAAGTAAAAAAAAAAAAAAAAAAAAGGAAACAGTTACCCAAAATGGAAATTAGGGGGATTAGGGGGGACAGTTTTTAAGGTTCCAAATCATTTTCCTTTTTTTAAATGGAGAAGATCTTTATTGTAAAACTAATAAAATATCGAATCAATCTTATACAATAATAATAAAAGATTTTATTAAAAAATAACAAATTTTCATAAGAAAAATAATTCTAGCATTCATAGAGGAGGGGAAAAAAAAAAAAACCTCACAAAGGAGGGACACAACCTTCATACAATGAGGATTATTACATCAAACAATTAAAAAATAAAAAAACAGATCAAAAATAACCAAAATGAAATTGCTAAACGCATCCAAAGTTTCATTACACCGCAACCTGTAACTTGAAATCTGAAAACCTCACATTCGCCGGTCAAGATCGAAGATTAAGATTGAAGTGGTCGTTTAGTGTGAAACGAACGCATTAAATAGCATTGGTTTTCGAATTGTAAAAAGATCTAAAAGTTTTGGGCGCAAAGCTGAAAGTTTGGGCGTAAGCCAAACATCAGATCTAGAAAATCGAAAAGAGAGAGAGCTGACACCAACACCGATGGCTAGAGACATATTTGAAAGAGATGAGACAAATCTAATGAAGGTAGATCCATGGAGGTGGGAAGGTGACGGTGTGGTGGTGGTGGTGGTGGTGTTGTGGCGGCGGTTAGGGGTGTTCGCGGTTCAATTATGGTCGGAAAACCTCTAATCCGTCATCTGTCCGCTAGATTGGCAGATTGGAAAAGATCAATTCGCATCCGTCCGTCGGATTGACAGATGCGGATTGATGGATGGATGTGAATCGGTTTGGCGGTTTAAACTTTTACAAATTTTGAACATAATACAATAATTTGTCAACATTTTTTTTTTGTCTAACAATCCAATTCAACATAATCAAAAGATTATTAAGTAAATTATCAAATACCAATAATAAATACATATAAGAAAACTATGCATTATCTAAACTATTTCATTTCTTTTTTTTATTCAAAAATTATTTAATTTGATTTTTTTTAAATGACAAAATTAAACCTTATATTTTTTACACAAAAATACTAAATATCAACACTTGTCATTTGATAAAAGGATTTCCAAATTGAAAATACAACAGAATATCTAAACTTTTTTTCAATTGAAAATACAAACAGAATATCTAAACAAATTGAAAACACAAAGTGTTGCAAATTACTAGGGGTACTCGCGGTTTGGCAGTTCGGTTGTCAAATGAATCTCAAATCCGTCATCTGTCTAAAACTAGGCGGATTAAAAAAAATAATCCCCAATTGTTCGCTCGTTATCACACATCTATCCAAAATACGGCGGATCGACTTGGTTCCGTCGGTTTGGACAGATCGAAATATCCGCTGCTCACCCCTAGTCACGGTGGTGCCGAAAAAGGTTGGAAGAACAAACTCCCAATATTATTGAGTAAAAAGACAAATAAAAAGAAAAAAACAGAGTGAAATGAGGAAAGAGTGGGCTGAAACCCCTCTCCGCCCCCAACATAAGGTCTAGGGAGGGAGGTTTAGAAAGAGATGCTTTGAGTTTAGAGATAGTTGTGTTTAAAATGCAAATGTTTCTTTTATGAAAAATTCTATGGCATGGATTTTGTGGTCTTTGGTTGTTATCTGTTAAAGTGTTAGTCATGACTTATGACTTGTTATATACATTGTGATTTTTTTTCTTCTTATGTGGAGACTCGTATTCTTCACGCGTAGAGATTCTTTCTATCCTTTTAGGATATATTTTGTATTTCAATATATTTTATTAAATGAGTTATTATCGAATATGTAATATATTAAGTTTTATATTTTTCATTGAAAAAAAAAATCATTACGTTTGCTTTTGATATTTAATTAAATTAGATGATAATTTTAATCCAAAGAATTTATATTTCTACGAAAGAATTTTATTAAAGAGCCCATATATGTTTAAAGAATAACAATATTAAACTTGTTTGATCAAGAAATGCTAGGTGCTAGGTGCTATAGGTTAATGTAACTGAAATAATAACAATATTTGATCTCTTTTTAAATTACAGTTTAGGGAGGGAGAGGATGGATATTGGATTAAGGGAGACAATTAATGGGGAATTTGGTCAAAGTTATCTCATAATAAAATTTTTATGTATTAAGAATAAGTATAAAAAGTTTTTTTTGAAAAATCTAACATATGCCAGTATTATCAAAATTTAAATTTTAAAATAATATAACTTTTGATGTAAATGTTGATTTTTAATAAAATTAGTATTTTTAAATTTTTTTTATCAAGATCTATCAAATAATATTCATGTTGACTATGAAATTTTTTTTAAAAAAATTATTACTGTCGAAAATGATGTAAATAGTAATAGTAACATGTTACTCTGGTTCACAGTAACATGTTACCCTGGTAATATTGTCCAAGAAAAAAAAAAAAAGATATTTTACTTTGTTTTTGCACAATTATGTGTTTTCTCCTTAAGAAGTTTATGAAGCAAAATAAATTAGACTATCTTTTTCACCAAACAAGTCTCCAATGGAGGGGTTTTGGCTAAATTTCCCATAATTAATTGAAGGCTTATATAGTATATTTTGAAATCTACTAATTAAGAAGTGGAATTTTTAATTGATGCAATTAACTATAACGATTCTGGTTTAGACCCAACCTCTTTTCTTGCTTTTGAATCCGAGAACTCGTGTACTAAATTATTGTTTATCTCATTTCCATATTATTGCTTGTTGAGATTAGCTATTGGGAGTTTTGGTTGGATTTGAAACAGTTGGAAAGTTAGTTTTTTCAAGAGTTGTTGCCTATATTTTTGCTTCTTCGCTCAAGCGGTCTTTATTGCGCTTAAGCTGTAACAACCCAGATTTTAATTATTCTGTAGAATTTATACTAATATTATTTAATCTCAGTTACGAAAATATATAATTTATTATATATTATTATGCGTAATTTTATATAATTATTAAAATTTTATGGGTCAAAATATAAATAATAATAATATAGATAATATAAATAATAATAATAATGAGTGTGGTAGTAAAATAAATAATTAATTTTATGTTGGTATATGATAAAGTATAATTTAATTAAGAATTAATTTATTTATATAATTATATTAAAATATTAGGTTAAAAAGTAATTATCTTAAATATCTATTAAGGATAAGAACGAATTTTTGTAATTATTATTGAAATCTGCCACGTAGCGCGTTTTTCCACCATAAATACGGACGCGCCTGGAAAGAAAGGAAAGAAGAAAGGAAAGAAGAAAGAGAGAAAAGAAAGGGAATAATGGTGGAAGTTAAAAGGGTCTTTGATAGTGGAAAGAAAGAGTAAGGTATTACAGTTAAGGTGAGTTATATTATACCTTGAGTCACCAAAATATATTTTATGTATGTTTTGACTTACCAAAATCTATTTTATACAAGTTATATTTATTAATATATTAATAAAAGTTATGTTTTATAAAGGTTTCAGTTACGTGGTTTTATTTCTGAATCATATTTGCTTAAAAGGAAACCCATGGATTTGTTTGCTTTACTTTTAAAAAATATTTTGCTATGACCTTATAACAATTATGTTTTTGTAAGTACCACCACGGGAGTCCCACGCCTTGGGGGACTTAAATAACCATTGGCCTCTGTTTGACCACTTTGTGGTCCTCTGTTTGTCATGGATCCATTGACCTCTGTTTTGTGCGGAGCAAAGTGCTGTGCGGAACTAAGTGCTACACTATTGTGGGAGCCACCTCTAGAATCCGTACGAGCCACCTCTTGAATCCGTACCTCTGTTCTGACTGTCACTTTTGTGACCTCTATTCTGTTCTGTTCTGTACCGTGGTTATGGTCATTTACTTACATAATATCTGTATTTCAGTTCTGCTACTTAAATGATTTGTATATATTTATATAATATATGTATTTCAGTTTCTGCTACTTAAATGATTTGTTTATGTAAATGTTTTGGCCTAACTAACAATCCATGGTTATTTCGTGTCCCTTATACTCTTGGTATAATATTTCTCACTCTGCCATGTGCTTATAGTTGTTTACCAATTTTTCAGGAAATAGCTTTTGGAAAGTCTTAGATGCGGGGCTGCGGAATAGACACACACATCACTTTTTTTATGATATTTTTATATGTAAATATCGGCCTTTTTGGTCAATTAATTTTGTAATAAAAATAGAAACTCCGATGATTATTTTGGTACCCTTATTTAAATATTTCTTCCGCTTGTGTTTATTATTTTTTATGAATTGGTTGTAGGTAACTTCAGTTACTGGCCATCACGATACTTAACCCTTGGGTACGGGGAGCAGGTCGTGACAAATGGTATCAAAGCAATGGTTTTTTACAAAAAAAAAAAAAAAAGTCATCATTGGAGCATAGGACACATGCACATTTAAAAAGTAAGATAATGGGTAATTAATACCGAATTATTATATTTTATTCGTCGATTTAATTATATTATAATTTTATATGATTATATACATATAATAAATTTTTTTTTAGTGTGCCTAATTTGTGAAGGATATTAGATATAATTTATATTTGTTTTAATAAAAGAAGGACAAGGAAAGAAGGATGTCGGGTTCAAGCACCCACCAAATTATAATATAATTAAATCCATATAATTTTCAGTTCAGTATTCAAAAAAAAAATTTATTTTGATGTTTTTTTAAAAGTGGATTCAAATTATAAAGATACTAATTTTGAAATTATTTCCTATTAATGAAAAGTTCATTTCAAAATTTTCAATTCTTGCATATAAATCTGTCATTGTGTTCTCATTTTTTATTTATTTTTATCGTAAATAAAACGAGTGAAATTTTTTTTAAAGTCACCCATTATTTCTCATTTCGGCCCAAACTAATTTTTGATAACTCGATAGTGAGTTATTTTTGGTAAAGTTTTTTTTTGAGGTACTATTTTCTATCAGATTAATCATCTAATATATATCTATTTATCAGAGTGCGCAGTGGATAGCTTACACATATGACAAATTTCGAGGATGAAATTTTAAAAGGGGGGAAGATTGTAACAACCCAAATTTTTAATTATTCTGTAGAATTTATACTAATATTATTTAATCTCAGTTACGAAAATATATAATTTATTATATATTATTATGCGTAATTTTATATAATTATTAAAATTTTATGGGTCAAAATATAATAATAATAATATAGATAATATAAATAATAATAATAATGAGTGTGGTAGTAAAAGAAATAATTAATTTTATGTTAGTATATGATAAAGTATAATTTAATTAAGAATTAATTTATTTATATAATTATATTAAAATATTGAGTTAAAAGGTAATTATCTTAAATATTTATTAAGGATAAGAATGAATCTTTGTAATTATTATTGAAATCTACCACGTAGCGCGTTTTTCCCCTATAAATACGGAGGCGCCTGGAGAGAAAGGAAAGAAGAAAAGAAGAAAGAAAAAAAAGGAAAGAAGAAAGGAAAGAAGAAAGAGAGAAAAAAAAGGAAATAATGGTGAAAATTAAAAGGGTCTTTGATAGTGGAAAAAAAGAGTAAGGTATTACAGTTAAGGTGAGTTATATTATACCTTGAGTCACTAAAATATATTTTACATATGTTTTGACTTACCAAAATCTATTTTATACAAGTTATATTTATTAATATATTAATAAAAGTTATGTTTTATAAATGTTTCAGTTACGTGGTTTTATTTCTGAACCCTATTTGCTTAAAAGGAAACCCATGGATATGTTTGTTTTACTTTTAAAAAATATTTTGCTTTGACCTTATAAACAATTATGTTTTGTAAATACCACCACGGGAGTCCCACGCCTTGGGGGACTTAAATAACCATTGGCCTCTGTTTGACCACTTTGTGGTCCTCTGTTTGTCATGGATCCATTGACCTCTGTTTTGTGCGGAGCAAAGTGCTGTGCGGAACTAAGTGCTACACTATTGTGGGAGCCACCTCTAGAATCCGTATGAGCCACCTCTTGAATCCGTACCTCTGTTCTGACTGTCACTTCTGTGACCTCTGTTCTGTTCTGTTCTGTACCGTGGTTATGGTCATTTACTTACATAATATCTGTATTTCAGTTCTGTTACTTAAATGATTTGTATATATTTATATAATATATGTATTTTAGTTTCTGCTACTTAAATGATTTGTTTATGTAAATGTTTTGGCCTAACTAACGATCCATGGTTATTTCGTGTCCCTTATACTCTTGGTATAATATTTCTCACTCTGCCATGTGCTTATAGTTGTTTACCAATTTTTCAGGAAATAGCTTTTGGAAAATCTTAGATGCGGGGCTGCGGAATAGACACACACAGCACTTTTTTTATGATATTTTTATATGTAAATATCGGCCTTTTTGGTCAATGAATTTTGTAATAAAAATAGAAGCTCCGATGATTATTTTGGTACCCTTATTTAAATATTTCTTCCGCTTGCGTTTATTTATTTGTTTATGAATTGGCCGTAGATAACTTCAGTTACTGGCCATCACGATACTTAACCCTTGGGTATAGGGAGCGGGTCGTGACATAAGCAATCTTTTACGGTCTGTAAAACTACTGAGAGTGTAATATATGCGCTCGAGTAATGCTTCTGTGCTCGAGCGGTATTTCCAAATGGATTCTTGAAAATGGTTGTGGGAATGTGGTTTTGGGTGAGATATGTTAAAATGGTGGATATTTCTTCTTGAAATTGATTTTGTCAAATAAAAAGAGGGTTTGCCCTAAATTTCGGATATTTGGAATTGTGTAAGGAAATGGAGAATGTTATGAGTTTTTTTTTATAAGATTGGAACGATGCTTATGTTGATGATGATGGTAGAGTTAGATATGTAATATCACTCTCATTGTAAAATGATGGAATTATATATTTTGATTGGAAACTGTCTATTATAGAAATATTTTGGGCTATCGGTAGATGATAGTCTGAGGATTAGGTTGAATTGAAACTAATTTCTCTTACATTGTACATTAAGCATCATTTCATATTGAACATTGTAAATGTATTGATTTTGAGAAAAATGGGTGAATACCTTGGTGAATCTAGTTAAGGGGTGTAGTTGTGGTTATTATGTTAGTCTGTGTGTCCTTGGTGAAAGTTCAGAAACCCGCACGATTAGGTGCCGATCTTTTCAGATAGTACCGGTGAAATGGCTTTGGTAGTGCTTGTGTAGCCTACTGGCAGACACATACCTAGAGATTCTCAGAGTATTGTATCAACTTGTAACAACCCCAATCTCTGATTAACGTTAATTCATGGTTAAATAAGCCTAAACAGTAATTAAGGTGAAATTCTGAATTAATTGCATGTATGTGTTGCATTATTGTGCTTATATCTATTTATCGTAGAAATATCTGTTTCCGTTTCTGTTTCGTTTTGCGAATTGAAGGCCTTATCGGCATCTGATTACGAAGTTGACTGATATATGTGTTATTTGGGATTTTTAGAAATTTATGATATGTTTAATTAAAAATCAATTCAGAACGATTAAATTAAAATAATTAATGTTTGATTGATTAGCTTAATCAATAACTTAATTAAAGACCACTAAGCAAGCCTATATAAGGACTCTATACCACTTAAGACACATCTCATCTTCATCCTTATGAGCCCAAAACGTTGGTGAGAGAGAGAGAGAGAGAGAGAGAGAGAGAGAATAAGGAGAATTGAATTCAAACTCAAGGATTGTAGAATGTAGAAGACTTTGAAGCTTTTGGCTTGAAAACTCAAACAATTAACCATCTAGAGCACAATTGAGAGGCTAAGGTAAGAATTTAAGCCTTTGGTCTTGATCTTGAGTTAGTGAATTCATGAATACAAGTGTATTGGGTGGATTATTATGAGAAGTGAGCTAGAATGAAGAAACATAGATCATACCATGCATGCATGTCCATTTGAGCACAATTTGGGTTTGATTTCAAAGAATTCTCTCATGTATGTGTCCATCTTACATTTATTTTGAGAATTCATCTTGATTAACATCATTTCATCTCAATTGATCATGTTTGGAAGCTTTGAAGTCAAGATAAAACATGCATGTTATGTTTTCAAAGAGTTGAGTTTTATTTTGCACAATTGGCAAGCTTTTGGAGCTTGATTTTGTGAAATGACTTTGAATTCATGATGTTTGACTAGTTTAAACATGTTTTCTCAAGTTTTGGGGCCCAAAGGTTGCATTCTAAGGTTTTAAATTCGAGTTTTAGACTTGGAAGTGCAATCTGGAAATCCTAAATTCTGCACTTCTACTCGAGTGGAAGAATCTGCGCTCGAGCGACCACTCTGTAATCTTACACTTTTGCTCGAGTGACTAGAGTCCACTCGAACGTGAAATGCAAGCTCCTAGAAGTTTTCACGTTTTTGTAGACCGCTCGAGCAACAAGAGTTGCGCTTAAGCGAGGACCTGAGTCTCACACTCGAGCGACCGTCGAGAGTCCATCGAGTGTGAAAATCACATAACCAGTACTTTTTCAAAGTTTGCAGACCGCTCGAGTGAAGGAAGTTGCGCTCGAGCGGTCCCTCACATGTTTGCATGTCCACTCGAGCGAAGGAAGTTGCGCTCGAGCGGGACCCCCTATTTTCAGCAAATTTTGTTAAGTGTTTCCAAGTGCATTTTTGGCATCCTCATAACATCCTCGGCATTCCTAGGCCAAAATTAAGACACAATAATGAGAGTATAGGCTAGAAACACACTAAGAACGAAATGAAATGAGTTATGTTCAATCCAAGCATGTGTTTTAGCATATGTATTTGTTATGTTGGTGTAGGTCACGCGCTGTGAGCGGTTGAGCCATTGGTCTGCTACCAAGCTATCTGTGAAGTTATCTGTGAGTAATAACTTAGTAAAGCTATGTTCGATATGAAATACTTTCTGAACATTATGATACGATATGAATTGTTTCTGAATGATACAAAAGGTTATTTTGTGATTACATGAATGATGATCCAATTCTTTAAAATGTTTTTGTGGTATCCTTAGCGGAGGCCCTCGCCCAGGGGAATAATACTGTGGTTATGGTCATGAGACCCTCGCCCGAGGGAATATATACCGTGCCAGGCCTTGCCGCGGGGGAATAATACCGTCGCCCATGTACAAGATTTGTTACCCGGTACTGAAGGTTCTATTATGGAACTTGATATGCTTGACCAACATGAATATGCTACGCTAAAGGAAGTACCACACATGATTTTGAATATGAATATGAATTAATATGACTCTGTTTCTGATACGAATACGGTCATGACTATATTTCTGTTTTGATAAGAGATTTGAAATCTAAATCTGTTACGGTCATCATTCATTAAAACCTTTACTTTGTTATTATTCACTGGGCACCAGCTCACTATAATTATTTATGTATATAGGTGACCAGGTGCGTGATTAGACCCAGAATTGAGGGCCTAAGTTCTGTTTTGTCAAGCCATCCATCATGCCTCCTGAGGAGGTTCCCGTGCATAAAAGTCAAGTTTTGTGGACCATGTCAAGGGTTATTTTTTGTATCACGCTAAGAACATTTATGTTTTGTCTTGTTTTGTTTTTATGTAATCTGGGCTAAGTCCCTTTTATAATGCTTGCACGGCATTGCCAGACTTATATGGACGTGACATTATATGTGTATATTTTATAAGGTTTCAAATTTCTGTCTCATGTATGTCTGCACAGCTCTATGGACTATGAATATTTTGTATATTTGCTTCCGTAGCCCCTAGTTATATGTTATTATGTTAAGAGGCCTTTGGTAATCCAAAGATTACTAGCTGGTTACGACGCTAACCCTATAGGGGCATGTTTGGGTCATGACACCACTACCCTATTTTCTGTTATAAAAGGATTATTTTCATGAATTGATTTATAATCTAGAATTACATTGTTTTGAGATGGAAAACGAGAAATGTTTGACAAACGGCATGGATATGTATTTACCTTATAATTTTGCTAAGATTCATATACTGTGTTAGAGTATCTCTATTGGGTTGTGGCTCACCCTATGTGGAAAATAACTTTCAGGTGCTGATGATATGTCTTCACCAAAGACGTAGCTTGGGAGGACTTAGAGCTAAATACTTCATTTTGTTTATTGATGTAATTACGTTTGTTTAATCCTCGAGCTTTAGCTATATTGAGTTAAACTCATTTTGTTGTACCCAAGCATCGACTTAAAAAGTTGTAGCCATTAGGGCATATAATTATTTGGTTTTACTTTTACTTTCTTTCATGTATCCATGTCATATGCTATAGATTCAAAATTTAGGATTTTATGAATATATATTGTATATGTCATCTTTTGTAGTGATCAAAATTACAAATAGAATAGAAGATATGATATTGTTGATTATTTGTAAGAAATGTTATAAGTTGGATTATTGTTATTTATTTTGGGGTGTTAATCATACAAATACCAAAAATGTATTTGAACTATATATGATTTTTTCCCCTCTTTTTTGCTTTCCCTTCTTGAAATTTGGAGGTCAAAAGATACCAAAACATTCTTGTGCAAAATCACTTTAAATGGACAAATTTTCCAGTTCACTTATCACAAAATTAGGATGTTAAATTGAAGTCCACTCAAAATGAATATTTAAAAAAAATAAAAATAAAAATGTGGGGAAAAAAATAGGACATACTTCACATTACCTCCTTGTGGTTTGGGCCATGTGCAGATTGTCCCCTTATCATTTGGAAATAACCACATAACTCTCATGTGATTTGTGGACTAAATAGCACACTAACTTTTGTTAACAGAACATGTAAATTGACTTTTATGCCCTCATCTTCTTCATCTCTTCTCTTTCAAGTAAACCTTTATATATATATATATATATATATCTTCCATGATAGCCAACTGTAACAAATTCAACTTTCGCAATCAACACACAAGTGACATATACATGATTGCAAACCTACCCATTCTATTTTTACTTTCATTTTGTGATTTGCATCCATTGAATATATATAATGTATATTTCTAACTGTATAACGTGTCATGACCCGAACCCGCCCCCATGGATTAAGGTCATAACCGGCCAGTAATCACGGGATTACCTACGGCCTCAATCAATTATCAGACATATCTCAACATTGAGTTAAGGGGCCAGAACGGAAGCACGATTACAAACTTTGTCTAAGAGCGGTGCTTACATGATATGATAAAATCATTCCAAAAATATTTCGTAATAACTCACACATACCCATAGAGTTAATCTATATCTAGGAAACTTTCAGTCAATACAGTCAGTCAAACAAAACATATATATGAAGATGATTCAACGTTTTCGCCCACATAGCAAAGATATAACAAAAGAACAAAAGGGCAAAAACAAGTCTCGTGCGTGAGACGTTAGGACTGACTTTTCAAAACTTTGACTGTTTCTCACATACTTCACCTAGGTTGGGTTTGAACATCTCTTGGCTCACCTACATATACATGAATGAGAGTGAGCGAAAGCCCAGTGAATAATATCAAATAAAGGAGATACATGAATGAAGTTTGAAACAGATATACATATATCAGACGGCCTTGGGCCCATTTATGGTTTATCTAGTTCATTAGACGGCTTCAAGCCCGAGCATATCAAACGGCCTCTGGTCCATTTCATTCATGTCTGACGGCCTTTGGCCCAGTCATTCATGTCCGACGACCTTTGGCTCAATCATTCATCTCCGACGACCTTTGGTCTAATCAATTATGTTTGATGGCCTTTGGCCCAATCAATTATGTCCGATGGCCATTGGCCCAATCATTCATATCCGACGGGCTTCGGCCTAATTATTCATAGTGTGACGAATGTTTGTCCACAATTCAAATTAACAAACTTATGAACTCAGTTAGGAGTAAGCAATTGGACAAATAACATACTTCAAATATTTTTACTAAGATATTACTCACAGTGTTCTGTTGGTGGATTCGTCCTTGTGCTTGACCCTACATAAATCATAACACATAATGGGTCACAAGTAATTCAATCTGTTCTTAATTTATTCATTCCTCTTAGGCCTCTTTCTTATCTTCTTAATCCATTCACAATGCTCAATGCATGCCTAAGAGTGCTTAGAAATGAAAAAGAACGGAAAATGAAACACCAAACATCCATTCAAAATTTTAGAAACAGGGCTCCCTGCTCGAGCGTAGCTTTTGCCGCTTGAGCGGACCCCCTTTGTCTGCAAAAGTACTGGTTGCCTCAATTTTGCGCTCGAGCGTGACTTCGGACGCTCGAGCTGAGGGTTGAAACATGTGACTGACGCTCGAGCGTGACTCTCCCTGCTCGAGCGGACATCAATGTCTACAAAAGTTCTGGGAGCTAACATTTTACGCTCGAGTGGCGCTTTCCCCGTTCAAGCGGACATGCCAAATTCTGGAATTTCCAAAATTGTTCTTGGAGTTCAAACTTGGTGTTCAAAGGCCCTAAACTCATGATTTTGGTTCAAAAACATGGAAACACATTATATAATATGAGAATATAAGAATATGAGACCAAATTGATCAAATTCATGGTCCTTTTTCCAAAATCATTTTGAGTTCTCTTCATGGGTTTCAAAAACATATATTCAACTTCATACAAACCTCATATCTTCATCAATCATGCATGTATGTATATTCTTGACTCCAACTCTATTCCAAATGGTACAAATAACACTTATAATCATGAAACTCATGAAAATCATGCATGCGTGTGAGATTTGGTGCTCAATTTTTCTTGTTCAACATAATTCATGTTTGAATGTATGAAACCATGGCCATTATGCACATGCATGCACATACAAGCTCCAAATTCATCAATTTCAACTCAAATTATGTTCTTGATTATCATCTAGCGTGAATTCACAAAATTACAACCCTAAACTTATGAATCAATGTTCAATTACTCACCTAGGAGCTCCAATCACCCAAATTATGGTTAATTCTTGAGTTGATCTTTAAGATCTTCAAGCTTCTTGTTCAATCTCTAACTTGAGCTCCCTCTCTCTCTCTACAATCGGCACACACTCTCTCTCTCTGGAGGGTAATCTCAGCAAATATGAGCTCAAAACAATAACATGAGGCTATATAGGCCTTTATATAGGATGGCCTAATCAAATTTGATGTAGGCTAAGTAATATAGCTTAATTTAATCGTTTTGAATCTAATTATTTCGTTCCGAATTAGTTTTCAATTAAATTTCACCACAGGCTCTAAAAATTACGCCAATCACAATGGCGTAGTCAATTTCGGTTTCTGTGGCCGATAAGGCCTTCAATTTTCAGTTTATAACAGTAAGTTGAACAGATTTTCCTACGGTGAACAGATATAAAGCCAAAACCACACATAATCATATAAATGGCACCGAAAATCATATTAAACACATAATCACAATCATAATTAAGATTAATTAGCATAATACGGAACAGGGTTATCACAAAACGGTTGTAGTTTAGACCCCGACCCATTTCTTACTTTTGAATCCGAGAATTCATGTCCTTGACTACTGTTCATTTCATTTTCATTTTCATTTTCATTTTTTTACTAGTTGAGTTCGGCTATTTGGGAGTTATGGTTGTGTTTGAAACAAATTTGGAATTGGTTTTTCAAAAGAGTTGTTGCCCAAATTTTTGCATGTTTGCTCGTGCAGTCTTTCTTGCGCTCGAGCGGTCTTTTACAGTTTGTAAGACTACTAAAAGTGAGGAATCTTCGCTCGAGCAGTATTTCTTGTGCTCGAGAGGTCTTTTGCAGGTCTAAACTACTAGGAGGGGGTCATTGTGTGATTGAGTGGTGGTTTTGGTCGCTCGAACGCTATCATTTATTATATCTGACACTCGAGCAGTGTTTTGGTCACTCAAGCGGTTTACGCGTATATCAGTTTGAGAGAAAGGCATTTTGAGTCACTTTTTCACCTCTCTCTCTCTCTCTCTCTAAAGCCCCTAAATTTTCACACACTCTCTCTCTAGTTCTTATATTCTAGTTCAAGATACCCCCAATCCATTGATTTCTTCACCCTAGCCCTTTGAAGAAAAAGGTTGAACATGTCGAGGGTTTCGTTCTAATCGGAAGAGTTGTTGCTTTCGGCTCCACCAAGCTTCTACCTTTGCTGTCTCTTGTCTTCTACTTTAAGGTAGGGATTTCTTTAACATTTTGTATGATTTTTAACTTAGTTATTTGTCTATTGATAGAATCTAATGATTTGGGGATTTTTTGGGTAAATCGAGGGTTTGATTTTGAATTTAAAAAGGGTGTTTTCCAAATGGATTCTTGAGAAAGGTTGTGAGAATGTGTTTATGGTTGAGATATGTTAAAATTGTGGATTTCCTTGCTTAAAATTGATTTTGTAAGTAAATGGGGCTTTGTCATAAAATTATGAACATTTGGATTTGTGAAAAAAAATGGAAAATGATATTGGGTTTTGTAAGAATGAAACAATGAATATGTTGATGATGACGGAAGAGTTGGATATCACTCCCATTTTTAAAATGATGATATTCTATCTTTTGTTAGAAATTATCTGTTGTTTAGAAATATCTGTTTTGGGTTATTAGTGAGGGATAACTTTGATTGTTGTAGAAATTGTATGAGGATTAGGTGAATTGAAACCAATCATCCATACATCTTGCATTGGGCATTGTTGCATACTTAAATTTTGAAAATGTATTGTTTTGAGAAAAAAATGGTAAATACATTGGTGAATCCAGTTAGGGGGTGTGGTTGTGGTTATGGTGTTGGCTTGTATGTTCTTGGTGAAAGTTCAGCGGTTAGGTGCCGATCCTTCCGGTTAGTACCGGTAAAATGGCTGTAGTAGTGCTTGTATAGCCTACTAGCAGACATGTACCTAGAGATTCCCAATGTTTTTTGTACACTGCTCTGTTTTTTGTTATGAAAGGATATTTTCATGAATTAATTTATAATCTGGCATTGTATAGTTTTGAGATAGAAATGAGGAATGTTTGACAAATGACATGTATTTACATTTATCATTCGACTTTGTTAAGATTCATATATTGCATTAAAGTATCTCTACTAGGCTTTGGCTCACACTCTGTGGAAAACAACTTTCAGGTGTTGATGATATGCCTCCACCAAGGACGTAGCTTGGGAGGACTTAGAGCTAAGGGCTTCATTTTTTTTATTTTTATTTGATGTAATTATTTTTGTATAAGCCTTAGGCTTTAGTTGTATTGAGTTGAACTCATTTTGATGTAACCAAGCATCGAGTTTGAAAGATGTAGCGATTAAGGCATATGATTACTTGATTTACTTTTATTTTAATTTCGTGTACCTATGTCATATGCTATAGATTCATAGTCTAGGATTTATGAATATATACTGCATATGTCATCTTTTGTATTGATCAAATTTGTGAATGAAATAGAAGATGTGATATTATCGATCATTTGCAAACCATAATCCTAGATGGGTATTGTTATTTATTTCAGGGTGTCAAATTATCAAAATTTTCTTTTTCTTCTTCCAAGTAGTTCCCTAATGGTTTACAATCCAAAATCCCTTCAAGAAATCCTCCTCTGTTTTTCTATTATGGAAATGTATATATATATATATATATATATATTGCCCTCCTTGTCTTATCTTTTCTTATTATTTTCTTCTTGATTGTCTTTAATAACTGATATACTTCTTAAAATAAAAATTGACTAGAAAGGAACAGGTGATCAAACAGGGCAGGAAATTTCTCTCTAAATTTTAGAGAGATAAGCTATGAGGGACAATTTTTTACTTCATGTTTTTTCCTTGTTCTTATTTATTCATCCTTTTTGTATTATAATCCTTATGATTGATCATCTTGGTTAGATTCTGAGAAGGGGATGGGCTGGGAGGTGTTGGTAGGAATCAGAGAGAAAGTTTGTCGGAAAGAGATGAAGTTTGCTTAAGGGAAGAATTTATGGAGCAGAAGAATGGCACTTCCGTTATTTTAAGAAATTTTAATGATATTTTAGTTTCAAAATATTATTTTGTTCATACCTACTTTCAAAAGAGGTGAGTGTACTACACGTCCAGTTTGTTTAAACATGAAATGTAACTGTGCATTTTAGTTCATAAACTTTGTAAGAGTTATGTGGTTATTTCTAAATGAGATGAGGGAAATTTGAACATGGCCCAAACCACAAGAGGGTAATGTGAAGTTTGCCCAATATATATATATATAGAACTTTGAATCATAAACATAGCATAATAATCAAAATAGAGTAGATGAAAGTTACCTCAAAGCAGAGGGAAACACTACGATGCACACCCTTCAAAGGTTGGGCACCATATACACCTTATAACTAAAATAAAAATAAAAAAATAAAAAATGCATAACTTTAATTTTCTGACTCATAACTAAAAACAAATGTCATAACTAAACATAACATGAGGTATAACTGAAGAACTCATTAGTCATAACTAAAATAATATCATAACTAAAGAAGAAAATGACATAATTAGGGGTGCATATCATATACCTTTTTTAAATGGATGTATATTAGAATTTCTCCAAATGTACCCCTCTGTGTGTGTGTGTGTGTATAGTAGTATGTATGTATCAGTATATTATGTATTCATGTATTGAGGAAAATATTTGAGGGATAAACTCTTCTTCATACCTCACCTCTTCGTACCTCTCTATATCTTTTTTTGTGGGTTTCAATTCGGATTCGTATTGATGATTTGAATTGTTTATCTTGTAGGCCCCGCAATAAAGGTCATCCATGCAAAAAATCAATTTCATTGGACAACTATAAACACGAGAATATGTAACAACTCAAATTTTTAATTATTCTTAAAAATTTATACTAATATTATTTAATTACAGTTGAAAAAATATATGATTTATTTTGTAACAATATAATTAGTAAGAAATTTGGGGGTCAAAATATAAATAAGTAATTAATCTATACTTATCCATTTTTGAGGGATAAGATTAAAACCTATATATGATGATGGCAATTACATATAGAGGGGTTATGTGGCATGGCCACGTGTCACTTGAAACTTGCTGAGCAAGCATTTCGTCTTGTATAAACGGAGGAGGGATGGTGCTATGAATGAAAGAATGAAAGGAAACGAAGAAAATGGAAAGAAAGTAATGGAAGTCGCAAGGGCCTTTGGTAGTGAAAAAAAAGAGTAAGGTACTACTTTTAAGGTGAGTTATATTATAACTGGAGTTACCATAATATATTTTACGTATGTTTTGACTCATAATAATTTATTTTATACAAGTTATATTTTATTAGTTATATTAATACAAGTTATGTTTTATAAATATTTTAATTATGTGGATTAATTTCTAAACTCTATTTGTTAAAATGAAAACTCAAGGATATGTTTGTTTAATTTTAAAAAATATTTGACTATGACCTTTTAAACAATTATGTTTTGTAAGTACCACCACGGGAGTCTCACACTTTGGGGGACTTAAATAACCATTGGCCGCTGTTTAGTCACTTTGTGGCCCTCTATTGTCATGAATCCATTGACCTTTGTTTTGTACGGAGCAAAGTGTTCTGCGGAGATAAGTGCTACACCATTGTGGAAGTCACCTCTATAATCCGTACGAGCCACCTCTTGAATCTGTACCTCTGTTCTGTTTTGTTCGGTACCGTGGTTATGGTTATTTATTTATATAATCTCAGTTTTGCTACTTAAATGATTATTTGTTCAGACTAAGTTATGTTAAATATTTAGTTACATAACTATCCATGGTTATTTTGTATTCCTTATACTCTTGACATAATATTTCTCACTCTGCCATGTGCTTATAGCTGTTTACCAATTTTCAAGAAACAATGCAATTCAGAAATAGCTTTTGGAAAGTCATAGACGCAGGTCTGCGGAATAGACACACACAGCACTTTTATGATATTTTTATATGTAAATATCGACCTTTTTGGTCAATACATTTTGTAATAAAAATAGAAGCTCCGATGATTATTTTGGTACCCTCATTTAAATATTATTTCCGCTCGCATTTATTGATTTGTTCAAGAATTGGCCGGAGGTAACTTCAGTTACTGGCCATCATGATACTTAACCCTTGGGTACGAGAAGCGGGTCGTGACAAGTGGTATCAGAGCAATGGTTTATAAAAAAAATAAATAAATGAATCATCATTGGAGCATATGACACATGCACATTTAAGAAGTAGGATAGCGGGTAATTGGTACTTAAATAATTTATTTTTTTAGTCGATTTAATTATATTATAATTTTATATGATTTTATATATATATATATTGTGCCTAATTTGTGAAAGATATTAGATATAATTTATATTTGTTATAGTAAAAGAAGGAAAAGAAACAAATGATGTCGAGTTTAAGCACCCACCAAAATTATAATATAATTAAACACATATAATTTCCAATTCAGTATTCAAAAAATAAAATAAAATCTCGACTTTTAAAAGTGGATTCAAATTTTAAAAATACTAATTTTGAAACTATTTTCCATCAGTGGAAAGTTCACGAATAAAAGAAATAGGAGTTCATCTCAAATTCCTTCAACTTTTGCATGTGATTCCGTCATTTCATTTCTAATTGCTCGTTTAATTATGTTCTCATTTTTTTTTTAATTTTCAGAAATAAAACCAATGAAAATTTTTTTAAGTCACCCATTGTCTCTCATTTTGACCTAACACAGTTTTTGATAAATAAATAGTGAGTTATTTTTGATATTTTTTTTGAGGTAATGATTTGGCAATATTTTATATCAGATTAATCATAAAATTTGTTCTTGATATATATATATTTATCAGAGTGCGCAGCGGATAGCTTACATATATGACAAATTTCGAGGACGAAATTTTAAAATGGGGGAAGATTATAACAACCCAAAATTTTAATTATTCTTAAAAATTTATACTAATATTATTTAATTACAGTTGAAAAAATATATGATTTATTTTGTAACAATATAATTAGTAAGAAATTTGGGGGTCAAAATATAAATAAGTAATTAATCTATACTTATCCATTTTTCAGGGATAAGATTAAAACCTATAGATGATGATGGCAACTATATATAGAGGGGTTATGTGGCATGGCCACGTGTCACTTGAAACTTGCTAAGCAAGCATTTCATCTTGTATAAATGGAGGAGGGATGGTGCTATGAATGAAATAATGAAAGAATGAAAGGAAACGAAGAAAATGGAAAGAAAGTAATGGAAGTCGAAAAGGTCTTTGGTAGTGGAGAGAAAGAGTAAGGTACTACTTTGAGGGTGAGTTATACTATACCTTGAGTTGCCATAATATATTTTACGTATGTTTTGACTTATCATAATTTATTTTGTACAAGTTATATTTTATTAGTTACATTAATATAAGTTATGTTTTATAAATATTTTAATTATGTGGATTAATTTTTGAACTCTATTTGTTAAAATGAAAACTCATGGATATGTTTGTCTAAATTTTAAAGAATATTTAACTATGACCTTATAAACAATTATGTTTTGTAAGTACCACCACAGGAGTCCCATGCTTTGGGGGACTTAAATAACCATTGGCCTCTGTTTAGTCACTTTGTGGCCCTCTATTATCATGGATCAATTGATCTCTATTTTGTACGGGGCAAAGTACTGTGTGGAGATAAGTGCTACACCATTGTGGGAGCTACCTCTATAACCCGTATGAGCCATCTCTTGAATCTGTACCTCTGTTCTGACTGTCACTCCTGTGACCTCTGCTCTGTTTTGTTCGGTACCGTGGTTATGGTTATTTATTTACATAATCTCAGTTTTGCTACTTAAATGACTATTTGTTTAGACTAAGTTATTTTAAATATTTAGTTACATAACTATTTATAGTTATTTTGTGTCTCTTATACTCTTGGTATAATATTTCTCACTATGCCATGTGCTTATAGCTGTTTACCAATTTTCAGAAAACAATGCAATTCAGAAATAGCTTTTGGAAAGTCGTAAACGCAGGACTGCGGAATAGACACACACAACACTTTTATGATATTTTTATATGTAAATATTGGCCGTTTTGGTCAATACATTTTGCAATAAAAATAGAAACTCCGATGATTATTTTGATACCTTCACTTAAATATTATTTCCGCTCGCATTTATTGATTTGTTCAAGAATTGGCTGAAGGTAACTTCAGTTACTGGCCATCACGATACTCAACCCTTGGGTATGGGGAGCGGATCGTGACAGAATAAATCACATTTTATTTTATAAAATGGATGGTTTAAATTTAATTATATTTACTATTTATTTTATAAAACAAAATAAAATTTATTCTTGTGTTTATAATTATCCTATGAAATTGATTTTTTACATGGATAACTTTTATTGTGGGGCCTATGAAATAAATAGTTCGAATCATTAATATGGGTCCGAATTGAAATCTATACCCAAAAAAAAAAAAAATATGTATATATATAGAGAGAGATATGGAAAAATGAGATTTCGAAGTTGGTTTCAAGTATAAAAAGGAAAAAGTTATCTCACTTGAAACATGATAGGATGGAAAGAAAAAAAATAAAATAAAGATCTTAAATAATAATAATAATAATAATAATAATAATAGGACTGAAGAAAAATTAATAATATAGGACTGAAGGGTAATAATAAGACTGAAGGGAGAAACAAAAGGGTAAATTATACTTTGTCCTTTATATTTGATCACATTCTCATTTTAATCTTTAAAATTTAAATATATATATATTTTTTTACTTCGGCTTTTCGTGTCTCAAAATTTTTCTGTTTTACTCTTAAAACTAATTGCTGTTCAAAATTGGACAAAAATTATAACATAATATAAAAAATATATTATTATACTATAGTTTGAATTTATGTCAGAAGTGTGAGTTATATATAATAAAATATTTTTATGTCACGCGATTGTTGATATATCATTTTATGTCTAATTTTTAATAGAAATTAATTTTAAGAGTAAAGTGAAAAAATTTAAAATATGAAGGGTTAAAATGAAAAAAAATAAAAAATAAAAAATAAAAAAAAATTTAAAGGCCAAACTGAGAAGTTGGCCAAATATAAGGAGATGGGGCAAAAGTGTAAAAGGGAGGGGGATACTATATATCAAAAAAGGGAAAATAAACAAAATAGTAGTAGTTGTCTAATATAAGTTTAATAGGAGTGTTCTGGAATAAGATCAATTCCACACATTTAAAAAAAAAACAAAAAAAAACAGAAAAAAAAAAGAGCACATGTTAGTACAAGTGTAATAGGAGTTGTTTAGTTTTAATTTTTTTTCAATCGGATAACGAAAAGAAAATTGTTGAAAAATCTACTTTAGCAATTATTTAAGGTATTACATCCACTTGTTAGTGAGAGATTCACTTTTTGTAAAATAATTTGGTAAGAAGCTATTTTTTTGTTTTGAATGACATTTTATTTTCACTTTTATTCCTTAATTTATCTATTAATTTTTTTTTTTTAAATATCTTATCTTCGACTTTCGATGATTATCTGTTCAAATTTTTTTCCTATTTGTTCAAAAAATTTCCTTATCTGTTAAATTTTTTTTCTTATCTATTCAAAATTTTTTGCTATCTGTTCAATTTTTTTACCCTATCTGTTTAATTTTTTAATCTTTTCAATTCAAATTTTTTTATTTGTTTAAGTATTTGTCCAAATAAAATTTTATCTGTCGAAATTTATTATCTTTTCAATTTTTTTTGACTATCTATTTAAATTTTTTACTTATCTATTCAAATATCTCAACAAATTTGATTATCTGTAGAAATTCCTTATCTGTTAATTTTTTTTTTTTGTTTAAATCTATTTTCTAAATTTTATTGCTGTTCAGATTTGTTCAAGTTTTGAACAGATTTTTTATCTGTTGCACCACATATTTTTTTTTAATCTGTTGAAATATGTTTCTCTTTTCTTTTTTTTTTTTTTCTTTTTTTTTTGCTTTTTTGTTTAAATCTATTTGTCCAAAATTTGTTGTCTATTCAGATTTGTTCCAAATTGGAACATAGTTTTTTATCTGTTGCACCACAGCTTTTTTTAATTTGTTGGAATATGTTTCTCAATTTTTTTGTTGTTTAAATCCATCTGTCCAAATTTTATTATCTGTTCAAAATTTGAACAAAAAGTTTTTTTATCTGTTGCACAACAATTTTTTTTTAATCTGCTGAAATATGTTCTTAAATTTTGAATAGATTTTTTTTTATCTGTTGTACCACAAACTTATATACAAAAAAATAAAATAAAAATAAAAATGTTTCTCAACATCAAACAACACAAGAATCAACGACAACAATCAATAACAACAAAAATTACAACATATCTAAACGTACATTAAAAAAAAAAATCAAATCTAAAAGATCAAATCTGTCACGATCCAAACTCGGTATCCAAAAGTTCAGAGTCACAACAAGACAATATAAATAAAATAATTCTAAAATTTCTATAGTAGTAGCGAAAGCGGATAAATTAAAATAAAATAAATAGATACCAAAAAGTTTATTTAAAAGGAAAATAGTCATTTGAGCTTTATTTTATTACAGAGTCCGATCAGAATTACAGATAGTAAATAAATAAAATAAAAAGAAAACACTGCTATCTATTCCCAATATCGATCCCGCTAAATCTCATCACCTGAAAGGGGATAACAGTTATAAACACATGACAGAGTGGGAAATATTATACAGTGAGTATGAGAGTACATAAATTACCATGGATAATTATTTAGGCCAAATTAGTGAACAATTCAGTTTGAATAAATAAATTACTTCAACTATAAAATTTTAATTCAGAAGTTATATAAGCAAAATAATCATAGCCACAGTACAAAACAGAACATAACAAAGGTTACTATAGTGACAATCAGAACAGAGGTCAATGGATCCATGACAAACAAAGGGCCATAAGGTGACCAATCAAAAACCAATGGTTTATTTAAGCTCTCCAAGGCTGGGACTCCCGTGGTGGTACTTGTAGAAAATAATTGTTTAGAAAATCATTGTCAAATAATTTCTAAAATTTAGACAAACATATCCATGCGTTTTAATTTAAGCAAATAGAGTTCAGAAAATAATCAACGTAATCGAAATATTAATATAATTTATAAAATACAAATTGCATAAAATAAATTATGATAACTCAAAACATACATAAAATATGTTATATATAATATAACTCACTTTTAATATAAATTTACCCCAATTTTTCCCTCTGCTCCCGAACCTCTTGTGCTATTCCTCCTCACACTCTCCTTGTTGATTGCTTCCTTTCATTCTACTTCAACACCCTATTTATACTTACCCAAAACGTGAAGCCCAAGCTTAGCAATTATGCACATAGAAGTTGCCACTTGTCCTTGACCCTTGGTTTTTACCTCAAGAATTTTCCAAGAGCCACTTAATCCTTGGCTCACCAAAAATCTTACTGGGCCTTTTTACCATTCTAAAGGTTATTACCTTCTTTGGTAATTCACAATGATCTCTAAAATTACGTATGATTATAAGTTAGGTTCATATCTAAAAATCTCACCACCAAACTATAAAACATCACTTATCGCTTACTAAAATATTTAATATTCTAAAAGTGTGGTGTCCCACAATCTATCCCCTTAAATAATGTAATCTTTAATTTCTAACTTTTTAAACCACAATTTTCCACTATACACTTTTTTGATATAATAAGGAATTCTATTTATTTACTAATTATTATATATGTATATATATTTTCTACTCTTGATTAATTGATATTAACACGGTATTGAATTAAATTAAAAATTCGGGTGTCACAAAATCAAGAGAGAAAGAGATGAAGATTTGTTCGACAAATGAAGTTAATAGATTTGTTCAAAGGTAGGTCTGGATTTGGATGATAAAGAGTCAACAAATTTGATCTAGATAGGATATGCACCGATTAAACAAACACAACATTAAATACACATACATAATATATATATGTAGAAGAGAGAGAGATGTACTGATGATTCCAAGTTCCAGAATCAATGATTGAACATCGGTAACACTTTTCCTTACGACATAGAAGAGAGAAAGAAAGTGATGTTAAGAGTAGTAACTGTAACACTTTTCTGTTTCCAGTGAGACATGAGAGACTTGTGTGTATGGCGGTGATAATGACGGGGAGAGAGAGAGAGAGAGAGAGAAGATATCATCTTTGATCGACGATTGTGGTGGTGGGTCTGTCGACTGCGAAAGAAGAGAGTAGATGAGGGCGACGACGATGTGGTGGTCCCGGTTGAAAGAGAGTAGATGAGAGAGAGAGGAGAGAAGAGAGAAAATGGGATTTAGTGCGAGGGCGGGGGCGGGGGCGAGGGCGAGGGCGAGGCAGTGGCTGTGACGGCGAAATGACGATGAGGATAGTAGAGCTGCAGATCAAAGACAAGAGAGAGATGGGCAATGTGTCTTCTAGTTCGTTTAGCATATAATGTATAAATGGGTTTCTTGGTCTTTTTACTTACGCCTATCCTTATGGAAAAAATGTTTTAGAGCGTGGAATTCTGACCAAACAAAATTACATTTTGGATTTATGGACCAAGTACTTTATGTGTAACAAAAAAATTCAAGACGAACGAGTTGAAAAATGATTGGAAACCTATATAGGCTTGTGGGAAGTATTGTGACAAGTGAAGTTGTTGTCAAACATCATGTAAGTAATATGGATGGACAACGTACACAGACAAAATGTATAAGTGAAATAGTTATAGATACACATATAGGCGCAGAAGTATGTGGACATAGCATGGCCTATAAGTATAACAAGCCTCATTTTGCCTTAGTCATATTTATGAGAATTTGCATGGTTTTTGGATTGTTAGCTCCCAACATCTCTAGATGCAGGCTTACAAGTGGAGATGCTGCAAGCTTGCATTTTGTGAACTTTGAAAATCTAGTATGGGATCATGTCTTGCTTTGTGCTGTTGTGTTTTTTTTCTAAGTGTAAGATCCATGCTTTGTTCCTTACTTTGTGTATTGAACCTAGGTTATCTATCTTTGCTACCTCATACCTAGGTCACACCTTTGAACCTCTTACACCTAGGCCGTTGAGCATCAACACCTAGGATCATCTTGGAAACATCTTGGTTGACCTCCATCTCTATCCTTGCACATTGGCCAAGGTGTGCATCATCTAGGCTGAGGTGTGTATCACCTAGGACGAGATGTGTATCATTTAGGCTAGAATGTGCATCACCTAGGCATCTGAGATCTTTGATCCTTGAACCTTGCATCCATGTTGGGCACCTTCTTGCTGAGTTGTACACATTAGCTAGCACGTAGCATCCTTTGTTCCATGACTTGTACCACCTAGGCCGAGGTGGGTTACACCTAGACCAAGTGTTATCCCTCCTAGCCGAGATCAGGAAGACCTCACTTATCCTTCACTTGTCCAAAGCC
This sequence comes from Camellia japonica, assembly GCA_030407325.1. Lineage (NCBI taxonomy): Eukaryota > Viridiplantae > Streptophyta > Magnoliopsida > Ericales > Theaceae > Camellia > Camellia japonica. The sequence continues at coordinate 68,432,117 of JAPPVO010000013.1, read as the reverse complement.
TATGTTTTGGTCCAACTTCCTTACCTTGTCAGAGTACCCATGCCACCTTACTTGTTATATACACTTTGATCTACTTTTGTCCTTTCATTCTAGCACCTTTTTTAGGAGATTTGACTAGATGATGCCACGTGTCCCAGTAGTGAGTATTAGTCAGTTAGTAGTTGAGAACCCATATCATTTGCTATATCTTTGTCTTGAAGAGAGAGAAGCTCTAGGCAGAAGAAGAAGATGTTTTGAGGAAACTAGATGTTTTAAGCTTGATTATTAGAGTTTGAACCATTTCATTTGTGTTTTGAGGTTAGATTATTGATCTGCTTTTGTTGTTCTTCATGTTAATTTGATTACATTGCATGATCTAGCATGATTCATGAGCCATGCATTGATTTAAAGATTTGTTTTAGTGAGAGAAAGTGATGTTCTTGTGTTCTTGAAGAAAAACTTTATTTTTATCCAAAAGTTTGTATCAAGTTCAATGTTTTTGTGTTTGTTTTCATGAAATCTTTAAGTATGGGTACCTAGTTCCATGTTTTGAGCTCATATCATGAAATTCTAGATTTTGAATAAGAAGTTATGATTTTAACATTCATGTTCTTCAAAAGGAAACCCAGATTTTCAGATTTCATTATTTCCTAAGTGCAGTCACCAAGACCCACTCTTGTCCAACTTTCACACCTAGGCCAAACTTTGCATCTCACCTTGGTCTACCTTTCATGATCACTTGCACCTTGGTCTACTTTGTATGTACACCTAGGCCGACCACAGCACACCTTTGACGACACCTTGTAGTATCCCGGGCGGGTAGCCTACATCTCGGCCAAGGAGACCACACCTCGGCCAAGACCTCCTGAGTTGACCCAGCTCATCTCTGCACATTTATTCCGAGACCTGGTTTGTGCCTAGCATGCCTTTCCAAGAAGAAAAACATTGATTTAACTTTCAGCACATGTTTTGCTCTATTTTACTCATTTGAAGCTTGTTTTGAGAGTACATCGCATAACCATCTTTGATCATCTCTTCTTGTCTTTTTGAAGTGCATTCAATGGGATTTACCATGTATTTGTCAGTTTTGGATCTTTGCCTTAATCCTCACGACCGAAGAGTTATTATGAGTGGTATTTTTAATAAAGTTATATTATAAGGTTTTGATAAAAGCTTTGCTTTGTTTGGAAAAGTATTTGATAAAGCATGATTGATTATCCCTTAGTTTTGTACCAAGTATTATGCTTTGTTTGGATGACATTCTTGAAAGGTCCTTGTGTTCTAGGGGACTTTAATACAACTAATATCTTTGTTTGAGATATCTCCTTTGCCACCAACAGGTGGACTTGTCTAATCGGTTATTCTTTTGTTTTGTCAATAAATGTTTATCCTTTGTATTATGTAGATGTTAGTAAACATTCCTTGAAGCTTTGAAAGCCTTTGATTGATGAACTTGGTTTATCCGTTGATTTCGTTACAAGCTATGATATGTATTGTTTTAATAAAATCTCGGTTATCATTCATTCAAACATTTATTACTTATATCATTGACTGAGTTTTCAGCTCACCTCTCTCCCTTATATATATGTAGGTGATGAACAAGAAGACGATGTCGCCTAAGCTTTATTTGGAAGATGTTTTGAGTTCATGTGTTTGATATCATCTGGAAGATTATGTTTTTTTAGCTTTGTAGATCATTTATTTTGTATGTTTGGGCTTGAGAAGCCTTTTGATCAATATATAATATAAGAATGTTTATGTACAAGCTTACTGTCTTTTGTATCCAACTTGTAAAACCATGTTGATATTTATGTATCCCAATGTATGTCATTTCATTTGATTTATGCACAGCTCTTATGGACTAATTAAATTTAAATTTATTACTTCCGCACATGTATGTCCCATATTTATACTCTGTATGTGTGAAACTTTATAAGTCGGCCTTCAGTAATCTAAGATTACTGGCCATCACAACATCATTCTGTTGGGGGCGGAATGGAGTCGTGATAATAAGTGTGCAAGATTTTGGCCAGAAGTGACAACAACGATTGCTAGATGTTCACAAAAAAAGCTCCAGATAGATTGATTGAGATGGTTGGCGTAACAAGACGATGCACATTGCGGGACCAAGCGGGTCTTTTTCAAGATTGATTGAGATGGTTGGCGTAACAAGATAGATTCACATCAAAATATCTTAGGGGGTGTGGGCATCTCGGTGTGGGGTGTGGGTCGTGATGGTTTGAGCATGGCAGATTTTCATAATTGATATTGATATGGTTATTTTTAAGGTGATTTGCAGAATTCAAGTTAAGGTGAAAATTGATGGATGTGTGTCTTATGTAGTGTAGGAGTCATATAATTATTCTTGTTATACATTTATTTGGATTAGGCTGTCAAGTTCCAAATTTACTAGAAATCTAGTAAGTGTAGATTTTGTTAATTTTGTGGGAGATGTGAGATTGAGAGGGTTTGTAGAGATGTACGAGAGATGCAAAAATAGTAAAGGCACCAAGTGTGAGACGAGAAGTGGGTGTGGCTTTGGGGCTCAATTGAAAAAGGAATTGTTTCAAGACTTAAGTTTTGGTATTTTTAGTCTCACGGTTGTACTCTCTACAGTTTATATTGGATTAATCTCTCTTCTGTAGACATAGGCAAGTTTATGCAAAACCACATAAATCTCATTGTATTATTTTTCTCTTTGATATATGTGTGGTGTGCTTTCATTCATGTTTGTGGAATACAGGAAAATCCCAACAGTATGGTTGTTTTTCCTTTTAAGTAAATTTTGTGTTTGCCAAGCTCATTGAAGTTTATTTTCTAAAATATAGAGTTGGGCTAAAAGTTGTGTTTCTGTAGATTTCCAGATGTTTAACATGATTGGTTGCATAAATGTCTTAGGTTTTGGCCTCTTTTGAGAAGGTAAAAAAAAAAAAATTAGTTTATTAATTTATTTGGGTTACATCATCTTTTTATTTTTTTACAAATTTTTTCATAATAAGTAAAAACCCAAAAAAAAAAAAAAGGAAAAAAGCCACTTGGTCAAGTTTTCAAAAATTTGTATCTAAATAAACACTACGAAATTATTTGTAAATTTTCTAAAATTATTTTTTGAGACTACATAGTGCCTTGAATTGTTACAGTTTTGAATTGATGTATGTGGGCTCAGACTAGGCTTAACATTCATTAGGACCATAGGCTCATAGCCCACATTTATTCGCAGTAACAATATTAGGTGGCTCGAAAAATCATGGTTCAAATGGCTCGAAACATCCAAAACAACGTCGTTTTAGGTGTAAAATGATATTATTTTGACACATTCAAACTATTCGAGCCACAAAAATTCGGATCACCAAACATTTTCGTATTTGCAGCCAAAGTTTTCCTTTTCTTATGCGATGGCCCAAAAAACAAGGCAAATTGAAATCGGAAAATGACTGATGGGTATATCAATAAGTCTTATTGGCTTTGTGGTGTATCAAAAAGTCCTATTCACTTTTAATTGTTATCATAAAATATATATATATTTTTAATTTTTTTAACAGCATTTTTATAAAAAGTGTCAGTAATTGTTAGTTTTTATAGACAATTTATAATATTCATCATAGAAAAACGTATTATCACTGAAAAATGTCAATAATTGTCATTTTTTTAGCAACAAATTTAAAAAATATCATTAATTATCAACTTTGAGCGACGGATTTAAAAAAAAAAATCACTTATTATCAATTTTTAAGATTTTTAATCTATACAAATAGTTGTGAAACTTAGTGGTGTGCAAATCCTTATAACAAAGACGTGTGAGTAATTAACCCATAGAAATCAAACGGTTCTTTTGTAGGGCCGAAAACAATTAAGGTGTAATTTGTTGAAGTTGAACATTGAAGTTTTAAAAATATTTAATCATTAAATTCAGTGCTAAAGTTTTTTAAGTACTAGAATTTTATATTAGAAATTTAATTGATTCAGTGAAATTAAAATAAGTCCATTTGATAACTATAATTTTGTATTATTTTAAAATTTTAATTTTAAGCACTTACCAAAATAAATCAAAATTTTAAGTAACAAACTTTAAATTTGATTATAAATGCTAAATTTTTAACAATAGTCAACTTGATGCAGGAGAAGCATGAGTACAGTTCGATCGTGTGGTGTATTCGTCTATACTGAATAAGGTATTTTATAATTATGTTACGATGTATTATCATCACCCTATTCAATGTCATCATTCCCACCAACCACCACCAGCTCTTCCATGATTTCACCACTAATGCGCCCCCCCCCCCCACCATTGTCATCATAGTTGCCTCACTATATCATTACCAACACAATCACCACTACCACCACTGTCACCACTGTTGCACCATTACCTCAACTGATTGTCCACAAAAATGATACTTGATACTTGGAAAGTTAACAAGATTACATGCCTGAGCCGATTGTCCACAAGTGTGACATTATACACATATGATGATATTTCAAGAGTATTGAATAGTTTTTTTTCTATATTCTAATGCACCTTATTTTTTCATCACCAAATTTGATTTTTCTCTCTTTTTCATTGATGCAATACTACTATTGAAGCATCTAGGGGGTCCATAAACAACATTTTTAAAACATGATCCAAAAACCTTTGGTCTGTGGTTCTTAGGCTGCTTTGAATATCAAAGTTTTGAGTTGTGAAAATCAAGAAAGTGCATGTCATAATCATAAGCTATGCACTATATGTAACAACCCTCGTACTGATTACCGAATAACCACTGAATTATATACTGATTATTGCTAAACTGGACCGCTAATGACTGATAATCGAAATAACTGAAGTACTGAATGGACTGATTGAAATCGACCCTGAAATTGAATGAGTTTATTCATTATATCGCATATTGCATCTGTTTGATTAATTGATTATCTGTTTATAATTCATATGTTTAAACTGCCTAATTGAAGGCCTTATCGGCGGCCGATTTAGAAACCATTACTTTTTAGAATCAGTAGAATATTGTGATTTAATGGTATATTTATCTGAAAATTGATTAGGAATGATTAAATCAGATTAATTTAAGCCTAATTAATAGAATTGTCAAGTTTGCCTTATTTACACCATTGCCATATTAGTGGCCATTTTTTATTCAACTATTTTTGAGCCTTGCACTTAGATAGACATTTGATCAGCCATTTCCCTTTGTTGTTGCCGACCAAACAAGAGGTTAGAGAGAGAGAGAGTTCATCTTGTGGATAACTTGAAGAAATTGTGGAAATTGCTTGGAATTGGTGTATAACTTGGCATAATCTAGCTTCCTTACCTTAAATTAAGACTTAGGTAAGTGAATTCATTGTCCTCTTGTCATCTTTGAGCTTCATCTTGCATGTTCTATGCATCATTGTAGGATTAAACCATGTTTTAGCTCAAACATGTTGAAATTGGACCTTAATTGTTGCATGCATGGTGAAGTTAATGAGTTTGGAGTTGAATTCATGGTAGATTGTACATGCATGTCCATGTTTAAGCTTAAGTCCATGTTTTCATTTGGTTTTCCAACTTTTGAGCTCATTGGAGCAAGAATTGAAGATTGAATTTGGTTTAAAACTCATGCATTGCATGTTTACACATTGTTCTTGAAAATGAGTTTGATTTTGGATTTAATTGACCCACCTTGGGGCTTGAATTCATAAATTGGCTTTTGAAACCTGTTATACAATGTTTTTGAATGTATTTTCCAGAATTTGGGCCCAAGAGGTCGAGAATTGTGTTGTGAATGCTTGGTTTGAGCTTGGAAGGCAAATCTGGAAATTCCAGATTTGGCTTCTTCGCTCGAGCGAAGGATTCCTCGCTCGAGCGAGCACCTTTATACAGGGCTCCGCTCGAGCGAGTATCGAGCGTGGTATCGCGCGTAAAAATCGAGCATCCAGTATTTTCACTGTTCATCAGCTCGCTCGAGCGAAGGGAGGCTCGCTCGAGCGAAGTGCCTATTTTCAGCAACTTTTGAAAAATGCCTTCCGACTGTATTTTTGCATCCTCATCGCATCCTAGGCATTCTTAGGCCTAGTTTAAGACATCTTAATGAGGATTTAGACATAGAACCACACCGAGGAAATTTAGGGATTTAATTATCACCCTTCCGACTGTGAACTTAGTGTGTGTTCTATTTGTTAACTGTTTAGGGTTGGCTCTCGGGGACGCGCTCTAGCTGCTATTAGCCCAATCTCTGTGAGTAACAGTTGTATAAAGATATGTTCAAAAATGGTTATCTGATTATCAACTGAACTGTTTACTGAAATGTAATTATTTACTGAACGAATGTATGTCCTTTATTTCTGAACTGTACTGTGGCATCCTTAGCACCTACTGTTACTGATTGTACTGTTACAGAGATCTCTGTCGGTTTCTTCATGGAACCATACTGTTTACTGAATGACTGGCCATCATTACTGTTTGGTCTTTATGACCTACTATTACTGTTATGCTAATGGGTGTACCACATATGACTGAATAACTGTTCTGACTGAAAGACTGAAATACTGTTTAAATGAACTGTTTTCATTACTGTAAGGACATTTCATTCTTAACCTCTTTATGCTTTATGTTATTCACTGGGCTTTAGCTCACTGCTCATATATATATGTAGGTTCTCAGCAACCAGACCAGAGCTAGGAGCGTGGGTTGGCCTCCAGTTTTGTCAGCCAGCCTATGTGCCTCACAGTGGGGTTCCGAGCCTGTTATGCTAAGGCTTAGGGGTGTTTTAGTATTTCCCCTTTTTGTACTGCCTTACTGTTTTGTAATGACTGAACGGATTGTATGGATTGACTGTTTACCGTACTATTATCGAGGGATTTGGTCCCCGTACTGACTGACTGTATATGATTGTATAGATTGTACTGTGTTGAACCGTATGAATGCATAAAAATGTTTTTGGCATACAGATTTCCACAGCTCAATGGACACTAGTTATTTACTGTATTGGCTTCCGCCAGGCCCTGAACTCTGTTTTACTGTATTACTGTTAAGCAGGCCTTCGTAATCTCGGATTACTCGCCGGTTACGGTACTAAACCCATAGGGCCGGGTTTGGGTCGTGACAGAGTGGTATCAGAGCGATACTTAACCACGATTATACCGCACACACGTGTCCAAATGAGCTATAGGGTGTCCTAGAGAAGCATTTAGGGCATCTCATGAACTTGAAAAGTGTGTGCTTATGACTGACTGATTATGTGATAAAACGTTAAACTGTTTAATCATAACTGTCATAACTGCTTATAGTGAAATGGATAACGCAAGCACTGCAAATGAAACTGAATCATCATCCTCTGAGGCCAGAATGGCCAGACTTGAACAAATGATGGGACTGATAATTGAAAGGCTAGATCAACAACAGAATCCACAGCCACCTCCTCCTCCTCCGGTGCAACCGGAACAGAATGTGCAAAATGTGAATGCAAATGAGGGGATATTATTGCTCTTACCCAAAAGTTCAGCAAGCTAAAACCGCCATCCTTTCAGGGAGGCCTCGAACCATTGAAGGCTGAAGCTTGGGTGCTTGAAACAGAAAAATTGTTTGAAATGTTCCCGTGCTCCGAAGCCAATAAAGTACTGTTAGCAACCTTCACCCTTCAGGAAGAAGCAAGAAGGTGGTGGATGTTGACCGCGATGCAAATACTATTGTGACTTGGGCTCAGTTCAAGGAGTCCTTCTTCGAAAAGTATTTTCCCCAGTGCATCAGGGACAGAAAAGTGACTGAGTTTGAACAGTTGAGACAGGGTAAAGAGTCAGTTGCAGAGTATGAAAAGAAGTTTACTGAACTTGCTAGGTATGCACCACATATGGTGGATACCGATTATAAGAAGGCCAGGAGGTTTGAAGGCGGCCTTAGTGTTGCTATACAGGACCGAATAAGTGTTTTGAAAATGCCAACTTACGTAGGTGTTCTCGACCGGGCATTGATGGCCGAGACGAATATCGCAGCAGTGAAACAATCTGAAACACCAACCACTGAGTGGCAAGGTAAAAGGCAGGGTTTCAAATTTAAGAAAGGCAAGCTGTAACAACGCCCGCGAGGGACCTCGCTACAGTTCGGACTCGGTTTTGTTGCGGTTCTAAATCTCGAAAGAGTCCAAATCCGGCAAATCGTTTTGAGAAAAACTGATTTTTTTGAAAAAGTGCCAAACATGGACTGCTTTGCCAGATAACAGAGTCGCCACCTAAATATTTTTAAATGGGAAATTTAGGAAACCCTAACTCAGTGCCAAAGGCCACGTGTCCGTCATCACCAAAGTTGGCTCGGGAACTCGGGTACGATTGGGGAAGGTCACATCGTGAGCACCCCCGCTCGCCCGGTCAAAGACCGGCCTCTACTAACCATGATATCTGTTTTTGAAAACTTTGTGAGTTCTTATTCCGGTTATTAGCCTAGTTACTATGTGATGCTCGCAGCAAAACAAGTATAGACTGAATCGTCTGAATTGGAACTAAACAATCTCATGGTTTTGTTTTGAAAATGGTTTGATGGTGCTACCCGCAGGTACCTAAATGCGGATTTGCCACCCTCAGGTGGGCTTAAAAAAAAACAGTGATGTGCCACTATCTAGTGGGCTTAACAAACAATCTGATGAATTGTCCCAATTCAGATAACTCAACCTCCACCCACAGGCATTCAAGGCAGTTATATCACATAAGCACATAGCCTCATGGTAAGCATGCTATCATGGCAGTCACTCACACGCATGCAAGGATGCTAAAGCATAAAACTCACCTAGTACTCCAAGCCAAAACAGGAACTGATTAGAAATCAATGCATGATCCTAATTATACAGGGATGCCTAATGCAACACATGCAATAATGCAACTATAGCAGGCTCGGCTATTCTAAAGATGGCATGTAAAATGCTACAACTATCACGTATTCAATTTGGAATTGAAGTACGAATGCAGTTTGTATGATGCGCCGAGCCCGATGCATGCAAAACAGATGAATAAATGCAAACATGCTATCATACTGTATGCTAATTGAAAATATGCCCTATATCTAACCATCGTAAGCGGATAAATAAAAGGGAGAAGAAAAAATGGGGGTTGGAAGACATACATCACACTCACACACCCTTATTACAATTATGCCCTCGCACAGAGGGTCCGAATAAATATACAGTCCGAATGAAAGAATAATACAGTCCAAATATTACAGATTCTTAATTAATTAACAATTAACTAAGAAAAACAGTAAACTGGCGCGCAGGCCAGGGAGCTGCCTTGCTATGATGAATAGTGCCTGCCGGGCTGCCTCGGGCGGAAATCCACCGGGATGCCCTGATTAGCCTCTGTTTGCAGTGTTTTCTCGAAATGCGCGCCAGACTCCGAAAGTTGCTAATCTCTGGATTTTGCTGCAACAGAGAGCAGGAAAAGGGCACAGCAGTGTATTTCAAAATATAGCATGCCTCGATCCTCTGCCACCAATCACGCATACCGATGCATGATGGCCGAGGAGTCGAATTGCACAACTCAATATAGGGATGAATGCAGATGAATGCTAAAACAACACTTAACTCCATCATGGATAATCCGGAGTGTCGGTGACTTGGGAATTGGGACCCGTTCCGTTACTCGGAGTACGAAACGTGCTCGTTTCCCGTGCAATATGCACGATATGCATGAAATGCAACTAACATACAACCTAGCATGCACGATGCTATGAGAATGAGATGCCTCGAAATGCGTGCCCACTGCACGCGAACCGAGGTGATGACATAAAGGCACGAAATGCAATGATGGGCTTACACCAACATGAGAAGGCCTCAGCCACACTCATACGGGATGCCGGAATGATAAAAAAAATGAGGTGCCTCGAAGTGCGTGCTCACGGCACGCAAACTGAGACGATGATGAAATGCAAATCGGATAAACAGAGGGCCTCGAATACGTGCCCACGGGCACGCAAACCGAGGCAAGGGCATACGCAATGCAAGCAGATATAAAACAGAGTGCCTCGAAATGCGTGCACACGGGCACGCAAAACCGAGGCGATGATATGAAATGAAAATCGGATAAAATCAAAGTGTCTCGAAATGCGTGCCCACAGGCGCGCACACCGAGGCGATGATATGAAGTGGAAATCGGATGAAACCGAAATGCGAAAATGTGTGCCCACAGGCACGCACACCGAAGCGATGATATGAGAAATCGGATAAAACCGAAGTGCCTCGAAATGTGTGCCCACAGGCACGCACACCGAAGCGATGATATGAAGAAATCGGATAAAACCGAAGTGCCTCGAAATGTGTGCCCCAGGCACGCACACCGAAGCGATGATATGAATGAGAATCGGATAAAACCGAAGTGCCTCGAAATGTTGTGCCCACAGGCACGCACACCGAGGCGATGATAAAATGAGAAATCGGATAAAACCGAAGTGTCTCGAAATGTGTGCCCACAGGCACGCACACCGAGGCGATGATAAAATGAGGAAATCGGAAAAACCGAAGTGCCTCGAAATGTGTGCCCACAGGCACGCACACCGAAGCGATGATATGAAGAAATCGGATAAAACCGAAGTGCCTCGAAATGTGTGCCCACAGGCACGCACACCGAGGCGATGAATTAAAATGAGAAAATCGGATAAAATCGAAGTGCCTCGAAATGTGTGCCCACAGGCACGCACACCGAGCGATGATAAAATGAGGAAATCGGAAAAACCGAAGTGCCTCAAAAGTGTGCCCACAGGCACGCACACCGAGGAGATGATAAAATGAGGAAATCGGATAAAACCGAAGTGCCTCGAAATGTGTGCCCACAGGCACGCACACCGAGGCGATGACATACAGGCATGAAAAATGTAGATTGGGCTTACACTAACATGAGAGGGGCCTCAGCCACACTCACATCAAGATGCGGTGTGACGAAAACGGAGCGCCTCGAAGTGCGCGCCCACGGGCGCGCAAACCGAGGCAATGCAATAAGGCATGGAATGACATGGGAAATGATATGCAAGCATGCAAACCAAATTTCAGCCCCTAAATGAAGGGGAAGACAGCCCCGGAATGATATGAAATGACAAACGATGCATGCAATCATCCCGAAATGCGATTTTAAGTACCCGAAATGGCCTACGGCCATGCTAAACATGCAAAATTGGCACTTGACAGCAAAAACAGTAGCAAGGCAGTCCCAAATATGGCATTTTTCAGTAACAATCATGGCCAAAATGGAGACATAGATATGGCAACAAAATCATACAAGATTAATGGCCAAAAGAGCATTACAATGGGAGGTGGTATATACAAACACCAAATGGACAAACTTTCTTCTACAACATGAAAGAGGGCCCAAAAATAAGCATATATGCAGTTTATGGCAACCTCTAAAACAGAATATAAACATGCTAAAAATTCTATGCAAAATGGAGCTCAAAAGAGGTTATAACAAGAGATATGCAAAGCATACACCAAAAAATAAAACTTTCTTCATGAAACATGTAAAGGGGGTCAAAATAAGACCCCTCTCAGTTCTGACCAAGAGCTAAAACCAAAAGCACAAAAGGATACCAAACATGCAAGAATTAGGGCCTAAAGTGGATCTCAAAGGGAGGTGGTATATAGAATGGCCAAACAAGGTTGAGCCCTTCTACAATGTTGTAGAGGGGCTCAAAATAAGCACAAAACCAGTAGGGGTCGGAGCCCCAAAAACAACTTCAAATAGGCCAAAACTAGTATACAAGATAATGGCATAAAAAGTGATATTGAAATAAGTAAATCATAGAAGCATCAAATGAAGTTGAGCCCTTATACAAAGTTGTAGAGGGGCTCAAAATAAGCACAAAACCAGTAGGGGTCAAAGCCCAAAAAACCAAAGGAAATAGGGTAGAAATAAGAATCAGAATTATGCTACAAAAAGAGATTTGGAGACTTACCCTTGAAGATCCGATTGTTGCTATCTTTTGGCCTGAATTCGGTGCTTCTTGGCCACTGGAGAACCCTTCCTTGTTGCTAGAATGGTAGTGGGGATGGTGGAGCTAAGGGTTGATGAAGGAATTGCCTAGGGAGCTTGGAAGTTTTTTGAGAATTAGGCTATGGAGATCAAGGATTTGGGAGAAGTGTTCTTGAGAGCAATTTTTGTAACCCTAGAGAAGAAGGGGTTGGGCCCTTTAAGTAGACAACAAAGGGGTGTAAAAGGGGAGGGAAAAGCACCCAAGCTTTCCCTCCCAAAATATCTCCCGGAAGGGGTGATATTTTGGCAAAAACAGCTGGACAGCTGGAATGAGCTGGAAAGCAAAAAGCTGGCCGGCCAGGTGGTTTTCTGCAAGGTGGCCGGCCAGCCACCCCACCTGGTCGGCCAGCCACCCACCATGGCCGGCCGGCCACCCCAAAAAAATGAAGTAATGATTTTCTGGCCGACCACCATGCAAAGGTGTCCTCCCAAGTGTGTAGAACAAGGCCCCAAGGTCGGAATCTGGCAACTCTGAAGCAGGAGCCACAACATAGAGCTGGAAGGAGGGGCTCAAAAATGAAATCAACAATTGCTGGCCGACCACCAACTTTTTGTGTCCTCCAAGATGTGTAGAACAAGGATCCAAGGTTGAAATTTGGCAACACTGAAGCAGGAGCCACAACATAGAGCTGGAAGGAGGGGCTCAAAAATGAAACCTGGAATTTCTGGCTGACCAGTAGTTTTTAGGGTCCTCCCATGTGCCCTCATCACAGATATGTAGCTTTGGTTGGAAGAAAATGGGCCTAGGGTGTTCAACATTGGCCCGGAAGTGAGCAAAACGGGCGCCGGAGGAGCGAAACTGGTCATCTGGGATAATTGCTGACCTTCCACCCCCCAGTGATCTTCCCGATGTTGAAACAGAGGTACCTGCCAAGTTTGAACAAAAACTAATGAGAAATGAATACTCGGAGCCAAAACCGAGCAATTCGGGATCCTGAAAATGGGCTGCAGGTGCCGGAAGTGGTGTTCAGCAGCGAAGTGGGTATCTGCGACCCCAGTGTCCCTCGGAATAACAAAACAGAGGTTCCTGCCAAAAATCAGAGAAAACTGATGCAAAATGAATGCTCGGGGCCAAAACCGCGCGGTTCGGGGTCCAAAAACCGGCTGTAGGCACCGAAAGTGGCATACGGCCACGAAGTGGGCATCGGGGCCCCCAGTGTGCTCTGTTATGATGAAACAGAGGTACATGCCGAGAACCGGAGAAACCTGATGCGAAATGAAAGCTCGGGGCCCAAATCACGCAGTTCGGGGTCCCGAAAACCGGCTGTAGGCACCGGAAGTGGCATACGGCCACGAAGTGGGCATCGGGGGCCCCAGTGTTCCTCAAAATGATAAAACAGAGATACTAGCCAAGAACCGGAGAAATCGGAGATGGTTGGGCGGTCCCGAGCCGAGGCACACGGCCTGACGGCCCCGAAAACCGGGAACCGGGCTCCGAAATGGGCAAAATGGCCTACGGCCACGAAATGTAGCTCACGGCCACCGGGAGATAGTCTACAGGACTACTCCCTTCCCTCAGGAAAGAAAACAGAGAAAACCGAGTCTGGTTCGCAAACCAAGACAAGGCACAGAAGAGAGTTCGGAAGTCCGGAGGCAGGGCACACGGCCGCGACTCTGAGACTTCTGAACGAGCACAGTATGCAACATCACCGAGCGCTCAATCGGTGACGTCTGAGTCTTAAGGTCGGTCAAAAATGGGGTGTCTACACAAGCATAACCCAGCAAATAAGAAACAGAATACGGGGTCGACGACTAGCCCCAACCAAGGGAGTGGATTTATTCCACCCTGCTCTATATGTGGCAACAAGCACAAAGGGGTTTGCTATCAGATTTCTGGAGCTTGTTTCAGATGTGGCAAGGTGGGCCACAGAATTAAAGACTGCCCTTCTGCTCCACCAGTTAGTGGTAAAACTACACCGAACGCAACAGCATCAAATGTAGCACCGAAGCCTAACCCCAAAGCTACCGGGAAAGAGCCTATGAGGCAGGGCCGAGTTTGCCCTAGTCCCGGGAGATGTGCAAAACACTGAGACTGTTGTGTCAGGTATCCTCTCTATCTGTGCTCAAAATGCATATGTATTGATTGATTCGGGGTCTACACATTCGTATGTATCGCATGCTTTTTCGCGTAAATTGAATAGACCCTTAGAACCCATGAACTACCTGCTAGCTGTATCATCACCTGTTGGGGGATCCATGACATGTGCATATATGTATCCTGCTTGTGAGATTATTGTTGGGGATATGCATCTATTTATTGATTTACTGCCATTGAATATCGATCATTTTGATGTAATATTGGGGATGGATTGGTTACAAAAATATCATGCTACTATAGACTGTGTAACAAAGCAAGTTGTTTTCCGTCCACCGGGTTTGCCTGAGTTTGTGTTTGATGGGGTTGGAGTAGTGCCTCCTCCATATCTGATTTCTTCTGTGAAAGCTGTCAAACTGATTAGGAAGGGGTGTAAAGGATATCTGTGTTCTGTACTGACTGTATCTGCTAGTAATGATGTTAAAACTGATGTGAATTGCATTCCTATTGTTAGAGAATTCCCAGATGTATTTCCAGATGATTTGCCAGGGGATTTGATCGACAGGGAAATTGAATTTACTGTGGATGTAATTCCGGGTACACAACCGATATCTAAAGCTCCTTACAGAATGGCTCCAACTGAACTGAAGGAATTGAAAGTGCAATTGCAGGAACTGTTAGACAAGAAGTTTATCAGACCCAGTACTTCACCATGGGGTGCACCTGTTTTGTTTGTGAAGAAGAAAGATGGCTCACTGAGACTGTGCATTGACTACCGTGAATTGAACAAGGTAACTGTGAAAAATAAATACCCATTGCCACGTATTGATGATTTATTTGATCAGTTACAGGGTGCACAAGTGTTTTCCAAGATTGATCTCAGATCGGGTATCACCAAGTGAAAGTTAAACCAGAAGACATTGGTAAAACTGCTTTTAGAACGAGGTATGGCCATTATGAATTTTTAGTTATGCCGTTCGGAGTCACGAATGCCCCTGCTGCATTTATGGACCTTATGAACAGATTTTTAAACCATACCTTGATGATTTCATTGTAGTTTATTGATGACATACTGATTTATTCAAAAAGTAGAGAAGAACATGAACACCATCTGAGACTTGCCCTACAAACCTTAAGAGAACAGAAACTGTATGCTAAATTGTCTAAATGTGAATTCTGGATTGATCATGTTATGTTTTTGGGGCATGTTGTTAGCAAAGATGGAATTTCTGTTGATCCGCAGAAAATTGAAGCTGTAGTGAACTGGCCTAGACCAACAAATGTGACTGAAGTCCGAAGCTTTTTGGGATTGGCTGGATATTACAGAAGATTTGTCAAAGATTTCTCCAAAATTGCCTTACCACTAACTCAGTTGACACAGAAAGGGATATCATTTGACTGGACTGACCAAAGGGAATCAGCATTCCAAGAATTGAAAACCCGACTTGTGACTGCACCGATTCTGACTCTACCTTCAGGTACGGATGGTTATACTGTTTTTAGTGATGCTTCTCATAAGGGTTTGGGATGTGTTTTAATGCAGAATGGGAGAGTTATTGCTTATGCTTCCCGACAGTTGAGACCGCATGAAAAGAATTACCCAACCATGATCTGAACTTGCTGCAGTGGTTTTTGCATTGAAAATTTGGCGTCACTACTTGTATGGAGCAACATGTGAAGTGTATACGACCACAAGAGTTTGAAATACTTTTTCACTCAGAAAGAACTGAATATGAGACAGCGGAGATGGCTAGAACTGATTAAAGATTATGACCTACAGATTTTGTACCATCCGGGAAAAGCCAACACCGTTGCCGATGCATTGAGCCGAAAGTCAATTGGGAACTTAGCCTGTTTGCTCACCGGGCAGAAAGAATTGCTTTGTGATCTTGAAAAGTCCGAGATTGAAATTGTTTTGAAGGAACAAGGTGGAACCTTAGCTGCCATTACTGCCCAACCAGCATTGATTGAAGAGATTAAGGAAAAACAACAACTGGATGATTTCTTGAAAAAGGTTATTGAAGAAAAAGATTCTAAACCGAGACCGGGGTTCAAATTTGACAACAATGTACTGAAATTTCAAGATAGACTGTGTGTACCGAATGACACTGAATTGAAAAGAAGAGTTCTGCAGGAAGGCCACAATTCAAGATTGTCTATCCACCCGGGGAATACGAAAATGTATCAAGATTTGAAACAGAATTTCTGGTGGCCAGGAATGAAGAAAGAAATTGCCGATTTTGTGTCTAAGTGTCTTCATTGCCAGCAAGTCAAAGCGGAACATCAGCGACCCGCAGGCTTACTGCAACCCTTACCCATACCGGAGTGGAAATGGGAGCATATCACGATGGATTTTATCGTTGGCTTACCTCGCTCCAGGAAAGGTATGGATTCTATTTGGGTTATTGTCGATAGACTGACCAAATCTGCACACTTCCTACCTGTCAAGACAATTTATAATGCGGATAAATTGGCTGTGATTTATATTGATGAAATTGTTAGATTGCATGGAGTGCCTGTATCTATTGTATCTGACAGGGATTCGAAGTTTACATCGAGGTTCTGGCAGAGCCTACAGACTGCATTGGGTACTGAATTGAGGCTGAGTAGTGCCTATCATCCTCAGACAGATGGACAGTCAGAAAGGACCATCCAAACTTTAGAGGATCTATTGAGAATGTGTGTCCTTGATTTCCAAGGAAACTGGGAAAGTCATTTGCCGTTGGCTGAATTCGCCTACAACAACAGCTACCATTCGAGCATTGGTATGGCGCCTTTCGAGGCATTGTATGGCAGAAAGTGTAGATCTCCAATTTGCTGGGCAGAAGTTGGAGATGGGCCTTTGCTTGGGCCCGAGATTGTATATGAGACAACTGAAAAGATCAAACTGATACAGCAGAGACTGAAAACTGCACAGAGTAGACAGAAAAGTTATGCTGATGTTAGAAGACGAGACAGAGATATGAAGTGGGTGATCACGTGTTTGTGAAAGTGACACCAATGAAAGGCCAGACTCGTTTTGGAGTCAAAGGCAAGTTAGCGCCAGGTATGTCGGACCGTATGATTATTGAGAAAATCAATCCGGTGGCGTATCAAGTTGCACTTCCTCCTGAAATGGAGCATATGCATAACGTCTTCCACATTTCGATGTTGAGAGACTATCTTCGAGATCCGTTTCATGTGATTGAGCCTACCCGTAGTGTTGAGTGATGACTACACTTATGAGGAACGGCCTATACAGATAGTAAACCGACGGATCAAGAAACTGAGAAACAAGGAGATCCCGCTAGTGAAAGTTGACTGGCAGAATCATGGTGGTGGGTATGCCACTTGGGAAAGGGAAGATGACATGGCTAGGCGATATCCTGATTTGTTCCCGCTGAATCCTGTTTTCTTCCAGACTGAAGGTAACTCGAGTTTAGAGGACTAAACTCCTTATAAGGAGGGGAGACTGTAACAACCCTCGTACTGATTACCGAATAACCACTGAATTATATACTGATTATTGCTAAACTGACGATAATGACTGATAATCGAATAACTGAAGTACTGAATGGACTGATTGAAATCGAACTGAAATTGAATGAGTTTATTCATTATTGCATATTGCATCTGTTTGATTAATTGATTATCTGTTTAAATTCATATGTTTAAACTGCTAATTGAAGGCCTTATCGGCGGCCGATTTAGAAACCATTTACTGTTTTAGAATCAGTAGAATATTTGTGATTTAATGGTATATTTATCTGAAAATTGATTAGGAATGATTTAGATTAATTTAATAATTAATAGAATTGAAAGTTTGCCTTATTTACACTTGCCACTTAGTGGCCAATTGTTTATTCAATATTTGAGCCTTTACACTTAGATAGACATTTGATCAGCCTTCCCTTTGTTGTTGCCGACCAAACAAGAGGTTAGAGAGAGAGAGAGTTCATCTTGTGGATAACTTGAAGAAATTGTGGAAATTGCTTGGAATTGGTGTATAACTTGGCATAATCTAGCTTCCTTACCTTAAATTAAGACTTAGGTAAGTGAATTCATTGTCCTCTTGTCATCTTTGAGCTTCATCTTGCATGTTCTATGCATCATTGTAGGATTGACCATGTTTTAGTGCATGTTGATTGGACCTTGAATTGTTGCATGCATGTGAATTTAATGAGTTTGAGTTGATTCATGTGTGAATTGCATGCATGTCCATGTTTATCTTAAGTCCATGTTTTCAGTTGTTTTCCAATTGAACTCTTAGAGCAAGATTTGAAGATTGAACTTGGTTTAAAACTCATGCATTGCATGTTTACACATTGTTCTTGAAAATGGTTTGATTTTGATTTAATTGACCACCTTGGGCTTGAATTCATAAATTGGCTTTTGAAACCTGTTATACATGTTTTTGAATGTATTTTCCAGAATTTGGGCCCAAGAGGTCGAATTGTGTTGTGAATGCTTGGTTTGAGCTTGGAAGGCAAATCTGGAAATTCCAGATTTGGCTTCTTCGCTCGAGCGAAGGATTCCTCGCTCGAGCGAGCACCTTTACAGGGCTCCGCTCGAGCGAGCATCGAGCGTGGTATCGCGCGTAAAAATCGAGCATCCAGTATTTTCACTGTTCATCAGCTCGCTCGAGCGAAGGGAGGCTCGCTCGAGCGAAGCGCCTATTTTCAGCAACTTTTGAAAAATGCCTTCCGACTGTATTTTTGCATCCTCATCGCATCCTAGGCATTCTTAGGCCTAGTTTAAGACATCTTAATGAGGATTTAGACATAGAACCACACCGAGGAAATTTAGGGATTTAATTATCACCCTTCCGACTGTGAACTTAGTGTGTGTTCTATTTGTTAACTGTTTAGGGTTGGCTCTCGGGGACGCGCTCTAGCTGCTATTAGCCCAATCTCTGTGAGTAACAGTTGTATAAAGATATGTTCAAAAATGGTTATCTGATTACAACTGAACTGTTTACTGAAATGTAATTATTTACTGAACGAATGTATGTCCTTTATTTCTGAACTGTACTGTGGCATCCTTAGCACCTACTGTTACTGATTGTACTGTTACAGAGATCTCTGTCGGTTTCTTCATGGAACCATACTGTTTACTGAATGACTGGCCATCATTACTGTTCGGTCTTTATGACCTACTGTTACTGCTATGCTAATGGATGTACCACATATGACTGAATAACTGTTCTGACTGAAAGACTGAAATACTGTTTAAATGAACTGTTTTCATTACTGTAAGGACATTTCATTCTTAACCTCTTTATGCTTTATGTTATTCACTGGGCTTTAGCTCACTGCTCATATATATATGTAGGTTCTCAGCACCAGACCAGAGCTAGGAGCGTGGGTTGGCCTCCAGTTTTGTCAGCCAGCCTATGTGCCTCACAGTGAGGTTCCGAGCCTGTTATGCTAAGGCTTAGGGGTGTTTTAGTTTTCCCTTTTTGTACTCCTACTGTTTTGTAATGACTGAACGGATTGTATGGATTGACTGTTTACCGTATTATTCGAGGGATTTGGTCCCCGTACTGATGACTGTATATGATTGTATAGATTGTACTGTGTTGAACCGTATGAATGCATAAAAATGTTTTTGGCATACAGATTTCCGCAGCTCAATGGACACTAGTTATTTACTGTATTGGCTTCCGCCAGGCCCTGAACTCTGTTTTACTGTATTACTGTTAAGCAGGCCTTCGGTAATCTCGGATTACTGGCCGGTTACGGTACTAAACCCATAGGGCCGGGTTTGGGTCGTGACACTATACCATTAGCAAAGTCAACAAATAACTTAATCAAGAGGAATTCAATGACCTCTGTAAGTGGAACCACTTTTTTGAGCAGATTAAGTGGCCATAGAGAAAACCTTGGTAGAAATTGTTTGGAGCACTTTATTAGAGAGCTTTGCTTGCTTGAGATCCTTGTTGAAGTAAAGGTTAACAGTATCTTTTTAAACAATTTTAATGTAAGCTGCTTTTTCCTTTTATCAATTTATTTATTTATTTATTTGTTTTTATTAACTCAAAAGAAAGAGTGCATTGAGACAAACTAAGAAAAAAACATCATCTCTCACATCTCAATTAAATTGGTACATGCCCTCAGCCAAACAATGGATATGAATCAACCAAATTAAGTCTCTAATTTTCATAAGAAAAAGAAAAAATAATAACTTTGACGTGGCAAATGACATCCGCAGAGCATATTTTCGTTCATCCTCAGATATCCGGACGTTTTGTTCGATTCGACACTTCCGTTTTCATGCCCATCTCTAATTCTGATAGGAAAAAAAAAGTTCAGCATTGACCTGACAAACGAAATAACATATAAAGTACATTGAGATTAACTAAGCAAAACAATCCTCGGCAAATACCCTTATGCTATGTTTGGTTGGGAGATTTGAGAAAGAATTTGGAAAGAGAAATAGAAAGAATTGGTGAAATATAAATAAAACATATCTATATTTTACTTAGTTTCACACACATTTTCTCATTTCCTTTCCAAATCCCTCCCTAAATCCCCTAACCAAACACACCGTTAGCCAAGCAATGGATATGAATCTAGTAAATTAACTCTCTAGTTATGACATGGAAAAAAGAAAGTTAAACATTGGCATGACAAGCAACATGTAGAATATATGGAGATAAATTAAGAAAAAGCCTCATGGCTCATATTTCAATTAAGTTCAGGACTGACTCTTGGGACAAGCTGGCAAAGCCAGCGCTTTGGCCTATATTTGAACTAAAAAGTAGAGCCTCATGTAGGAAAAATCCTTATAATATTGAGAAAATTCTTTTTTTTTTAAGACCTCAATTAACCGAAAAGCCTCAATTATTTTGATGTTAACTTATTAAAAGCTCACTTAACTCTAAACCCTTAACACCAAACCCAAAAACAAAATTATTTTTACATATGGAGGATTCCCATTACTTTGATTTTAGGGGGAGTTACCGGCCGGTCCTTTGGACCGAACTTAATTTTCATAAAGTCCTAACCGAAAATAATTTAGCCCATTTTTCATTTTACCCCTTACATTCAGTTGAGTGATTTTACCCTAAACCCTAACACATCCCTATCTCTATCTCTCTCTCTTCTCTCTCTCTCTCATATTTCTATCGCTGGCACACCACAGCCTCCTCCCTCACCATCTCTATTGCTCGGCTCAACCACCATCTACATCCGTCGTCGTCAACAACTCACCTTAACCACCATCGTCGTCCTCCTTCATCGCCATCATTGCTTGCCTAACACCACCGTCCTCCTCCCTCATTGCCATCACCACCGCTCCTCCCCCATCATTTATCTGCTAGCTTCAACACCACAATCCTCCATCATCGATCTACCATCTTCACCATTGCCACCATCTTCTTCCATCACCGATCTATTGTCTTCAAATCATGCGTTTGTTTTGAGTGTCAACCCAAATCATGTTGACTCCTTCAGTTCAGCATCAGTTGATACAAGGGCAGCTGTGCAGCAAGAGAGTTGTATCAACAGTGACCATAATGAGGGTTTGCATGGCGATGATGATTGCTTGGGCTCTAGTTATTTGTTAGAACCATGTAATAAGTTTGGGATTCAAAGTATCCAACCAGTGCATTGAAAGGTGTTGTTGATCTTATACAGACGTGTAATTAATATGATAAATTTGTAACTTAATTCAATGATAAATTGATCACTCAGTAATTTATGAATGATAAATTTATCAAATTACAAATTTGTAGGTGTAAGTGTGAGTATTTTATCAAACAATGAGATGACACAGCACATATAAAATAAATAAATTTATGAATGCTTCATAATAGAATGTTGTGATGCTCTTCTCTCTCTCTCTCTCTCAAATCAAATCTACCATTTGTAAATTTTTGAACAAATTCAACAGTGATAAATTTATTACTACAACTCTGGCTGAGATTTGTTGTATGATAAATTTATCACTGAATCTGACTTTTGATCCTTTGTCTTGATCTGTGAATGCGTAAAATGATGAGAACTATTCTCTAGTAATGGCTTCTTATCTCTCTCATTCATTCTCTTCATTTTTTTTTTCTTTTGCTCTCATCGCCACCGAATCTGAGGAGGTGGTGGCGATAGTGACATGTTGGAGATGAAAAATGGCCAAAAACAATATTGTCGGAGGTCAGAGGTAGTTGAGGTTAATAATGGTTGCTAGAGGTTGGAGGTGGTCACCGGTTGTCAGAAGTGGTGGTTGGTGGCCAAATTGTGGTTCGCAATTTGGAGTTCAAAAACAAAACGAGAAACTGGGCAAAACAAAAAAAAACAAAAACAAAACAGGGGTAAAAATGAGAAAAAAAAATATATAATAAGACTTACTGGTGCATAAAAATATATGACATAACCTAATAAGTAATAACTCTAAAAAACATGACTGACTACTAGATTACCCTTAATTTTAACTTACCAAAACCCAACTACATCCTCTTAATACCAAACCCAAAAACAACACTATTTTTAACAGTGGAAGATTCTAAGTAATTGATTTCACTTTATCAAACTTCTCTCCAATCCAATTTATATTGAACTTCTTTGGTTTTAATTTTCTCTCTAGATGACTTCAAATTTTGTATTATTTCAACTTCTATTTCAATTGTTTGTTGACTTTACTTAAAAATTTAAATTTCTAGAATTGAATTAACTAATATGTATTGAATTATGGAATTGATTATTTATCTAATCATACATCCTAGACAGCATAGAAGAATTAATTGAATCTCAACCAAGAGCTCATTCAATTTTACAACTAGAAATGCAAGAACAATAATGTTTAAATGATATTGCGTTCAATTTTCTTTGATGTATCCTACGTATTTATCACAGACCTATTCTATTGTCAATCTATCGACTTCTGCTCCGTAGTACGAATTTGTGTCTTGATATATACGTAACTTCTCCTTTGTGCTTCATTTGAGGATTTGGACCCTAAATGTGTCTTGATATTTATCACAGACCAAGTGTCATTTGGCTTTCTTTAATAGAAATTTCATTTGATAAAAAAAAAAAAAAAAACTATATATATTATTCTAGATTTTTGTGTACTATTTTTTTCTAATAACTATTTTAAATTGATTTTATCTTTTTAAGTAATATGTAGAAATAATATGTCCCAATGCTTCGGACCCTAAATGTTCACACCTGACCCTGATTAAGTTGGCATATTTCTTTAGCCAAGAAATGGCTATGAATCGAGTAAAGTAACTCTTTAATTATGATAAACAAAAAATAAAAATAAAAAAGCTCAGCTTTGACATGACATATAGAGTGCACCAAGATTAATTAATAAGAAGAAATCATCGCTCATAAATCTAAATTAGGTTGGCACATAGATACCTATAGCCAAACAATGGATATGAATCAAGTAAATTAACTTTTTAATTATGATAAGAATGTTAGAATAGTTGAAAGAAAGGGAAAATTGTGTATCTGTATTATTGAATTGAATGAATCATACAATAGGAGAAGCCTATATTTATAAGCTAAAAGGAAACCTAAATAAGTATAGAAGGAGATAGAGATAGAGATACAAGGAGATGGAGATGGAGATGGAGATAGAGATACAATATAGATAGATAAGTATAAAGCTAATATACATTAACAGCTGCCCTTAAACGCAAGGTGGGTAAGCATCAACCAACTTGAGTTTGGAAACTAGATCACTGAAACGACCATGAAGATGAGCCTTAGTGAAAATATCAGCAGGTTGATCAGCAGAAGAAATAGAAAGAAAATGAACAATGCCACGAGTAACATGTTGTTGAATAAAATGACAATTAATCTCAATATGTTTGGTGCGATCACGGAAAACACCATTGTGAGCAATCTGAATGGCACTCTGCTTGTCACAATAGAGAGAGGTAGCACCAAGGGAAGAAACACCTATATCAGCAAGGAGCCAACGAAGCCACAAAAGTTTCTGAGTAGTGTCAGCAAAAGAGCGGTATTGAGCTTCAGTACTAGAGCGAGCAATGAGGGATTGTTTCTTGCTGCACCAAGTAAGAAAAGAATCCCCTAAAAAGAAACAGAAACCCATGGTGGAGCGCCGATGAATAGGATCCCCAGCCCAATTAGTATCAGAAAAAGCACAAAGCTCGAGAGAAAAGTGAGTAGAGTAGTGGAATCCATGGAACATAGTGCCTTTGAGGTAGCGAAGTATGCAAAGTAGAGCAGTATAATGCGGGGTACGGGGAGCCAACATGTACTAACGAACAAGATGGACAGCATAGGGAATGTCAGGAGGAGTCACAGTGAATAAACAATACTACCTACCAGCTGGCGATAACGAGTAGCATCAGAGAGAAGATCCCAGTCTAGAGGAGTGAGACGAGTCTGAGGATCAACGAGAGTAAAGGTAGTCTTGCAATCGGTAAGACCAGTACGTGCCAGAAGATCAGATGCATATTTGGCTTGTGACAAATAATAACCAATGGAATCATGAGAGATTCCAAGCCTTAAAAAATAATTGAGAGTACCAAGGTCCTTTATCTCAAATTGACAATTGTGAAATTGTTTGAGGCTAAGAATACCAGCCACATTATCACTGATGATAATCATATCATCCACGTAAAGAAGAAGAAGAGCAGTGCCATGAGGAGTGGTCTGAACAAATAGAGCAAAGTCATATGAATTGGAGGTGAAGCCGAAGTCATGGATGGTGGAACTGAATTTAGCAAACCAAGCTCGTGGGGCTTACTTGAGACCATAGAGAGCACGCTGGAGTTTACAAACCTTATAAGCTGGATAAGCTGACCTAGGGAGAGGTTGCATGTAGACTTCCTCAAGAAGATCACTATTAAGGAAGACATTTTTGACATCCATCTGAAAGAGATCCCAATGGCGAGCAGCGGCAACAGCAAGTAAGCTATGCACAAAGATAAGCCAAACAACTAGAGAGAAAGTCTCCTCATAATCAATGTCATATTCCTGAGTGAAGCCCTTTGCAACAAGACAGGCTTTGTAACGCTCAATAGAGCCATCAGAATGGGTCTTGATTTTGTAGACCCATTTGCAGCCAATCGCATTCTTTCCAGGAGGAAGATCAACAACATCCCAGGTATGAGTTTTGTCTAAAGCCTGTAGTTCATCAGTTATAGCTTGCTACCAAAGAGGATTAGTACAAGCCTCAGGATAGGAGGTAGGTTCATAAGTAGAAAAGACAGTAGACCCGACAATATAATCACAAAGATGAACAGGTGGTTGAGTTACCCGATGTGGACGACTAATGAGAAGAATGGTGGGGGGAAGGTCTGATGGAGAGGTAGAAGACGAGCTAGAAGGCGCAATGGGCAATAGACCATCAGGGGGAGAAGTCTGGTCGAGATCAAGGGTCAGCAAAGGCGTCTCTACAAATGAGGAACCTGCATCAAATGCATTAGAGAAGAGATCTATGGAAGGATTAGTAAATAGGATGAAGGTAGAGGGTGAGGGTAAGTGAAATGAGGAATAGGGATGAAAATATTTTATGCTCCCAGAACACCACATGATGGAATACACGAAGATGCTTAGAGATAGGATCCCAACAACGATAGCCTTTATGTTCAATCCCATACCTGAGAAAGCAACAAAGACGAGAACGAGGTTCAAGTTTGGTGTATTCATGAGGTTGAAAGAGGACAAAACAGGTAAACCCAAAAATCTGAAGATGTGTGTATGGAGGGTTAGTGCCATGCAGACGTTCAAAGGGAGTATGATTATGGATGACAGGAATGGGAACACAATTAATAGCATACACAGCAATAAGTGCAGCTTCCCTCTAAAAGTTTTCAAGACAGGAAGAAGAAAGAAATAGAGCTCGAGTAGTGTCGAGAATATGCTGATGTTTCCGTTCAACACATCCATTTTACTGGGACGTGCTAGCACAGGAATGATGAGGCTGAGTTCCATGACGTTGAAGAAAAGAGAGAAAATCCGAATCCCGATACTCTATAGCATTGTTGGAGCAAAATTTTTTTAATGTTCTTTAAAAATTGGGTTTGGACCATTGTTGCAAAGGTATAATAAATTTGTTTAAGTTCAGATCGATTTTTCATGAGAAACAACCAAGTAAGCCGTGAAAAATCATCAACAAAGATAACAAAATAACGAGATCCCCCCATAGTAGTAGTAGGTGATGGGCCCCAGATATTAGAATGTATGAGATCAAAAGGTGCATGGGAAATAAAAGCACTTTTATTAAAAGATAAAGCACGTTGTTTTGCAAGTTAACAAGGCAAACAATCAAAATGATCGGGAAGTACATGACCCAACTAACCACTAGAAACCAAAGACTTTAACCTACTAACATAAATATGCCCTAAGCGACAATGCCAAAGATGAAAAAGAGACAAAGAAAAATTAGATGCGGGAGCAGCTAATTGTGTGGAGTCTAGAACATGAAGATGAATGAGCTCATAGAGACGTCCATGCTTATGGCCGATCCCAAGAGTCTGTCCTGTCTGAGGGTCCTGCACCAAACAACCATTAGCAGAAAATGTGACAGTTAGACCAAGCTCACATAATTAACTAATGGAGGTAAGGTTTAAGGTAAGAGCAGGGACATGATAAACATGTGGTAAAGACAAATGAGACGTAGAAATAAAGACAACATGACTTACAGACATGAGAGAACCATCAGCAGTATAAATAGAGGGAATATGAGCCGATGGAGAAATGGAAGAAAATATAGTAGAACTGGAAGTCATATGATTACAACATGTGGAATCAAAATACCAAGAAGAGATACTTGAAGTCACAGACAGAGCAGTAAGGGGAGGTGTACCAGAGGGGGAAAGAAATTGTTTGAACATAGCCTTAACATCAGTTTGGGAAAAGACAGGAGCAGACGGGTCTAGAGGCTTAGAAAAATCCTCAGAGGTAGTAGCAGCAGTGCGGTGAGCAGGTGAAGATCTACACTAATTCCCAGGACGATCTGAACTACCCTTGGAAGAGCCACCGCGAAAGGAATGACCGGTGGAAGAAGACCAGGAGGGATTGCGAAAAGAATCCTACTACAGATGACTAGGACCAATTTTTTTGCAATATCGGCAGGGTCTGATTGGGCAATGAACCAAAAGATGAGTAGAAGGAAGGTCTCGATTCTGATAATAAATGCAGGCAGTGGATCGTTGGGTTGACAAGGAAGAAGAAGTTCGTGACTGAGGAGTGGTAAGAACAAAGTCAACATGATGAGTCTAGAGAGTACGAAGACGAGTTTCTCAGATAACATTTGTAAAATAGCCTACTCAAGAGTGGGCAATGCAGTGCGATGAAAGAGAGAAGCACGCACGGGCTCAAAATGGGTAGTGAGAGCCATAAGAAATTGAACCAACCGCTACTGATTATGATATGTAGTGAATAAAGTAACATCTTCAAGGTGAGGCCATGGAGGTTCTAACAGAGCAAGCTGGTCCCAAACAGAATACATTTGAGAAAGAAAGTCATTAATAGACTGACCAGGTTCTTGATGCATGAGGTGAAGCTGACTTTGAAGTTGATACTGATGGGCAAGACCGGTAGTCTAGTATCATTCTTTTAAAAACTCCCAAATGTCTTTAGCAGGAGTGGTAACAGAGTCAAGCTGAAAACGACCAAACTGAAGACTAATAGAGGGAACAGAGGTATTTCGAAACCAAGTAATGATCTGTTAGTTCTTATTGTCCCATTTTCTAAGCGGTCTTCATATTTAGCAGCAGTTTCAACAGCCTCTGGCATTGGTTTGGTCACATCCCTGGTGATCCAGAGTTTCCGACCTTTGAGGAAGGAAGACATGGCTTGGGCCTACATAACATAATTGGATCCATCAAGCATAACAGAAATTGGATGAGAGGCATCATGACGATCCATAATAATATGGTGGGAGGACAAAATAAATAAGAACATAACTGTATGAGCAAAATTAGGTAAAACAGATTGTACCAGTGAGTCCGGAAGGCCAAAAATAGGTGGTAAGGGGCTGAATGGTACAGAGATAACGTCAGCAAGAGGCTAGATAATGTCAACAGAGGTGCGGTGCATAATAGCAAAGGGAGGCGCGGCGCACCGTAACAGAAATGGCGTATGCGGGTGTACAGTAGCAAGACGGCGCATGCGAGTGCACGGAAAGGCGCATGGAAGAGTAGCTGCGAAAAAATGGACGCGTCGACTAGAAAAGAGACGCATAGGGCGCGTGCAGAGGTTTTTGGCAACGGGCTTGGTGGCATTGGAACCAGGGCACAATTTCAAGCACTATGATAAAAAATTTATAAAATTTTGGTAAAAAATGATGACAGAACAGTGACGAAACGATGTTGTGGAACAAAGAATGGTGTATTGATGAAGAGGAAGAGAGATGCTATAATGCCACTGTGTACGGGCAATAAGTAGGAGAAAAAATAAGCTAGGATTCAAGACTTATGCTCTGATACCATGTTAGAATGGTTGAAAGAAAGGGAAAATTGTGTATTTGTATTATTGAATTGAATGAATCATACAATAGAAGAAGCTTGTATTTATAGGCTGAAAGGAAACCTAGATAAGTATAGAAGGAGATAGATATGAGATACAAGGAGATAGAGATGAGATATATTTACAATACAGATAGATAAGTATAAAGCTAATATACATTAACAAAGAAAATGAGAAAAAAAAATAAAAAGAAAAAGAAGAGAGTTAACTTTGGTATGACAAGCCACAAACAAAGTACATCAAGGTAAACTAAGAAAAAGTATCACCGTTCACATTTCAATGAAATCGACATATTCCCTCAACCAAGCAATAGATATGAAACTCTCTGAAAAAACATAAACAAAAAAGAGGATTCAAGTTTAGCATGACAAGCAACATATGTGTTTGATGGATTTGGATGGAATGTTTTGATCACATTCACTAAATTAAACTTAATCTCTATGTTTATCTAACTCCACATAACTAATTCAATTATATTAGGCAAAGTGAAAATGACCTCATCATATAAAATTAGGCTATTATTTGACACTCTTATCAATGTCTCCCTATATTTGATTAATTTGATTTTTTTTCATAAATGGTATGCTCGAACGAACACTACAATAAGAATGATTCAGATCGTTGAAATAGACTTGGGACAAACTTCAGAGGGTAGGGGTGTTGTGCCTTATAAAATTACATTTGATAGTGGCACTACAAAAATTTCAGTTTTTTGCGACGGCAAAATGCTGTCGCTCGTACTCCTAATGTCATCTCAAAAAACTTTTAGCGACGGCAAACGAGGGGTCACAACAGAAGGCGTTGCTAAAACATTTTAGCGACGGCATGCCGTCGCCTTTTTTTGCGACAGCAAATGTTGCCTTTTGCGACGGCATTGTTGCACTGTTACAAAAAGTTTTATTTGAGACGGCAAAAAAATGTTGTCACGAAATTTTTTTTGTTGCGACAGAATGACCTCTATCGCCAATTTCTTTTGCGACGACATTGCCTATGTCGAGAAAAAAAAAAAAAAAACCTGCAATAAAATTATTAGAAATATTAAAATTACCCGTATTAAATGAAAAACAATTGAAAAAGAAATCAATAATTGCATAATAATATAAAAATTCCTGTATAGAAATAACAATTTCTCCATAATAAAAATATTCTTACATTCATAACTACGCATCAGCAAAATTATCCCACTACATAATATTCCATAATACATATATAATGTTTAAATGCATAATGTTGTTCACAATTCAAAATAACATAAACCAAAAACAAAAGTTTTTCTCATCATTCTCCGTGGGTAACAAAAACAAAAGTTAGTTGCATTCTTCACGGGTGTGCAAACAAGAAGCAAACTCCTACTTGAGAAATATCTGAAAACAAAAAATAAAAATAATTAATGACAATATAATTATGTGTTAATATGTTAATTACAAAAAAAAAAAAACATAAAAATTTAACTACTATACAATTACAAAGATAATTAAGTAAATAATTTTGCCTAGACCGAAATCCAGTCCTAACTCCCAAACCGAGAACCCGATTCGAGTCCCATTTTTTTCCCACAAGTCTCTCGTGCCAAGGCGGTCGTGTGTGCTAAGTTTCGTACTAATCCAAAGCCGTTTGGTGATTTTGGGGCGTCAACACCTCGAATTCTAAGTTTCTTAAGGAACTAGTTTGCCTAAACCGAAATCCGACTCTAACTCCCAAACTGGGAACCCGATTTGAGTCCCGTCTTCTTCCACAAGTCTCTCGTACCTAGGCAGTCGTGTGTGCCAATTTTCGTGCTAATCCAACGTCGTTTGGTGATTTTGGAGTGTTAACACTTCGAATTCTAAGTTTCTTAAGGAACTAATTTGGCTAGACCGAAATCTGGCTCTAACTCCAAAACTGGGAACCCGATTCGAGTCCTATCTTCTCCCACAAGTCTCTTGTGCCTAGGTGGTCGTGTGTGCCAAGTTTCGTGCTAATCTGACGTCATTTGGTGATTTTGGGGTGTCAACACCTCGAATTCTAAGTTTCTTAAGGAACTAATTTGCCTAGACCGAAATCCAGCTTTAACTCCCAAATCGGAACCCGATTCCAGTCCCGTCTTCTTCCACAAGTCTCTCGTACCTAGGCGGTCGTGTGTGCCAAGTTTCGTGCTAATTCGACGCAATTTGGTGATTTTGGGACGTCAACACCTCGAATTCTAAGTTTCTTAAGGAACTAGTTTTCCTAGACCGAAATACGGCTCTAACTTCCAAATCGGAAACCCAATTTGAGTCCCATCTTCTCCCATAAGTCCCTCGTGCCTAGGCGGCCGTGTGTGCCAAGTTTCGTGCTAATCCGATGTCGTTTGGTGATTTTGGGGTGTCAACACCTCAAATTCTAAGTTTCTTAAGGAACTAATTTGCCTAGACCAAAATCCGGCTCTAACTCCCAAACCGAGAACCTGATTCAAGTCCGGTCTTCTCCCACAAGGCTCTCGTGCCTAGGCGGTCGTGTGTGCAAATTTTCATGCTGATCTGACACTGTTTGGTGATTTTGGGGCGTTAACACCTTGAATTTGAAGTTTCTTAAGGAAATAGTTTGCCTAGACCAAAATCCGGCTCTAACTCCCAAACCGAGAACCTGATTCGAGTCCCGTTTTCTCCCACAAGTATCTCATGCCTAGGCGTTCTTGTGTACCAAGGACTAGGCTACAATGGTGTATGGTGTAACTAAACTAGTTTCTTGAAAGCCCAAATACAAAATCCAATAAAAAAAATAAAGAAAACTCATAGCCCTAGATTCAGTATAAACAACATGAGAGCCAATAAGAATCCTGACAGATATAAAATTCATCTTTGTGAGGTACACACCAAGTAGATTGCTTAACTAATATTGAATTCAAAAAGAAATCCAAATTAAAAAACCATTTGTTCGTCTTTAAATTTTTAAATTTTGAACCTCAGATCTCTCTCATGAGAACTTAATACCACTATCATAAGAAACTAAAAGCAAAAGACAAACACCTCGATTGCAGCATTAGATGCATCAAAAGAATCATAGCTAATGAAACCAAATCCACGAGAGTTCCCTGTCTTTGGATCTCTCATTATCTGAAAAAGAAAGGAAATAGAGAAACATCTGAATCCAAAAGAAAACAAGCATCGAATGAATTGACACCATAACAACACTTTATGATTATCCCCCCATTCATTACCACTAACACTATGCCCAAGGCAAGCAGAGATGAGTGTAGAACCAACCATTACATCCAAACCAAGATTTTAATACGGCACCGCACAAGCATTTTAAGCTATCAAAATATATATACATAAACATATATACAAACAATATATACGAAAATCTAAGAATTGTGGTCAATTACCTTACAAAAATTCCAACCAATTCAGTGATCCACCATAGTGATTTTTCAAAAAACACAAGAAATTTACAATTTCCGAACACTTTAAAAATATGTTTCACCCACATGAGTCAACATGTGGAAGCACAAAAATGAAATGGAACAGACAAAGACTTGCTTCAAAAGGATAATTGTCTCAATATGTTAGTCATGCAAGCATTAATCAGAACATGAGACAATTGATAAAAGCATGGCCAACCTATTTCCTAGAAAGTGGCATTTCAAAGAGATTAGGTGGCTGAGGCTGATCAATAAAGAGATAAGTAATTGAGAGATATAATTCCAAAGAATTAGAGAAATAAAATAACAAACTTTATGGCCTACACAGCAACTATATTAGAGTATGTAATTAAAAAGAACCATTTTCAAATAGTTTTTAATTAAAAAGAACAATTTCCAAATAGACTGATTTATGAAATGTTAAAAGTTTGAGCTCTTTACTATAAAGCAAGTCTGCATGCAACCTCATCACATAAATAAAGCTAGAGATTAGTTCTGGACCAACTCTGGCCCCCTCTTAGCATCCCTATTAATCAATATGTCTACTACTCATTCATATTTATAACATATTTTTAATGTACATATGATTTTCTATTTAGGTTAGAAAGTGGTACCCAATACTATGATGCACAATTCAAAAACTAAAACAGTAAATTTCAATTCAATTCACGGTTTGTATCTTGATTCAACAAACATTATTTTAGTTGATATGCATCCTATACATGGGTGTTGCTGCAGTAGTAGTTTATTTCATTATCAAAAAGTAAATAAATAAAAGAAAGAAATCCCAGTGAAAGCCCTTCAGTTGTCTTTTTGACCAGTTTGAGTGAATATTTTGAAACATGTTATTCTTTGATGTTTACAGACATTTAGATGTGTGCCAAAAATTTTGAATGTGATTCTTCAGGCCTTTTCCTCCTCTTATCTTCATTGTTTAATCCAAACACAAGTCCTACATTGAGAAAACATAAATGAAAAAAAAAATATAACAAATGTACAACACTAAAGAATTTCATAAACAAACAAATAAAAAAGGACAATAATATGCACAAACAAAAACATGTGGTAACAATAATTAAGAGAATGAAGAGTGTTGCAAGAACTTCTCAGTTTAATGTGTACCTACCGAAAAAACCCAGCAAAACAATATGAAACAGAAGGTAAAGAAGATTTGACCTTGGGGTTTGTAACAATGACTCCAAATGCACTGAAAGTATCATACAAAAGTTTCTCATCCACATCCTGCAAAGAATATCAAGTCAATTTCAAAGTTAAAACTATGGCATAGGCATATGGCAGCAGTGAATGTGTGTGTGAATATTCTAGAAAGAAAATATTTACAAAGAAGAACCATGTGTAGTTCTTTTTTTTTTTTGGGGGGGGGGATTGTGATGCAGGGAAGCAAGTTCAAGATCTTATTTCTTACAGGATCAAGGTTTCCAACAAAAAGGTTAGCTCCAACATCCAAGCTCTTTTTTTTTATATTGGGATGCCTGGAATAAAAAACAACAAAAATGAAAATTATTCATCAGATTTTGCATCGAACTCATGCAGAGACTGCAAAAATTGAACCAATAAAACTTCTAGTGATGGTCCTTGAGTTGATATTCCAAAGGTAAGCATAAAGAAACAGCAAATGATATTAATGAGAATAAGGATCCTCACCTTATTCACCCTTATTGGCTTCCCATAAAGTTTAATCATATTCAGAACTTTTATTGCCTGCATCACCAAAAAAAAGAAAGGATCACTGATAAAATAAAAATAAAAAAACATGGAAGGAAGGAGAAAGGCAAAACTCAAGAGATGAACCGTGATCTTAGCATCAGTTAATAAGCTATAGAGAGCACTGCTAATGAAGCTATAGAGAGCACTGCTAATGATGCCACAAGCAATGAAGTACAACTTACATAATCAGCATCCTCTTCACTTCGGAATTCTACAAAGCCATATCCTTGATGAAGATTGATGACTCTATCTTTGGGAACATACACATTTACTGAAACAGAACAAAATATTACAATTATGCATTCTTGAAATTTATAGAAGGAACTCTCATAAGGGAATTCTTCTGAATAAACAACCAAATGCATCATGTAAAAAGAGAAAATAGAAGATTGGAAAATATCACCATATCCAATCCCTAGTTTTTTAGAGATCTGAGACGCCGCATCACTGCTACCTTTGCCACTGCTAGCCGTCGTCACTCGCTGCTCACCGTCGTCGCTCGCTGCTCGCCACCGTCCTCCCTTGCTGCTGCTGCCACTCCCGTTGCTTGCAATCGAAAGAGAGAGAGAGAGAGAGAGAGACAGATAGTATCGTATTTTGAGGATTTTTGAAATTGGGGATTTTTTGTTTAAGGGATTGGGGATTTGAGATCATGAGAAATAAAAGGGAGGAAAGAAATGGGGGAATTCTGATAGAAAGAGCGGGAAAACGAAAAGAAAAAAAAGAAAAGAATAGGAGAGTTAGGATAGGCGGTGTGAACCAACGTCGTTTTATTTATTTTTTGTTAAAATAAATTTATTTTCTTGTAGGTAATGAAATTTGTTTTTTAGTTACTAAGGTTGAAAATTTATTTGTTTCATTTTTATTTTCATGAAAAAAAATATATTATTATTTTTTATTTGGTAGCAATAGGGGTAATATTTAATGAAAAATATTTTCCGTTAAAATAAAGTTAATTTTTTGTGTCAATGAAAAATATTTTTCTACGGCTCATTTTTTTTGGTTATTAAAAATCATGAACTAATTTTTTGTGGTAGAGGAGAGGGAGCGGCAGTAGTGGTAAAGGTGGTGGATAAGAGGTGATGGTAGTGATGGTGATGGCGAAGGAGATTAGTGTTGAAGTTGTGGTAGTGGTGAAGGAGATGGAGTGGCGGTGGTGGAGGAGAGGTAATGGTAGTAGTAGTGGCAGTAGTGGTGGTGGTGGTAGTGGAATGGTGGCAATGGTGGTAGTAATGGTAGTCGTAGAGGTGGAGTGACAACAGTGGTAGTAGCGGTGGTAGTGGAATGGCATTTGCAGTAATGGTAAAGGTGGTAGAGGAGATAGGTGGTGAGAGAGAGAGATGAGTGAGAGATAGATAAAGAGAGAGACAGAGACAGAGTGATGAGCAAGAAAAAGACAAAGTGGTCGCTAAAAGTGTATTGTATTTTCTTGTAGTGGATCGATAAATTGAGAGGGAGCTCAGTAAATAGAGAAGAGAGGAGGGAGAGAAGTGAGCAAGGCGAACACGGTGGGGGAGAGACAGACAAACAGACAGGCAGACAGAGAGAAAGAAGAGTGACAAGTGAGAAAGAAAGAGACAGAGAGAGAAAGAGATAAAGAGAGAGATATAGAAAAATATAGAGAAATAAGAGATGAGTGAGAGATAGACAAGAGAGAGAGAGAAAGATAGCGAAAAGAGATGAACGAGAGAGAGAGACATACAAAAAAAAAAGAGACAGAGAGAGAAGAGAGATGAGCGAGAGAAGAGAGATAAGTGAGAGAAGAGAGATAGAGAGAAGAGAGATGAGAGAGATGAGGGAGAGAGACAGAGAGAGAAGAGAGATGAGAGAGATAGATAGAAAAGAGATGAACGAGAAAGACAGAGAGATGAGCGAGAGGCACAAAGAGAGAGAGAGAGACAGAGAGACAGATAGATAAACAGAGAAGAGTGATGAGTGAGAGAGAGACAGAGAAGAGATAGACAGACAGACAGAGAAGAATGATGAATGAGAGAGAGAAACAGAATAGACAGAGACAGTGAGACAAGAAGATGAAAAAATTAGTGAAAAGAGAAATGCTATATCAAAAGAGTAAGACGACATCGTTTTTTTTTAATTTTTTTTGTAACAAAAAATACCGTTGCATTTATTCAAACCATTTTGTGACTGTATATATATGAAGTCGTCTCAAAGCCACAATATTATTTTTTTTACTTTTTTTTTTTTTTGCAACGGTACCTATTATAGTCGCAAAAAACTCACTTTTTTTTTGCGACTGCAGCTAGTGCCGTCGCAAAAACTCTATTTTTTCGTGATAGCAATCTCTGCCGTCGCAAATACTCTCATTTTTCATGACAGCAATTTCTGCAAGTGTGCCGTCGCAAATGCTTCCGTCTTTTTAGCCCACTTTTCTTATAGTGTGGGTTCAATCAACCTCGTTGGATTATCAAATCTAAATAAATAAATTTAAAAAAAGAAAAAACCCTCATTAGATTATGAAAAAGTCCTTGTTTTTTTTTTATAAATATATATATTTTTAAGTAAAATTGAATCCACCTAGCTTATAAAAATTAACTTCACTATAATTAACTTATAAAGCCATTTTTTTGGGGTTTAAAATATATGTTTTTTTTTTCTTCCATTTTGGGTTGTTGGGTTTGGATTTTGGTTGGTGGCTTAATAATTGGTTCTTATGTAGACTTTGTTAATTTTCTAGTTATTAAGAGTTACTGATCTGTTTGATATTGTAATATTTCTTCTAATTGTAATTACTCTCCTATCAATTGACAAAAAAATAAAAATAAAAATAAAAAACAAAAATCAATTTTCTTTGTACAAGTCCCATTACAACCCGTAGTTTAATAGTTTCATTGAACAATCTAAAGCCATGTTTGATTCCAAGATATAAAGAATGGGATTGGATATTATATGTTATGGGGTCCACATATCCCATGTTTGTAAATTTTTTTTGAAGAGGATATAATATACTATGGGATTGTATATCTCCCAAAATTGGAGGATATACAATACCACCATCCCCCCATTATATCATATCCCCTAGGTTGAGATATGAATTAAAATGTCCAATTTACCCTCTAGTCTATCTAATATAATATAATATAATATAATTTTTGAATTTAGTATAATATAATTACGGATTAATTACCTAAAAGTCCTATCTACATATTTGGTGATAGCTTAGGTCCTGTCAAAATTTTTTTGAACCAATAAGTCTCATTTACAGGTAAAAAGACGTTTTGCCCTTTAATCCCAAAACGGAGAATGTTCTCAATTTCAAAACTGAGAATGTTCTCAATTTCAAAACTCAATTTTTTCCCCCCTAGTATGAGCTGAGAATATTATCAAAACTATCAAAACTAAGAAATTTATAATTATCAATTTTGACAAATTTTTCAATTTTTTTCATGATTAAAATTGAGATTATTATAAACTAAGAAAGTTCTCAATTTCAAAAAACCCTAGATCTCTCTCTCTTTCTCTCTCTCTCTCTTAGCTGTTCTGTGACTCTCTCTCACTCTATATTAAGAAACACAGTCACTGAAGCCTCTTCATAGCTATCTTGCACTTTGTTTGGAGGAGGGAAGAGATGGAGAAGAAAATCTTGATGAAATTTCTTATACTACTCTCAGCGGTTCTGGGTTTCTTCCACGTGTCCACGGCATCAATGGAGAAGAAGAACAATGTACAGAAACGAACATACATAGTACACATGGCAAAATCCCAAATGCCGGCGAGTTTCGACGAACACACTCACTGGTACGACTCGTCTCTCAAATCAGTCTCCAAAGGCTACGAAGCCATGGTGGGTCCGATTGATACATCAAAAGAATCAAAATCGCCGAGGGACGACGATGGCCACGACACCCACACCTCCACCAACGGAGCTGCGTCGAGGACGTTGATGGAGGACTTGAGAACAGAAAGGAGAGGGAAGGCGACATCGAGACAACTTACCTGGAGCTTGTTGGAATGGAAAATTGGTCTATTAAAAATTAATGGGACTTAAAGGAGCAAATAATTTTATCTAGGACTTAATGGATTATAAGTTCACAAAATGGGACTTGTATGCAAATGGCCCTATAATTATTGAATTTAATTTAATATTATTGAATATAATATAATATAATATAATTTAATATAAATTTTGAATTTAATATTATTGAATTGAATTTAATATAATATAATATAATATAAATTGAATTTAATATAAATATATAATTTAATATAAATTTTGAGTTTAATATAATATAATATTATTGAATTTAATATAATATAATATAATTTAATTTAATTTAATAAAATTTGAATTTGATATAATATAATATTATTGAATTTAATTTAATATAATTTTTGAATTTAATATATTTTTGAATTTATATAATTATTTTTTATCATTATCAGGTTAACATTAATATAATATATTTCTTTTTTGTTTGGATTGAATTTAATATGAATCTTTAATTATAAAAAAATATTTTTTAATATTATTTATTTGCATTAGTTTTGAATTTTGAATTTGTTTATTTGCATTAGTTCCAATATGGATATTTAAAATATATTATGAGGGCAATCTTGGAAATTACTTGTTTATATCCCACAATATGTTTTGTAAAACAAATATGGATAATATATATCCAGTCTTATATATCAAGTTAACAAACATGAATTGAGGGATATATTATCCAATACATATATCTATTCATTATATATCCTGACTAAATTCACATCATATTATATCCTCCATTTTATATCCAGTGAAACAAACATGGCCTAAGATTGTAGGTATGGTTTTACTTTTATTAAGATTGTAGGTATGGTTTTACTTTTATTATTTTTTATAGTTGAATATATATGTATGCATCTAGAGTTATTGATTAATTGAAGGGTTTTTATTTTATTTTTATTATTATCTTTCCTTTAATTCTATTTTGGTATAGTCATTTTTTTTAGTTAATAGATAGGAGAGTAATACATTAAGAGAAATATCTACATTATCAAACAGATTATTAGACCACAATAGTTAGAGAGTCAACAACCAATCCATGAAGACCACCAAGTCATGCCCATCAACTATTACCAATCATATACAATCGTCTATAATGGGCTCGTTTGGATACTTGACTATTTTATTTAGCTTTTTGACTATTTTAACCTAGTTTAAAAAGCTGTATTTGGATAATAGTTGATTTTTTTTAATTTTTTTTAGTTGATTTGATAGTTGTGAGAAAAAAAATAAAATGATTATGATTTAAATGTGACATTTTATTATATTTGTCTTTATTTGACTAGTTTAGTCAAAAATGTCACCAATACAACTTCCCAAATAAACTAACCATCACAAAGGTATTAAAATCCTCTCTATGAGAGTTGAACCCCAAGCCTCACAACAAAATGATACTACACAATCACCGGGCCAAATGCCCTGATTGATATAGCCACTTTCTCTGGTTGCTAAATTCAATATAATGATTTGGTAATATAAATGTGATTTTTTTTTTTTTTTTTTTTTGAGATTTAAATAGAGGGTTGTAATATTTTTTCCAAATCAACGAGTTTTAGAACTTAAAAGATTGGTAACCTTACTAGAATTTTTTTCTTTGTGTTTTTTAGGTAAGAGACGTACACAACAAATTGATGTCATACAATCATTAGGCCAAAGACTTGATTAACCTTGCTAGAAAATTGATAGAGATAAAAAGGGATCTCATATATTCACCAACGTATTTACTTGTGAGATTAATTTTTTTTATCAACAATAATTGAAATGATTTGTCAATAGAAAGAACTTAGGACACTCAGCTCATAAGTTTATTTCTTAATCTTTTGCATCATCAGGCCCATACTCTAATATCTTCGGGGTAAAAGAATACAATTTGTCCAAAATGACTACTATCTGTTGAAATCAACCTATCTGTTGAAATTCATCAAGCCTATTTTTTTATATTTTGAAATTCACCAAACTACCTATCTATTAAAATGTAACACATGTCACTCATTCAATACCCTATCTGTTAAATATCACACATTTCTTTGATTTTTTTGACATATCCTTATCACCAAATAAGATTTTATTTTCTCAAGAACTTATTCAATAATGATTTATAAAAACAATCAATTGCTCAATTGAATGGGAAATTAATTTGTTGAAAAATCCATCTCAAAATTAATTGTCAATAAGTGGAGATATCCTTATATTATATTAATCAAATTTGGGAGACTTAAATTGGCGATATAAGATTAAGTCTAACACAATTGATTAATGATTGCTTGCCGCTTATTTTGAAACAAATATAATAACCTCATGCAACGACTTCAAAATATGAATACTTGGGGGTTGTTTGGTAATGATTTTTTTAGTTGGTTTTTTATTTTTTTGACTTTTTTAACTTGTGACTTTTTTGTTTGTTTGGTTTTCTTGTTTGGCTTTTTTGGCTTTGAATGACAAACTTTTTGTTAGCTTTTTTGGCTTTTTGGATTTTTTTTTTTTATTTTTTTTTTTTGTCTTTTTGTGATTATTTAGCCTAGGAAGTTTGTCAAACCAGGGCTTATAGAGGGTACTATAAAAATTAATGTAATTACATTTTTCTTTGGTAAAAATATTAATATGAATGTGCTAAAGTTCTCAATTTTTTTTATTTGAGAAATTTAAATTATCGTTGTCAAATTATTTGAATTAGACCATCTCCAATGGTTACTTACAACTGTCATCAAATTTAAATTTGATGAAAAGTAACTTCTTTTCCTGCTCTAACGGTTTCATCAAATACGTATCAAATCCAGAATTTCACTTTTCTTTCATCAAACTGAAGATCAATGTGCCTTTCATCAAATCACTGTTTATTATCGTTGGATTTTCACGACCGGATGTTCTCCCGGATGACCACCTTAAGGAAAAAATTTGTGAAAAAATTACACTGGCCGATCGACTGGCCGGTCGTTCGCTCAAATGACCACCTCAAGGTAAAAAATTGTGAAAAATTTACACTGGCTTGTTGACCGGCCAGACATCTGTCCGGTCGTCCGCCCGGTCGACCAGTGTTCTAATGAAGCTTAAAAAACCTCCGTTGGAACACTTGATATCAAATGAAATTTTTACTCAAATTTGATGAAAATTTTGATGCACTATTAGAGATGCCCTTAAAGAGTAGATATTGATAAAAGTCCTTCACCTTGTGACAGAAAATTCTGAAACCATCACTGGTGGTTGGGTGGTAGTAGATGATGGTGGAGGTAGTGCACATTTAAACGAGTTTTAACGGATACACATGTTCAATCATTTAAACTCAATTTACTTGAGTTTTTAAGTTATGACTCAATTAAATCTATTCATACATTTAGAAGGATTTAAACGGATTTTAAATAAGTGCAATTAGGTGTGTTCATGTGTTGGGATTAAGGGGTTGTTTGGAGTGTCCTAAATATGTGCACTTTTTGTCTTTTTGGATTAAAAAATTGAGAAAAAAAATATGGATGTTTGGGTTAACTTTTTAACTTTTTATGGAAAAATGTGTATTAAAAAATTGTATAAATTAGTGTGTAGGGGGAAATTAGGATTGGGAGTTGTGCAACCGTAATTTTTTACTTTTGGTGAATAGTGACAACTTTTTAACTTTTTGAGTAACTTTTTGACCTTTTGACTTTTTTTCAACTTACCAAACTTGACCTAAGTTTACCACCTCAGCCATATAACTGTACCATAATATGGTTGTTCAAAAGAGGAAATCAACAGAAAGATGAATTTTTTGTGAGGAAATAAGTTATACCCATTAACTGAATCAAAATGGAGCAAATGGTTGGCATAAACCAACTTTTGGAAAACATTAACATATATGAAGCAAGTGCAATACATATCACAAAATGACACAATAATAGCCTTTAGAATTGACTGTTCCTTTATTTGGACTTTTAAAGTCTCCAGGTTCATCCCAGAGTTCACTTAAAAGAACTTTGAAACTTCAGAAATCTGACTGATAACAATATGGTAAAAGCTAGATCATTTTAAGCCAAGATCCTGAGATTAAAATGTCTAGCCTACACTAAAAAATAGACAAATTTATTCAAACTAAGAAAAGACAGTTAGCTGGATCCTGTAATTCCATCACCCAACTCTTCTGCAATCTTTAAGGTTAAATTCGGAGATGCCGCATTATAATACTGTTGCACCAGCAAAACTGAAGCTGTTGTCGAATAATCAGGTGAAGTCAACAAACTTCCTACAGGTCCCAACTCTGGGCATTCACTATTGTTCCGGTTTAATGCTAAAGCTAATTCAGTAAAAGGTGATCGACCCACCAAAAAGAGGCTGCAGCGACTAAACTCACGGACCACAGCAGTGGCTTCTACAGCATTTCTTACAATTTTCTCTTCATATTTGATTGAGCTGTCTTCTGAAATTGTTTCCTTGAACTCGCTAAGATACTCTTCATCTGTTGAACCCAATTTCGTGGTAGAATTGCCATCCACATCGACTCTTACAATCTCTCCTACACCCTCAGTTTCCACAGAGAAGCGAATGACTGTTAATCTTATGCCAGGGTGCTCAGCCATTCGAGCCCCGTAAGCAAGGGCTTCACGATCATCACGGCCTCCAAAGAAGAGAACTGTGATGAAGTAAGCAACATTACTTGCAGATACATGGATTGATCCACCAAGCCCACGGTCGAGTAGGATCCCAACTGAGCATGGTGCGTGTTCGAGTACCCTCTTATTAACATACCGAAATTCGATTCGTGTTGTCTCCAGCGTGCCGTCTAATCTCTGGTGCTTGTGAAATGGTAAAATTATGAAAGCTGCTCTTTTCCTCTCAGCAGTAGTGCAAATGTCCTCGTGCATGTCTGACAGTGAAGAGATTGATGTCATTGGCCTTACTGACACCTGGCTCAGCCTCCGGAAAGCCTCAAAAGCCACAACAACATGGTTTGAATTTGATTGCTGACCCATATTCCAAAACGGTTGTCTGTTCTTTCTTGCCTTGTGGGCCATTAGTATGGCTGATGACCTTTCAGAGAGCTCCATGAGGTGCAATGCATACACGCAAAGACCTTCACGCTTCTCAACTCCTCGTGAGGCCTCGACGAGATTTATCACCGATGGAATGTTTCTAGAACTACGAAAACAGGCCAGGATTCGAAGCTGAGTATTCGGATTTTTCCTCTCTATCGTTCTATGCTTGTAATCAGCTTTACTTGCCCTTTTTGCAGGCTTATACACGGCCATTACTAGGGGTGTGGTGATGAAGGTAGTGAAGAGGGCCATGACAACCATGATGGCGAATGTTTGATCGTTTAATACCTGCATTTTCAATACGATAACACCTGTTAATCAAATGATGAAGAACTATTAAAAGAATTCAGGGTTATTTTGCAATGATAATAACAATACTTGAATTACCTTTCTATCCTTTCCGATGTTGAGGACTATAAGTTCCACCAAGCCCTTGCTGTTCATTAGGAAGCCCAATGCAAGAGCTTCACGAAAAGGTACTCTGTAAAGTGCAGACACTACAACCGTACCAACAATTTTCCCAAAACAGGCTGTAAATATGACCAAAACAAGGACACCCCACGACTGAAGCCCTTGGATTGTGGCTACATTTGTTTTCAGTCCACTTGAGACAAAATACAGAGGGAGAAAGAGACCAGATACGAGATCTTCAACTTTTTCTACAAGAGACCAGCAAATGGCCCTTCCTTTGGGACAAGAACACCAATCACAAAAGCACCAAACATAGCATGAATTCCAATGGCATCAGTAATAAGCCCAGCTGCAAGTACAGCAGCTAAAGTAGCACATACGTACATCTCTTCCACTGGCTCGCCCTCGTGGCATCTCCGAGCCATCCATTTGAAGATTGGAGGCACAATAAGAATCGAACAAATAACAAAAACACAGCCACACAAGAAGACCCAAACTGAGACAAGTGGGGAAAGATTTTTTCCTGATAGGGCAATTGCAAGAGCAAGTAGAATCCATGCAGCCACATCATTGACCGCTGCAGCTGACATGGCCATTTGCCCGACATTGGTGGTTAAAAGTTTCAGCTCTGCCAATATACGAGCTAAGACAGGGAAGGCAGTTATGGAAAGGGCTACACCCATGAATATGAGAAATGAAGTCCCCCCTACACCTTTTGCTATAGTTTCTCGGATGACAAATGAAGAACCAATTCCTAAGATAAATGGGAGGCTAACTCCTGCTATGGCAATGCTAAGGGCTTTTTTCCCTGTCCGACGTAGGGATTTAGGATCCAATTCTATGCCTACGAGAAATAAAAAGAACAGTAGACCAAGGTTTGCTAATGTATCTAACAACGTGATGCTCTTGGGTGGGAAAATGGCCTGCAAATAGTTTTTGTTTCGACCAAGCGCTGATGGCCCAAGTAATATTCCTCCCTGCCAAACAAGCAACCCAAGGTAAAACTCTGACCCAATGTCAAATTGAGGATATGACAGCTTTCATTGCTATTAAAAACAAGATTGAATATGTAAAAATATCAATTTCATAGAACTCATGCAGGAATTCCCATGACTCCTGGCAGAACTATTCTATTCATTCCCACATCCAAGAACTGTCCTTTTCTTTTCGTCAAAGATGTCTGTAGAATTTTGAATGGCAAAGGAAATTGCAGAATCACAGAGGTTAACCACCCATAAAAGGTTAGAAGAAAAAACCCTATCGAAAAATATAAATAAGAATGGATTTTGTAGGTCGGAGAACAGTACAGAAAATCCAGGATCAA
This sequence comes from Camellia japonica, assembly GCA_030407325.1. Taxonomy (NCBI): domain Eukaryota; kingdom Viridiplantae; phylum Streptophyta; class Magnoliopsida; order Ericales; family Theaceae; genus Camellia; species Camellia japonica. The sequence goes on along the minus strand of JAPPVO010000013.1, from coordinate 68,387,853 downwards.
AAGGTTTTGGTGGAACGTAATACACACACCATCTATAAAAAAAAATCAACGAAGATAGCAAAACAATAACTATACCAAAGGCAAAATATGTTGAATTCACCTATGTGGGAAAGGCAACCAACCAAGTCAAGATTGGTTGGCAAGACATGTGAAGGGGCAACCATCTAAGTCAAGAATGGAGGCTGCCCAAATTCAAGAATGAAGGCTCTCCCACCTACTCCCTCACCTATAATGGAGTTGAGAGGAAGAGCAAAATGTGAGAAAACTGTGAGACAACAAAGAGAGTGAGAGATGTGAGGCGGAGAGACCGTCTCTCTCGATGTGAGCGAGGGAGACGGAGAGTGTATGATAAGGAGAGTGTGAGCTCCTCCTCTATTGTAATCTTTCCATTGGTATAGTCATAACCGGTTACTCTCCCGTGAACGTAGGCTTTAAAGCCGAACCACGTTAAATATGGTGTCTCCTTCTGTGTGGGTGTGTTTTTTCCGCTTGCTATGATTTCTATAAGGTCTTGGGCGGGATCCCAGATCCCAACAAGTGGTATCAGAGCCTCGTCGGTGGCGTTTCGGAACAAAAACAGCGTGTTGTTCGAAACTGCCCAGAAATCAAGTTGCTCGAAATCAGGTTTTGAGCATACCAGGAGCAAGGGCTCGAGAAGAGGAGTCCAACCATGTAAAGCAGACACCCAGAGGAGTCCCCACGCGCCCTCACGCACCTCCTAAAGAAGGCGCGTGAGGCCTAGTCGCAGCACGCGCCTCCACGCGCGGCTGAACGAGGAAGACGACTGAGGGAGTAGCGCGTGCACCACACGTGCCAGCCATACGCGCAGGACACATCAGCGACGTGTCATCAGACACGTCATCCAGAAAGTGCCACGTGTCCGCAACGCAACAACCAGGTCATTACCACGCAGCAGCCACGTCAGCACACGTGGCAAGCCACGTCATCACACGTGGTAGCCCACATCAGCACAAAGTGCCACGTCATCACGCAGAGGAGGAGATCCAGTGCGATGCGGCTAATGGTGCAACCGCAGGAGAGAAGGATCCAGTGCTTCGCGGCTATGGTGCAGCCGCGGATCTGAGGCGTACAAAATGTTTTGGCTAGATCTAAGCCATTCGGCGTCCGTTTTTGGTGATCCAATAGTGCTTTCCAACTATTTGGAGTATTCCGGACACATCCGTACGGTCAGATTTTGGAATCGGATTTTCTGCAAAAAGAAGGCAGATTAAAGTAGCAGACGGCATCAGGTGCAGTGGGCGGAATATTCTGTTGGAGCACGGAATATTCCCTGAACTTCTGAAAATTGCAATTTGGCTCAGAATTTTCAAAAAATTATGGTGTGGCCCAACTTTCGAGGATTATTTTCAGTGTGGTCCCGAAAGTGCAGCGAAGTTGGTCCTAGCTAAACGGACCGTTCCAGACGCAATCGTGAGGTCAGAATAGTGAAATTCTAACGGTTTTGAAAGATGGTTAAAACATGGGAGTTTGTTATCTTCAATAGTCGAAGGAAGGTTGCCGGATATTGTGGAACGCTGCGGATTCACTGAAAATGTTAGAATGGGCAGATTCTGACCAGATTAGACAACCAGATACAGATCGAGATAGATCATTGGAGACCAAAAGGAGATCAGACTTAATCAAATGTCAAATCAATGGAGATCAGGATTGGTCAAGGGTGATCAGAAGAATTGCACATGATTATCTCAAAATCAACAATGTCTAGGAAAGTTCTGTCAAAAAAGACACTGTCTAAGGAGACTGGTTCTTAAGTGGGACCGGTTGTGACCCCACCAGTCTTTCTTGGGAACTTTCCTGGTTGTTGATGTGATAGGAAGATCTGGTTCAATCAAAAGTCCACTTCATTAGATAGATGATTGGCAACCAATGCAGGCTCAGGGAAATGTTGTGGCAGTTGGAGCTACTGTCAAACATAATACAAGAAGTACTGGTAATATGTGAACGTGGAAGGGAAACAGCTGCAGTAGTGCACACATAAGGTGTAGGAGCATGTACCTACAATAGCACAAATAAGTACGCAGAAATGTTATACAAGGTGCTGGCATACAACAGTGCAAGAGTACACAACAGAGTCGTACAAAGGTGCAGTGTGCCGGGTTTTGGCCTGGCAGCATCAACTAGTTCACAGAAAAAGCTCCAGACAAATAAATGAAAGGGATAAGACGCTGCAGTGCGCACCCAGGGAGAGGCAAATCTCTTTCTTTGTCCTGAATCTGGTTCGTGGTAGTGAAGTCGCGACGGGCACCCAGAGAGTTTGGGTGGAGTCACCTCAACAGGGAAACGGTGAGCATTCTATTAGAAGATGCAAGTACCTGGTGATAGAGGTGCGAGCCATGCAAGATGATGTGTGGCGGTTGAAGACATTCCAAGTAGGAGGTGCAGATTCACTCCAGATACTCGGTGGAATGGAGGCATATTTGTACAACGGTGTTTTATCATCCATGTGGGTGATGGGGGTGACAAATTTTGTTCACCCGGTTGAAGCCAATTGGAAGCCAATTGAAGACCTTTCAGAGTCAGTTGCAAAAGTCATCAGTTCATTTGGAGACTCTTGGGTTAGTTACAGAACTTCAGAGTTCATTGGGTTTTTCTCTAGGGGATAGAGAGAACCAGCATTGGCAGAGTGTACTACGGAGATTTGGCATATGTAATAAGTCCAAATAGTAGTACTTTATTGGCATTGGCCTCTGTGGAGGCGTTGGAGATCCTTCATGGATCGTTGTTGGAAGACTCGCATCTGGTGAAGCCTTGGTTTCCGCATTTGTCGATTTGAAGAAGGTGTGACAATCTACTTCAGATCTTGGTGGAGCTTTGGTGTTTTTTGTTCAATGTCTATTGGAGGCATTATTGTTGGCGATCTTTCACAGATTACTGGCGATTTTCAGAGTCGTGGTTTATTGAGATTCATCATCACAGTTGGGATCTATGATCGTGTCTGATTAGATCCAGGGGTGTCTCCGGTTTGTGAGACTTGATTGTTTCTTCTTCTTGTGGATTTTCATTTTCGCAATCTGTTCCATATTCGAAGACATCAACTATTGGTAGTCTGGGTGACGATTCAGACTTCGGGTGTTTGCTTCTCTGGAAGCGGTTTGACCGTTGGGGTTCATTGAAGATTGGAAAAGATTGCTGCGAAGAAACGTGAAGATGGTGATTTTGTGAATCTCATGTGTTGGGTTCCATCCCTTAATCTGCCGTTGGATTTGAAGGGGATAGATCATTTGCAGACTCGGTGGAGTCAGCGGGGACTGTTGGAGTTGTGCATTTACGGTGCACGCGCCTTTGGGCGGTTTTTGGCAGCTGTGAAGATGGTGCATCATCTTATGTCTGCCGGTTGGAATTGCAGTGGGAGGAATCTGGAGTTTGCTCGACACTTCAGAATTTTTTGGCTCTTGGTATTTTGTAAGTTCATTTGAAGTTTGTTCTGATACTTCTGAACTGTTAGAGCCTAACTGCGTCCACAGTCCAGTTTTGTTTGGTGGAGAACTTGCCTCAGTTCTCGGAGAATCTGTTTGGCTCTCTTGATTAATTCGAACTTGAAGAGAGCAGTATTATGTTCGATGGTTGATCGGACATGATGTTTTTTGGTACCGCTTTCGAAGTTGCTTTGACGGAGAATTTGAAGCCTCTTTTGTTTAGTCTCCTCAGCATTGGTTCAAGCGGGTTGCTCACCATGTTTTGTTTGGAGTTGTCAAGGACAACTTGTTTGGCGCCTATGGAAATTGGAACTTGGCACTATGGTGGAGCTTGAGTTGCAGAAAATCGAAGAGCTAGCTCGATTGGTTCTGCATGTTCTTTGCATTGGCTCAATGTGATTTTGAGCAATGGAATCTGCTGTGTTTTTTGGAAAAGCGCTTGTGTTTTGTACAGCAGATGGCATTCAGTTTTGACTGAATGGTTGGATACCTGGGTTATGGTATCGGTTTTGATTCTGTGGCAACGAACGCACCTCTTAATAAAACAGAGTTGTTACGGATCTCTCAAGCGAGCTCGAGCGCAGGAGGAGAGATGGAGCCACGATGAGCACTCAAGAAGTATGGGTGCAGGTACTATGCTAGGTGTTCCATAGTTGGTGACTTGTACAGATCTGTTGAAGTTGCTTTGGAAGAAAGAGCTACTGTTAACCATCATTTGGTAGTACAAGTGATAGATACGCAGGTAACGCGTATCGCTGAACTGGAGATCAGGGATTGCAAAAGACATGAACAATAAGTGTGTGGAAACGCTGGGAAGTTGTTCAAGAGTGCAAAGGGCAAATGCTGATAGTTCAAGATACTTCAAGGGAAAAAATCCGAGCTAAGAAAACCAGGGACGTTGATGGGATAAAACAACGAGTTTTCTATTGCTCCAACGACTGGTCCTGCGAGGTAATGCATGACAGTCAAGGGCATCTCAGCAGGGGGTGCAGGACATCCAATCAGGGGGTGTCAGATATCTTAGTTGCGCAAGTTCAAGCATAGCAGGTGAAGACATCCGAGATAGGAAGCGTGGAAGAGATTTGTGGGGATAGGAGCAGAGGCTCTCTCCAAATCAGAGAGTGGTGTGAGTTGAGTTGAGAATGTAGGATTTCCTCCTCCTCTTGTATCTCTGGTGTATTATCTCTAGCTTTAGGGGATGTAGCGTCTCAGTGAGGAGAAGCAGACTATGCTGAAATTTGGGCATAACAAGATTAACAGGAGTATGTGCTGTGGATCACCTTACATGGGTGAAGGGGGTGATTTGTTGAATTCACCCATGTGGGAAAGGCAACCAACCAAGTCAAGATTGGTTGGCAAGACATGTGAAGGGGCAACCATCCAAGTCAAGAATGGAGGCTGCCCAAATTCAAGAATGAAGGCTCTCCCACCTACTCCCTCACCTATAAATGGAGGTTGAGAGGAGAGAGCAAAATGTGAGAAAACTGTGAGACAACAAAGAGAGTGAGAGATGTGAGACGGAGAGACCGTCTCTCTCGGTGTGAGCGAGGGAGACGGGAGAGTGTATGAGTGAGGAGAGTGTGAGCTCCTCCTCTATTGTAATCTTTCCATTGGTATAGTCATAACCGGTTACTCTCCCGTGGACGTAGGCTTTAAAGTCGAACCACGTTAAATATGGCGTCTCCTTCTGTGTGGGTGTGTTTTTTCCGCTTGCTATGATTTCTATAAGGTCTTGGGCGGGATCCCAGATCCCAACAAAATATACAATAAGACATCATTTTGTGGTTCAGACAAGTAAAACCTTGTGAAGGATGAGATGAATGCATGGTCACAATTTCCTCATTGCAATGGGGTAGTGGAGTTTTAGTGTAGAGCCAGAAATGAAATCACTATAGGGTAACAGAAACAAGGCAACTAACACAAATTATTGGTATGTTAATAAGATGTTTCGGAGCATAATGAGTTACTAAAGTTGTTTAGATAGATTAACGACTGATCACTCTACATCACTTTAACTAAATAAGAACAGTTTGGTCTACTAATTGCTTTACAAAACCAGATGTGAAAAAAAGGAGAAATTGGAAACTGAATCTGTCATTTTTAAGCTTCATTGATAAATGAAAGTTGAAAATGAGTATGAACTCAAGCTCATATCAGATATATTTTTCTTTTTCTCTTTTTTCTTTTTCTCCAATGCACAATAAAAAGATTTTACTGCTCAGAACAATAAAAAGAACAATCAAAATATTTTAGCATGCAAGGAACACTCAGCTAAAGAACAATAAAAAGAAATTCAAAAAAAAAAAAAAAAAAAAAAAAAAAAATTGAACAACGAGAGAAAAATATAATAATAAAGAAGCAGGAATATTTTACATTTGCCCAGCCTGCATGGAACAATTGGAATCAAGTTACCAATAAAAATTAAACGAACTGCACACCAATCAAATTTACATGTGTATAGAAACAAGAAAGAAACTTACAATAATCTCTGCAATCACACGTGGCTTCTTAATGGCCTCAGCAGAAGAGCAAGGCCGTGTGACTACAACCACCAGGCATATCTGCAAAATGGCGAGAGGGAGAGCAAAATCAAGAGGATTATCCCCCTGGAATACTCCATTCGATGTAGCTTTCATCGGAAGTGGACATGTATGCCCTGTGGTACCATTGGAAGCCATTGGACTAGAAATATATATATATACACCAAAATAGCAATTCTCACTTCACTGCAAGATAAAACATCAAAAATCAAACTTAAACAAAATACCTGAGTGACAACAAAAAACAACAACTCCCTCAAAACGAATAACAGTATACTCTAGATATAGACTATGCTAGGTGAGAACATAAGAGAAAAAGAAAAGAAGTATCTTATGTTATTTTTACCAAAATAATTTTCCATATTACATTACATTACATATTCTGTACAAAGTTGTTGTTCTTTTTCTTTTATCATGGGCGATTTTGGCATTATAAATTTATTTGGTAAGAAACGGAACAAAATGTTTCTTTTTTCTCACAATTTCTCTTCCTTTCTCACCATTTTTTCACCTCCTTACTCATCTCTCCATTTCTTTTAGTTTCTCACAAATCCCGGAACAAAATGGTTCTTTTTTCTCACAATTTCTCTTCCTTTCTCACCATTTTTTCACCTCTTACCCATCGCTCTACATTTCTTTTAGTTTGTCACAAATCCCATCAATCCAAAGAGGCCGTACAAGAATAAAAAAAAGCTCAGCCAATTTTTTATTTTTTATTTTAATATAGTTAGCTAAAGAAAAGTAGCATAGCAAACCTCAATTTGACCATTCTAAAAAGAGTGTGGATTCTGTTCGTACAACAGGAGGGACATATATATCACCTTGCAAACTTACATCACCAAAACAGAATCTTAAGCAAGATTAAGCTGGCTGGGTGAAAATTTTAACATATAGCCTTAGAAGCACGGGCACAGCAATAAAAAAAAAATTTTTAATTACATATATCTTTTTATTTTCAATGTAAATTAATATTACATCCATAAACAATCAAAATTAACAAAAACATAAAAAATAAAACAACACTAATTAAATATATATGGGGAAAAAAAAAAAAAAACTCTTAAATTAAGTATTATCGTTTATGTCTTTTTTGTGTGATATATTAATTATTTAAATCAAAGCAAAAAATAATAAACATTCAACATCTGACATCCATTAAAAGCACTGAAGACAAGGAAAAAAAATTAGTTAGGGCGTCCCCAGATGGCTTGGATCGTCTCCATAGCATATATACCAGTTAACAGTTATATAACCAAACTAGAAGAAGAGAGTTTTAAGATTGAATAAAAAAAATTAAAAAGGAAAATTATTAAAAGGTCAGAGCTCAACAGTAACACAAATTACAAGTTCCTTAAATAATTTCTGTCTTGGTGTTTTCAGCCAATTAATTATGTAGCTTATAGAAAAATCAACAAATTACACAAATCCTAAAAAACAAAACAAAAAAAACAGAGCATAAGAAAAAAAACAATTTGAACCTTGACAGTAGAGAAAGGCATCAACACTGAACTGAACTTGATTTATTCTCCGTCATCATCAGGAGTGTGTGTATGAGCGAGGGAAGAGACAGAGGCCCTTTCTGTGTGAGTAGTTATTTTTGTATATACAGACCTTGTTGTTGCAGTTGGGAAGCTCATCCCGCAGCCATTCGCGCCTATGGAACGGCCTGAGTCTTCCGGAGGTTGTAAGTTTCTAATTGACTTAGAAGTTTATAACTTCCATATCCTTCCCTTCTTTATTTTTGTTTCTTTCTTTCTTTTCTTTTCTTTTATTTATTTTTTAAATGAAGAGGAAAATCTTTATTATAAAATCGATAAAAAAAAATAGATCAATTTCGTATAGTGATAGCAAAATATCTCATAAAAATAACAAATTTCTATTGGAGGAAGAATCCTAACCTCTATAAGAAGAAGAAAGAAATCCACACAAATGAGGGGCATAACCTTTACACAGAGATGATTATTACAGTAAATAATAAAAAATAAAAAAGTAAATCGAAAAACAACCATATCTAAGTTGCCAAACGCATCCAAAGCTCTATTACAACGCAACCTTCAACTTGAATCTGAAAAACTCCACCTCGCTGGTCAAGATGGAACATTAAAGTTGAGATGGTCGCCTAATGTGAAACGAACGTTAAACAGCGTTGGTCTTCAGATTGTGAGAAGATCCGAAAACATATCTTAAAGTTTTGGACGCGAAAGTGAAAGTTTGGGCACAAGTCAAATATCATATTTGAAAAATCACAAAGAGGCTGAGGGGACACCAACACCGATAGCCAGAGGCAAATTTGAAAAAGATAAGACAAATCTAGTGAAAGTGGATCCAGACAGAAGGGAAGGTGGCGGTGTGATGGCGGCAACAGCGTTAAAAAGGGTTAGAATGACAAGCTTCCAATATTATTAAGCAAAAAGACAAATAAAAAGAAAAAAATGAGTGGAAAGAGAAGAGATGAGGTTGGAACCCCTTCTCATCCCCAGCAACATGCCGAACAAAAGGCTTAGGGAGGGAAGCTTAGGGAGAGATGCTCTGTGTTTAGAGTTAGTTGTTTTTAAAATGCAAAAGGCTTAGGGAGGGAAGCTTAGGGAGAGATGCTCTGTGTTTAGAGTTAGTTGTTTTTAAAATGCAAAAGGCTTAGGGAGGGAAGCTTAGGGAGAGATGCTCTGTGTTTAGAGTTAGTTGTTTTTAAAATGCAAAATGTTTCTTTATGGAAAATTCTATGACACAGACATTGTGGTCTTTGGTTGTTATCTATTAAAGTGTTGGTCATGACTTTTGACTTGTTATATGTATTGTGATTTTTTTCTTCTTATTTGGAAACTCGTATCCTTCATGCGTAGAGATTTTTTCTATTCTTTTAGGATTTATTTTGCATTTTGATATATTTTATAGAACGACTTATTATCAGATATGCAATATATTAAATTATATATTTTTTCATAAAAAAATCATTACGTTTGCTTTTGATATTTAATTAAATTAGATGATAATTTTAGACCAAAAATTTATATTTCTACGAAAGGATTTTATTAAAGAGCCCAAACAATAGTAAACTTGTTTGGTCAAGAAGTGCTAGGGGCTAGGTTAATGTAACTGAAATAATAACAATATGTGAGTCTCTTTTTAAATTAGAGTTTAGGGTGGGAGAGGATGGATATTGGATTAAGGAAGATAATTAATTGAAGGTTTATAAAATATATTTTGAAATCTACTAAGGTTTCGTTTGGGAAGCAAGTTGACTTTTTAATTGTTTTGGCTATTTTAGTTTAGGACTAAAACTCTTGTTTGGCTTAGATTTTTTGGCTTTTTGATTTTTATGAGAAAAAAAGTAAAATGATTATGATTTGGATATGATATTTTGTCTTATTAATTTTTTAGTTTATTTTTTTTTTATAATTATTTTAACCAAAACACCCCAACTCAACATGCCAAACGAGAGCTAATTAAGAAGAGAAATTTTTAATTGACGCAATTAACTACATTTTCTTTGAACCATACCAATACCAAAAATGTATTTGAACTATATAGTCAATGACTATCATGATTTTTTCCCTCTTTTTTGCTTTCCCATCTTGAAATTTGGAGGTCAAAAGATACCAAAATATTCTTGTGCAAAATCACTTTGAACGGACAAAAATTTTCCAGTTCACTTATCACAAAATTAGGATGTTAAATTGAAGTAAACTCAAAATGAATATTTAAAAAAAATTAAAAATAAAAAGGTCGAAAATATATATATATATATATATATAGAACTTTGAATCACAAACACAACATAATAATCAAAACAGAGTAGGTGCAAGTTACCTCAAAATTGAGCTAAACATTATGGTGCACACCCTTCAAAAATTGTGCATCATATGCACATTAAAATTAAAAAAAAAAATGACAAAATTTCAATTTTTGAGTCATAATTGAAAAAAAAAAGAAAAGAAATCATAACTAAACATAACACAAGGCATAACTAAAGAACTCATGAGTCATAATTAAAAAAGAAAGTTAGTCATAACTAAAGTAGAAAATGACATAATTAGGGACATATGTGATACACTATTTTTAAATGAATGTATATTAGAATATCCCCAAACATACTTCTCTCTCTCTCTCTCTCTCTCTCTCTCTCTCTCTCTCTCCTCTATACAGTAGTATGTATGGGATGTTTTGAGAAGATAGTTAAAAGCTAACTTTTTTAAGTTCTTTTTTTTTTACTTTTTTTAAAAAAATATATAAAAAATGTGAGAGATGATGTGACCAAAAATAGGTTAAAAGCTGAGAAGTGACTTTTAACACACTTTCCAAAAAAGGCCTCTGTATCAGTGTATTATGTATTTATAGATTGAGGAAAATATTTGAGGGATAAGCTCCCTTATACCTCTTCATACCCTTTTAATGGGTTTCAATTCGGACTCGCACTGATAATCGAACCGTTTATCTCGTAAACCCTGCAATGAAAGTCATCAATCCAAAAAATTAGTTTCATCGGACAACTATAAATATGGGAATAAATCGCATTTTGTTTTATAAAAAAGGATGGTTTAAATTTAATTATATTTACAGTTTATTTTATAATAAAAAAATGTAATTTATTCTTATGTTTATAGTTATTCGATGAAGTTAATTTTTTGCATGAATAACCTTTATTGTGGGGCCTACAAGATAGACAGTTCGGATAAAGTTTAAATTGAAATCTACAAAAAGAATGTAAAGAGATATGAAGAGATAAGATATAGATGGGAGCTTATCCCTACAATTTTTCGCAATTGATTTCAAAGTATAAAGGGAAAAAGTTACCTCACTAATAGGACGGAAGAAAAATTAATAATAAGACTCTAAAAAAAAAAAGGAGTGGTAAGGGTAAATTAAACTTTGTCTTTTTATATTTGGCCACTTTCTCATTTAGTTTTTAAAATTTATTTTTTTCTACTTCGGCTTTTCGTATTTCAAAATTTTCCCAATCTACTCTTAAAACTAATTTCTATTCAAAATTAGACGAAAACTATCATAATAACTGTCACATAATATAAAAAAAAAAAAATATTATTATATTAGAGTTTAAATTTATGTCAGAGGTATAAGTTACATATAATAAAATATTTTTATGCTACTTCACTGCCAATATATCATTTTATGTCTAATTTTTAATAAAATTTAATTTTAAGAGTAAAGTAAACAAAAAAAAATTAAAATATAAAAGATCAAAGTAAAAAAAATAATAATAAATTTTAAAAGCTAAAATGAAAAATTAGTTTGTGTAAAAGGAAGGGGGCATACGTATATATAAAAAGAGAAAATAAATAAAATAATAGTAGTTGTCTGGTATAAGTTTAATAGGAGTGAATAAGACCCTTTCCCCCCACCCACCCACCCACACACACCCCCCCCCACACACACACACACACAAAATGTTAGTACAAGTGTAATAGGAGTTGTTTACTTCAATTTTTTTTTTTCAATCGGATTACCATATGTGTAACAAAAAAATTGAAGATGAGCTGGTTGAAAGATGATTGGAAACCTATATATAGGCTTGTGGGGAGTATTGTGACAAGTGAAGTTGTTGTCAAACATCAAGCAAGTAATATGGATGGACAATGTACACAGACAAAATGTATGGGTGACATAGTTACAGATGCACACTTAGGCGCAAAGGTATGCGGACACAACATGGCCTATAGGTGTGCAAGTGACTAGTGTGCAAGATTTTGGCCAGAAGCGATAGCAACGATTGCTAGATGTTCGCAAAGAAAGCTCCATATAGATTGATTGAGAGAGTTGGCGTAACAAGACGATGCGCATTATGGGACGAAGTGGGTCTTTCTCAATCTGGGTTTGGTTAGTAGTGGTGATTTATCCAGTTGTGTGCTCAAAGAAGCAGAGATAAGAGTCACATCAAAATATCGTAAGGGGTGTGGGCATCTCGGTGTGGGATGTGGGCCGTGATGGTTTGAATGTGGCAGATTTTCATAATTGATATTGATATGTGAGAGGGTAATTTATATAAATAAATTGGGCCGAGCTGGGTGTTGGGCCGAGGTAAGCCTAAACATGAAAGATAGCAAGTACACCGGTCAGAAGAGCACTAAGGGTAGTTCGGTTGACAGACAGGCTCCAGTAGCTCGGTCGCAGCATGTCACAAGTTAGTCCGGTCTAAGGTATTTCGGGAATGGACCGGTCTTAGAGTGACACCGGTTCGGACGTATCAGTCCGGTTTAGCCACGCCATAGTTCGGCTCAACTCTCTTATGGTTAGCTCGGTCGTGGCATGGGAAAGCCGAGGTAAGAGGTAGGAAAGTAAGGGCCGAAGTATATGTTACTTCGGCCGTAGTGGAGTCCGGCCGTGGTAAAACCATCTCACTTGGTTTAAGCAGTGAGGGAGGGTGTTGGAGGATAAGCATTATCTTCCAGGAGTATGAATCCTAAGAGGACTCTACGCAAGGAGTAATCCTAGAAGGACTCTGCATGGGGGAATAAGAGTCCTACCAGGATTGTGCCACGCGAAACCTATATAAGCTCACCAATATCACCTTTGGAGAGGTAATGCAACTTTGCGCCCTGAATTCATAGAGCTTTTGTCTATTTGTCAAGCTTACTGACTTAAGCATCGGAGAGGTTTCCGGCACATACCCGCCGGCTAGCTCACGTGTGTATTTTCAGGTAGTTGAACGACGTCGTACGGAGGAGCGCAGACTTGGTCAACAGGATTATACGAGAAGGTGTATTTCTTTCCCGTACAATATGGTTATTTTTAAGGTGATTTGCAGAATTCAAGTTAAGGTGAAAATTGATGGATGTGCGTCTTATGTAGTTTAGGAGTCATATAATTATTCTTGCTTTACATTTATTTGGATTAGGCCGTCGAGTTCCAAATTTACTAGAAATCTAATAAGCATAGGTTTTGTTAATTTTGTTAATTTTATGGGAGATGTGAGATTGAGAGGTTTGTATAGATATAGGAGAGATGGAATTATAAGTGAGATATCGGTGTGAGCCGAGAAGCGGGTAGCTTCGGGACTCAATTGAAAAATGAATTGTTTCAATAAGTTTTGGTATTTTTAGTCTCTTGATGATGCTCTTTGTAAGATTATAGGATCTATATATACTAGAAATCAAAACACGAATATAAGTAACTACTAAAATATAAACTTAGATACATACCGTTTAATTCCATTATTGTCTTGAGTTTTGCTTCCTTGAAAGAAGATGGTATTCACAATTAGAAAACCTTAGCATCAGCTCTTCCTCTCCTTCTCCTAATCTTTATGTTGCTTTTTCAATAGGGCTGACAACCTTTTGATCTACATATATATATATATATATATATAGATATATGCAAACCCTAATAAGGATAGGAGAGGGACTAAGCCTAAATAAAACAATTACTGGGGCCTCTCATTAAGGAACCCAAGTAACTTAAACAGGTCTTACACCTCCATATCACATATCCACATATAAAATAATATATACACTAAGATGGACCATGGCCCAAAACTTTATGGATCACAATAATAATTTTGGGCTCATACCAGTCAATTTATCTGAATCACATTCAACTCGTTTTTCATAAACCAAACAAAATATAGTCAATGACAGCCTAATTAAGAACAAATTCTTACATTCTTCCACTTAGGCAACATTGACTACTAATTTTTTTAAAATATTTTATTTAAGAAAAATGACTCTCGGGTTAAACAACTTTAATAGCCACATAAACATGATTCAGAATAGAAACATCTCAGTACAGAATCTCGTTCAATGAGAAATGTTAATATCGAACTGTAGCGATAATTATGCTATTAAACAACATAACACCTTCCACAATTACAAACACTAATATCTCACCAATATGGATTCCTATATGTGATAAAGTGTAGTGTGGAATTTCAGCATAATTGATCCAAAAATTATATAACATGTTAATTCCACATTCAGTCATCTGTATGGTCTTGACAAGACCCTGCAAGGAATTTTATTCCATTTTACACTTCCAAAAAAAAGTCTTTATTCCTCTAAACCGAGGTCTTTCATGCTTTAAACCAAGCATCATACTTTATGGATCCATATACACTTCTAAACCAAAGCATTATACACTTCTAAATTAAAGTGTCAATCTTTATATCTCAAAATTTAAATATAACTGTAAGAGTTCATATAAGACGAATACATACATAACAGTTACCATAACTTATAAACAAAATGTGAATAAACACATTAAACTTTATTAACTGAAATACACCATAGATAATATTCATGGGTAAAAAATTTCTTTAACCAAGCACATAAAAAACTGTAAAGTACCCATATGCTCAATATATTTAGCAAACTAAAATTTGGCCTAAGCCCTATATTTAGAGGATCAACTAGTATGTATTCTATAACATGTGCTCATAAGGAATATCATCTTTAACAACTCTATAATTCTGAAGTACTTTAAAATTATGTATTTAACACCATCAGAGTTTTTGTTATTCTTCATAGAGAAAATTAAAACCATATATCATAATACATCTTTATAGGTTTGAAGATGAAATTAACAATTCCAAGCTCTGAAATAAAATTCTTTAATTACATAACTCAAGTCAAACTCTAAAACATGTTGCATAGTGAAAAATTATAAGAGATTTTATGCAACTCTTTCATGAAACAACACCTCATGCAAACATAAAACTATAACCAATAATAGATACTATATCATTTGAGCAACTACCAAAGTCGACATAGTACAACCAATAATATTAACATGATTAATTCTTTTATAGACAATTGTATAATCTTTAATTCTCTATAAATATCATAACACTTTATATGTTCCAACCCAATGGTCAAGGCTTAAATTAAAATAATAATTGTCTAACAAACTAATTACATATGCACCAAGTTTAATTCAAACTTCATAATTCATTAAACTCTCACAATGCTAGAATACGAGACATTTCTCATGAACTCTTTCTCAAAATCATTTTATGAATACTGAATGTTACTTAATAAGTCTTGATCACTAAGAAGAGCAACGTAAAGCTTTCAATTCTGCATATTAAATTCAGTAAAAATGTGATCTAGGTATGCTCTTTGAGATGGGACAAATAATCCTCTAAGTTATTTTCAAGTATCTTAATGCCAAACACATAAAATACTTTATCAAGATATTTCATATCAAAAATTTATTAACAATAATATCTTCACATTAAGTATTAATTCGAAATTATTACTAGTAAGTAAAATTCCATCGGTATAAAGGATCAGGTAAAAATAAATTGCTCCCACTGACCTTGAGATACATGCATAAATTAATAGTATTATCCATAACCTTTAAATATCATTGCTTAGAAATTCATTTAAAACCATAGATAAATTTGTTTAACTTACAAATCAAATTTATTTTGTTTGGCGAAGCAATAGATAAAAATGTCACAATACCACTATAATCATTATAAACCTATATTTATAACATTGGTAAGAACAATACTCTTTTCAAATCGCAACCTCTTACAATAGCTTTGTATTTATTTATTTATCTTTAAAATACTCATTAGATTTCAAATTTTTTTTTAAAAAAAAAAGTATACTGTGGTCTCATATCCAATTAATAATTTGTATTAATTCATTTACCATATTACAAATTGCCAATATCTTCATCATACGTAACAATCATCTCTTCACTCTCTTGATATTGCTCATTTAGAAAAATAATATGATCACAAGGATCTTGAACTATATGAGAATGTCTAGGAGTCACTACAAGAGAACAGGGCAAAAAACACGGAAGCTTTTGCGACGGCGCGTTTCCGTCGCAAAAGATGGTTTTTTGTGACGGCAAATTAAACCGTCGCAAAAAAGAGTTTTAGCGACGGCGTTTGACCGTCGGTAATAAAACTACACGAGTGGTGTAATAAATGCGGAAGTATTAGCGACGGCGTTTTGTACCGTCGCAAAAAAAAATTTATTTTGAGACGGCATAAGTTTGCTGTTGCAAATATTTGACAATTTGCGACGGTAAATGTCCGTCGCAAAAAAAGGCATATCAAAACGGCGTCGGTTTACCTATAATTATTTATCATTTGCGACAGTGTAAAACTTACCGTCGCAAAAAGTAAAAAAAAAAAAATTTGCCCCGCTCTTCCCTTTCATCTTGCCGCTTGATCATTTGGATCAAAATCCCTAATTGTTTGAAACAAAATTTTTTCCCCCAAAATCCCCAAACGAGCAATGAACGGCGAGCAGGCTA
The DNA here is from genome assembly GCA_030407325.1 of Camellia japonica. NCBI lineage: Eukaryota > Viridiplantae > Streptophyta > Magnoliopsida > Ericales > Theaceae > Camellia > Camellia japonica. The sequence goes on along the minus strand of JAPPVO010000013.1, from coordinate 68,371,655 downwards.
GCGGTGGTGCGGTGGTGTGGCGACGACGACAGCTACTCAGCGCATGCTCTCTCTCTCTCTCTCTCTCTCTTCTCTACTTAGTCACCGTATCTTTGTCATTTGGGCCACCGATTTTTCAAAATTTGTTGAGTTGAATCTGTTGGTGGCTTTATTTATTTATTTTTATTTATTTATTATTTTGTTAATTTGGTAAAGAGGTACCATCTCTCCTTCTCTCTGTTTTTCCATGATCTTTAGTGTTTTGTATGTATTTTGTTTGTGCATGTGAATTTGTGTGTATATGTCAAGGATTGGATACATTTATTTTCTGCTATATGTTTGATTTAGTTAACATTCAATATTTGAAGCATGTAATTTTGGTCAAAGATTGGCTATTCCTTTTCTTTTTGATCTTTTTTTTCCTTTCTTGGTGTTCTTGAATTGTCTCAAAGAGAGCCATTTGCAGATTTAATGGCTTAAATTGATGCCCCTTCCATCTTCAAAGTTTCTTTTTCTTTTTACTTTTTTCTTTTTTTTTTTTGATTGGCCCTCCATTTTTTAAGTTGATCAAACATCCAGATCACAATTCAAAGGATTCTGAAGAGTGAAGAGTAATGATGCAGAGATGATCTTTGTTTGCGAAATGAGTCAATTAACTCATATAAGGCCACTATAGGACATCAATAATCAAACCCATTTGGATATTTGTCCTGTTTAAGTGATTTGGGCAATGACTTTATGTTACAGGGCAATCTTTTGTTTGTATGTTGTAGTGGCCAGTGCAATTTGATTCATCAAATTCCATTTTCTTATTTAAACGTCTTTTTCAAGGAACTTGTGTTATGATCCCACATCAAACACAAGAGGCCTTGTGAATATAGGTATGTTTGGAAAAACAGAGAGAAGGAGAACCATATGAAAGCCACTCATTCACCAATTTGCTTTTGTGATTCCTTTATCTATTAATTGAAATGTTAATCTTATTTTTTTTCAATTTTATCTTTCCTTATGCCTCATGTTACAATTTATTATTATTACTATTATTATTGTTGTTGTTGTTGTTGTTGTAAATAGAAAAACAATAATTATAGACATTATCAAATGCTTACCATACTCAAGGATGCATTTGTTTTTCCATACAAAATTTGAAAAGACTTTTGGAAGGGACACCCTTAAAATGACTTACTTTAATTTTTTTTTAAAAATTATATAGTAGTCTTAAGACTTACATGTACAATAAATTTCCTGAAATAATTGAGCTCTATAACTTGATAATTATTCATATGAATTTTTTAGAAGACATGATAATTAGAAATTAGAGAGGGGAAGGGGCTTCAATCCCTAACTTGAGCTTTATAAGGTCTTAAAAATTGAGCTATATGACTTGTTCAAAATTATTATTAAAAAAATTTAAATAAAATATTTAGGCAAACTCTTTAAAATAGTAGGTCATGATTTCTAAGAAAAAATAAATAAAGTTGAGCTATATTAGTATACACTTTTAATTTTGCATGCTATGCTCAATTATAGGAAGAAAGTGCAAGACATTACCAGGGAAATATGACTCCATGGGCCAATAAATTTGTTTGTGGGGGGCCAAAAACTCCATAGATAAGTCCTTCACAGCTCCATCAAATCAAATAACAACTTGTTTACATAGCTTTTGGAACACAAAATGATTTACATGAGACACATAGGTGGCTCCACTATTTGTCATTCATCAACTCAAAAACAAAACATGAACACCTAGAAAGAGAAAATTGAACACTAGTACAATTCCAAGTGTCTCAATAAAGAGAACAAAGACTGATAATTGTCCATGAGATTAAATGTGATCATTTAATAATTTCGAAATATTACATAAGATTATCTATGTGGTGTTCAAAATAATAATATAGACAATAATGATCCATCTTTATTAAATAATTTTTGAGACAATATATGATTAGTGTGTTTTTGTATAACTCATCTATCAAGTTTATAAATAATGCCGCATAGTATTATGAAATACTAATAATTTGGAGAATTCTACCATACACATCCATTTATCATATGCATCATTAGTTATGTCATTTTTTTTTTATTTAGTTATGATGAATTATCTTCGTTAATTATGATATTATTTTAGTTAAGACTTACAAGATCTTTAGTTGTGCCTGATGTGGTGTTTGGTTATGATTTATTTATTTTTTTAGTTATGACTCAGAAAGTATGAAATTATATCATTTTTTTCTTCAATTAATTGATCTCACGTGTTGTTGTATAAGTATTTCATTTTTTATGTTCTCCCATCAAATCGGAAAATAACTAACTAGGATAAGACCACCTACCTATTTGAGAGAAATTGGACGGATAGGTATCATGGTACATGAATACATAGGTATTATATTTAGAGTTAATTTGATGAGATATTTTTGTGGATGTGTACAGATGATGGATAAGAGTTGGATTGATTTGCCAAATAGGATGTCTAGCGAATACATTAATGGAATTGATGAATTCCTTGTGTTTGCCTACACCAATAGGGTTGAAGGTTCGATAATCAGTTGTCTGTGTAGGAAGTGTGAGAATCGATACCATCTTGTACGAGAGGGTGTACGGGAGCATCTGATTTTGAATGGTTTTTTTAAAAAATATAAACATTGGATTAATCATGGGGAATCTTACGTATCTCTGAATGGTAATCGAGAGAATGAAACATTAGCTAATTTAGACATTGGGGATGATATGATTGGAATGATACAAGGGGCTATGGGAAATCCACATGCCGGTACAAGTGTTGAGGGTAATGACCCACAGGGGCCTGATCCTCATGCATCTGAACCCCAGCTCGGTCCAAAAGCAGAGACTACAAAGTATTTCAAACTTCTTCAAGATGCACAAAGTGAATTGTATCCGGGTTGTCAGAAGTTCACATATTTGTCATTCATTGTTCGACTTCTACATTTGAAGGTGCTTAATCAGTGGACAGACAAGTCTGTTGACATGTTGCTTGAGTTATTGAATGAGGCGTTTGTCACGCCCTCAAAATAAACCCATAATATATATAACATTAACATGCATTGATAAAAGAAAACCAACTATCATACCATTCATCAGAGTATTCTTATTGAAAAACATTACATGTAACATCAAAAGTAAATGCCCTACGGGCTTACATCTTTCCAAGCCAACACTTGGACACAAAATATGAGTACTAACTCAACTACAAATTAAGCCCTTAGCTTGAGTGTTTACATGTAATATCAAATAGAATAATAACAACTAAACTAAACAGAGTCTTCAACTCCAACTCCTTCCAAGCTAAGTCCTTTGAGGTAGCACATCACCTGAACCTGAAAATGATGTTCCCATATAGGGTAAGCCACAGCCCAGTAGAAATGTACTAAACCAAATATAAGCATTGAATAAAGCAATAGCATTTAATAGATGGTTAACACAACTATTCATTTCACCAACATACAGTTTCATGACCTTAATGTCTATGACACTTTTCACTTTCCATTGTTTATTCAACTTTTCATTTATATCAATATGGCTCAGAACCTGGCCAAACTATAACAGTGAACTAAATATCACATTAACATTTCTTCCAATATCGACAAAACAAATGAGACTAAGGCTCATATCAAAACACTTCCATACTTCCCGATTGATACACATTTTAGTGCTGTATCAATAACATGTAAAAACACTTCTATAATCAATAAGTACGCATATAAGCGGTACTAATGGAGTCCATCCCCTATCTCCTCCCAAACAAAATCCGGTTTAGAGGTCCATCCCCTATCTTCCCCTAACCGTGGAGTACATCCCCTATCTCCTCCCAAAAATATGCATATGCAACACACAATCAATACACGTAATTTCTGTATTAATTCAACAGTCAAAATCAATGACTTAACCAATGTGATTAGTTTCAGTTTTTCCTAATCCACATGCAATGTCTACAACAATCATGACTATCCTCCACCGATAGTCCAAAACAGTTATTTCTAAACAGGAAATAAATGTAACAACAATTATAATCTCAACATTTCAATAGGCGAGTGATTAAATTATCCAACTACGCCATTTAAGCTTATAATTCCCCAATTCCATGAATTCAACTAAATTCCCCAATTTTCCTTAAATTAATTACACAAACTAGTTTATTAAACAACTAGGGTTTTTCCCAAAATTACCAAATAACCCCCAACATATCAAACTACCAAAACTTAGAACAAAACTTATAATATAGAGTAGGAAATCCCTACCTCGAAGTAAATAACTCGAATGGAGAAGATGGAGATGACGACCCAAAATCCAAAGTGCTCCAAACTGCTAACCGCTCAGATTAAAACGAAGCTCTAGGCTCACTCTATCTTTTTAATAAAGACTCTAGGGCAGAAATACATTCTAAGTAGATCAAACCTAAGAGAGAAGGTGTGTAGAGGGAGAGAGAAGTCGTACCTAGGGTTCTGGAATCAAAAAGAGGGTGAAAAAGTGTTTTAAAAACCGCTACTGCCTATTTAAACCCAACAGGCTCGCTCGAGCGAAGGATTGGTCGCTCGAGCTACTAGACACAAGAATGACTCGCTCGAGCGAATAAAGTCTCGCTCGAGCCAAGAATGCAATGCTTCAGGTCTGCAACCCAGAAGCACGCTCGAGCGACAGAATGCTCGCTCGAGCGAAGAACTCGAAACTCGCTCGAGCGAAGGAAAGCTCGCTCGAGCCAACAAATACAGATCTCAGGTCTATACTAGACGCAATCGCTCGCTCGAGCGACCAACTCCTCGCTCGAGCGAAGGTCCAAAATTCTGGACAGCAACACTTGGTTTCTAAACCCAACCAACCTGCAACAAACCTACCCAATACATCCTATAACTCAAAATAAGAAATTAAAGGACGACAACAACAATTAAATAATGACAGGATCCCCGGAACCTAAGTCCAGATATAACAACCAAATGGAAAGAGACCGGGGTCGCTATACTCCCCCCTTAAAAGAATTTTGTCCTCGAAATTAAGCATAGTTTTCGAAAACAGGTTTTTTTTCAAATTCCAACAATATGACAATTCATAATAAACAACTTGACCCAATACCGGCCATTTCATCTCTTATCAAGAGGCATCTCAATACATTTTAACCTGCATTATTAATATGCAATTTTCCTTCCAATTTTAACAATTTCCATATACATGATTCCCATTTTCATATCATATTCAATTTCATGATATATATGACACATTCAACATATAAATGTTACATTCCACTTCCATTACGAGGCAAGTTTCAAAACACTATCATTAAACCAAAACATTCTCAATGTTTTCCAACTTAAGACATATATAAAGCTCTTAAGTTCAACAATATTACAAAATCTAAATACAAGATTACAAATCAATAAACATGTCCGGATATTTCTCGCGGACTTCCAACTCACGTTCCCAAGTGGCTTCCTCCACCCGTGATGTTTCCACAGAACCTTTACCAAAGGGATGGTCTTGCCTCGCAAAACTTGATCCTGCCTATCCAAAACCCGAACCGGTCTCTCCTCGTACGAGACATCCTCATCAACTTCTAAATCGGTCCAATCCAACACATGTGATGGATCCGGCTCATACTTCCGAAGCATACTCACATGAAACACGTCATGAACTCCGGATAACTGTGGCGGCAAAGCTAAACGATAGGCAGCCTTGCCAATCCTCTCAAGGATTTCAAAAGGACCAATAAACCGAAGGGACAACTTCCCGCTCTTGCCAAACCTCATCATCCCCGCCTAGGTGATATTTTCAGAAATACATGATCACCTACCTCAAACACCAAAGGTCTCCTCCTACGGTCGGCATACGATTTCTGACGACTCTGGTCTGTAACAAGCCTCCTACGGATAAGCTCAACTTTCTCCGTCGTTTCCCTCACCAACTCCGGACCCAACAAAGGTGCATCACCACCTCGGCCCAACAAACAGGAGATCTACAAGGTCGGCCATACAAGGCCTCAAACGGTGCCATACCGATACTAGACTAGAAACTGTTGTTGTGGGCAAATTCCACTAATGGCAAGTGCCTCTCCCACGACCCACTAAAGTCAAGAACACAACCCCGAAGCATATCCTCGAGGATTTGAATGGTACGCTCGGACTGCCCGTCAGTTTGAGGATGATAAGCCGTGCTAAAGGTCAACTTAGTGCCCAAGGCACTCTACAAACTCTGCCACAACCTAGCAGTAAAACGAGGATCTCTATCTGAGGCGATCGTCACTGGGACCCCGTGCAACCTCACTATGTCTCGAATGTACAAGTCGGCAAGATGATCTACCGAATCTCTCACGCTCATAGGAATGAAGTGCGCCGACTTAGTTAACCGGTCTACAACCACCCAAATAGCATCACTACCCCGCTGAGTCCTCGGAAGACCTACAACGAAGTCCATAGTGACATGCTCCCACTTCCACTCGGCAATAGGCAGGGTTGTAACAAACCCGCTGGCCTCTGATGCTCGTTCCCCTTCACTTGCTGACAAGTAAGGCACTTGACACGAAAGCTGTCACATCTCTCTTCATACCCCGCACCAAAACTGGCGACCCAAATCCCGATACATCTTAGTGCCTCCCGGATGCACTGCAAGGCGTGAATGATGAAACTCTCGGAGTACTTCCTCTCGGCAAGACTCCGGCACAAACAGACGGTCTCGGTATTCTGATGCACGATAGTCATATTCTGATGCAACAACTTATTCCATTGGCTATTCGAAGATCGTTACCGAAGAATGTAATTGAACCCTTGATTGAATTGAGCAATTTCTTTAGACAATTGTGTTCCAAAGTGAATCGTGCGACGGATTTGCAATATATTCAAGATCGTATCGCTGTAACACATTGTCATCTAGGGAAAATATTTCCTCCGAGTTTTTTTTGATATAATGGAGCACTTGCCTATACATCTAGTTGATGAAGCCTTATTGGGTGGAGCGATTCAGTTTCGATGGATGTATCCAATTGAGAGGTATCTTCTTACTTTGAAGCAGTACGTGCGTAATAGAGCTCATCCTGAAGGATCCATTGCTAAAGGATATCTTATGAAAGAATGCATGAATTTTTGTGCACAATATCTCAATGATGTGGAAACCAAATCTAGTCGACCCGTGAGGAACTATAGTGGTGCTGATAATTTGGGTCATGCTATTGGTGAAAACACAAGCTTTTATCTTGATAATACTTCTTGGGTACAAGCTCATCGGTACATCTTATTCAATACAAGCGCGGTTCAACCATTCATAAAGTAGGTTAAGTCACTCACTCAATATTTTATTATGTTTTATTGAATTTTCAACCAAATTTTTTGTATTGATAAAATTTCAATCTACACAGCAAACACCTTGAAGTACTTAAGCTCAAAATGCCTCGTGTCGACGATCATCAGCTTCGGCGTGAACATTTTGAAACTTTTCACATTTGGTTCAAGGAATATGTATGTATTTAACTTTATAGATTCTAGTTACTTAAGTCGAACTACATTTTAAATTTTACATTTTCGTTTTAAATAGGTCCAAACTTCGCAAAGGACTACTGATGTCATATTTTCTGAAGAGATTATTCTATTGGCAAATGGTCCTCATAACCTGGCAAGGAGGTTCAACGGGTATATATTGAATGGGTTTCGATATCGAGTAAAGGCCATGGATGATCATCGAGCCACACAAAATTGTGGTGTAGCTTTGAAGGCAGCTACCATAAGTTATGCTAGTCGGAAAGACAAGAATCCTCGTGTGGGGTCTGTGTACTATTATGGACAATTGACAGATATTGTTGAGATTCGATATTCCAATGAGAAGAAACATGTGTTGTTTAAGTATGATTGGATTGACGACATTCACGGAAAGAAAGAAGATGTCTTCAATTTCACATTGGTGAACTTCAATCATTTGTTGTACCGAGATGATCGAATTACCAATGAACCTTTCATCTTGGCGTCCCAAGCAGAGCAAGTTTGGTATGTTGCAGACCCGTTACAACCAGACTGGCAAGTGGTGGTGAAGATGTCTCAAAGAGGTTTATTTGATATGAGTTCGACTGATCCACAAATCGAGCCATACATAAGCCAACAATTGGAAGAAAATATAATGCTTCGTGATGAAGAAGTTGGTTGGGTGAGGGAAGCCGCAGAAGGGGAAATAGTTGATGTTCAAATAAGCTGATATTTAATCAACATCAGTAATTCAATAAAGGCCAAGGTTGTAGTTAATCATCAGTTTCTTAATTTACTTTGTCTTTGTAATTGTATTAGTTCAATTAATGTCATATTATAGTTGATGACAAACCATTGTCTATGTTTCTAATGTCAATTAATGTTATATTGCTTGCAGATTATTATGGGAAGGAAGAGGAAGCCTGATCATCCCCGGCGCATGATGTCTGATGTGCTACATAACAGGACATCAGTAGAACCACCATCAGAGGAGGCATCACATCGGCCACCATCGGAGGGGCCATTAGTGCCACCACCATCTGACCAGCCATCGCAGCGACCACTATTACTGGCACCACCATTAGAGGAGGCATCCCAGCGACCACCATCAGAGGGGCCATTAGTACCACCGCATCGACCACCATCAGTGGCACCACAGCAGCTACCATGTACTCAGCCTCCACACCTACCATCGGTGCATCCACCATCAGTGGCACCACAGCAGCTATCATCCCGAGTAGAGTCATCAGCTTATGAGCCATCCGCAGGTATATAAATTTGCTTTGATTTGTATGAAAATTATTTAAACATACATTTATTTATTCTCATTATATATAACTTGTTTATTCTCATTGTATTTTGTAGACCCTTCGACTTCTTCACAGCCCACCTCAGGTATCAGAGGTCGATTTGTATTCACATTATTTAAATTTGCATTTGTTTATTATCATTGCATATTGTTTATTGTTATTGTATCTCGTAGGTCATGTTAGTTTTTCATCAACCTCGACTAGGCGTGGTAGAGGATGTGCCAAGGGCATTAGGGAGTGGGGTACTGGTACAAAGCTGGACATACAATTTGATGAAAATTATTGCCCAATAAGGGATAACGTGGCTAAGTTAACTACTCAACTTGGCATTATTGTGCGGAATGGTAACATTGTTCCTCTTACTTTTCTTGACTGGAACAATGTGCCTGATGATATTGTTGATGCTATCTGGAAGGATGTGAAGGTAAAAGTATATTTTTGTCCAAAAATTCGAATTCCAAAATTGTGTTATTATTATTTAAACTTTGAAATTGTGTTTTATAGGACAATTTGAATATATGTCCAGAGGAGTACAAGCCAATCTGCATGAAAAACTGCAACAGCATATGGAAGGATCACAAGAACAAGATTAAGGCTAAGTATTTCAAGCCTAGAAGTTCTGATCCTAATCTGAAGGATGATGTTCCTTTGCACATTGTGCCAAGCCAGTGGGAAGAACTTGTGGAGTATTGGCGTACTTCCGATGCTAAGGTATACAAATAAGTTATATGTATGATATGTAAACATACAAATCATATTTATATACTTACATTTGTTGAACCTATTATAGAAAATTGCAACTAGGAACGCTAAAAATCGGCGAGCTCACGGCATAGCTCATACCACAGGGCGTACTACTTTCGCTCAGATACGGCATGAGGTTTACATTTTATTGTTTTATTTTTGTATATAAATAAACATTGTATATTTGCAAATTATTTGGATTCTAATTTTCATATTTCTAAAAAAATGTAGATGACCAATAAGGGGGAGTCTACTGATAAGATGAATGTTTGGCTTATGACACGTAGAGCAGATGACCCAGAGGTTATCCAGACCTTGGTAGTTTCCAAACACCTTTGATTGTATTTAAAGTTTATTTTTTATTTTTTGTGTGTCAACCATCTTAATTTGGCATATACTTGTATGTCTTATTCAATACAGGATGAGTTTAATCGTCAACTCTCTATGCTACCTGAGGATTGTCGGACTTTGGAGGCTAGGAATGCCATTTTCCATGAGTTGATAGGTCATGACGGACATGGATATTGTCGCACATACGGGAGAACTGTGCCTCAGAGAGCGGTGTATAAAGATGGTGCTAGGCCATCACAGTCAACACCCCAGCCATCGACTATTAATCAGATCACGCAGGAGGTTCGTGCAGAGCTAAGGGATGAGTTGAGAGAGGAGCTGCGAGCAGAGTTCTCTACACATTTACAGCAGATGAGAGCTGAGATGATGGCCCTTGTGTCACAGGGGGTGAGTGTGGATCCCAACAGACAGGTTCGATATAAATTAAATTGTTTGATAGTTCAATTTTCACACAACATTATGTATACAATTCGAATATGATTAACACATTATGTATTGACTATCATAGGTTCCTGATGCATCGAGTGGCCACCAGGCATTTAGGGAATCTGCAGAAGACGAGAATCCACATACACCACCACCAGAAGATCAGGTATAAAATGTATCTTTGCATTCTAAGCTAAAATGTATCTTTGCATTCTTTACATTCTAAGTTAAGAGACTTGTGGGAGAAGACGGGACTCAAATCGGGTTCCCGGATTGGGAGTTAGAGCCGGATTTAGCACAAAACTTGGCACACACGACCGCCTAGGCACGAGAGACTTGTGAGAGAAGACGGGACTCCAATCGGTTCCCGGATTGGGAGTTAGGGCCGGATTTCACTTTAGGCAAACTAGTTTCTTAAGAAACTTGAATTCGAGGTGTTAATGCCCCAAAATCACCAAACGGCGTCGGTTTAGCACGAGACTTGGCACACACGACCGCCTAGGCACGAGAGACTTGTGGGAGAACACGGGGCTCGAATCGGGTTCCCGGTTTGGGAGTTAGAGTCGGATTTCGGTCTAGGCAAACTAGTTCCTTAAGAAACTTGAATTCGAGGTGTTGACGCCCCAAAATACCAAACGGCATCGGTTTAGCACGAAACCTGGCACACATGACCGCCTAGGCACGAGAGCCTTGTGGGAGAAGACGGGGCTTGAATCGGGTTCCAGGTTTGGGAGTTAGAGTCGGATTTCGATCTAGGCAAACTAGTTCCTTAAGAAACTTGAATTCGAGGTGTTGACGCCCCAAAATCACTAAACGGCGTCGGTTTATCACGAAACTTGGCACATACGACCGCCTAAGCATGAGAGACTTGTGAGAGAAGACGGGGCTCAAATCGGGTTCCAGGTTTGGGAGTTAGAGTCGGATTTCGGTCTAGGCAAACTAGTTCCGTAAGAAACCTGAATTCGAGGTGTTGACGCCTCAAAATCACCAAACGGCGTCGGTTTAGCACGAAACTTGGCACACACGACCGCCTAGACACGAGAAACTTGTGGGAGTAGATGGGACTCCAATCGGGTTCCCAGTTTGGGAGTTAGAGCCAGATTTCAGTTTAGGCAAACTAGTTCCTTAAAAAACTTGAATTCGAGGTGTTAACGCCCCAAAATACCAAACGGTGTCAGTTTAGCACGAGACTTGGCACACACGACCGCCTAGGCATGAGAGACTTATGGGAAAAGACGGGGCTCGAATCGGGTTCCCAGTTTGGGAGTTAGAGTCAGATTTCGGTCTAGGCAAACTAGTTCCTTAAGAAACTTGAATTCGAGGTGTTGACGCCTGTAACAAGCCCGCGGGGGACCTTCGCTACAGTTCGGACTCCCCTTTTTGTTTGGTTACGGTTCGTAATCTGAACCAAGGAGTCCAACTCTGGCAAATCGTTTGAGAAAACAGGTTTTTTGAAAAGAAGTGCCAAACATGGACTGCTTTTGCCAGATACAGAGTCGCCACCTAAATATTTTGAAAATGGGAAATTTAGGAAACCCTGACTCGGTGCCGAAGGCCACGTGTCCGTCATCACCAAATGTCTTGGCTCGGGAGCTTGGGTACGATCGGGGAAGGTCAGCTATGAGCACCCCCTTTCGCCCGGTCCGAAGACCGCTCTACTAACCGTGATATCCAATTTTGAAAACGCTATGTGTTCTTATTCCGGTTATTAGCCTATAATTACTATGTTATGCGCACAGCAAACAAGTATAGACTAGATTGCCTAATTTGGAAATAAGCATTGCATATCCGTTCGTTTTGAAAAGGCTTTGGAATTTGCTACTCGCAAGTAGGCTAAAACACGGATTTCAACGAGTTTTTCCAACTCAAGCAATCCAACCTCCACCCACAAGCATTCAATCAGTAATATCACGTAAGCATTTAGCCGCATGGCAAACATACCGTCATGTTAACATTCACACGCATGCGAGATGCTAAAGCATAAATACTTACATCGTACTCCATGCCAAAACAATAAACTAGTTAGCAATCATATGCATGATCCTAGTTCATGTTAAAATGACTAATGCATCGCAGGCAAGGGTGCAATCTAGAGTAGGCTCGGCTAACCCTAAAATGGCATGTGAAATGCAATCATTCGATGCATGTATTCAATTTGGAATCGAAAATACAATGCAGTTAGCGTGATGTACCGAGCCCGGTGCATGTCAACAAATGTATGGATGCACGCATGCATAGCATAAGGTATGCCAAAATAAACGTGGCCTAATCTACCATCATAAGCAGGTAAATAAAAGGGAAGAAAGAAGCGGGGATTAGAAGACATGCACACCACTCACACACACTTATTACAGATTTGCCCTCGCCCGGAGGGACCAAAAGAATAATACAGTCCGAGTAATGAATCAAACATCCTAGCTAATTAATTATTACAAAACTTCTAATTTAATTAACAAATTAAATACAAAAGGGAAAAGGCCGCAGCCCCGCATCGGGATGTGTGAATGATGCATGCTTGATTCGTCTCGCCCGGAAACTCGCTGTCATAACACTGTTGCCTCTGTTTACACTGCTTAGCTTCTCTGAAAATTGCACAAGTCTCAGGACAGGTTCTTTGCACACTTTGGAACACCACCGGCTGGGAGGGATGGCCACTGGCCATGGGAAAAGGTCACCGGCCTCTGATGAAGTTATCGGCCAAAAATCCCTGGCCGGTCGGCACTCTATGTAGCCGACCGGCTAAAACTTCCTGCAGAACCTGCAATTGACAGCAGCAGAGGGCAAGCAGTGTATGGCATGGAATTTCAAGCAAATGTGTGCATGAACACACTCCCTATCATGCAATGACTCAAGGGAGCATGGCCCTCGACCCCCGGGCCATCAATCACGCATTTCAATGCATGATGGCCCAAAAGCCAAGTTAGCAACTTTGATATCAAATGAAATGCAAGCACAAAACACATCAAAGGCCCCAACCTCTATCATGCTCGATCAAGAGGCAAGGGATGCATGCCAAATGCAACCTAAGCATGCGAGCTAAGTATGCAATATGAGTATGCGAACAAGCATGCAAGGCATGACACAATGCAACAACATAACATGCACAACGCATTGTAACATGGCATACACAATGCAAAATGGGCTTACACCGATACAAGTTGACCTCAGCCACACTCATATCAGTGGCCATAAGATGAAAACAAGACAACTCGAAATGCGTGCACGCGTGCACGCAAACCGAGGACCGACCCTCAGGCACCAAAACGCCACTCTAATGAGACATGGCGAAGACATGGAATATGATATGCAAACATGCAAAAATCAGTAGCAAAATGAGGGGGAAAATAGCCCCGAAACAAGGCGAAATGACACCCGATGCATGGAATCTCTCCGAAATGCAAAACTAGGTACATGAAATGGCTTACAGCATACAAAAGCATGCATAATTGGTACATGGAATGAGAAGACAGAAGCAAGGCAGCCCCAAAATAATCATTTTTACAGTCCAAAGCATGGCCAAACAGTAAGCAAAAGTGGGACTAAATTAGCATACAAAAATGGCTCCGCAAGGGAGGCAATGAAGTAAGTGGTAGATGCAAAGCCCAAAAAGAAAAAGACCCTTCTACAACACTGAAGAGGGACCAAAAATATGACTACTTACAGTTTATGGAAGCCCCCAAAACAGTATACAAACACACTCAAAATGTCATGCAAGATGAGGCTCAAAAGAGGCTATAACACAAAGTATACAAAATATTCATCAAACAGCCAAAGACCCTTAATGAAACATGACAAGGGGTCAAAATATGGCCACTTTTAGCTCTGATCAAGGTCGAAAAACAGAATCTTAATAAGCTAATAAATCATGCAAAAATGGGGACCAAAGAGGGGTACAATGGCAAGTGATACATGGAGGTCCCAACAGTGTTGAGCCCTTCTTCAATGTTGAAGAAAGGCTCAAAATAACCTATCTACAGTTTATGACATGCTCCAAAACAGATCACACATAGGCTAAAAATATCATGCAAAATAATGGCATTCAAGAGGATAATGAAGCAAGTTCCCAAAAGAAGCTTCAAACTGCAATGAGCCCTTAATGAAACATGGAATATAGCTCAAAAAAATGACATTTTCAGTTTTGGTCGGAGCTCAAAACAGCAAGAAAATGGGGCTAAGCAATGGTACAAAATAAGGCCAAAAGAGAGGGGAAATGAACTTACCCTTGAAGAATACTCCTTGGCTGCCTTTTGAACTGAGAAATGGTGCCTCCAAGCCTCTGAGAAGACCCTCCAAGCTGCTGGAATGGAGGTGGTGGGGTGGTGCTAGGTGTTGGTGTAGGAATGGAGCCAAGAACCTTATACTTTGAGGCTAAAATGGAGAGATATAAGGGGGGAGAGTGTATGTCTCCTCTGGAATTTCAGAACCCTAATTATGGAAGAGGAGGGCTTGCTTTATAGAGCCAAGAGAGTAAGACTTCTCTTAGAAGCTTCAAAACCAAGAGCCAAGATCCTCCATACACGTGTATGGAGGATCCAGTCTGTGCCCTCCAGCTGGCACAGCTGGAATCCACTTAATCTGTAGAATACTCCGGAAGGTCGTCGGCTAGCAAAATTGGCCGGTTGGCTACTTTTACTGGCCGGTCGGCCATTTATTTGGCCGGTTGACTAAATGGATGGCCGATGGTGGCCGATGAGGTCAAAAAGTGCCGGTGGATGTCTAGATTGAAGCCCCGGAAGTTAGCTTTCCAATGGCGCAAACCTTGCATTAAAATTCCCCCTGTGGAAAAAGTTATGCCCATTTTGGTGAAGCCGCGCAGATTCGATCCAACTGGGATGATGCCCACCTTCAACTGATCATATCTCCCCCACCCGGACTTGGCTTTAAGAGATGCTTGAGTGCAAAATGAAGCCCCGGAAGTAAGCTTTCCAACGGTGGTGGCCCCATAGCTAAAATCCAAGTATGCAGATGAATAAGCCCGATTCAGCGATGGCTGCTCGACCCTCTTCTACCCGGATTCATGCCGAACTTCTTCTCCAACTTGGTTTCCCCACTCTTCTCCTCTTTTCTTCAACTTCAAACCCCTAAGTAAGGTGTTTTGAAAGATTTTTCAGAGATCTCTCTTTCATTCATCTCCACTTTGTCCTTGCTCGGTTTACCGAAAAGCGCAACATTTACCGAAATGCGAGCGTCGGAACATCGTGGGAATTTAATTTCAAAAATGTTTTGAAAGAGAGGGTTTTAAGGTCTAAAAACCATCCAAAATAATTTTGGTCCAAAATGGGGTGTGAAGTTGAGATTTCTCTCTCTCCTTGCTGAAGAAATTGAACCTTTCCCCTGCACACCTTTTATCACCGAGCAAACCATCAGTAACGCCCAAGTCTCGAGGGCGGTCAAAAATGGGGTGTCTACAGTTGCCCCTCTTTGACAGAACTCGAAAGTCATAACAATGACGGGAGTGAGTGTCAAAGTCTAGAGACGACCCATTTTTGACAAGGCCGAAGACTTGGACAAACAAACAAAATATTGATAAATAAATGGTTGTGCCCGCAGGCTGCCTACGTATCCCTTTGCAAGGAATCAAACCAGCGTAGTTCAGGGGCAGGATGCAAATGATATGCAGGAAGACTTTGATAATTGGACTTATACGCTACGCGAAGCCGGTTTGAAAATCCAAGATTTATGCAAAAATACAGTGTGCACAAGACAATGTGATGCAGAGTGAATGCTCAAAACAATGCTAAGGAGATGCACAAAATAGTGCGAAGCAGGTTGGAATGCACAAGATAGTGCTAACAAGATGCACAAAACAGTGCAATGCAAGAGTGAATGCACAAAACAGTGCTATACAGGTGCACAAGAGAGTGCGTTGTGGCATAGATGCACAAAACAGTGCGATGCGCAAAATAGCACGAATGAAATGTAATGCACTAGCAAGTGCAGGTAAGATGCGCAAGATAGCGCGATAAAATGCACGTACAATGCAAGTAAAGTGCACAAAATAGTGCGATGCGCAAAATAGCGCAAATGAAACAATGTAATGCACAAAACAGTGCGATGCGCAAGAAAGCGCGAAAGTAAATTGCACAGAACAGTGCGATACGCTAAACAGCGAGTGCGATGGAATGCACAAGATAGTGCGAGTGAGATATAGCATGTAAGTGCACAAGATAGTGCGATGCGCAAGAAAGCGAGTGCACAAGACAGTGCGATTGAGGTGCGCAAGATAGCGCGAATGCGATGCACAAATAGTGCGATTGAATGCACAAGACGGTGCGATGCGCAGAATAGCGCGATTGAATGGATGCAAAATGCAAGTAAGGTGCACAAAATAGTGCGATGCGCAAAATAGCGCGAATGATGAATTACACAAGATAGTGCGATGCGCAAAATAGCGCGAATGAGACGTAATGTAAAATGTAATGAGATGCACAAAATAGCGCGATGCGCAAAATAGCGCGAATGAAATGTAATGCACAAGACAGTGCGATGGAGGTGCGCAAGATAGCGCGAAGATGTGATGCACAAAACAGTGCGATACGCTAAACAGCGCGAATGATTTGAAATGCACTAGACAGTGCGATACGCTAAACAGCGCGAGTGATTTGAAATGCACAAGATAGTGCGATACGCTAAACAGCGCGAGTGAGATACAACCACAAGATGCACATGACAGTGCAAGTGAGATACAAAGTGTAAGTGCACAAGATAGTGCGAGTGAGATAAAATGCACAAGAAAGTGCGATAAAATGCAACTTCTATGCAAGTATGGGGGCATTTTCCATGCAATATTGAAAGCAAGCATATTTTATGCATGAATCATAACGATGCGCGGCACACATGCAACAACAGTGTATATGAAAGTTCATATTCTATGCAATAGAGGAGCATCAAATATGTACTCTGGTGTTTCCGATTTACCTCTCAGAGGGTTTTGCAACACACTCAGCTCGAAAAGGGTACACCCTGTTCATATTGGCAAGAGATAACATCTGCTGCTGCTTTAATTGCCGTTCTGACTTGAAGCAGGCTTACACTTGAGGTAGAGGCGCACTCATACTTCGGTAGCATTGACAAGGCCTGAAGAGGTACATCCGGAGTACAATCACGGAATTTGCTGAAGGTGAAACACACTCAGATGCTTCAATTTTCCCTCTTTTCTTTTGCTTTGTAGTCTGGAACCCATATTGCTTCAGATAGGTCCGGGTTTTACTGTTCTCACATGACCTGGGTTGAACCCTGCGGTTTTATGAAAGAACAAATACTGTTTTGCACAAATGTGGGGAATGGCACAACACTCTGAGCACACCACAAATCATTTTTGAAATTTGAGAAAATGAGTTTTCGACCGGGTATTGAGCCTACAACTGAACACAGCGAAAAAGACTCAATAACGGAAAACAAAAGGTAACAACCTAAACACAAACACAGACACTTGAAACGACTCAAAACAAGAATTGAGACAAACAAAACGACTGACGCGACGCACAGACGTGTTGCAAAGACAAGAGACTTCTTAGTTCACAAGGAGCCAGTTTCTCTGGGTATTATTTCCCACCCTTTCTTATTTGTGACTCTCACATCACTCGGCCCTCAAGCTCGGTTTTTCTCTCAAAACCCTTTTCTCGCTTTTTCTCTCAACGCACACCTCTCTATTCTTCAATCCCTCATTTTTCATCCCTCCCCTGGGTGGTTGATGGATAGATATGAAGTTGCGAGCTCTTGCCCCTAGCATCCTGCTAGATTTTTGTTCACAACAGTGAGTTTCTCCCACAGAGGGGTTGTGCTACAACTGGGTGTGTAGCAAATCTGCAGCTAACATCGGTTGATGATGCCCTGCTGGGGAGTTTGGACGTGGTTAGATCTGTCCAGATGAGGAAGTGGAAGATCTTGATCCATTCCGGTTTGTGCTTCGCACTTGGCTTGATACCTCGTTGCTTGGAGGATGAGAGAGCTTTCAGCCCTTCGTTGTTAGCTTCAGTTGTGCCCTCTTCTGGCAGGTAGATTGCCCTTCTTGGCGAGTATGTTGAAAATGGGGAAAAAGGAAGCCTGACTCAACTGTGCCCCTAGTTCATTATTTTGACCATTTTTTGTTTTGGTTTTCTACTAAAACCATTTTGACCAACATGAGAGTTAGATTAACATGCTTGTTCGATTTTCTGATTTGAAATCATGCAAGTCAGGCTATGAGCACTGAAAATTTTCCTTTTTTGGGTCCAAGAAAAGGTCCAGTTTTGGAAAATATGAAATAATTTTCGAGAGACCAGTCAACCTCAGTAAAAATTCTCAAAAATTATTTTTGCAAACGGCCAATGCTTAACAAGCACGGAACCTATTCTTAAGACGCACAACCTCAGGTCTGTAACAAAGGAAAATCTGCCCCTTATCTGAAGGACATTACATGGCAACGGAAAGTTGCCCCTTGTTTGAATGGCACGGCGGCGCATTGAATGGCAACGG
Source organism: Camellia japonica (assembly GCA_030407325.1). Lineage (NCBI taxonomy): Eukaryota > Viridiplantae > Streptophyta > Magnoliopsida > Ericales > Theaceae > Camellia > Camellia japonica. The sequence continues at coordinate 68,352,934 of JAPPVO010000013.1, read as the reverse complement.
AAAGTTGCCCCTTGTTTGGATGGCACCGCAGCGCATTATAGTCAGTCCTCATGGTGATGATTATAACCGAACTCTCGGATACAGAGAAGGCAAGGATGGTCAAAACCATTACATGGACATAGTTGAATTTGAAGGGTTTTACGGCTGGACTTCAGAATGAAGTTGCCTACGTATCCCAAACATGGGAATCAAGCCTTACGTAGTTCGGGGTAGGTACACTCGGGTATTAACCTCTCCTTTTTAGGCTCTAACTTTTGCCAAGGCGCCCAATGCAGGTTTTCAACCTTGCGAGCTTTGTTTTTCTTTTCTTTTCATTTTCATTTCTTTTCTTCTTTTTTCTTTTTTTTTTTCATTCTTTTTTTTCTTTTTTTTTTTTTCTCTCTTTTTTTTTTTTCTTTTTTTTCCTTCTTTTTTTTTTTCTAGCTTTTTCTTGCTCTAACTTTTGCCTGGGTCGCCCTTCCGGGTTTTCGGCCCAGCGAGCCTCTCAAGGGTAAAAGTGTAACAAGCCCATGCCAAATGGTTTTGAGATTGAAGCCCTCTGTATCCAGGAGAGTGGCTGTTGTATTGATTTGCAGAATGATCCATCTTCAGCTCTTCGAGCACATCGGACATTGTCGCCCCTAGTTCGAGGGGTGCTTCTGTTCTAGCTTCGCAAGCTTCTTCTGATGAGGTCTGATCTTCTTGATCTGATTTTCTTGCCTCTAATTCATGGGCTGCTTTGAATCTGGCCACACAGGCCTCACATTGTAGTTGACCGTTGAACGTTCTGAATTCAAGTTCAGGTTTGAAGCAAAAGGGGTTGAGTCTCGAGGCTGAGAGCGATCCTAGGCTGCACAATCTCAAGAGCGATTCCACACAGGTCTTCGCAGGACCGCGCAAAACATTTTGTTTTTGAAAATTTTTAAGAAAGCGACAAATCGCTCGCGCTGAAGATAGTGTGAAACCAGTCTGGATCAAGCCAGGGTCCTTCTCAGTACTCACACTAACAAGCATGATTTCATTCATTAAGGGCTTAGCACGCCTCTCTTTCTCTCAATTGGTCAAAGTTTTGCAAAACCCGAGGAATTCCTTCCTCTTCGTTTTCACCGCAGTGTTCAAAAGGTTTTGAAAAACTCAGGTCATTATAATTTCAAGGCACAGAAGCAGGTTGCACTGCCATTTCATTCAAATCCCGGCACAACTAGCACACGGCAGAAGCAAACAGAGCGTGAAAATCACTGCTGTTTCATTGAGATCTGTTGGCACAACTGGCTCCACAGAAACAGACTCAAAAGAAAGTGAAAAGACAAACACAAAACAAAAGTGATGTCCCGAGGTAACACCCGGAATCACCCGACTCTCACAACAGGACTGACTCGAAAACAAGACAGACCCGACTGACTCAAAAAAGACTGACTCAATAACAAAAGACAAGACTGACCAATACCCAAGTCAGAAACAAAAACCAGCATTCACATGCTCAAAACAATGTGTGCCATCACCACATCTGAAATAAACTGAACGTCGCCCGCAGGTGGTTCATCCCCATCACATCACATTATCCCCCACAGTTCACTGATCAAGTGCCGATAGACTTTGCAAGACTGGTGACGATGACTTGTTGTCAATCAGATCTTGTATTTCATGGCGAAGACGGTAACAACTATCAGTGACGTGGCCAACTTGTTGATGGAAGGCACAATACTTGGCCGGATCATGGGAGGGGGAAGTTTATCTGGCAGTGGCCGCGCTCTAGGGGTTTCAGATCCCCTTTCTACTCAGGACCCTCAAGGCCGTTGATAGAGACATGCAGTGGGGTGAAACCCTCTGGCCCCGAGGTGGGTATTTTGAGGTTTGGGCTTTTTGCTGGATGCACCAGCAAAGGGATTGACAGGTGCTGACTGGGTTTGCTGATCTCTTCCGAGCACGGGATTAGAGTTGAAAGGAACATTCCTGGTACAACGGCCTTCTCCCGGCTTGCCCCTTGATTCAGACTGCCCCTAACTTGAGTGGCGAAAGTGTCATCCACAGTTTTTGCCATAACTGCGAGGACTTGCTCTTCGTTTAATCCCTCGGCTTTCAAAGCCTCAACAGCCAACTGAAGATGTTCATGGGGACTAATGCTTGCCCCTGCCTTGTTCTTATCACTGGCCTCCACTTTGCTAAGAGGTTGGCCTTCTTCCAATGCAGCCCGTCCCAAGGTTGGGGAGCCTTTGACATGAACTCCCTGGTATGTGATGCGGTTGATGACGGGCCAAAACTCCAAGGCCAGATCTGCCACAGTTCTTGAAGATCTTCGATCATTCTCATCAGCTCAGAAGTAGTGGGTTCATGGGTTTGGATGATTGGGGTTCAGATGCACCCATCATGCATAAGTCCAGGCTCTTGGAATAAACATTAGGCTTGGGCAATGGACTGGGGTGATGTATACGCTGGGGTCGTAAGGGACGGCCAGTGTGTGGATTAGATTGAGATGTGGATGAGGTATTTGGTCATTGGGGGCTGAAGGTGGAGCTATCGTTTGGTTGTCATGAGATTTTGGATCTCATGACGAAGGCGGTAGCAACGGTCGGTGCCATGACCGCGCTGCTGATGGTACATACAGTACTTGGAAGGGTTATGTCTGGCTGGGAGTGGGTTTGGAAGGGGTTGGGGTTCTAGGAGTTCTAGGTGCCCTTCTTCTCGCAGCTTTTTCAAAGCTTGAGAGAGACTCATGTAAAGAGGATGGAATTTTCGGGCTTGGGGCTGAGTTGAAGTGGTTGGTTTTTGGCCATTGAGGGAGGTGGTGATAGTGCCTACTTCTGAGCATTTCGCAGTTGCTACCATCAGTAGTAGCATTGGGACTGCGAGCAACATTCCTCTTCAAAGGCTCATTATCTTCTGCAAAGATCCCTTGTTTGATGGCATCCTCGATTTGAACCCCCATTTCATGAAGGGCTGGAAAGGTAAATAGAGGTAGAACGACCATCTTTTGCAGCAACTTGCCATGCAGATTCCGAACAATCATCCTGATCTGATCTTTGTCGGAAGGTTTTGTAATCATCATTGAGGCCTTTGCTCTCCATCTCGTCACGAACTCTGAGAAACCCTCCTTTGGCCCTTGGCGGGTGACTTCAAGATCACGAGTGGTGACCTCAATCTGTGTGTTGTAGGAGTATTGATCACTGAAGGCCTCAGCCATCTCTTCCCAATTCTGTTTCACAGAGTTCTCCAATTTCGCATACCAGATTGCGGCTATCCCAGACAAGGTTCGGCCGAATAGTGACAATTTCTGGGCTGTGGTCAAACCCATTGGTCTCAGAATATCAGAAAACAGGTGGAGGTGCACCGTTGGGTCTCCAGAGCCATCGAACCGATCAATATGTGGCATCTTGAACCGATCCGGTAATGTCACCATTGAGTCGGTATAACATCATCTATATCAGGAATAGAGTGGGCCCCCTGAGATTTTTTAAACAATTTCTCAAGCTTGCCCACTTTCAATGCTGTGGGGTCCGTCTTGAACTCAAAGAGAGGGTCTGGTAGGTTGGTGGGTGTTTTAGATAGCTGGGGTAGAACCGGGGGCGGAGCTGGCCCGACTGGAATGTCCGCATCTGCCTGGACATTTGGTGTCTCTCCGGGTGTTGGAGCTCCTGGTGGTGGAGGACTTGATGCGAAGCAGATGCTCCGGTTTGCTGCTCTAGCCTGGCAATTGTCTCTGCCTGTTGGGCTATGACCACAGCCTGTTGCTTGGCGAATTCCGCTTGACGGACAGCGTCTTGCTGCATGGCTTTCATACTATCCTGGAGTTGGCGCACCATCTCTTCCAGACTCGACATATTGTCCTGATCTAACTGAGCAACCGGTATATCTGTGCTGCAGTAGGCTCGGAAATCTCAACCCGACTGCTCAATCACTGATCTGGTAGCTGTGTACTGGTGGTCTGTCTGACTAGCCTTCTCTGGCCCTGATTACCCTTGAACTGAGTCTCTGACCTGACAAAGTCTATCAGCACAAATCCAATGTACCCGGGGGATAGTGGAGCCTTCTGAAGCTATGATTCCAGGACTACCTAGCAAAAGAGAAAACAGACAGCATCTCAGCTCAACTTCACTGGAACGGATACGAGCAAAGCTGAACGACTGTATTCTATTACTGATCACTGTTCCCCAAATCACTGCCCAAAACTGATACCCGCAGATAAACTGATTCTCAAAATGCTGATGCCCGCAGGCCGGTACCCAAACTTGCAAACTGATATGCATTCCCTGTAGAGATACACTCTAAAAGCACATAGCAATAAAAGAGCCAAACACCCCTATGTTGGGGTAGGGTTTCCCTGTCCTATTTTGTCAGGAGCTAGGGTTTCACTACGCACGCAGCGGTTTCAAACAACCTATCGGGTAAGCAACCTGTCCTAGTTTGGAATGGTCACTATGGATTCCGAATATGCACTAGGTCGAATGGTCAAAAGGGTGCCCCGGTAAAACCGGGGTTTGTGTTCCCATACTGGCAGAGCCCGCAACCGGTCAGCCTTATGGATGCCTTGACAAGACAAGCCTCCGCAAACCGCTCAGGAATAGCAGATGGCCAACACGGTGTCCTAGGCGCACCAATGCACATGCAATGCAAAGAACACATAATGAAATCAAAACAGGATATCACGAGTTCGAGTCAAGCTCTCTAAATCCCCAGCAGAGTCGCCAGAAACTGTAACAGCCCGCGGGGACCTCGCTACAGTTCGGACTCCCTTTTGTTGTCGGTTCTAAATCTGAACCAAAGAGTCCAACTCTGGCAAATCGTTTTGAGAAAAACAGATTTTTGAAAAGTAGTGCCAAACATGGACTGCTTTGCCAGATACAGAGTCGCCACCTAAATATTTTTAAAATGGGAAATTTAGGAAACCCTGACTCGGTGCCGAAGGCCACGTGTCCGTCATCACCAAATGTCTTGGCTCGGGAGCTTGGGTACGATCGGGGAAGGTCAGCTATGAGCACCCCCTTTCGCCCGGTCCGAAGACCGGCCTCTACTAACCGTGATATCCGATTTTGAAAACTTATGTGTTCTTATTCCGGTTATTAGCCTAGAATTACTATGTTATGCGCACAGCAAACAAGTATAGACTAGATTGCCTAATTTGGAAATAAGCATTGCATATCCGTTGTTTTGAAAAGGTTTGGAATTTGCTACTCGCAAGTAGGCTAAAACACGGATTTCAACGAGTTTTCCAACTCAAGCAATCCAACCTCCACCCACAGGCATTCAAACAGTTTATCACATAAGCATTTAGCCATGGTAAGCATACTGTCATGTTAACATTCACACGCATGCGATATGCTAAAGCATAAATACTTACATCGTACTCCGTGCCAAAACAATAAACTAGTTAGCAACATGCATGACCTAGTTCATGTTAAGTGACTAATGCAACACAAGTGCAATTAGAGTAGGCTCGGCTAACCCTAAATGGCATGTGAAATGCAAAATCATCACGTATTCAATTTGGAATTGAAATACAATGCAGTTTGTATGATGTACCGAGCCCGGTGCATGTCAACAAATGCATGGATGCACGCATGCATTGCATAAGGTATGCTAAAATAAACGTGCCCTAATCTACCATCATAAGCAGGTAAATAAAAGGGAAGAAAGAAGGGGGTTGGAAGACATACACACACTCACACACACTTATTACAAATTTGCCCTCGCTCGGAGGGACCAAAAGAATATACAGTCCGATAATAATCAAACATCCTAGCTAATTAATTATTACAAAACTTCTATATTAACAAATTAAATGCAAAAGGAAAAGGCTGCAACCCCGCCTCGGGATGCGCGAATGATGCATGCTTGATCGTCTCGCCCGGAAACTCGCTGTCATAACACTGTTGCCTCTGTTTACACTGCTTAGCTTCTCTGAAAATTGCCAAAGTCCTCAGGACAGGTTCTTTGACACTTTGGAACACCACCGGCTGGGAGGGATGGCCACCGGCCATGGGAAAAGGTCACCGGCTCTGATGAAGTTATCGGCAAAAATCCTGGCCGGTCGGCACTCTATGTAGCCGACCGGCCAAAACTTCCTGCAGAACCTGCAATTGACAGCAGCAGAGGGCAAGCAGTGTATGGCATGGAATTTCAAGCAAATGTATGCATGACACACTCCCTATCATGCAATGGACTCAAGGGAGCATGGCCCTCGACCCCGGGCCATCAATCACGCATTTCAATGCATGATGGCCAAAGCAAGTTAGCAACTTTGATATCAAATGAAATGCAAGCACAAAACATCAAAGGCCCCAACCTCTATCATGCTCGATCAAGAGGCAAGGGATGCATGCAAATGCAACCTAAGCATGCGAGCTAAGTATGCAAATGAGTATGCAACAACATGCAAGGCATGACACAATGCAACAACATAACATGCACAACGCATTGTAACATGGCATACACAATGCAAATGGGCTTACACCGATACAAGTGACCTCAGCCACACTCATATCAGTGGCCATAAGATGAAAACAAGACAACTCGAAATGCGTGCACGCGTGCACGCAAACCGAGGACCGACCCTCAGGCACCGAAATGCCACTCTAATGAGACATGGCGAAGACATGGAATATGATATGCAAACATGCAAAAATCAGTAGCAAAATGAGGGGGAAAACAGCCCCGAAACAAGGTGAAATGACACCGATGCATGGAATCTCTCCCGAAATGCAAAACTAGGTACATGAAACGGCTTACAGCTATACAAAGCATGCATAATTGGTACATGGAATGAGAAGACAGAAGCAAGGCAGCCCCAAAATAAGCATTTTTACAGTCCAAAGCATGGCCAAACAGTAAGCACAAGTGGGACTAAATTAGCATACAAAAATGGCTCCGCAAGGGAGGCAATGAAGTAAGTGGTAGATGCAAAGCCCAAAATAAAAAGACTCTTCTACACACTGAAGAGGGACCAAAAATATGACTACTTACAGTTTATGGAAGCCCCCAAAACAGTATACAACACACTCAAAATGTCATGCAAGATGAGGCTCAAAAGAGGCTATAACACAAAGTATACAAAATATTCATCAAACAGCAAAGACCCTTAATGAAACATGACAAGGAGGTCAAAATATGGCCACTTTTAGCTCTGATAAAGGTCGAAAAAACAGAATCTTAATAGCTAATAAATCATGCAAAAATGGGGACCAAAGAGGGGTACAATGGCAAGTGATACATGGAGGTCCCAACAGTGTTGAGCCCTTCTTAATGTTGAAGAAGGGCTCAAATAACCTATCTACAGTTTATGACATGCTCCAAAACAGATCACACATAGGCTAAAAAATATCATGCAAAATAATGGCATTCAAGAGGATAATGAAGCAAGTTCCCAAAAGAAGCTTCAAACTGCAATGAGCCCTTAATGAAAACATGGAATATAGCTCAAAAAAAATGACATTTTCAGTTTTGGTCGGAGCTCAAAACAGCAAGAAAAAGGGGCTAAGCAATGGTACAAAATAAGCCAAAAGAGAGGGGAAATGAACTTACCCTTGAGAATACTCCTTGGCTGCCTTTTGAACTGAGAAATGGTGCCTCCAAGCCTCTGAAGAAGACCCTCCAAGCTGCTTGGAATGGAGGTGGTGGGGTGGTGCTAGGTGTTGGTGTAGGAATGGGAGCCAAAACCTATACTTTGAGGCTAAAATGGAGAGATACAAGGGGGGAGAGTGTATGTCTCCTCTGGAATTTCAGAACCCTAATTATGGAAGAGGAGGGCTTGCTTTATAGAGCCAAGGGAGTAAGACTTCTCTTAGAAGCTTCAAAACCAAGAGCCAAGATCCTCCATACACGTGTATGGAGGATCCAGTCTGTGCCCTCCAGCTGGCACAGCTGGAATCCACTCAATCTATAGAATACTCCGGAAGGTCGTCGGCTAGCAAAATTGGCCGGTCGGCTACTTTTACTGGCCGGTCGGCCATTTTATTTGGCCGGTCGGCTAAATGGATGGCCGATGGGTGGCCGATGAGGTCAAAAAGTGCCGGTGGATGTCTAGATTGAAGCCCCGGAAGTTAGCTTTCCAATGGCGCAAACCTTGCATTAAAATTCCTCCTGTGGAAAAAGTTATGCCCATTTGGTGAAGCCGCGCTGATTTCGATCCAACCGGGATGATGCCCACCTTCAACTGATCATATCTCCCCCACCCGGACTTGGCTTTAAGAGATCTTGAGTGAAATGAAGCCCCGGAAGTAAGCTTTCCAACGGTGGTGGCCCCATAGCTAAAATCCAAGTATGTAGATGAATAAGCCCGATTCAGCGAGGGCTGCTCGACCCTCTTCTACCCGGATTCATGCCGAACTTCTTCTCCAACTTGGTTTCCCCCCTCTTCTCCTCTTTTCTTCAACTTCAAACCCCTAAGTAAGGTGTTTTGAAAGATTTTTCAAAGATCTCTCTTTCATTCATCTCCACTTTTTCCTTGCTCGGTTTACCGAAAAGCGCAACATTTACCGAAATGCGAGCGTCGGAACATCGTGGGAATTTAATTTCAAAAATGTTTTGAAAGAGAGGGTTTTAAGGTCTAAAAACCATCCAAAATAATTTTGGTCCAAAATGGGGTGTGAAGTTGAGATTTCTCTCTCTCCTTGCTGAAGAAATTGAACCTTTCCCCTGCACACCTTTTATCACCGAGCAAACCATCAGTAACGCCCAAGTCTCGAGGGCGGTCAAAAATGGGGTGTCTACACCAAAATCACCAAACGGCATTGATTTAGCACGAAACTTGGCACACACGACCGCCTAGGCACGAGAGACTTGTAGGAGACGACGGGGCTTGAATCGGGTTCCAGGTTTGGGAGTTAGAGTCGGATTTTGGTCTAGGCAAACTAGTTCCTTAAGAAACTTGAATTCGAGGTGTTAACGCCCCAAAATCACCGAACGGCATCGGTTCAGCACGAAACTTGGCACACACGACCGCCTAGGCACGACAGACTTGTGGGAGAAGACAGGGCTCAAATCGGGTTCCCGGTTTTGGAGTTAGAGTCGGATTTCGGTCTAGGCAAACTAGTTCCTTAAGAAACTTGAATTCGAGGTGTTGACGCCCCAAAATCACCAAACGGCGTCGGTTTAGCACGAAACTTGGCACACACGACCACCTAGGCACGGAAGACTTGTGAGAGAAGACGGGACTCCAATCGGGTTCCTGGTTTGGGAGTTAGAGCCGGATTTCAGTTTAGGCAAACTAGTTCCTTAAGAAACTTGAATTCGAGGTGTTAACGCCCCAAAATCACCAAACGGCGTCGGTTTAACACGAGATTCGGCACACACGACCGCCTAGGTACGAGGGACTTGTGGGAGAACACGGGGCTCAAATCGGGTTCCCGGTTTGGGAGTTATAGTCGGATTTCGGTCTAGGCAAACTAGTTCCTTAAGAAACTTGAATTCGAGGTGTTAACGCCCCAAAATCACCAAACGGTGTCGGTTTAGCACGAAACTTGGCACACACGACCGCCTAGGCACGAGAGACTTGTGGAAGAAGACGGGGCTCGAATCGGGTTCCAGGTTTGGGAGTTAGAGTCGGATTTCAGTCTAGGCAAACTAGTTCCTTAAGAAATTTGAATTCGAGGTGTTGACGCCCCAAAATCACCAAACAGCGTCGGTTTAGCACGAGACTTGGCACACACGACCGCCTAGGCACGAGAGACTAGTGGGAGAAGACGGGGCTCGAATCGGGTTCCGGGTTTGGGAGTTAGAGTCGGATTTCGGTCTAGGCAAACTAGTTCCTTAAGAAACTTGAATTCGAGGTGTTGATGCCCCAAAATCACCAAATGGCATCAGTTTAGCACGAAACTTGGCACACACGACCGCCTAGGCACGAGAGACTTGTGGGAGAAGACGGGACTCCAATCGGGTTCCCGGTTTGGGAGTTAGAGCCGGATTTCAGTTTTGGCAAAGTAGTTCCTTAAGAAACTTGAATTCGAGGTGTTAACGCCCCAAAATCACCAAACGGCGTCGGTTTAGCACGAAACTTGGCACACACGACCGCCTAGGCACGAGAGACTTGTGGGAGAAGACGGGACTCCAATCGGGTTTCCGGTTTGGGAGTTAGGGCTGTATTTCTGTCTAGCCAAAATTATTTACTAAACTATCTTTGTAATTATATAGTAGTTAATTTTTTATGTTTTTCTGTAATTAAAATATTAACACCATTATATTGTCATTAATTATTTTGATTTTGTTATTTTCAGATATTTCCTGAGTAGCAGTTTGCTTCTTGTGGAATGCGGGCGTGTAAAGATTATGACCAACTTTTGTTTTTGTAACCCACGGAAGAATCAAGACGAAAACTTTTGGTTTTGATTTTGATTTACGTTATTTAAATTTGTGAACAACATTATGTATGTATTATGCGACATTATGTAGTGGGATAATTTTTATTGTTATGAATTTTTATTTATGTATTGTTATGAATGGAACAACATTATGAATTTTTATTATGTGCCAACTTTTGTTTATGTATGTATTTATATTATTACGTAATTATCGTTTTTTTTAGTTATTTTTCATTTAATACAGGTTATTTTCATATTTTTAATAATTTTAATACAATTTTTTTTTTTTTTTTAGACGGCAGCACACACCTTCTCAAAAAGTAAATTGAACCAGGGTTTTTTGCAACGGCACCTTTACTGTCGCAAAAGGTAGGGAATTGATTGAAAACTAAGGCCTTTAGCGATGGTGTTATTGTCGTCGCCAATAGTCTTTTCGCGACGGCCCATGTGCTGTCTCAAATACATGTTTAGCGACAGTATATTTTGTCGTCGCAAAAAAACCCTTTTAGCGACGACAACACAGTGCCATCTCAAAAAAAGTCAGATTTTCATCCATTATTTGCGACAGTATTTTTCTGTCGCAAAAAAGGCATTTTGCCGTCTCAAAAAAAAGGCGACGGCGTTATGCCGTCGGTAAAAGCCTTTTGCAACCCCCTTTGTTGCGACGCCCCACTTGCCGTCGCAAAAAGCCACTTACCGTCGCAAAAAACCTTTTGAGACGGCGTTTGGGGTATTTGCAACGGCATTTTGCCGTCGCAAAAAATCAATTTTTTTGTAGTGAGTTGTATGTGCTATGCATGTTCAAGTTATATCAACAGATTGAATAGACACTTCAGGTTCTACCTGCACTCTCACTTTCTCTATATGATAATGAACAAACCAGTTTATTACAATAGGCACAAGTACACAAGAAGATTTATATATTTGAGCTTTAAATTGTTCGTCCATCCAAAAACTTTACATTTTAAGCTTAAAAGATTTTTATGTCAGAACCAAGATAATAGAACCATTGACAACTTACAAAAGTAACAACAAATAGCAATAAGTCCCATTTTAATTTCAAAAGCACAACAAACTTTTACTTCTATACAATCCCAAACTCAAAAGTTATTTTAACTAAATTTTCTACTAGTTCACAATTCAAAAGTGTTTTAAAATATTTTTAACTTAGTACACCATATGTAAAGTATACACAAGTATACATAGCAATTAAAAATATTTTATCACAAAAGCTTGTATAATTTAAACATGTTAACCTACACCTCATCATTTTATTAGAGTCCAATTACGATGCTCAAGTATTCAACTTTCTTCTGAAGTTACAAGCATGATATATTTAAATTGATTCCACAATTTTGTAAAAATTAATAAGAGGTTACTACATTAACCAAAATTATCATGTTCACTATAATATCCACCTTGAATTAATAATTTTAAAAAACTTTATCAGTGTGTTTTTCAACATAAATGAAATTAGACAAATGCATAACATCAATACTCATTTATGAAATCAATAAAATAATTTCTCCCACACACCTTATGATAAATGAAAATCTATTCCAATTATTATTTTTTTTATTTTTTTTATTACCAAAATCAAAAATAATAACAATGCTTATTTTGTTGACATTAAAATTGAATTTTATCTCATGGATGATATAAAAATAGCATTCTTTAAAATAAGATCACTACTAGACTCTAACTTAAATAACTTGACCAGAAAATAAAATTTTGATTAACACAAGCATTTTTTTAAGCAGTTTAAAAGACAAATAAGGAGATTCCAAAGATGGGAAGAGCGTCATAGCTCACAAAAAATTCTAAAGAATTTTTCTTACTGGAGTTAATAATATCTAAAGAGATTTGCAGAATATTTTGAAAAAGAAAATATAAAACACTGAAAAGAAATAACGATTTGCAAAAGTCGAAGGTATTATATAGAGCATTGTAAAGTACAATTTAGATTTTCTTGTAAGAATCACTTAGTAGATATTCTAAAACTCTGCTTTGTTAAATAGTTAACATTGAATACAATTTCAATCTTTCACACTATATTGAGGTGTTAATATAAATGGTTAAGAAGGTGCATTCTCGAGTATGTCAATATTTAAATTAGTTAGATTTAAAACTAAGTCAATATCCATTTACGGATTTACAATCAAAACTTTAATGGAGTAAATTTGATTTTCATAAAAATATCTCCATTCATTGCTTTCAATTCAATATAATATCATTCAATTATATATGGACAATAATAATCACATAATCACAATTAATATTCTTTGTTAGGTTTTTTTATTGGCAATCCCGTTTGACAAGGATTTCTATAAGAAGTTGATTTTCTTTCAAAACTATGATTACTTTTGAATTTCTATAAGTAATTGGATTTCTTCCAAAACTAGGATTACTTTTGGATTTTCTATAAATAGTTGGTTTTCTCCCAAAACTGTTTAATTCCTCCAGATCTTCTTTTTGGTTTTTAAGGTTTATATCTGGGGATATTTTGTTAGTTTTCTTTGATGTTTTATTGAGTATTCAATTCATGGTTTAAAGAGAGTACATCAAAGGTTTTGTTTGTTATACACAAGAGAGAGAGAGAGAGAGTTGTTCTTCGGTGGATTCTGAAGAATTCGAGCCTGAAGTTTCGGTGGATTCTGGAGTGGCTTATCGTAAAGACAATTCCGAGGTGAAGACGGGGTTGGAAGAGGCACATAGAGGTTGGTTCAATTAGGCGTGGATTTGCTAGGTAATTGAGAGTATACCTGTGTAATTCCTTTAAATCTTCTTAGTGGATTGTTTTGTGGCTGTTGCCCGTGGTTTTTTAATCACAATTGGAGGTGTCCAATTGTGGTTTTTCCACGTTAAAATCGTTGTGTTGATTTGTCTTGATTGTTTGATTGGGATTGTTATATACTGCTTAAAATTGTTACATAATCACAAATCAATATCTAGGGGATTTCTAGATTTTTCATTCTCAAATATTTAAAATGTATCACTCTTAAACTGAATATATAGAAAGCATTTTCACAACTCCAACTTTCAATTATACATAGGTAATTAGTATAATCTCACAAGAATATGCTGCGAATAAACTTTAACAATATTCTCAGATGTGCCAGAATGTATCACTATATAAACACCTTTGGGTTGAATATATAGAATACAATCAACATCTTTAAACTTCAATATAATCTTAATTAATTATATATGGGCAATAATTATAATCTCACAACAATGAGCTGCAAATAAACTTTAACAATATTGTCAGATGTTTCAGAATGTATCATCATATAAATACCTTTGGGCTAAATATATAAGACACATTCTAACACCTATAAACAAGTCAACTAGCAAGAATGATTGATCAAGAAATTATCTCCCTTGGGTAGATAAATTCTTTCAAAATCAATAAAATTTCCCTTACAGCAGCTCACACTACCTCTAAAATTAATACACTCAATTAACCCCTTTTGGGTAGGTAATTGAGTAATATAATATTAGAAGAGCTTTCCAGAATCTTTATTGGAAAATCACTTTAAATCTCAAAGAGTTAACCACTTCGGTAGTATCATCACATTAAAAAAAAAAAAGATTCTCCAACTGGGACTACAAAAATAAATATTTGTCCACCTTTAAAACTTTATTTATTTATTAATAATATTGCAATCTGTAACCCATCATGCAATCTATAATTTAATTATAAAAATAAAAACAATAACATTTTTTTTTTTTTGGGTAAGAAATCAAACGCATAATTTATAAATTATACAAATTAATTTTAACATGTAAAGTGGGAGACACACAACAATTAGGTCATATGACTTTCATTAAATTTTCGACATATCCAAGTGCCCATCAAATCATATATAATGTCATACTACGAATCACCACTAAATAGTTACTTAAGAATAATATCTCGTATATGAATTTACAAAAATTACACCAAAGTGATATACATGATATAGAACTCTTAAACAATCTTAATATTTATGTAAAAGTCATAAAAACAAATATGTTTCATATCTTTTGCAAATATTTGATTAGGTGAGATTTGAAATATATATATATATATATATATCAATACAGATTCAATATACACACGTCCATATTTCACAATTTTCATAAAACTGTCAGATCTAAATTACTATTTTTTATTTTATAAAACAAAATTGGAAGCAAACTATCAATACTCAAACAGTATGTACTCGTTACATTGAAAAAGTTTGCTTGAAATTACTAAAGCACAATTTTGATATGCAAAAGCATCATTCAGTAAAAGCAATATTAATTTATTCATTATCATTATATAAATAATTTTGTTGAAATAATCTACCATGATTTTGACTCTAGTATAAACTTGCTCTGATACCACATGTAAGATTATGGGATCTATGTACTAGAAATCAAAACACTATGAATATAAGTAACTACTAAAATATAAACTTAGATACATACCGTTTAATTCCATTATTGTCTTGAGTTTTGCTTCCTTGAAAGAAGATGGTATTCACAATTAGAAAACCTTAGCACCAGCTCTTCCCCTCCTTCTCCTAATCTTTATATTGTTTTTTCAATGGGGCTAACAACCCTTTGATCTACATATATATATATATATATATATAGATAGATATATGCAAACCCTAATAAGGATAGGAGAGGGGACTGAGCCTAAATAAAACAATTACTGGGCCCTCCCATTAAGGAATCCAAGTAACTTAAACAGGCCTTACACCTCCATATCACATATCCACATATAAAATAATATATACACTAAGATGGACCATGGCCCAAACCTTTATGGATCACAATAATAATTTTGGTCTCATACCAGTCAATTTATCTGAATCACGTTCAACCCGTTTTTCATAAACCAAACAAAATATAGTCAATGATAGCCTAATTAAGAACAAATTCTTACACTCTTTACAGTTTATATTGGATTAATCTCTTCTGTAGATATATGCAAGTTTATACAGAACCACATCAATCTCTTTGTATTATTTTTCTCTTTGATATGTGTGCAGTGTGCTTTCCTTCATGTTCGTGGAATATAGGAAAATTTGAACTTTATTCTTCCTTTTAAGTAAACTAGTGGTTAGGCACGTGTGTTGCTCGTGGTATGTGATTTTTCATCAACTATTAATAATGTAATGCGTCTCTTAAATTGGTATGTGATATGTATATAAAGTATGGAGACTTATATGGGTAAATCAATATGTATCCAACATACAACTAAGTAAGAAATGAATACGTACTTGGTTGAAGAATTTAAATAAGAAATGAGAAATTTTATAAATATAAACATTAATTTATAACTAGATTGTTGAGATTACAATCCTATCTTAAACAATAAACAATAAGCAGGTCCTTTAAATATATAGTATTACACAAATCTTTTTATATCAACTTCCCACTTCAATTTTTCATAATCCGTACATGTAATACAATTGAATGTATGAAATTAATTGCACAATAACACAATTTTTTTAATTGTTTATCTCATAATACAAATTTATTGAACCCATTATTTCATATTATTTGCATACTATTAGTATAAGAATGCATTAATATTAATATTAATATGTAATATATTTTTATACATCAAGAGTTGTTGAATCTCATTTTATGTGTCACAAATGTCTTGTATAATGAAAAATATAACATTAGTCATTAATAGGGGTGCAAAAATGGCCTACGGCCCATAAGCAACCCGAAACCCACCTAGGCTCAGGTGGGCCCAGCCCGCTTAAGCCCCGGCACAAGCCCGGCCTAGGACACTAGGCCTGGGCCGTCATTTTGAAGCTTGGCTTAGCTCGTGGGCCTGGCCCGCCCAAGGCCCAATATTATTTTTAGTGGAAAAGAATAAAATTTTAGTAGAAAAAATAGAAAAAAATAATAAAAAATGTTTAGGCCCACCCAAGCCCAAGCCAAGCCCGCGCCTAGGCCGAAATACCCCCTGGACTTGGGCCTAAGGAGTAGTGATGGTCTTGGTGCCTGGAGCTGCAGCAAATAGATGTGCGAAGACAGCGTCCGTGGAAACCTGAGAATAGAGTTTGTCAACAAAAAAAAAAAATAATAATAATAAATAAATATAAATGAAGATTTCTGAGCACTAAACAATGAAGATTTCTGAGCAGAGTAAAGTTGCGATAGAGAGGACGGTTTCTGGTTAGTCATGGTTGGCTCATGGCGTGACAATATCGGTAGCAGCATCGTCCGCCACAGCGCCGTCTATAGCAGCGTCTGCAGCCTGGGTCACAACGTCTGTAACAAGCAGCAACCGTGGCTCATCTTCGGCGACGACGACGGCGGTATTTGGAGAGGTAGCAAGCTGGGTAGGTCTTGTGAGCAACCGGCGATAGCCCTTGATTTAGCAGCTGCAGAGCTCCGCTTGACGAAGAAGAGAACTAAGTCGGCGGTGTTGCTTGAAGCCGCGATGAAAGTCAGTGCACAAACGGAGCCATTTGGTTTGTTGAAGAAGGAGATAAACGAAACCTTCTTGAAGAAGATGAAATCTGGGTTTGTCTTGGAGAGAGAGAATCAGCCGAATGGATTTCATAAAAAAAAAAAATAATAATAATAATAATAATATAAAAAAAAAAGGGATGTTGATGCTTTCGGCGGCTGTGCAACGAAAACATAATATAAAGAAAAGAGAGAGAACGCCGTTGTCGGCAACAAATTTTAGTGCCCCTTTCTTTAAATAAATTAAAAAAAAATGGTGTGTTTGATGTTCTGTATATATATATATATATATATAAAGAAAGACGAAGGTCGCTGCTTTCGGTGGCTCAATCAAAGAAAAAAAAAGGGGCTACATGATTAGGTTTTGTTTAAATAAAAAAAGAGAATGGTATAACTTCTGGAATATTTTTCAAATGTGCTACGCGTATATATATTTATATGTAATGAATACACTAGAGTCCCAAACAAATAATAAAAAAAAAAAAGGAAAAGTTTTATTCTGATAAGGTGGTCCCTCAAAATGTGTCAAGGATATGTATATATATATATATATAGTAGCCTTCAAATATTCTGGAGATGCCATAAATTTGAAGTGATGTATGTTATATATAGTAGTCATGTAGCCTTACTTTTTTTTAAGAATAAAAAAACATAGTGGTCAGTGGGTTGCTATTATTTTCTTTAAAAATAAAAAAGATGGGCTACTGTATTGTAAAAAAAAAAAGAAACTGATTCCATTACAGTCAGGGGAGGACATCCCCGATTACAGAGACTTCAAATAAAATAAAATTAAAAAAAAAAAAAAAAAAAAAATATACAAAGTCCAACAAAAAAAAAAAAAAAAAAAAAAAAAAAAAAAGCACACAGATCTTGTTCTTCTTCGTCGTCTTCGCAGATGCCGACCACATGCCAGCCTCATTTACTCGACTCTGCCATCGCCGAGCTCTTCCTCTTTTTGTCATCGGCCTTCGGAGGCCCTGCCTCAATGTTTCCGGCAAAAGAGTTAACTTTTCGCCGACCATCAAAGGAAAAATATGCCGGCGCTCCAAACTGGTCCAGACAAGTGGCCTGTCGTTTTACCTCTGTACTCTCCATGGAGGTAGTCTTCCGTTTCAGTTCTTTGTTCTCTGCCTTCAGCGCACAAATCTCCGCTCGTGCATCCTTATACATCTGTTGAAGCAAATTGAGTTGGGCATTAACCCGATGTAGCTCACTCGTCCTGTTTTGCAGACGGTGAGACAAATTAGTGACCGCGGCCACTGTTTCCATACATGACTTCAACGTGAGGTGGTTGGCATCAATATCAGTTTGAGCAGCCATCACTTGCTCAATTGTTAGTGTGGGAAGACTGTGATGCGTAAGAGCAGGGGCACTTGGCCCAGAGGAGCTTGATGGATCATTAAGATCCGGAAAAAGAGAGAGAGGGCGAGACGAAGCCATGCAAAAGAGAAGAGAAGAAAGAAATCACAGAAGAATGGCAGAAAACAGAAGAGAAAAAGAAGAAGGCGGAGGAAGCTGGAAGAGTAATGGAGAAGGAGAAGAAGAAGAGAATGGTTAAGAAGAAGAAGGCAGATACTGAAGAGAGAAAAAAGACGAGAGAGAAAGACAAAGAGAGGGAGAGGGTCGAGGCAGGTTTGCAAACCGAGGGGGCTGCTTTTGTCGGCCAATCGATACAAAAGCAGAGCCCGCGTGCCAAACGCGGCAAGAGACGCGGGAGAATTGTGTATGCATATATGTATATATATTGTATAGGTATGTAATATAGATATTTGTTTGAAGTGTTTCTGTCATCCGAGTGGCTTGGGTTCAATGGTTTGGCTAAGTGGTTAAGGACTCGGAGGCCGAGCTTGAGGTCAGGGGTTCGAAACCCCGCATTCCACATCCTTGCATTTTTCTTTTTTGCGTATGCTGACGTCAGCAAACGGAATATGCCTTCTCAGTAACGGCATATTCCCACTGACGGTTGCAAACGGCATATTCTCCACGAGTGTATATCTCCGTATATGTCTGTATATAGATCCGTATATGTCTGTGTCGTATATACCTGTATATAATGTGAAGCATGGCTGACGAGGTGAACTTATGCATGTCCGAGAAAATTACAATTTCTCATACACGCAAGGGGCAAATGTAAGAGGGGCTAATTTGAGCCCACTAAATTATTTAAGCCCAATAGCCCAAGATTAGTGGGCCTGAATTTATCGCAAGTCCAAGATTGGTGGGCCCGGATTTATCGCCATCAAACGGGCTAAATGACTCAGCCTCGAAAGGGTTCGGATCCACGAACCTAGAGACTTACTCGGGTCCGGACTCGAAAAGGGTATTAAGCAAGCCTAGAGATCCGAGACACTCGGACTCGAAAGGGTTCGGATCCACGAACCTAGAAATCCGAAGCACTTGGCTTCGAACGGATTCAAATGCAATCTAGAAGTCGCTCCGTTAATGAGTCCCAGAACACTTGCGGGCTCGGAGCTTTCCGGGATCTACGTACCAGAACCATGGGCGTAATGGAGTTCGAACAAAGGACCCGATCCCGAGGACGGTGAGTGGAGATAAATTCACTCTTCGGTTAAACTAGCCTATTCCCGGGTCGAGGTGGCACGATCTAGGGGGTCCCTGAGACTCGGCAATATTTGCGGCAGGGCGTTCTCTTGAACTACCCCTGACCCTGATGCGGCAGGACGTCCTCTGGGACTACCCCTGACCCTGTGGGATGATTGGGGATCATTGGTTAGGTGTGGCTAAGAAGAAGGGTTCGCCGAGGGGTTGATTTCCACTTCGGGGTTTTCTCTCATCCTCGGAGAAGTCACCTCCTCGGAGAGGTCACCTCCTCGGAGAAATCACCTCCTCGGGGAAGTCACCTCCTCGGAGAGATCACCTCCTCGGAGAAATCACTTCCTCGGAGAAATCACCTCCTCGGAGAAGTCACCTCCTCGGGGAAGTCACCTCCTCGGAGAAATCACCTCCTCGGAGAAGTCACCTCCTCGGAGAGGTCACCTCCTCGGAGAAATCACTTCCTCGGAGAAGTCACCTCCTCGGAGAAATCACCTCCTCGGAGAGGTCACCTCCTCGGAGAAATCACTTCCTCGGAGAAGTCACCTCCTCGGAGAGATCACCTCCTCGGACAAAATGGTTAGAGAGAATACTTCCCATGTGCCTTGCACATGGGCTCCGTCCTACATCATGAGGTGCCTATAAATAGCACCCACCCATAGCTTTACAAGGAATGGATTTTGGAAAGAGGACTCTTGGGAAAGAACTAATTTCCCATCTCCATTATCAACCTTGAGAGTGAAAGTGGGAGATCCATAGGAGAGCCTTGCCATTATTCTCTCTCTAGCCATTTTGCCTTCTTCTTCACCCAATCTCTTATCTCCATCATCTCCTTGTGTTATTGTGTTCTTGAGTTGAGACCATTGAAGAATCTAAGCCTCTCATAATATTCTCGAAGAATCTTCGAAGATCTTCGAATATTCTAACTACTTTCTTGAACCCTTTCTTACACAAGTCAACTAGCAAGAATGATTGATCAAGAAATTATCTCCCTTGGGTAGATAAATTCTTTCAAAATCAATAAAATTTCCCTTACAGCAGCTCACACTACCTCTAAAATTAATACACTCAATTAACCCCTTTTGGGTAGGTAATTGAGTAATATAATATTAGAAGAGCTTTCCAGAATCTTTATTGGAAAATCACTTTAAATCTCAAAGAGTTAACCACTTCGGTAGTATCATCCACATTAAAAAAAAAAAAAGATTCTCCAACTGGACTACAAAAATAAATATTTGTCCACCTTTAAAACTTTATTTATTTATTAATAATATTGCAATCTGTAACCCATCATGCAATCTATAATTTAATTATAAAAATAAAAACAATAACATTTTTTTTTTTTTTGGGTAAGAAATGAAACGCATAATTTATAAATTATACAAATTAATTTTAACATGTAAAGTGGCAGACACACAACAATTAGGTCATATGACTTTCATTAAATTTTCGACATATCCAAGTGCCCATCAAATCATATATAATGTCATACTACGAATCACCACTAAATAGTTACTTAAGAATAATATCTCGTATATGAATTTACAAAAAAATTTACACCAAAAGTGATATCTTACATGATATAGAACTCTTAAACAATCTTAATATTTATGTAAAAAAAGTCATAAAACAAAAATAGTTTTTCATATCTTTTGCAAATATTTGATTAGGTGAGATTTGAATATATATATATATATATATATCAATACAGATTCAATATACACACGTCCATATTTCACAATTTTCATAAAACTGTCAGATCTAAATTACTATTTTTTATTTATAAAACAAAATTGGAAGCAAACTATCAATACTCAAACAGTATGTACTCGTTACATTGAAAAAGTTTGCTTGAAATTACTAAAGCACAATTTTGATATGCAAAAGCATCATTCAGTAAAAGCAATATTAATTTATTCCTTATCATTATATAAATAATTTTGTTGAAATAATCTACCATGATTTTGACTCTAGTATAAACTTGCTCTGATACCACATGTAAGATTATGGGATCTATGTACTAGAAATCAAAACACTATGAATATAAGTAACTACTAAAATATAAACTTAGATACATACCGTTTAATTCTATTATTGTCTTGAGTTTTGCTTCCTTGAAAGAAGATGGTATTCACAATTAGAAAACCTTAGCACCAGCTCTTCCCTCCTTCTCCTAATCTTTATATTGTTTTTTCAATGGGGCTAACAACCCTTTGATCTACATATATATATATATTATATAGATAGATATATGCAAACCCTAATAAGGATAGGAGAGGGGACTGAGCCTAAATAAAACAATTACTGGGCCCTCCATTAAGGAATCCAAGTAACTTAAACAGGCCTTAACCTCCCATATCACATATCCACATATAAAATAATATATACACTAAGATGGACCATGGCCCAAACCTTTATGGATCACAATAATAATTTTGGTCTCATACCAGTCAATTTATCTGAATCACGTTCAACCCGTTTTTCATAAACAAAAAATATAGTCAATGATAGCCTAATTAAGAACAAATTCTACACTCTTTACAGTTTATATTGGATTAATCTCTTCTGTAGATATATGCAAGTTTTAAGAACCACATCAATCTCTTTGTATTTTTTCTCTTTGATATTGTGCAGTGTGCTTTCTTCATGTTCGTGGAATATAGGAAAATTTGAACTTTATTCTTCCTTTTAAGTAAACTAGTGGTTAGGCACGTGTGTTGCTCGTGGTATGTGATTTTTTCATCAACTATTAAAATGTAATGCGTCCTTAATTGGTATGTGATATGTATATAAAGTATGGAGACTTATATGGGGTAAAATCAATATGTATCCAAATACAACTAAGTAAGAAATGAATACGTACTTGGTTGAAGATTTAAATAAGAAATGAGAAATTTTATAAATATAAACATTAATTTATAAAGATTGTTGAGATTACAATTATCTTAAACAATAAACAATAAGCAGGTCTTTAAATATATAGTATTACACAAATCTTTTTATATCAACTTCCCACTTCAATTTTTCATAATCCGTACATGTAATACAATTGAATGTATGAAATTAATTGCACAATAACACAATTTTTTAATTGTTTATCTCATAATACAAATTTATTGAACCCATTATTTCATATTATTTGCATACTATTAGTATAAGAATGCATTATATTATATTAATATGTAATATATTTTTATACATCAAGAGTTGTTTGAATCTCATTTTATGTGTCACAAATGTCTTGTATAATGAAAAATATAACATTAGTCATTAATAGGGGTGCAAAAATGGCCTACGGCCCATAAAGCACCCGAAACCCACCTAGGCTCAGGTGGGCCCAGCCCGCTTAAGCCCCGGCACAAGCCGGCCTAGGACACTAGGCCTGGCCGTCATTTTGAAGCTTGGCTTAGCTCGTGGGCCTGGCCCGCCCAAGGCCCAATATTATTTTTAGTGGAAAAGAATAAAATTTTAGTAGAAAAAATAGAAAAAAATAATAAAAAATGTTTAGGCCCACCCAAGCCCAAGCCAAGCCCGAGCCTAGGCCGAAATACCCCCTGGACTTGGGCCTAATTTTCTAGCTTGTGGCCTGGCTCAGCTTGACCCAAATTTTAGCGAGAGCCCTAGCGGCCCGACATGGGTAGGCCCAAGCTCAGGTCCAGGTGGGCTCGGTTGAGCCCAATTTACACCCCTAGTTAATAGTATATTTTCATTTATATAAAAAATATGGAATAGGTTTTCTAAGAAAATGAAATGATATTGTAACTTAATATTTCGATCGATGTAGGAATTTCATAATTATTTTTATGATATTTATAAATCCATACTTATAAGTGTTTTTAGAGTCACTTTTATAAAACTGTCAAGTTACATAATTTATTATGGCATTTGTAAGTAATCAGCATATAACAAAAATTAATCGAAACTTTTTATTTGATATACTTACTTTCTGTATCACTGAGTTGCTATGATAATGTTTGGGCATTATTTGATTTTTTTTTCTTTGTAATTTGATTAAAATATGTGCGTAAACATTGTTTTTCTTGAACTCCACAACAGATAGGACAATTCTTGCTCAGCTCGTCTAACTTTGCTTAGAGAGTATGTTTCAATAGATCTTCTGTAGTTTTTGTTTCGCCATCTTCTTGTTTTTCTTCTTACTCACAATTATAACTTATTGTAATAAAAATATTTTGATGAGTAAGAGTTTGAGGCAATATCATATTGTTAATTTTAAAATCTATTTTCCCTCAACATGTGATTTTTTCTGTAAGGGAAAAAAAGTACAAGTATTGTCGTGATGCATGTGTTTTGTAAAGTCCTGATTTGTTATTGAAAGTGTTTATTGTTGACACTTGTTTGCATGACATGTATGTATATATGTATTGAATATAAGTTGATAAAAAAATAATACACAATTTTACAATTTTTTCCTAACAAATATAAATATATTACTAAATATATGTTGTAAAATTAAAATATTCGATGGTAATATAACATTATTGATTGACAATGTATAAATACAGTAACATATATAAATTTACATTTATTATTATATATATATATATGTAGACATTGACATATATAAGATATCACAAAAATAATATGTGAAATCTTTTGTAACAATATAATACATGTAACAATGATAAGTTAATTATTCATAATTAAATAATTGGTCATAATGTAGATATTTAATGTTATATTTTTGTGTGTATGCACCATTTTTTAATTCAATTATTAAATTCACATAAAAATTAAAAGAAACCTGTGAATAATTTGTGTAAAATTTGAAATTAGTCAAGAAATATTTAAAAAAAAAAAAGAAGTTTATAGTGTTTGGTTTATTTTTTTTTTTTTAATTTGAATTTTTTGATTTTCATTTTTTGATTTTTTTGTCTTTGACACTGTTTTTTTAATAACCATTTTATTTTCTTTTTAAATTCACTTAATTTAATAATTTTTTTATTTTTTAATTTTACTTTTAAATTTTCACTTAATCTAAATACACTTAGAAAATAATTTATTGTGTATTCTTTTTGAAAAACGTTTATTAATATTAAATAATAATAATAATAATAATGATAACAAATATATATATATAACAAAAAATCAATACATGTTTGACTTTATAAATTTTTTTACCAATATTTTACTTTTTAATTCTATTTAAATTATTAGATATTAGATTTTCATGTAAAAGTATCTAAATATAAAATATGAAGAAATTTTAGTATTTTTAATCACCAAAACTGAAAAAATATGAAAAATCAAAAATTAAAAAATAGATTTAAAAAATAAAATAAATGAAAATACTTCTTAGAATTTGACATCATACATTGATTATTAAAGTATCATGTAAACTATTACAGTTCATAAAATGTAATTTAAACCCAAAAAAAAATGTGTACGAACATAACCTGTGAATTTTGAGATGCAACAGAAATCTCTGTTTTAAAAACGCATGTACTTTCCTTTATTTAGATTCAAACGAATACATACAACTTTAAGATTCAACCAAAATTATTCATAATGATTTGATCCATAATAGACAATTGTAAATATTATGTATAACGGTATAGAAGTAGACGTAAGAAATAAGAAAGAGTAATTATTTTTATTCGACAATCATCATCAAAGTAAAAAATAGGAAGATAACTTTTTTTTTCTTTTTTTGGTTTTTTGATAAGAGTGGAAACGATTTATTCATGTTTATATAGGACTCTTAAGTAAATATATCATTTTTGAGTGTTCAACTCTAAAAATAAAGAGATAATTAGTTTATATAAGACTCTTCAAGACTTTTAAAAAATATAGTAGATTTGAAAGGGTAAAATTGATATTTAAAAAAAAAATTAAAAACATGATAAGATTTTCACGTTTATTTTCTAAAATATGGAGTTGGGCTAAAAGTTATGTTTATGTAGATTTCCGATGGTTTACATGATTGGTTGCATAAATGTCTTAGGCTTTGGCCAAAAAAAAAACAAAAATTGAAAAGGGTCCTGTTTGATGTAATTATTAAAATAGATTATAAATTATAACTTAATAGATTATAGATTTTGACTTTAATCAAAATCTGTTAATCTATTTGGTATAGCTGTTGGATTATAGATTTAAGTTGCTGAGTAGTGTTTGTTAAATAAACTGTGAAGTAACTTTTTTAATTAACTTTTATTTTTTATTATTTATTATTTGTCTACATTTCTCATAAAAAATACAAAAATGATTTTTCCCCACAAAATTTTCCCCCCGAATAGCCCGAAATTAGAAGAGAAAGAGAAAGAGAGAGAGAAAGAGAAGAGAGGGGAAGAGAAGAGCTGCGATAGCCCTTCGCTCGCCGTCACCTCCGCTCGATCGTCGCCCGCCGTCGTCTCGTCGCAGCTCGTCGCAGCCCCGCCGTCGCCGTCGCCTCCGCCTCTACTTCTGCCTCGCAGCCCCCGCCTCTGCCTCCGCCTCTGCATCTGCCTCCACCCCCTGCCTTCGCCTCCGCCCCCGCCTCCACCTCCGCCTCCAGGCCGATTTTGTTGGCCCCTCATCTTCCTCGCAGCCCCCGCCTCTTCTTCTTCTTCTTCTTCTTCTTCTTCTTCTCTCCTTCTTCTTCTTCTTCCTTCTCTTCTTCTGATTTTCTTTTTCTGAAAAAAAAAAAAATCAAAACGACGAAAACGACGTCATTTTGATTTCGGGGGGATTCGGGAAAGGGCCTTTCGAGCTACCAATCACTATTGTAAAAAATAATAATAATATTTTATAGTCCATTTGTGTCTTTTTCTATTTTTAAAAAAATAAAAAATAAAAAAATCTAAGAGTATAACCGTGAATTAACATGTCCACAGCAGAAGCTGATAATCAAAAGTAAGGGGTGAGCAGCTTCTCAGAATCAGTTTTTTTGACTTAAAATAAGTTGCTAGAATCAGAAGTTGTTTGAAATAAGTTTAACCAAACAGTCCAAAATAACTTTTTAAAAGTCAGAAGTCATAAGTTGGCTCAAAAAAGTCCCACCAAACACCTCCAAAGAAGTCAACTTATTAGTTTATTGGCTTATTTGAGTCACATCACTTCTATATGTTTTTTTGCATATTTTTCTTAATAAGTCAGTAAGCCAAAAAGAAAAAAGAAAAAGAAAAAAAAGCCACTTGGTCGAGTTTTCAAAATTTGTATCTTAATTTTTTATTATAAAATTACAAACTTGTTTAACAAAAATAAACACTAAAAATATTATTTTTAAATTCTCTAAAAAAAAATTTTGAGACTACATAGGGCCTTGAATTGTTACAGTTTTGAATTGATGTATGTAGGCTCAGACTAGGCTCATTAGGCCCATAAGCTCATAGCCCAGATCTATTCGCAGCCCAAGTTGTCCTTTTCTTTTGCAGTGGCCCAAAAACAAGGCAAATAGAAATCGGGGGAATGACTGAAAAGTCCTATTAGAAAGATGGATACACCAATAAGACTTTTTGACTTTTTGGTGTATCAAAAAGTCTTATTCACTTTTAATTGTTACCATAAAATGCTATTTTTTTAAATATTTTTTAGGAGCGTTTTTATAAAAAGTGTCAATAATTGTTAGTTTTTATCGTTAGTTTTTATCGACAGTTTAAAAAATTCATCATAGAAAAAGGTCACTAATTATTAATTTTTAGTGGCAATTTAAAAAATTTATCATAGAAAACGTATCATTACAGAAAAACATCACTAATTGTCTTTTTTTAGCAACAAACTTTTAAAAAGTCACTAATTATTAATTTTAATAATAGATTTTATAAAAAAATGTTACTAATTGTCAATTTTTAGAAATTTTTAAACTATACAAACACTTGTAAGACTTTATGGTACATAAATCCTTATAACTGGACCTGTATTCACCCATATAAATCAAACGGTTCCTTTGTAGGGCCGAAAACAATTAAGGTGTAATTTGTTGAAGTTCAACATTGAAGTTTTAAAAATATTTTATCACTAAATTTATAGTGCTAAAGTTTTTGAAGTACTAGAATTTTTTATTAAGTCCATTTGATAATTATAATTTTGTATTATTTAAAAATTTTAAGCACCTACTAATATAAATCAAAATTTTAAGTAACAAACTTCTTATTTGATTATAAATGCTAAATTTTTAACAGCGGTCAATTTGATGCAGGAAGGTATGAGTCCAGTTCGATCTTGTACTGTATTCGTCTGTAGTAAGTAGGATATTTTATAATTATGTTGTGATGTATTGTTATCTCTCTATTCAATGTCACCATTACCACCAACCACCTCCAGCTCTTCCATGATTTCACCACTACTGTCCCTCCATTGCCACTACCACAGTTGCCTCTCTATATCATCACCAACACAATCACTATTACCACCATCGTCAACTGATTGTCCACAAAAGTGATACTTGACACTTGGCAAGTTGACATGATTACATGCCTAAGCCAATTCCCCACTAGTGTGACATTATACACATATCATGATGGTATTTCAAGATTATTAAATAGTTTTTTTTGTTTTTATATTCTAATGCACCTTATTTTTTCATCATCAAATTTGATTTTTCTCTCTCTTTCTTATTGATGCCAATACTAATATTGAAGCATCTAGGGGGTCCATAAACAACATTTTTAAAACATGATCCAAAAACCTTTGGTCTGTGGTTCTTAGGCTGCTTTGAAGATCAAAGCTTGAGTTATGAAAATCAAGAAAGTGCATGTCATAATCATAAGCTATGCTATACCGTTAGCAAAGCCAACAAAGAACTTAATCAAGAGGAATTCAATGACCTCTGTAAGTGGAACCACTTTTTTGAGCAGATTAAGTGGCCATGGAGAAACCTTGGTAGAAATTGTTTGGAGCACTTTATTATAGAGCTTTGCTTGCTTAAGATCCTTGTTGAAGTAAAGGTTAATTGTATCTTTTAAACAATTTTAATGTAAGCTGCTTTTTTCTTTTATCAATTTATTTATTTGTTCTTATTGACTCAAAAGAAAGAGGGCGTTGAGACAAAATAAAAATAAAAACATCATCTCTCATATCTTAATTAAATTGGCACATGCCCTCAGCCAAGCAATGGATATGAATCAAGTAATTAAGTCTCTAATTTTCATAAGACAAAAAAAAAATCCTTTGACATGGCAGATGACATCTGCGGAGCATATTTTCATCCATCTCAGATATTCGGATGTTTTGTTCGATTCGATATTTTTGATTAACATGACAAATGAAATAACATATAGAGTGTTAAGATTAACTAAGCAAAACAATCCTCACTCATATCTTAACACTAAGTTGGCAAATGCCCTTAGCCAAGCAATGGATATGAATCAAGTAAATTAACTCTCTAGTTATGATATGGAAAAATGAAAGTCCAACATTGGAATGACATAACATATAGAATATATCGAGATAAACTAAGCAAAACCATCGTGGCTCATATTTTAATGAAGTTTAGGACCGACTCTTGGGACAAGTGGGCAAATCCAGTGCTTTGGGCCAGATTTGAATTAAAAAGTAGAGCCTCATGTAGGAAAAATCCTTATAATATTGAGCAAAATTTTTTATTTTAAGGCCTCAATTAAATGAAAGGCCTCAATTATTTTTTATGTTAACTTATTAAAAGCTCACTTAACGCAAAGCCCTTAACACCAAACTCAAAAATAAAATTATTTTTTGGACAAATTACACTAATAGTCCCTATAGTTTAGGACTCGTGTCAGTTTGGTCATTGACTTTTTAATTGTGACATATTTGACCATGAATTTTGAATCTTGTTCCAAATAAGGACAATTGAAGATACCATTGCTTAATTTTAAGGACAAAATCGTCAATTTGATAAAATATAAACTAATTTGATAAAAATAAATATCAAAAAAATATTTTTAAATTTTTAAAAATTATTTCTTCCCACCAAAGATAAAATTATGTAAAATTGATAAAAATTAATAAAAATTACATGATTATTTTTTAAAAATTAATTTTATATAATCATCATACAAACACATAATAAAAATTAATTTGGTAAAATAAATAAATAAATGTCTAAAAGATTTATCAATTTTATATAATTTTTTCTTTAGTAGGTAGAAATAATTTTTAAAAATTCAAAAACATTTTTTTGACATTTATTTTTGTCAAATTAGTTTATATTTTATCAAATTAACAATTTTGCCTTTGAAAAATCTGATGGTATCTTCAATTGTCCTGATTTGAAACAAGATTCAAAATTTATGGTCCAATGTGTCACAATTGAAATGTCAGGGACTAAAATGACGTAAGCCCCAAACTATAGGGACCATTAGTATAATTCACCCTTATTTTTGCATATGGAGGATTTCCATTATTTTGATTTTAACTTGCCAAAACCTAACTACGTCCGCTTAATACCAAACCCACAAGCAACACTATTTTTATAGTGGAAGATTTTAAGTAATTGATTTCACTTTACAAAACTTCTTTCCAATTCAATTCACCATTTTGATATTGAACTTCTTAATATTCTTTCTAGATGATTTTAAATTTTGTATCATTTCAAGTTGTACTTCAATTGTCTATTAACTTTACTTAAAAATTTAAATCTCTAGAATTGAATTAACTATTACTTATTGAATTATGGAATTGATTATTTACGTAATCATACATTCTAGAAAGTATAGAAGAATTAATTAAATCTCAACCAAGTTTTCGTTCAATTTTACAACTAGAAATGCAAGAACAGTAATGTTTAAATGATATCGTGTTCAATTTTCATTGATATTATTATTCTAGATTTTTGTGTACTATTTTAAATTAATTTTATCTTTTTAATTGATATGTAAAATAATATGCTCCAATCTAACGTTTCGCTTTGGCCCCTGAATGTTCAAACCCGACCCTCATTAATTGGCATATTTCTTTAGCCAAGCAATGGCAATGCATTAATTGAGTAAACTAACTCTTTAATTATAATAAACAAAAAAAATAAATAAAAAAAAAAAAAGTTCAACTTTGGCGTGACAAACGACATATAGAGTACACTAAGATTAAAATTAATAAGAAGCAATCATGGCTCATATATCTAAGCTAGGTTGACACATAGATACCTATAGCCAAACAATGGATATGAATAAAGTAAATTAACTCTTTAATTATGATAAGAAAATGACAGCTAACTTTTGTATGACAAGCCACATACAAAATACATCAAGGAAAACTAAGAAAAAGTATCACCGTTTACTAGGGTTGGGCAACAAATCCACCCGCCCGCACAAACCGCCCGACTCTACCTTACCTGCAGCGCTTTGGGCGGTTTCGATGTAGGTAGGCAGGCGGGTGCGGGTCAAGAAATTCTCAAAAGGTCGGGTTCAGGTCGAACCCGACCCGCCCGCAACCCGCATCTTTTTTTTTTTTTTTTTTTTTTTTTTTTTTTAAAGAAAAAATAACTAGTTATTTTTTTTTTTTTTTGCATTTTGGATGGATGGAGATAACTAGTTATTATTTTTATTTTTACATTTTGGATGAAAGTAAAATTTATTATATGGGCACTTATATACATTATCATGATCTAATGATATTTAAATTAGTGTTACTAGTTTGACTTTTATTTATATATATAAAAAAAAATCATTATATTCCATTAGTCTAGTAGACACAGTTAAATATGATATTTTGAATTGTCATTATATTATCACATTATTGCATATTAAAAACTAAACAGTGAAGATTAATCCACTATTAAAATTAGTGTTACTAGTTTGACTTTTAAGGGTTTGTTTTTGCAAGCTAAGGAGGAAGATTAATCCACTATCCTCAAGCATGGTTCCATATCATCTTATCTAACATGTGGACTATTTATTATGATCATGAATTGTATATCTTGTAATTTAATTTATAACTCTTCTAAAAAAAAAAAAAGTGTTTAGAAAGTAACAAAAAATGTCAAATTTGCTTAAGTTAAAAAAAAAAAAAAAAACACTAAACCGCAAACCGAACCGCACCCCCCGCACAAACCGCGAATCGCATCGCGGGCGGTTGCGGGTCCATTTTTTCCCAACCGCATAAGTGCGGGTCGGGTCGGGTCGGTTTTGACCCGCACCCGGCCAAAACCGACCCGCGAGCAGCCCTACCGTTTACATTTCAATGAAATCGGCATATTCCCTCAGCCAAGCAATAAATATGAAACTCTCTGAAAAAACAAAAGCAAAAAAAGGGTTCGAGTTTAGCATGATAAGCAACATATGTGTTTGATGGATTTAGACGGAATCTTTGATGACATTCACTAAATTAGACTTAATCTCTATGTTTACCTAACTCCACATAACTAATTCAATTATATTAGGCAAAGTGAAAATGACCTCATCATATAAAATTAGGCCATTGTATGAGAATCTTATTAATGTCTACCTATATTGGATTAACTTGATTTTTTTCATGAATGAAATGCTCAAATGAAAATTATAATATGAACAATTCAGATTATTGAAATAAACTCGGGACAAACTTCACGGGACCTTACAGTAGGGAGGCACAACACCAATCTCATATCTGTCCCCTGTGCATTATTTACTATTGGGCTTAGCGTAAAAAATGTATTGAAAATAGAAAGAAAGTCATAAAATGTTTTTAAAAAAATAAAAACTTCTATGAAATTAACGAAAAATATCTTGAATTCTACGCTTTTTTTTTTTTTTGTCATTTTCTTGTTCTACTTGAGTATTTATTAGCATAACCCTTAAATTAAGGTTGAAGTCTTTGTACTTGGGTAGTTTCCATTGATATAGTCATGATAATGAAGGAAGTTGTTGCCTAGTTTATCACTACTTGTTTCCGTGCAAACTTCCTTTGTTGTGCTATCATGTCAAGCTAACCATGTTCTTAGGTTTGCTTATTAAAATCGAGGATTAATGTCAACGGTTAAGAAAGATGGTCTTTATGACAAGTGTTGTGTGTAGAATGTAACCAAAATATCATGTAATATTTATTCATGGGGTGGCGTTCCTAACTAACATGGTAGCGTAAAACTCTACTGGTAGAACAATATTAAGGCTTGTTGAAATAATAAACATAATTTAATTAAATTGTCTATACATTTTTTAGAATTGTCTTTTCATAATTTGTTCATGTACTCTTGAGGTCCATGTTCCCACCTTTGTTAAATTGTTGAAGATAAAAGGATTGCAAAATTTGTTAAGAACATAATTACTAATGTCATATGATAGTTTATTTCCAAAATACTTAATAATTTTAAATGAAAATAAGGTTTTCCAATAGCACTTGATGGGGTCAATATATACTTTTTAATAGGAGACATTATTTGCAACTTGTCAGATTGTTAGAACTCATACAATAAAATTGTACAAATAAATTAGAAACTACATACATAAAATTATATTAATAAAATAATAATCACTAAATTAATAACAAAAAATATTGTAGTAAATTTAAAAGCAAAGAAAATTAGCTTATAATAAAATTAGCACAGGGATAATCAATGATAAAATTAGATATATTAAAAAGTAAAATATTGTTCTTATTTTTATTAAAATTTCTTCACAAGATTATCGAGATAAGAGACCTTTTGTTTTAAACTATCTATTTTACACGATCATTTAGTCTCATCTCTCATATCTCTCATTCCAAACCGCCTCTTCATCTCAAAAAATTACTCAACAGTCCGTATATGTTCCATAGCAGCAAATAAACTTGTGTTAGTAATACTGAAAATAAGAATAAAGATTGAGACCCCCTTTCGCCCCACCCCCTTTGACTCCCTTTCTTTTTTGATTGGTCACTTTTCTTTTTCTTTTTCTTTTTTTTTCTTCTCCTCCAATCATCACCCGCCACGTGTGTGTGGGGTGGTGGGGGTTGAAGTTTGAGGGGGTCTAAATCACTACTGATTGAATAATTTCTAAAAATTATGACTCCATAAACATACTGATTGAATAATTTCTAAAAATTATGACTCCATAAACATCTTTTTAATAGCACTAATAAATGAAAGGAATGGAGAAGCTAGGGAATATTTAAATAACGATTATTGATTTGCCAAATTCCTTTCAGTATTAGTTGGATCCAAAATTGAAACAACAATAATGAAACCAAATAGGAAAAGGCTATAGGCCATAAATGTTTTACCAAATAAATAATCAAATAAATATTTGATTAAGTTTTATATCTCTAGCATTACCCAACTAAATATAGGGGAGTTGGATGTTAGGACCAACAAATTGTGGACACAAATGAACTATATATTACTAAGAGACAAATAATAAATGCATGAAAAACAAACTCACCCGTCACATTATGTTATTTGTTTAAATCATATCATAATATGGATCAACTCTACTCTCATCAAAATAAATGATATCATGTACAGGAAAGAAATACACCTTCTCGTATAATCCTGTTGATCAAGTCTGCGCTTCTTCGTACGACGTCGTTCTACTACCTGAAAATACACACGTGAGCTAGCCGGCGGGTGTGTGCTGGAAACCTCTCCGATGCCTAAGTCAGTTAACTAGACAAATAGACAAAAGCTCTGTGTATTCAGGAATCAAAGTTGCGTTACCTCTCCATAGGTGATGTCTGTGAGTTTTTATAGGTTCCGTGTGGCACAATCCTAGTAGGACTTTTACTTCTCCATGCAGAGTCCTACTAGGACTCATACTCCTGAAGGATAATGCTTATCTTTCAACACCCCCCTCACTGCTTAAACCAAGTGAGATGGTTTCACCATGGCCAAACTACCATATGACCGAAGTAAACATGGCTTATACTTAGCCGAACTATAATTAGGTCGGTTCTCTGCCCTTAGTTCCTCTTCCATTAACCACGGCATGCCTAAAACCGAACTAACTTTTTATCAAGGTTTAGACCGGTCTAGCTTTACTGCGCCATGACCGGTGTAAGTTCAAAGCATCCTTACACTGGTCTAACTGTAAAGCATACTTCAACCGGACTAACAACAAGAGTCCCTCGGACCGGTCTAACTTCTGGGCACCGGACTAACTTTAAGTCTTTTCAATGACCGGAGTAACTTTACGGCCGTTTTACTCAGCCCTTCGCACTGAGGCCCATGACGGCCCAGCTCGGCCCAATTTGCAAATAAATTACCCTCTCAATTGCCCCTTAATTCCATCTGCGCAGCATGATAGGGATTACCTGTCTACGAACTGGGCTAAAATTTTAACCTTTCCAGCCGGGCTAAAAAACCTTTTAGCCTTTCCAGCCGAGCTAAAACTCTGAAGCCTTCCGGCCGAGCTATTTTTAGCCTTTCCAGCCGAGCTAAACTCAAGCCGAGCTGCACATGTCCGGTCAAAACGTCTCCTCAGTTACAGCAACTGAAACGCTTCTCCTTCCAAGGACACGTGGCAGCCTCTGATTGGTTCTTTGCAGCTGTCACGCCGCCCTCGTACTTCGTAAGATTTGAACAGTCCCGCCATTTTTTGCCTTTTACACAAAACAATCCTTTCATTTTGAATCTCACCATACTCTATTCATCCTCTCTCTCTAGCTCCATTGTTCTTCGATTCTTGGAACTGTGAAGCTTGCTTCGTGTTCTTCATCACTGCAGTTGCCTCTACCTCCAGTTGTCCTGCTCTTGCCCTGGTAAGTTACTTAGATCTCTTTTGTGTTTGTATTCGCTTCATCCACTGTAATGTGCGTTTTTGCAAAACACATTTCTGTTTCTACTTTCCATTAGTCTTGTACTTTCTGGAAAAAATCTTCATAAGAACAATATGAATATCATGAAGCAACCTGTAGAACGTAGTTTTGATCCATAAACTTTGTCCCAACCGAACTAGGATACTGTTTGTGCTATATAGGTAGATCAATCCAGACAGTAACCGAACTAGAACTAGTAGATACATCAGTAGTTTCAGTAAGTTACCAACTCCTGATTCACTTCAGCCGAGATAAACTCACCGAACGAAGTATGAACTTAGCGAACTAGAAACCTTAGCCTTCAACCGAGCTAAGCCTTTGGGGGCTAAGCCAACTTTCTTAGCTTCTAAAACCGAGCTCAGAAAGCTGCCCCTAGAGGCTTAACCGAAGTAAAGAAACCCATAGCGCAAACCGAGATAACCAACTCCTTGCTCAATCCGAGCTACCTCGCATCCTGTTGAAGCCGATATAGAAACTGTAACATCCCTCAAGCCGGAGTAAAGTTTCTTTATCTTTGATTTGATTTTGTAGCACGGTCAACGATCTGTGCTTAACCCCTTTGTTTTCCACTTTGCAGACTTAGGTTGCCTAGGCACTCTTCTGCGCGCTCAACCGAACTACTGAGCATAGTTTTCCAACCGAACTAACTTATTCTTAATTTATAGAACAAATGGGTAAATATAGATTTTTGGTAGAAACCCCAGGAGGCCTAGCCGAATTCCGTAAGGATTACAACATCCCTGATGACGTGCACCTTACCCTAGCCAAACAAAATACCATTCCATGGGGGAATGAAGGCTTTGTGCCCTTTACCCTTCTCTCCATAATAGAAACCGGACTAAGATTTCCAGTCCAACCCTTAATTTGTGAATTCCTTAGACAAACCAGAATATGCCCAACCCAACTATCCACTAATTCATACCGTATAATAATGGGAATAGCCGAACTAAACCGCCAAGCCGGTCTCAACCTCGGCCTAGCCGAAATATTCCACCAATATTCCTTAGGATCAAAAGAAGATGGATGGGTTTACTACTTGAGGATACGCCGCCGGCGTGAAAAAATAATTAAGGATACACCGGATAAGGACTTAAATGATGACGATTTTTTCTGGGTGTCTAGGAACTTTGAAGATCATCAAGCCCAGATTCCTGGCCGACGTATAAACTGGAACAAAGGGATACCTGGTATAATTACTTCGGTTTTCCTTGCATTCTTCTTTTTTACTTCGGTTTCTAATTGTAAGTCGAACTAACAGTTGTCTTTTTCATGCAGATCCAGCCCACATTCATTCATTGTATAGCCACCCCAACTTAGGCGTACTTCGCGCCGCACTACGTGTTGAAGAAAGGAGTTAGGCTAAGCTGTTAAATTTTGAGCCGACCTACAGATACAGCGGTCGCCGAAAAGCAAGAGTGACCGATTTCCTTCTTGAAGACGCTCCAGAACCGGACCCAACCTTGCCCCAAATCAACCTCGTCCCTTTGACTGCCGAACAAGAAATGGCAAAAAAGAGCAGAGTAAGGGCACTTCTAACTGAAACTAACAGACTCGACCCAGAGCCAAACCCAGGAAACCGTGGTGGCTCTTCCCTCTCAACAGCCCTCGACATCTCGGGGGCACAAGCGTGCCCGGACTAGCCAAGCCGAGCAACGCCTTGTCGACGAGGACGAGCCCATCCTTCACCGAGCCCTCAACCCAGCCTTCAACCGGAGCAATCCGACCGCGCTGACACCTCCAAATGGGCTCCAAGTCTTACATTTCAAAACCGAGATATCCAAGATACGGACTCGGTGGTTGCTGAGAAGGATCACTTGTTGGCTTTCAACCTTGCCAAGAGTGTGTGCCTTCCAAAGGACCTGGAGCACCACCAGAAGCAACTAAATACCGATCTGAAGGCAATCCGGTCTTCAACAAAATCAATGATCCTGGTAAGTGGCTCTCTGTTCTCTTTGTCTAACTTTTCCCGACTGTCAGTCCGGCTAAAGAGAGTTACTATTTTGCAGGCCATTCAGAAGAACAATATTGCACATAGGAAAGTGTTGGAGCTGAGGAGAACAACAAGGGAGGCCATGGTAGAAGCCAAGGCCAAGAACGCTGAGCTAAAACAATCCCAATCCAAGACCGCCGAGCTGGAGGCCGAGGTAATTCGTCTAACCGGACTAGTTGCCTCGGCCAACAGTGACAGACAGCGAGCCGTTACCGAAGTAAAAGATAAATACTTGTGGGAAATGGCACAGCTTGAAGGCGCTAAAGACGTCGAAATATCAGTTCTGAAGAAGAAGGCTGAAGACGCCGAGCTGAAGGGTTTCAAGGATGGTGAGGCTGCGTATATCCAGCAGTGTGAAGCTGCGAAGGACTTGTTCTTCAAATGCGGCTGGAGGGGTGCTGTGGAGCAGCTCGGTTGTGGCCTGACACCGAGGTCTACAATGCTCCACAGTATTTCATTCCGGCCTCACTGGCGGAGTATGCTGCCGACCTCCAGAAACAATTTCTTGAAGCGTCTGATGATGAAGAAGAAGATGAGCAAACTGAGACTCCGGTTGTCAACGCGCCTGCCAATGATCAGTCAGCTCGGTTGGAGCCAGTGGTCGAAGATTTGACGATCGAAAATGTGCTTCCAACAGAACCGGGCTTCCAACCGAGACTGCTCGAACCTCTGAAGCCGGAGTAAGTGTTGATATTGAAGCCGATCTCGATGATCTTTTTAACTAGTTCTGTACTTTTTTCTTTCTTTTGTTTCGCACTTGTAACCGGGCTGCGGCCCTCCGTTTGTACTTGCTTTTCACTTGATGAATGAAAAATCTACTTTTGTGCTCAACTTTTATTCCGGTTTTGTTCTGTATGCTTGTACTTGTGATGAATTTTCAATGCTTTATTTCGGTTTCAACTATTTAATCTTACTAGCCAACCACTCTTTAGCCGATATAACTATATCGGCTGAAGAGTACAAAGAGTTGGTTTACTCTTCAGCCATAAACTTACTTCGGCTGAAGAGTAACAAGTGTTGGTTTAATCCAGCCAACCACTCTTCAGCCATACCCTTACTACGGCTGAAGAGTACAAAGAGTTGGTTTACTTTTTAGCCATAAACTTACTTCGGCTGAAGAGTAACAAGTGTTGGTTTAATCCAGCCAACCACTCTTCAGCCATACCCTTACTACGGCTGAAGAGTACAAAGTATTGGTTTAATCCAGCCAACCACTCTTCAGCCATAAACTTACTTTGGCTGAAGAGTAACAAGAGTTGGTTTAATCTAGCCAACCACTCTTCAGCCATAAAATTACTTCGGCTGAAGAGTACAAAGTGTTGGTTTAATCCAGCCAACCACTCTTCAGCCATAAACTTACTTTGGCTGAAGAGTAACAAGAGTTGGTTTAATCCAGCCAACCACTCTTCAGCCATAAACTTACTTCGGCTGAAGAGTACAAAGAGTTGGTTTAATCCAGCCAACCACTCTTCAGCCATAAACTTACTTCGGCTGAAGAGTAACAAGTGTTGGTTTACTCTTCAGCCATAAACTTACTTCGGCTGAAGAGTAAAAAGTGTTGGTTTAATCCAGCCAACCACTCTTCAGCCATAAACTTACTTCGGCTGAAGGGTACAAAAAGTTGGTTTAATCCAGCCAACCACTCTTCAGCCATAAACTTACTTCGGCTGAAGAGTACAAAGAGTTGGTTTAATCCAGCCAACCTCTAAGTTGGTTTTTCCAGCCAACTTAGAATACAGCGTTTGGTTATGCCGACCAAACGTCCTGCAGCCTGGATCCTTATCCTGGGCTTAGGAGGGGTGTTGGTTTAATCCAGCCAACCTCTAAGTTGGTTTTTTTCCAGCCAACTTAGAATAATATGTTTGGTTATTCCGACCAAACGTCCTGCAGCCTGGATCCTTATCCTGGGCTTAGGAAGGGTTCATAGTTGGTTATTCCGGCCAACTATGTTTACAATGCTCCTAACTTACTAAAGTTACCTTCTACTGAAAACAATTATGCTGAAAAGAATCGACTTGTTTTATTGAGAAAGTAAAAAATTACACATACTTAAAAGAAAAAAAAGCTAAAAATAAAATAACTTGAGATTGGCAGTGTTCCATGGCCTGGGAATTGCTTTGCCGTCCTCATCTTCTAAGTGGTATGCCCCTTTGCCTGCTAATCCGACCACTTTGTAAGGTCCTTCCCATTAGGTCCTAGCTTGCCATCTCCTGGTACCAAGGTGTTTCCCATACTTTGCGCAGTACCCAATCTCCGATCTTGAATTGCCTTGGATGCACTGTTTTGTTATACTTTCTGGACAATTCTTGTTGGTAGGAGGCGATGTGAACCAATGCTTGTCTCTTCTTTCTTCCGCAAGGTCAAGCTCCAATGCTATGGCTTCGCCATTTAAGTCTGGGTCAAAGTTCTCGCTTCGAATTGTGGGGAGGCCAACTTCTAATGGGATGACTGCTTCCATGCCATAAGCTAAGGAGAATGGTGTTTCCTGTTGATCGGCGAGGTGTGGTGCGGTAAGCCCATAAAACATGAGGGAGTTCTTCTGCCCACTTGCCCTTCGCTCTCTCTAACCTTTTCTTCAATCCATCCAAGACTACCTTGTTTGATGCTCTGCCTGACCATTTGCTTGGGGATATGCCGGTGTAGAATTGTAGAACTCTATCTTGTACTCTTCACAAAAGCCCTGAAAATCTACCGTCGAATTGAGTGCCGTTGTCTGATATCAGTGCCTTTGGTATGCCAAATCGAGTGATGATATTCTGCCAGACAAACTTTTCACATCTTTTTCCTTGATTGACGCCAAGGCTTCTGCTTCCACCCATTTTGTGAAGTAGTCGGTTGCTGCAAGGAAGAACTTCCTGTTGCCTGCTGTTGGAAGTGGCCCTACTATGTCCAATCCCCACATTGCGAAGGGCCATGGGCTAGTTAGAGGTAGAAGTTCTCTGGCAGGTTGGTGTATTTGATGTGCGAACTTTTGGCATTTTTCGCACTTTTTGACATTTCTCTGAATCCGCTTGCATGTATGGCCACCAATATCCTTGAAGATTGCTCTGTATGCCAGTGATCTTCCTCCTTGATGGCTGCCGCATACACCCTCATGTATTTCGAACAGAATGCTTCCACTTTGCTGGGGTGAACACACTTTAGGTAAGGTCCTGAGAACGACTTTTTGTACAATGCCAAGGATGGAGAAGCCAAAATCGCTGCGACTTTGCTCTTATTCTGTTGGCTTCTTTTTCTCTTCGGTAGGTGCCGTCTTTCAGGAACAGTATGATGGGATCCATCCAAGAAGGGCCTAACTCTGCACAACATACCTCTTCTGCTTCGGGGTCTTCAATTGGTCTAGGTAGGTAGTCGATCAGAATGGATGAGGGATGGAGGTATCTGCCATTGAGGCGAAGCCTGCTAGTTCGTCTGCTCTGCTGTTTTCCTCCTGCCGATTGTTCTATCCTGACTACTTCAAATTTTTTGATCTCTGTTCTGACCAACTCTTGGTACTTGGCCATCCTGTCATCCTTTGCTTCGTAGTCGCCAGATATTTGGTTTACCACCAGCTGTGAGTCGCTGTAAACCATTAGCTCGGTGGCCTTCATGGAATGCTGACTTGAGACCTGCAAGAAGCGCTTCATACTCCGCTTCGTTGTTTGATGCTGGGAAGCCAAGGTTGATCGCTGCTCCACTACTAGGCCGTCTGGAGAGATGAGGACTATGCCAAGTCCTGCTCCATGCCGGTTGGATGCTCCATCCACGAAGAGCTTCCACATCTCTCCAAACAACTTCCAGCAAGTGGAGGGATCAGATGATGCCTTGGGATCTTCCATGTTGTGGTGTCTTCTTCAAGGTCCATGCTTGCTGTCTGCCCCTCGCCATCTGGTTGTACCAAGTCTTGTTTTGTTGGTGAGTCTTGACTTGGTGTAGCATGGTTTGTTTTTCCTTCTGCTTTCTGGTCTGCCTTGGGCTGACTGAGTTCCAGTACTAGGGGTTGCGTTATTCCGACGTCAACTTCCATCCCTAGTTCGGTTGTTTCAGTCAGGTCGACTGGGCAGATGTGATGACTTCCTGGGTGAATTCTGCGAAATCTGCCAATGCTTGTGCTTTATTGCGGTTCTGGGTTGGAACTTGATGTCGTATTGCCCCAACTCAACTGCCCACTTAAGATTCGCCCAGAAGTTGCCCTTCAAACAAGCTTTTAATGGGAAGGCTGTGAGACAACTATGGTGTGGGCGTGAAAGTAGTGCGACAACTTTCTTGAGGCCATCATCAAGGCCAATGCCAGTTTCTCCAGTGGCAAGTACCTTGTTTCGGCGCCCAGTAATGTCTTGCTGACATAATAGATGGGCAGATGTTGGATTCCTTCTGCACGGACCAACACTGCGCTAATTGCGTGCTGGAGACTGCCAGGTAAGAAGAGTTCTTCTCCAGGAATTGGGGTTACAAGTAGTGGTGGAGAAGACATGTATTCCTTCAAGCTTTCCAGAGCTCGGTCGCATTCGTCGTCCCACTCAAACTTGGCCTTTAGAGCATGGAAGAATGGTCGTAGTCTGTCTGACGACCGGCTTATGAACCGATTGAGCGCAGCGGCCATGCCGGTGAGAGATGCTGCACTTCTTTACTGAGTTTGGTCTCTCCAGATCCTGAATTGCCTTGATCTGAGAGGGTCTGCCTCTATACCCCGGTTGGTCACCAGGAAGCCCAGGAATTTGCCAGATCCTACTCCGAATGCACACTTCGACGCATTGAGGCGTAACTTGTGCTTTTTCAGGATCTCAAACATCTCACCTAGGTCCTTGAGATGGTCATTCTCATCCTTGCTCTTGACCACCATATCGTCGATATAAGCCTCCATTGTTCTGCCTAACAATGGTTCAAACATCTTGGTGACCATCCGTTGGAATGTTGCCCCTGCGTTCTTTAGGCCAAAGGGCATGACCTTGTAACAGTACAATCCTTTTGGAGTTGTGAAGGATGTGACCTCCTGGTCTGGTTCATGCATGGCGATTTGGTGGTAGCCTCTGTATGCATCCAGAAAGCTAAGTCGGTTGTGCCCCGCCGTTAGGTCTACCAGTTGATCTATCCGTGGTAGAGGAAAGCTGTCTTTTGGGCACTTGTTGACTGTTTTGTAGTCGACGCAGACACGCCACTTGCCATTCTTCTTTGGCACTACGACTGTGTTGGAGATCCATCTTGGGTAGTGCACCTCTCTAATTGCTCCTGCCTCCAGCAGGTTTCCTACTTCTTCCGCCACTATTTCGGCGTGGTGGAGTGCCGATCTGCGGTGCGCTGAATGATTGGTCTGGCGGATGGGTGGACATTGAGTTGGTGCAGATGAAGTTGGGATCAATGCCTGGCATGTCGTATGGTGTCCAGGCGAACACTTCGATGTTAGAGGTCAAAAATTCCAAGACCTCTAATCTCTCAGTGCTGGACAACGACGAACCGAGCAAAAAGAACTTATCCGGGTTCTTTTCATCTATTCTTACCTCACCAAGTCTTCCACCGCTTTCTGACTAGCCGCTTTGCCAACATCTGCGAATAGTTCATTACTCTCAGGTTCTTCCACCGAATGAACGTATCCTTTGGCAGCGCGGCTGCCATTCACCGTGACAAAGCACTGCTTCGACATGATCTGATCTCCATAGACTTCTTCTATTACTCCGGTGTCGTTGGGGAACCGCATTACTTGGTGGTAGGATGACGCCACCGATCGCATGGCATGCAGCCACGTTCTGCCCAAGATGATGTTGTAGTGGAGGGGACCTTCAACACCCAGAACTCCACTTGTTTCGTCACACTCCCTGCTCTGACTGGGAGGATTATTTTGCCGACGGGCCATTCTGGCATGGAGTTGAATCGATCAGGGGAGATACGGCAGGTGCCAAGTCTTTGCTTGTACTTCAGTTGTTTGAATGTTTCGTAGTACATGATTTCACATGAACTACCCTGGTCTATCAGAATCCGCTTGACGTCAAAATCCTTGACTCGGAGAGTGACGACCAGGGCATCATTGTGAGGGCAATATATCCTTGCCAAGTCTTTATCGAAAAAGACATGACGTTTGTGGCCTCGTCTTCCCCTTCTTGACTGCAGGTTGGGCACTTAGCACCTCTCTTAAGTGCTCAGCCTTTTTGATTGATCCTCTGAGCTCGCATACACGCTCAGGTTCAAAGACTCCATGTATCACGTTGATAATGCCTTGAGGTGGGGCGTCGATGGCATTCCGTTGGGGTTATTATGGTCCTGGGGGGCTGGTTGCGCCTCCTTCAATGTATTTATCCAGGTGACCTGCTGCCACCAACTCCTCCAGGTGCTGTCTCAATGGCGTGCAGTTTCAGTGCGGTGCCCCTTTTCTTTATGGAAGGTGCACCGTGATCTGTCGTCGTAGTCCTTCTGAGCCTCGCCTAGCTTGGCTGGCCACTTGACGAAAGGCTCGTCTCGAATCTCACTAAGTATTCGGTAGATCGGTTTCTTGAAGACCGTGGTTATGGCAGTGCGGACTCTCAACCATCTTTGTCCTGGTCCTCTCCGTTGTCTCCTGCCACGTCCGTTTCTGTTCGGACGATCTACCGCGTTGACCTTTGCTGAGGCCTTTTTTCTGGTACTGTGGTCGTGCCAGATTTTGCTTTGGCACGTGCGCCATCCTCTACCCTGATGTGCTGATGCACTCTTTCCATCAGGCTTCCATGGTGAGAGGGGCGTCATGGTGATTGAGTCCCTTAGTCTGTTCCCGACTGGAAGGCCTCTTTTGTACTGTGCAATGGCGAGATTGGTGGGCAGTCCCCAATCTGGTTGAAGGTCTCCCAGTAGCGACTGTTGTAGGATCTTAGGGTCTCCTTGTCCCATGTCGATGGAGAGAGCTGGTCGATCTCCACCGGGTTTTGGTGTTTGTTCGGAACCTTGTTACAAACGCTCCGAATTGTGCCCAGGAGGCTATGCTGCCTTCTGGAAGTTTTCAAACCAAGTCAAGCCTAGGTCGCCAAGACTTGATGGGAAGAGGATGCACATCAAAGCCTCGTTTCGCTAGTAGACAGCCATGACCTGGCGAAAGTGGCTCAAGTGTGAATAGGGGTCCGTCTTCCCTTCATATGTAGTAAATTTAGGCTGAAGGAAGCCTGATGGTAGGGGTGCGTTCTCTATTGCCGGAACGAACGGTGAGGTCTGCAGCCTTGCCAATGCCTTGTCCGTTGGTTCGTAGGCTGGTCGCAGTATTGGCATTCCAACCTCAACGCTTCCGTGCGTCCGAGGAGCCAACCGCTGTAAGGCAGAAACTCTATGCGGATTGCGTGCCCTGGCGTCCTCCTTCCATCGTGCCTTCTCTTCTAGCACGGTTCGGAGGTCAGACGATCTGGGCAACTCTGTTTGTCTGGATCTTGTTTGGTGCGTATGTGAGGGCCAATAGGTGCTTCCTTCAGTGTACGATCTCTCAGATCTCGTCCTCTCAGACCTGGAGTGACGAGTTCTGGAAGACCTGGATTGGGTATCGCCTGTCTTGAGGCTTCTGCTCTCCTTGGAGGGGTAGTAGTAGTATTACTACGATTTTCCGAGTGGCGAGGGCGTCTTGTCCGTGCGCCCCTCTCCTGTCGCCACTCCTTTTCCTTTTACCTGGCGTTTTAGAGATTCCATGTCTGCCGCCATCCGACGTATCAACTCGTCTTGCCCTTGACGCGATCCTCCAACGTTTGAGGATCAATCCTCCGTCTTTGTCTTTCTGGACTCTGTGAACGAGAGTGACGAGGGCTGTTAGTCCGCCTTTCCTCTTGTATCCTCCTGGGATTCTGTTGTGGTCTAAATCCCCATAGGAGGGATAAGAGGTAGACCTTCGCGCCTCGCACCTCCTTCTGGTGTTTGTCCGTCGATGGCGGACTGTGGTAATCTTCGTTGTGCGCCATTGATTCTTCAGAGGAAAAGCTTGATCAAGAGGTTTGTTCTTGTCTGAATTCCCACAGACGGCGCCAATTGTATGGGAAAGAAATACACCTTCTCGTATAATCCTGTTGATCA
Source organism: Camellia japonica (assembly GCA_030407325.1). Lineage (NCBI taxonomy): Eukaryota > Viridiplantae > Streptophyta > Magnoliopsida > Ericales > Theaceae > Camellia > Camellia japonica. Next base: position 68,308,045 of record JAPPVO010000013.1, on the reverse strand, counting down.
AGTCTGCGCTCCTTCGTACGACGTCGTTCTACTACCTGAAAATACACACGTGAGCTAGCCGGCGGGTGTGTGCCGGAAACCTCTCCGATGCCTAAGTCAGTTAACTAGACAAATAGACAAAAGCTCTGTGTATTCGGGAATCAAAGTTGCGTTACCTCTCCATAGGTGATGTTTGTGAGCTTTTATAGGTTCCGTGTGGCACAATCCTAGTAGGACTTTTACTTCTCCATGCAGAGTCCTACTAGGACTCATACTCCTGAAGGATAATGCTTATCTTTCAACACCCCCTCACTGCTTAAACCAAGTGAGATGGTTTCACTATGGCCGAACTACCATATGACCGAAGTAAACATGGCTTATACTTAGCCGAACTATAATTAGGTCGGTTCTCTGCCCTTAGTTCCTCTTCCATTAACCACGGCATGCCTAAAACCGAACTAACTTTTTATCAGGGTTTAGACCGGTCTAGCTTTACTGCGCCATGACCGGTGTAAGTTCAAAGCATCCTTACACTGGTCTAACTGTAAAGCATACTTCAACCGGACTAACAACAAGAGTCCCTCGGACCGGTCTAACTTCTGGGCACCGGACTAACTTTAAGTCTTTTCAATGACCGGAGTAACTTTACGGCCATTTTACTCAGCCCTTCGCACTGAGGCCCATGACGGCCCAGCTCGGCCCAATTTGCGAATAAATTACCCTCTCATATCATAACAATTGTGGATTCATCGAAATGAAATTATTTTTATTTTGTTATTCATAAAAACAGAAAGACTGTTGAAGTCAACTGTGGTCAACTGTGTTATGGATAAGAGTTGGATGGGTTGGAATCAAGTCAATTATTTCCATGATCACATTGAAGCTATATTGTATTGGTGTAATTTTCTATTGTGATGTCTCGAGTTTTGGACTTGAATAGTATTGTATAGTAGGATGGTGTGCTTTACTTTCAGCATTTTGTTTATCGTATTAGATCGTTGAGAATTCTTTTCTGCCCTTAGTTAACCTCTTTTAACATTTCCGGGTTAAAAATTTTGAGTTTTAGGTATTGGAACCTGTTTAGGAGTATAAAATCAATTTCTGAGTTTTCTGGGCAAAACCGCTTGTGCGGATTTGGCAATCACTCGAGCGGAATCACACAGGGATTTCTGGGTTTCTGGGTAGAAAACCGCTCGTGCGAATTCTGTATTCCGCTTGAGTGGATTTTGTGAAAATTTATGAGTTTTTCTTTGGAGCAAACCGCCCATGGAGCATCCGAATCTACTCGTGCGAATTCGGAATTCCGCTTGTGCGGAATTTGAACCGCTTGTGCAGATTTCAACCCGTTTGTCTTGAATTTCGTGTTCGCCAAAAACGTGTTTGACACACTTTTTTCACTCTCTCTCTCTCTCTCCTCTCTCTATACTCATCTTTTCTCCTCATTCTCTCTACAAATACACCCAAATCCAAACTTCTCTCTAAGATTTAGCAAAAATCTTTAAGAATTTGAGAGGGCTTTTTACACCAAATAGAAGAAGGGTTACGTTTACACTAATTGAATTAAGTTTTCATCAACGTTGAATTTTAGGATTTTGATCTCCTTCCTCTTCCAAGCTAGAGATAGGGATATTCTTAGAGTTATATATATGTTTTTACAAGTCTATACTTGTTTGGAGTATTTCTTACATGTTTGAATCATGATTTTGGGTTGATGAACCCTGAATGATATTAGAAATGGTTTTCTCTATTTTTCCCAAGGCTTTTGAGAGTACGAGTTATGTTCTAAAGTGTGGGTATTATTTTGAAAAAAAAATCTTTTTAAAAATGGAACAAGAGCCTAGTTTTGATGAAAACCCTAGAATTTAGAGATTTTGGGAAAAAGTTGAGATATATTGTTAAATTTGTGTTTGATAAGTTGTTATGTGAATAAATGATGAATGAAATTTCTATAGTTGTATCAAATGGAGAAATTTCATGAGAAAATGAAAATTGTTGATTTGGGAAGCTTGAGGAATAGCTTATTGTTGCTTGTCTTGGAAATACCAAATTTTAAAACAATGATGATTAATATGTGGAGAATTCATGAATGATGATGTTGATATATTATCTCTTGTAAAATGTATTATGATATTACATTGATAAGAGATGTGGAAATTTGATCACAATGAAGGATTGTGTGGTGGAATTGAAAATGAAATTATATTAATGTATTGTTATATTTTGCATTGCCATTCTATTTAATCATTGTTGCAATTGATTTTGAATCTTACATTGAAAAAATTATTGCTTTGAGAAAAAAAATGTTTGTGAAATAAGATCATTTTGATTTGTTTTGAGATAAATACGTTGGTAAATCCGGATAGAGAGTGTAGTTGGTATTGGTTAAGTTGGCCTGAGTGTCCATGGTGAAAGACCGAAAACACGCGCAGGAGGTACCACGTGCCTTTCGGTTAGCAACCGGTAAAGTGGGGATTAGTAGTGCTTGATATGCCTACTTGTAGATACTAACCTAGGGATTACCTGAGTCGTATTTACAACCCCTTGAACTATATTAAAGTTATTGAATTGTTGTGTTTTCAAATTGCATTGAACACAAAATTTTCAAAAGATAAAGATATATGTTTTGAGCATGATATGACATATGCATTCATCTTAAGAGACTGTATAAAATATATATAATTTGTTAAAATCTTTCTACTGTGCTTTGTGCTCACTCTATGAGATTTTGTGCAAGAAAAGATGTGGTGATCCCGCCGAGTTAAAGGCGAGGAATGTATTTTAAGAGCACAAGGCTTTTTCTCTTTTGTTGTAATTATCTTTGACAAGTCAATGGCTTCACATGTATGGGTTCAAAAATTATTTTTGTGTAACCGGACTTAAGTCTTGGAATTTGTAACCCTTGAGGATATTGAATTGTACTTGACTTATAGTGCCACATGCTATAGATTCATATTCTAAGAATGTTGAATCTATAACTGCGTGTGGAGTATGTTTTTATAAATCTCTAGAGTTTAATGAATACACATATTAGATATTGGTGATGATGTTAATAATGAGACTTTATTTTCCGTATACTTTAAGCAATAGAAGTTATAAATTTGGAGAATAATCTTATGTTGTTAGAAGATAACGAGTCTTATTAATGTTAATTTCTTTGGGCGTTACATCTATTCTTCTTATATGTTCAAGATAGTTTTTAGTGTATCTGATTCATGGCGACCTTATCCGTTGCAGAAAAGTTTCTCTAATTATTTTAGCAAATATGAAGGATTTTCATGTCAAGAACGATGATCATTCATTAACTAATAAAATAGTTTTTGTTTATAGTATTGTTGGATTGATTCCCAATTGTTGACTTTTGATATCTGATTGTCATCTGAAATTAGGAAGGATATTATTATAATTTTGTATAATAAAAATATTAGAAAAAGAAAATGCATTTATACAAAAGTTGAGTGACAATTACTCCCACCTCAAAAATAATGTGTTGACATACTAATTAAATACAGAAAAAGCTAGGACTCAGAATTTGTACCATGATAATTGTACATAAAAGACTGGTTTGATTAGCAAAATTAATATGAAAGGATTAACAATTCATAGAATTATTATAGGGTTGATTATCTAAAATCTCCTTTTCAAGTTTGTTTTACAATAGATATAGAAATATATAATTCCAATTATCAACAATGATTGAGACCCCTACAACCCCTTTGGATCTCCACTATTGATGGTGTGGGCCTCACATATACATGAGTGGGTCCCACACATATATCAATGGTGGAAATCCAAAGGGAATTGTGGGGGTCTCCAAAAAATAAGGTCTCAAACATTTTTTGTTTTGCATTATTTAGTTGTAGGATTAAAAAATCTATTAATTTTTTATGATAAAATGTTCATTGGAATCTAATCCGAATAATAATAATGGTAACCAAACACTGAAACATAAGTTGTAACGTAAGTTCTATAGATTAATAATATCAATTTTATGCTATAATCAGTTTAATCAAACAAGCCCAAAACATATAAACCCTTTAGATGCAAACTTGGATGTGTTAAGTATACATATGCTAAATTCTGAACAACTTTCTGAATATTTTTTTGGATCGATAGTCTTACTAATTTAAATAGTGTTTGGCGGTGAGGTAAGCCTCCTTTAGATATTTGAATGGCTTTTGTATAAAAATTGTTTGTGTTATGCAAGACTTTGCAATTCGACACATAATTAATGCATGATCAAAGCTTTTGGCTGTCAAATTATAATTTGACGTTGCTATAGAGTAAGGTCGGCTTAAACAATCATATTCTTTCTTTCTCAAATTAATAGTATCTTTTGAAAATTTAAATTTTTTAAGGAGATATAATCATTACACTTCGAATTCAAATTTTAAAAGATAAAATTCTAAAAATACCTTCGATTCTCATTTTTAAATTGTTGGCACCATAAAATATTATTATTATTAGTATTATTATTGTTATTATTTTCAGGTCCTGTGGCATCCTCTTATTCATTTGGAAGTTAAAAGAAGTTATGGAGATGATGGAGAACATGAAGGACAAAGTGGATGAGTGGAAGGACATATGACAAGACAAAGATGATAGGAGAAATTGGTAGTTACTAAATAGTTATTGCTGTAGTTTTTCCTCTATAAATAGCCATTAATGGCTACATTGTAAGGGATCCAGAACTCAAATCAAAGACAATTAATTTCTATTTTCTTGTCATTTATATTTCATGCACTTAATTTTCTATATTTTATTTTATGCACTTCATTTTCGAAGCATAAGAGTAGAGGTAAGTTCTCTGCACTTTATTTTATGCACTTCATTTTCAAAGCATAAGAATAGAGATAAATTAATGGTTAGTTTGATTGTTCACTCAATCATCTTTCTCTGTCTCCCTCTTTCTTCTTTTAATTTTTCTTTTCTTTACACTTCGCAATTTTGGAGTCCTCTTCTTTGAGGCAAAATAACCGTTAACACAATCGCTTGATAATTGACTTGAATCTAATCTGTAAGGATTTTTCAATCCTTGATGGCACGCTTGCATTTATGATATTTTCCTTCATAGAAAAAATAAGCCAACATAAATATATTTATAATTATTTTATAAGGGATAATTTTAGAAACTTTTAAATTTAAAGTTTTGACTTTTCAATATGGAAATATATTTTGGGATAACAAAAGATAAATAATGAATCAATAAAATGGGACAGAATGAGTACTATATAGTAGTTGCCTCTTTCATGAAAAATAATTAACATAAGCAATTTTGGGAACCTGAATTTAATTCCCATTCTTAAGATATTTCTTGGAAGGGAAAGGCTACGATGTGCACCGTCTTAGGCAGTGGCGGAGCCAGAAATTCAATGAAGATAGGACACAAATTAATAATAACATTGATTTTGATTTTTTTCTAATAATAAGCAATAATGAGATATTACTAAACGTAAATATTAAGAGTTTATTTGGATAGATGTAAATTTTAAATTAAAGGATTTGAGGTTAAATTTTATACAAATATTGTGGAGTAACTATTTTAGGTAGATTGAAAAATTAAAAAAGAAGGTAAGTTGAGATAGAAATGATATATTTTAGTAGAGAAATTCTATAAAAACACACCGCAAAAAAAATGTCTATCATATGTCGCAGTTATGATCTTTGTTGTCTTTAGTTATGACACATTATAGTGTTGGATATAACTTAGTTATAATTTCTTGTGGTTGTTATTTTGGTTATGATTGAAGAGGTCTTTGATTATACATCAAATAATGATTCGTAATGACTCATTTTGATATTAGTTATGACTTATTGTAATTTTTTTTTTTTGGTTATAATTGAAGACATGTTATTTGGTTATAATTTATATAGTAGTCATTTTAGTTATGAATTAAAATAATTTGATTATGAAAATTTATAATATCAATACCATAAAGTAATAACTAGTATATGGTACACCCCTTTTGGATTTTAGTAGGTTCATTGTAATTAGAAAGAAAATTCATAATAGAAGGACTATTATAATTTGAAGAATGGATATTATTATAATTTTATAGAAGATATATATGATATAATATAATATAGGGATAGCAATATAATAATCAAAACTTGAGGGGCAGCACGTGCCCCCCTTGTGCATACACTGCCTCCGCCCCTGCTCTTAGGGTGTATAATTTTATCATAAAATTTAGTAATATCAATTACAAAATACATAACATTGCCACAAATTAAGGTAACAAAATGTCTAAATTTTTTTGATTCATATAACCAAGATTTGTGATTTGATAAAATATTTTTTGTTCCGGTAATTTGTGATGAAATTATGCATTTTGGGGTTGATATTACGAAATTTATCATAAATTACACAAATTTGTGGTAGGATGTATATGGTATGCACCCCAAGGGGAGCACACCACAGAGTTTCCTTGGAAAGATAAAAGAATTTGTAAAAAATAATTATCAATTAATGATAAATTTTATAAATATTAATAATTAAAATTATAAATTTTTACATAAATTCATAATTATTTTCTCACACTAACCCTGATTTGTAATTTCCCCGAAGATAAATCTGGGATTGTTGTCGTTCCTTAGTAAAGACGCATGAAAAATTAATCATGGGTCAAAATTTATCTTGGGAAATGTGAGTTGAATGTAGTTTATGAGAGTGTTAATTTCGAATTGGGATCCTCTAGAGTGATTTTTTCCTAAAGTTTCTTAGAGTGCTACATTGTGTGGTTGAGATTTACTGGCAAGTCACATCAATTTTTCTGATGTGACTTACCAGTAAATCTCAACCACACAATATAGTACTCTAGGAAACTTTAGGGAAATTTCACTCTAGAGGATCCTTGTTCGTTAATTTCAGGTGTTTGACTGTAATAAAATTTTGAAGATCATGGTTACTAACTTAGGTTTGATGAAACAAAAAAAAACATTAAAAGATCTGTGGAATCAAGTCATGATTAAATAATTTCGGTGTGATATTTGGATAAGGTTGTTCAAATGAAAAGATTTAAGTCTCATTCATGAAAACTATTTGATGAAATTTTCTACACAAACTTGGATGGAGATCAACCACCTTTGTGTGATGCCAGCCTAAGCCCATACTCAATGCTCAAATTAAGAATCAAACATTTTTTATGATAATTTTTAAGTTCTTAGTGATGTTTATACATAACTAATGCACATAAAGTACTAGGAAATTATTATATGATCCAAATTTAATTCATTTATGGTAGGAATCACATATAAAATGAATTTGAATCATATAATAATTTTCGAATAATGATACATCCCTCTAATTTTAGAGCTCTAATGATGTGGCAGAAAAAAATAAATAAATAAATAAAAAGGGGCCAAAACATCACATCACAGTGGAACCTACTCCCATCAGAACTCATTAGAGCTTCTTTATTAAAACTCCCAATCATTTTTCATAATTTTCTTGTGATATATGGATGGATGCATTTTATGTATCTAGCATCTTTCTTTCTAATTATTTAAAAGTGAGAGGTATTGATCCCTTCTTATGTATATGTTTATATAGAGGATAAGGGCAATATAATTTTTTATAATAGGAGTTAAAAAATAAAAATAAAAATAAAAAACCTTCAAATTGGTAAATCTGTCCAAACTGAATCAAATTATATGGTTTGATTTGATATTTCGAAAGAGTAATTTGGTTTTACTTTCAAAAAATTAAGAATAGTTCATTACAATTCAGTTCACGGATTAAGATTCAAAAGAATTGGATAAAACCAAAATAGATTGTTCAAAATTTTTTTTTTTTCTCTTAATTTAATAAGAATATTTTTTTTATTAAGCTGGATAGTCTACATATAATTACGAATTCTCTAGCCTACAACCATGAAACCTAACCGGTACTGAACCCTTTATTTGGTTTGATTCTGGTTCGGGTTTGATTGTAAAGATTTCACAATTCGGTTTGGTTTTTCAATTTTTTAAACCAAAGAGATCTGTTTGATTCTAGGGAAGTCCGACTAGGATTAGTCACTATGACATTAAATTGCAGTACAACAATTTTTAGTATATTTGATGATGAATCAATTGTTGCTAATCTTTCACTCAAAATTCCTTCTAATAAACATTGGAGTAAGATTGCACAATATTTTTGCATTATATCTTTTCTTTACAGAGGTGCTATACATTTAAATCAAATCACAACTACAATAAAAAAGCCTATCAGTTTGTATCAGAATCTCTCCCAGGCAAATCATCTTCATCTTCTCCTTCTTCTTCTTCTTGTTCCCTCAGGGAAGCCAATGAATGCATAGATAATTGGCTATGGTATTGTTGCACCACCAGGACCGATGCTGTCGTTGAGAAATCCGGTGAGGTTAATAAGCTGCCTACCGGTCCCAGTTCTGGGCATTCACCCTTCCCATCCAATGCCCTAACTAACTCACCCTCAGGCATTCGTCCAACTAAAAACAGATTGCAACGATTATGCTCGCGAATTACTGCAACTGTTTCTGCAGCATTACTCACTACTCTTTCTTCATACTTGATTGAGCTTTCATTCGACATTTTCTGCTTAAATTCAGCGAGGTATTCTTCATCTGCAGACCTTGATCCCGAGCCAGAGCTGTCGATTGTTGATGTCAACAGTGACAATCTCCCCAGTAACCGTGGGGTCTACTAAGAACCGAATAACAACTAAACTGATGCCAGGGTGCTCTGCCATGCGGGCTCCATAAGCAAGAGCTTCATGATCATCAATGCCTCCAAAGAAAAGGACTGTTATTACAGAATCAACATTGCTTGCCGATACGTGAGTTGATCCACCAAGCCCCCGGTCTACCAAGATACCAACTGAACATGGGGCGTATTCAAGAACTCGCCTATTGACATAGCGAAAATCAGTTCGAGTATTCTCTAGTTGCCCATCCAGCCTCTGATGTTTGTGGAAGGGGAGAATTATAATCGCTGCACTTTTGCTCTCAGCGCTATTACAGATGTCCTCGTGCATGCTGTTCATTGGTGAGATTGCTGTCATTGGTCGAATCAACACACGACTCAGTTGCCGGAAAGCCTCAAAAGCAACAACAATTTGGTTGGTATCGTAGTTTCGTCCCTTGTTCCAAAAGGGAAGCCCATTCTTTCTTGCCTTGTGGACCATTAGTATTGCAGATGACCTTTCAGAAAGTTCCATGAGGTGCATTGCATAGACACACAGTCCTTCCCTCTTCTCAGTCCCACGAGAGGCCTCGATGAGATTAATCAAGGTGGGTATGTTCCTTGTGCTGTGGAAACAGGCCAATATTCGGAGTTTACTATTGGGGTCATTTCTTTGTATTGTCCTACACTTGTATTCACCTCTACTAATCCTTTGGGCTGGCTTGTACACTGCCATAACTAGAGGTGTTGTGATGAAAGTTGTGAAAAGAGCCATCAGAACCATAATGGCAAATGTTTGATCATTCAATACCTGTAAAATCAATTGCATAAATAATTAAAATAAAGAATTCACAAAATCCAAATGCAAAATTAATAATTGGACTCAATGTTACCCCTCGGTCTTTCCCAATGTTGAGGACAATGAGCTCCACCAAGCCTTTAGTGTTCATTAAGAATCCCAGAGTCAGAGCCTCTAGAAAAGGTATTTTGCACATAAGTGAGACTGCAACAGTGCCTACAATCTTCCCAAAACAAGCAGTACATATGACCAAAACAAGAAGACCCCATGATTGAACCCCATGAATGGTGGCTACATTAGTTTTCAATCCGCTTGAGACGAAGTACAAAGGAAGGAACAAGCCAGATACAAGATCTTCAACCTTTTCAACAAGAGCACCGACAAATGGTCCATCCTTTGGGACCAGAACTCCAATAACAAAAGCCCCAAAGAGGGCATGAATTCCAATAGAATCAGTGATAAACCCTGCAGCCAAAACAATAGTTAAGGTTGCACACACATACATTTCATCCAATGGCTCTCCCTCAGGGCAACTTTGCGCCATCCATTTGAATATGCGTGGGACAACAACTATACAAATAATGACAAATGCGCACCCGGACAAGAAAACCCACAATGAAATGAAGGGAGAATGGTCGGTGCCTGAGAGGGAAATGGCAAGAGCAAGTAGAATCCAAGCAGCCACATCATTGACTGCTGCAGCAGACATGGCCATTCGGCCAACATCAGTAGTTAAAAGCTTGAGTTCAGCCAGGATACGAGCCAAGACAGGGAAAGCAGTGATAGAAAGGGCCACCCCCATGAATACAAGAAATGGGGCTTCATTTACACCTTTGGATATAGTTCCTCGAAGGACAAATGAAGAACCGATTCCTAGTGCAAAGGGGAGGCTAATTCCAGCAACGGCAATGCTTAAAGCCTTCTTTCCAGTCCGACGAAGAGACCTTGGGTCTAACTCTAGGCCTACGAGGAACAAAAAGAATAGGAGACCCAGATTGGCTAAGGTGTCCAGGACTGCATAGCTCTTTGGTGGAAAAACCTTATGCAGATAAGCTTGGCTTCGACCCAGAGCTGATGGACCAAGTAAAACTCCTCCCTGCCAAAGAGGATAATAGAATTTATTTTCTCCAAGTCAACTTTTGTTCATTTATTTATTTATTTATTTATTTATTTTTGGTGCTAACTTTCATTCTGAAAAATGTAGTAGCACATAATAGAAATACTTCTAAGCTATGGAAGCAATAAATACCTTTTATGTGCATTTCCTTCCACTTGAACATAAAAAATTTGGGTTGGATTCGTTTAGGTTGGGATGGGATGGGGTGGGGAGGAGTGGGGGAGGTGCAGAGAAATAAACACTTGCTTGACGCTTTTGGACATCCTACAAAAAACTATGATTGAATGACACTTTTTGATTGAAATGTCATTAAGAACGAAACTTTTCTTCCATTGAATAACATGATTTCAGATTTTCACTACCGTATGTCATTCTCCATTAACCCAAGATAAGTTCCATAAACTATTCTTCCCAAATTTTTTCTCAAATTTAAGATTAGCTTATATGTTCTTCTTAATAGGGAAGGTTATTAGTTCCTCACTGTTAGCATCAAAAGCATTGACTGATAAACCTTCTCTAATATGGTTAAATCAAAATAGCAAGTGGAAGTTCTTTGATTTTTGCTTGAGCAATAAAATATCAAAATTTGAGCTTCCACTTAGAGTGAATATGGGACAGTTTTTGAACTTAATCACACATAAACATATTCATCATGGAACACTTCCTATAAACATATTCCATAGATGCATAGAACTGATTTGTAACCTTACATGTAAATCATTGATTAAAAAATAATCAGAGAATCTTTTAGTAGAATAGTGAGAGTTGAAGTTTAAAAGAAAAAGGGTAGTAGTAAGACTTTTTAGGGTCACAGTTAGATTCAAAGCGACTAAAAAAATGGTATTATACTATTACTGACTGTCCACAATGTTTTTTTGTTTTTTTCAAGGAGGAAGCAGAGGTGTATTAGTTTAATCTCGATAGCTTTGTGACAATTATGATATGTTACATAACCATAGCATGCAAAGACAAAAGAAGCAATTATATTAAATTAAACTAAAGAGAAAAAAAAAAAAAAAAAAAAAAAAAAAAGAAGAACAAGAAAGGACAAATCATAGGAATCTTACAATGATCTCAGCAATGACACGAGGCTGTCTAAATGGCCTCAGAAGAAAAGCGAGAAGTCGTGTGAGAACGACCACGAGACATATTTGTAAAATTGCTAGAGGAAGTGCATAATCAAGAGGATCATCACCCTGAAACACTCCATTAGATGTAGCCTTCATGGGTTCTGGACATTTTAAACTACTATTTGACGATGCCATATTTACACCAAAACAACCACCAACTCAAGCAACCAGAAACTGCAGATTCTCAATAAAAAATACCTGCATCATATGATCACCACCAAATATCTAAATCTATTAGATTATGTATTCCAAGATCTATTTATTGACTACTCTGTACTCCAATATCAAAACCAACCACATTGGCTTCAGCAACCTCATATATTTTTTTAAGAGTTAGGATTCTCATGTTCACATCTCAATAGAGGCACCCGTAAATCCTACAACGCGTCTTATTTCGATGATTTGAACTGTTTGTTTTGTAGGACCATCAATGTATATCATTTATGAAAAAATTAGGTCGGTCTAATAATCGTAATATTTTCATTTTATCATATTGGTCTCTAAAAAATGAGTAGTCTATTTTAAAATATATATATATATATTTGTTGTTCATTTTTTTAGAGACAAATGTGATAAAATGAAAATGTTACAATTATCGGACTGAACTAATTTTTTTCATAGATAATATACATTGACAGCCTACAAAATGAACGGTTTAGATTATCGAAATGTGGCGTGATGTGAATATGAGATAAGCCCAACGCTTTTTTTAAATCCAAGTACATAATTCCAATCATAATCTGAAATTACATGTCATAAAAAAATAAGTGGAATAATGTGACAATCACCATGTCTATTTTTACAATTTTATCTTATCATATAAAATGTGTCAATCTGGTTATTAACATTGTATTATAGGTAAATACAAGTGGTGGGAATCATTATATTCACTTTGCTTGGTTTGGGTTTTCTAAAAACACTTTTTCAGAAAATTCTACTTTCTTATTTCTCGTATTTTTTTGTTTTTACTGAATTTTTTTAATATTTTAAGAAATTTTTTTTTTAATTTTTAGACACACCTAAGATAAATACACTTAAAAAGTATAATCTTGGTGAAAAAAATCTTTAAAAAATTCACTAAATAGTAAAATACAAAAAAAAAAAACAAAACAAAACAAAAATTCAATATATTTTTCATATTTTTGTATATTTAATAAGTGTTTTGAAATATTTTTTTACAAATATTTTACTTTTTAGATACATCTAAGTAAAGTATATCTAAAAAAAGTTAAAAAAATGCTTAAAATTTTAAAAATATCTACTAAAAACAAAAAAATACGAAAAATAAAAATCTCAATTTTCAAAAACTAAATTCAAAAAACTGAAACCAAACACACTGATTAGTTTTTTATTTTATTTGAGCAAATATAGCATTATAGAAAGTAAATAAAAACCATATATCCTAATCAAATTCTACAATTATCCCCCCCCCCCCCTAAAAAAAAATAATAAAATAAAATAAAAAATTAGGACAAGGGTTTGAACGCTAATGGCTATCTAGTTTAAGTTTACCTTGACTTTCCAAGTCCAGCAATGTCAAATTAACTCAATTTGGTGGAAAATTAAATAAATAGATGAATATATAGAATTCTTAAAAGCAATTTTTTTATGTAAAGCCCTCAAATGAATTGAATTTGCGTGTAAAGAAGAACCATTCTATTCAAGCAACTTGAAAAAAGTAATCAAAAAATTGTCCAGGTCTTTCAAGTGTATTTTCTAGAGAAACACACATAGCACCGAAAGTGGGAAGGTAAAAAAAAGTTAAGCCATCAAACATCACTTCTGCAAGTAATTTGCAAAAGTGGGGCCATGAAATGCACTGAAGGTGTTTGTTACAATTTAACAGTCTTTGTCAAATTAGATTGCATATTGTATAGTGCAGTTTGTAATTATAATTTATTAGGTAGAAATAAAATTTAAAAAGAAATTAATTATTTAAAAATTAAAGAAAAGATACTTTTAGTTTCTAATTTTTTTTATTATCATCTTTTAACTTTCAATAAAGTATACCAAATAAAACTGTATAATATAAGATAGTTAAAAAATAAACAAATAAGTAATTTTTGAAATTAAAAATCTATGCATATATACACAACTTTTAAAAGTAAGGAAACACTTGCAAAGTTGTCATTCGTTTGTATAGCATTCTTGACTTTTTACACTAAAATAAGAAAATTCAAATCGTGGCACAGCGTGGCTACGCTCTACGACGAAACCTCGTAACTAATGCTTGAATTTGCATGTATAACTTTTAAATGACAAGAATGCCCTACCCCTTGCTGCGAATTCACAATACTAGTTCCCCAGGGTTTCCTCATCATCACCTTCGCAATTCGATCGTATTTTCCATTTTCAGTAATTCCGCTTCCGTATTTTCTTTCTCGTGATTCCAAACGAAAATTATCCAGAAAACAATACATATATATATGTATGTATGTATAAACACACACACACACACACACACACAGGGTGAATTACCTGAATCTGAAGAAATTCTTTGGGGGCTAGTCCACGACCTTTGTTTTCGCAAACAATTTTTTACGAGATTGTGCTTTGAATCTTGAAGACAGAGACAGAGAGAAAGAGAATGTTTTTTGATTTTTGATTTTTCGGAGAGTGAGAGAGAAAGTTGAGGTGATTTCTCTCCAGAAATTGAGAGAGAGAGAGAGAGAGAGAGAGAAACCGGTCGATAGTCGAGAACATATAGCGAGCCTGCCATTGTTTAGGAAATTTATAGAGCAACGAAATTATTCATTATGCCTATAATGCCCTCGTATCATAGCACGATTTACCTAAAGGAAAATGAGTGGGAACACTAATTAGTGCTATCACTAATGATGTGGCAGTAGGTCCCACCATGAATAATTTGATGTTTTGGCCTTGGTGTTGTATTTTTTTTTTTTTTTATTGAGTGTCATGTCATTAGTGGTCTTTTTAGAGCTCCAAAATTAATGGTCTCTATCATTGTTGTTACCTAAATTTCATTAGATGACGCAAGCTACTTGTAATGTCAAAATCATTTTGAATATGTCCCCATCAAGTTAGGTACAGGTTTGTTTGGGAACAGTCTAATTTAATAATTTTTTTATTATTTGATTAAAATATGAGTTAAAAAAAATTAATATGTTTGAGATGAATTTTTTATTTTTTATAAAAAGATATGCAAAAAGTAAAAAGAAAAGAAAATCTTTAACTTTTTGATATGAATTATTGACTTTTTAATTTTTTTAATAACTTTTTGACTAAACGGACTGGTTCCCAAACGAGACCTAAATCAAAATTTTGAATGGAATTTTACTTTCAAGTCTTTCATCAGAAGTTTGGGAAATGGTATGTATTCTAAATATTTCATCAAATATTTTATTAAGGGATTGTTTGGGATGTTCTAAATAAGTGTACTTTTTGACTTTTTATAAAATATGGGTTGGATTTGAGTTGATATAGTAGAGCGATGATGTGACTTAAATAAGATGATATAACTTAAATAGGATAGTGACTTTTTGATTTTTTTACTTTTTTAAGACACTCCAAACAAGGCCTAAATCTTTCACATAGGGTGATATTTACATAAATTCACATGTGTATGGGTTTCATACCCATGTGAAAGATTTTATAAAATATTTAGAGTTCCTAACATGACTTCAGAAGTTTTAGTAGTTCAAGGACATAGGTAAAAAAAAACAAATTTCGTTCAAGTCCTCTAAGACTTACAACATTATTTTTAGATTAAAGTACTCCGCATTAATAGTTTGTTATGGTATTTTTAGAATGATTTAAAAACTTTAAAATTTAATAACTTTTTATTTACATATATATTTTTTTTATAAAATTTATATCTTATAAGATTCTCTCATCAAGATCTATAAAACAAAATTCGTGATTAATATAAATTCTATTAGATTTTTGTAATTGATAATCCCATTTGACAAAGTACTTTTCAGTTATAATTTTATTCGCTCTTTTATTTCAATGAGGCTTTAAGTATTTAGATGCAAATCCAACTCGAATTGTGCCTGTGTAGAGGAGTTTGTACAAATATTTCGTATCTTGAACATTCCTTATTTACCATTTCACTAACTATGTCCGGGGATCGAGCTGTTTGACCGCTCGAGCGGTGAAGTGAATCATCCATATCTTTGCTCGTAAACTAAACTTTTGGAAAATATGTTTCACTGCTTGAGTAATAACTTTTGAGCTCGAGTGGTTGACCTATATATTTTGCACTACCTTTACTCACACCGTTCAAGTGATAAAGTGTGCTCTCGAATGGTCATCGCGGCTCTGTTTAGTATGAAGTGCGCCGTTTGCTGCTTTTAGTGTTGAACTCGTCCAAATTCTCAAAGAGGAGTAAAATACAAAGTATTCTATATTGAAGGGTGTTTTTTTATGTGAGTTTCCTTGATGTATAGAAGCTGATCAATCGATTGATCAATGAACTATATAGTGTCAAATATCAAGGGTTGTTTTCGTTCTTTTATTCACATAAAGATAGAGGTGTTCGTCGGTGGATTTTGAGAAACTTAAGTCTGAAGTTTTGGTGAATTCCAGAGTGGCTCATCATTGTGGATTCAATGTTGGACAAAATAATTTCGAGATGAAGACGGTGATAGAAGAGACACATTAGGTTTGGTTCAATTCAGGCGTGACTTCACTAGGTAATTGAAGGTACTTATGTGTAATTCTTTTTTGTCTTCTTAGTAGATTGTTTTGCGGTTTTGGTCTGTGACTTTTTTTTTATCACAATTGGAGATGCTCCAATTGTGATTTTTTTTCATGTTAAATCGTTGTGTTGATTTATCGTTGATTGTTTAATTAAGATTGATATTAACTTCTTCTTTTTTTTATTTGAAACATATAATCACGAATTAATAGCTCGATGGTTTTTAAGATTTTTCAAATTCAAAAAATAAATAAATAAATAAAATTTCATTGACCCAAGTCAGAGAAATTCAACTAAAATCAGTTAAATATTACTGCAATTGACTTTAAGTTTTACTGACAAAATTGTTCAGAGAAATTTCAAAATTGCTCAGAGAAATTTTAAAATTATTTATTTTCTCTTAGAAAAATTTTAGAATTACTCAAAAAAATTTCATAATTGCTTATTTTCTCTTAGAGAAATTTCTGAATTGCTTATTTTCTCTCAAAGAAATTTCAAAAATTAGACAATTGAGAAGTCAATGAAATTTCTTTAACTTTTAGTTAGAAAGCTCAGTGAAACTTTATTTATTTATTTTTTTTTTGTTTTCAAAATTTCATATTCATCATGAATCTTGTTTAATAGATCTCGACGAGACGATTCCAAAAATATAAATTTTACAAAATATGAAGTTCTAAGTCAAAAGTTATTAAATTTTAAAATTTTAAAACACATTCCAAAATACAACTTGTGAAGTTGTTGAAATTTCATGATACCAATTGTTAAAAAGACATTCTTGACATCTATGTTGAAGTTAGTCTTTATCTTCACGGACTTTCAAACCTTATGGACTTTAACTACCAAATAAATTGGGATCATCCTTAAAACTCTTACACAAATATATAGAGGGATAACTTCCTAATTTTTTCATTTTTAAATCTTCAATTATTCTTTGTATTTTTGTCTGGTAATAATTTATTTATTTATTTTTTACAATGACTTATGTAACTTGATGGATTTGGCTTCTCTTAAGTTGACCATTTTAATTTTAAAGAACGTTTGGACTTGATAAGTTTATTTTTGGACCGACTTCGGTAATTCAAACCATTTACTCTTTATGAATTGTTGAGTAGAATATTCACTAAAAATATTAAAATAATTATATATTTAAATCACATTTATATCACAAAAAATAATTCTTAAAATTATATTAGTCGTTTATTTTCTAAAAACAAATATGATTCAAATATATACCTATTAATGTCTAATCCTCTTAATTTTTTGCATAAATATTCTATTCAACGATTTCTAAAAAATGAATGGTTCTGATCATTGAAATCAGATCCAAAATAAGCCTACCAAGGCAAAATGCTCTCTCAAATTGAGATGTCAATTTAAAAGAAGCTAAATCCTAAGTCAATTACCGATATCATGTGCAGTAAAGAACTACCTCATCTATGAAACCAATCCTTAATCTAAAAAAAAAAAAAATTGCTAGTTCAAATTATGATTAATTCATTGAAAGAAAGAAATATTGGAACAATCTTCTGTGTAAATAAAATAAATTGAAATAAATTCAAACAAATAAATAAATAATGTACCAAAATTATTTATTGAACCGAATGAATAATTAAAGACCAAGTCGAGTGTGTGACACTCTGTCCTTAAGACAGATTCGCCCCGTTACGGTGCTTACGGTTGAATGGCTTCTATCTCCCAGGATACAATAATCTTCACAAATTAATAGAAGCATTTCAAATAAATTTGTTCGGCGAACCAAACCTGTGATCTATACTCTCTTTAATTTATTCTAAAACTAAATATGAAGAATAAATACACTAGAAAAAAATTAGACAGTAATGAGACAAAATATCAGACTATTTCAGACTGCAAAATCAGATACCTTGACTGCTGAAATATGGCTCTTTTTATAGGCAAAAATATACACAGTCCGAACAGGTGCTGTTACACAGAACCAGTGCAAAAGGATTTTGAACTCAAAAGGAGGTTCTGACTGTAAGCACATTTGAATACCAAAATTCAAACAATTTGTCCGTTAGTGGAAATTCGAAAATTTGTCCGTTTAGAGCAACTGTTTCAAACTGTTGCACATTCAATAATTAAACTATTTGGATATATATATATATATATATATATATATATATTAAATTAATGAATATATATATATTAAACAAATTGAATAGTTTAATAAATAAAGTAAGAGGTACAAATTTAGCAAATCACTTAGAAACCTAAAATTTGAATTTAGAATTAAATTAAATTCCCACAATAATTTTTATTGAAAAAAATTCAAAAGAATTTTTATCTAAAAAATTAATGTTAAACTCGAAAACGACGTCAACTTCCTATTTACTCATAAATGGTTTTGACGTTCCGTCTTCACCATGTGACTTGCCACGCGGCAAGGAACACTTCACATCTTCGAATCCACCTCAAAAGACGTTTGGAGCCCACTTAAATTTGGGCTAAAAATTATGCCTATATTAAACCATTGTTCCAACAAGAAATGTTTAAAACTTTTATAATATTATTACTAAAATGACCCATGTAAATTGTTATATGTCAATTATTGATTTATTTAGAAATTGATCAACTAAAATTCAATCCTCCCTCACAATAGTGTGAATAATTTTAATGGTGATATTTTAGTACTCTCCATAGCATTGCTCATTCATAAATAAGTTACCGTATGAGTTCTATTTCATTAAGATGTAGGAGATGTACCAATCTATAATATACGGATAATGCTTCAAATAATTTGGCATTTAATTCTCATTGTCGGAGACAATTTATATGGGTAAAGATTTATATTTCATTTAAATGTTACATTTTTTTTTTATGGAAAGGTAATAACTATTAATTACTTTATTGTAACAATTTTTTTATGGAAAGGTAATAACTATTAATTACTTTATTGTAACATTTTTATTTTTATTTTTATGGAAAGGTAATAACTATTAATTACTTTATTTTTGGGTGTAAGGAAAAGAGTGGAAGAGGAATGAAATTATAGAAATTGGAAAAAAGATAAAATAAAACTTTGAATTTTTAAGGGTGTAAGGAGTTAGATTTGTGGTGTTTTTTTTTATTTTTTTTAATTAGATGTTTTTCCATAACAATTTTACAGGAGCTTTTTCAGTAAATCCATTATTTAAGAGTGTTGTTCCATAAAACCCATAGTGTTTTATAATATTCCATTAGGTCCATTTCATACAGAAAGACCAAAACATCCCTGAACAAAACACGCGCCTTTCTCTCTCTCTTTGAATCTCATAACCGTCTCTCTTACCCTCTCTATTCTTGCGCAGGAAATCACGCACAGTACCTTTACAGTCGAGAAATCGAAACCCATATTCCACATCGCCTCAACTCCCATACATCGTAGCATCGGCGCATCATCTCATTGATCTTCTCCATCGTCCCTACGCCGAGAAGACTGTCTTCGTTCCATTGTCACATCGTGTGAACATCTTCTTCGTCGTTCATACACCCGGAATACTGTATACGTTCCTTCGTCGCATCGTCCCTTCGTGCCAACATCTTCTTCGTCGAAATGGGCACAAAACGTAAGCATTCTACTCATTTGTGTATTAATTTAAACCCTAATCCTCTTTATCAACAACCATTATTTTGAACTTTGACAAATATCCCCTTTTCGTAAACGTACAATATATAGGAGTCCATATTGTTCATACCCTAACATTTATTCTGAACCCCTCCATCATAATCCTTAATTTTATTGATTTTTGCAGTAAAAAACATTACAGTTGCCATTACATTGTGTTCACAACTGTGAACATTCCAAAATGTTTTTGTTGTAGTCGTTGTTATTGCAAGATGTGAACATTCACATTGATTGAAAATGGTTTGATAATCAAATTATTGCAGATGTTATATGGTTGTTGTTCAATGGTGTGAACATTCACACGGTTTCAAAATGTTTTGGCCAATTTTGTTTTGTTGTAGTTGATTAAAAATGTGAACATTCAGTAAATCCAATTCTATATGGGACTCATTGGGATATAATTTTTCTTTGTGGACTTATTGGCATAAAACATCTCTAAATGGGATTTATCTAAAAATGTGAACATTCACATTGAGTTAAAAATGTTTGGGTAATCAGGTAGTTATGGTGTTGTTGTTTTATGATGTGAACATTCTTGTGGATTGCAAAATGTTTGGCCAATTCTGTTGTTGTTATTGTTGATGAAAGATGTGAACATTCACATTGCCTGCAAATTTTAAGAAAAATCAAATATTATTGGTCCTTTTGTTATTGTCTGTGAACATTCACATTGCCTGATACTTTTAGGAGAGTCAGATATTATTGGTCCTGTTGTTCTATGCTATCAACATTCACATTGCCGGGAAAATTTAGTAGAGTCAGATATTGTTCGTGCTGTTGTTCTAGGCTGTGAACATTCACATTGCCTGAACATTTTAGATCAATCAGATGTTGTTGGTGCGTTCGCTCTAGGCTGTGAACATTGGCATTTCCTAAACATTTTAGGAGAATCAAATATTATTGGTGCTGTTGTTCTAGACTGTGAACAATCACATTGCCTGAACATTTTAGTACAATCAGATATTGTTGGTGATTTTGGTCTAGGCTGTGAACATTCACATTGCCTGAACATTTTAGTAGATTTTAGGAGAATCAGATATTATTGGTGCTCTTATTCTACGCTGTGAACATTCACATGGATTGCAAACATTAGGCCAATGACTAGGGATATTTAGATTTTTTCCCTCCATTGTGAATGTTTGCCTTGTTCATATTCTTGATTGTTAATGGTGATCCAATAAGTTGATCCGTCATTTTATATGTTCGTGTTAACATGCACATGTTCTTCAATGGTGTTCATAGTTGTATAAAAATACATTGTTTTCCACACAGTGACACAATATGCACATTGTGTTTGTGCTGACACAATCAACATGATGTGAATGTTCACAACCAGACACAAACTCTGGGCATTCACACCCACGCACACAACTGTGAACATGCACATCAGTGGAAATGCTGTGAATGTTCACATCTGTTCCACTACGCTAATCACATGAGCGTGGACTTAATTTTTTTAAACTGCTCCATTTTGCAGATGTTGCACAAAAGAAAACTGCAAAGAGGAAGAGAGATGAGTACCATGTGAAGGAAGAAACCCCAAAAACAAATACTAGCACCAATGTGGACATGAGAAATGTGAACTACAGATCTAATATGACCGGACTGGTCAAATTCATGAAAACCACCAAGTTCACACAAGCATAGCTGCGGTGCCTTCAACAAACACCTTTTTGGAATTTGCTTGATGCATTAAGAAACAATCAGATTGACCTGGACAAATGCATGAAGTATGATGACGTCGTTGTGCATGTACTACAAATGTACAAAGCTTCAAAGGATGCGTTCTACATTGGGGAGAAGAAGATGAGCATACACAACAGCGACATCAAGCCGATTTTCGGTGTGGACTGTGGCAGTAAGCCGATGGACATATCGTACGGTGCGAAACCAAAGACTGGCATTGTAAACAAAATATGCAAAAATGTCAGCCGGTTGACTTCAAAATGGATACGCACCCTTTTGACTGAGGCGTTGAAAGGCAAAAAGAAAGCTGACAACGAAGAAGTTGCCCGACTAGTGTGCATGTATGCTTGCCAAAAGCTTTTTTTCTCAACAAGCAGAGAGACGATAGGATGGGGCTACTACACACATATGGTCCCATTGGAAACCATGCGAGAATATGATTGGGCCAAGCAAATTAGAACAACGTTGACATCGTCTATTTCCCAAAATGACAAAAATCCAGCAAAAGTCACCGGCTGTGTCATGTTATTGATGGTAAGTACCCATGTTGTCAAATAATTACATTCACATGTCCTTCAGTGTTGTGCATCTAAGCCAACTGTGAACATTCATATATGTACCACTGATCTGAATGTCCATAGGCAATTACCTTTGACAGATGTGAATGTCCACATCTGAATCACTAATGTGAATGTTCATATTCACTCATACTATACTGCTGTGAATGTTCACAACAGTTCCACAGATGTGAATGTTCACAACTGAATCAATGTTGCGAATATCCACATTCACTCATATATACTACTGTGAATGTTCACAACACTGCCACCTCACTTATGTTTCACAGATGTGAATGTTCAGATCTGAACCAGTGATGTGAATGTTCACATTCATTCATTACATATTACTGTGAATGTTCACAACACTGCCACTTCACTTATGTTTCACAGATGTGAATGTTCACATCTGAACCAGTGATGTGAATGTTCACATCTACTCATGACATTACTATGCAAATGCTAAATAACACTGTGTTTGTTGTTTTACTGAAGTATTGGTTGTGTGAGCACACAACCATCCTACAACCTCACAAACCCAATGCTTTTCCACGCTGTGTGAAGTGGGATCTGACTGCTTTACAGAAGAAGATGAAAACCACCTCTTTAGCAGATTTGGGTTTTAATGAGGTAGGGCCTTCAACTGCTGATCAAAACATTCACATTATAACACCACCCAAATATATACGTTACATAACCTGTTTTTTTCATTGTCAGGTTAATGCCGGCGAACTCTTTGCAATCCCAACAAAAATACAAAAGTTCAAGCATAAAACATTGAAGGTGGAGCCTGAAATTTATGAACCAGCCACAACATCTCCCAACCCCTTTGACATCAAGGGAGAACAACACAATGGCAGCAACTCCGACTTTTCTGGGGATGGGGTTGAGCAACAGGACAGTGATGAGGACATTCACATTCCATTTAGCAGCCAACATTATGACACAGCTATTGTAATACCAAACACAAACCAGCCTGATTTGATTGACATGCTTATCAAAGAAAATCGGAAGGCCTGGGGCGTCATAAGGCAATGGGAAGCGAAGTACAAACACCTTCAATTTTCATGGGAGTTAAGGGCAAGAGTCATAGCTAATCTTGAACATAAATTGTTCAACCAGTCCAGCCCACCCAACATAAATACCGAAATACAGAAGTGCATGCAGCAGAAGGATGAAGAAATCAAACGCTTAACGCAGCTGGTCATCGACTTGGAATGCGATAAAACAATTCTTCAAGATCTTTACGATGACCAGTCAGTCCACATTGTCACACAGGCTGTGGCAGAAAAGCAACCCCCTAGCCCAATGCAACACAATATCAGCCCACCTTCTAGGGTCAAGCGTATAAAGGAAAAGATCGCAAAGAACATCGCTTGCCTGAATTCCAGTACCCAGACTTACCGGGCAAAAGCAACCCCATCCAGTCGAAATGGTTGAAGATGTGGAGAAACACCCACCAGCGAAGCAGCTAAAAAAATTATCCTTGACCAACAAGTTCAAAGTGTGGAGCAAGATGTCCAAACAAGACAAACAAAAGGTCCAAGCTTTACAAAAAAGTGGAGGCGATGAGTAAGTGACTCTGCAAACATCTAACGTTAACATTCACATTCCGTAATTGTCTATAATCATCACTGTGTTCAATTTTCTGGGTTTGTTCAGATCTGTGCAATGTAAATATTCACATTGGTTTGTTTATAATGCACAGGCTGCTGGTGTGGAAAGGAGATTCAAAGGCTACACATGTGTATTTTGATGACATTGTCAACCTTATCAAAGAGGAATCAATACACAGCAATGTACTATGCCAGACAACATAATTAGCTCTTCATGCATATG
Source organism: Camellia japonica (assembly GCA_030407325.1). Lineage (NCBI taxonomy): Eukaryota > Viridiplantae > Streptophyta > Magnoliopsida > Ericales > Theaceae > Camellia > Camellia japonica. The sequence continues at coordinate 68,284,013 of JAPPVO010000013.1, read as the reverse complement.
CACACACAGACACAGACACACTCACAGCCACAAATCTATATAATATGACCCCATGTTTGTGCAGCTCATAGATGCATATGCTGAACTGTTGCATGAACAACAAGAGGTGGTCAACCCAACTTCGGATGAAGCGGCATTCATCTTCACAAGCATGTGTCTGGTAATCTATCATTCCATTATTTGTAATGTGAATGTGGAACTTCACAGTCCATTACTTATTTGTACTGTGAGTGTGAAACTTCACAGTCCATTAATTATTTGTCCAATGTGTACAGAAAATGATACGAGAGTACCATCCTCGCAAAAGGAGTAAACACATTGATGCACATGTCAAGAACTACCAAGGAGAGAGATACCTACTATTCCCATTGCATCATGAGTACCACTGGACGATAGTTGTGTATGATGCTAAAGACAATTTGTGGAGGCATTACAACTCATTGCGCCCAAGAACAGGAATACATGACCCGCATATCGACCAAGCACAGGAAGTTGTAAGTGGATATTTTTGAACACAAATATGACTTGTTCTCATGCATTACATGACTGTACACACACATATGTTTGTTGGTGCCTAATTTGAAATTCCATACACAGAGGAAGTACATTGAGCATGTTGTGAACGTTATTGGCGAGTCATCACCCCTACACACTAAGCTAGCAGGCCAAAATCCAGCACAACCAATCAACAGTGTGGATGTCTGTCCTCAGCAACGCGCCGACTCGTAAGCCTCACTACATTTTTTACAAACCCTCCATAACAATTATGCAAATATTGATGTCAACTGCTACTCAAAACCATATCTTTTTTACAGAGTGGACTGTGGACCTGCGGTATGTTACATCATGCGGGCGCACATATTCCATGAAGAAGTTGTGGGCAGCCTCACTAGTTCAGAATGGTGTGGACTACGAGATTTGTTAGTGCATAGTTTTTTGAATCATAAGAAATCAGAGCTTCATTAAAACCTATAGGTGGGGGGTGTCCACCTACAAACTCACCAAGACTCGATATGAATGTTAATATGGAATGCGTTAAACATTGTGACACAACAACTGATTGTAAAACATTGATACAACATCTGATAATGGGAAAAAGCCAGCTGAGAATTTTGAACTACTTTTGGTGTTGTTATGTTTTACAGATGTGAATGTTCACATTCACTTACGATATCTATACTGCTGTGTTGTTATGAGTGTAATTCATGCGAATGTTTGAACCTGAGTGTTCTATAATACACATACTTTGTGCAGGAGTGTACACTTGGTCTTCATGACATAATTACGGATCACTTACACATGTGTGAACATTCACATCTGTTCTTGCTCATAACAGTTGTAAATGTCATTCATGTCTGCCATATGTGAACATTCAATTATGACATTCATATGCACTAATGTTTACAGATGTGAATGTTCACAGTTGCAACACTGCTCTGAATGTACATAGTCACTTATGACATTCGTAATGCTGTGTTGTGATGAGCATAATTTTTGCACTAATGTCTGCCAAATGTGAACATTCACTTATGATATTCATATGCAATAATGTTTGAAAGATGTGAATGTTCACAGTTGCAACACTGATGTGAATGTTCATACTAACTTATGCTAACAGCTTATATTCATGTCAACATTGACAACAAGAAGGTAAAGAAGTTCAACCCATGTGCAAGTTTTGACATAATATGATTCGTTTACGTAAATGTGAATATTCACATCATAACTTCTGATTATGTGAATGGCAACAACGATGTCATGAATATTTACATCTTATGAGTTGATGATGTGAATGTTTACATTGATGTAAACATTCATGTCATCTACTTTGATGCTGTTAACAGTAACAACAATGTGAACATTCCCAACACAGAAATATTTGAAAGATGAACAATGTGAACATTCACATAATGTGATTATATTACACCAGTGTTAATGTTAACATCATGCATTCATCCAAAACACAACCAACATACATGTCAGATTGGTACCTTAAAAAAGTGAAAATAAAACACAAATCAAATACTAATGCATTATAATGTTTGCCAACGCACGTAATCTTATTGCAACCCAATGTTTGCCAACACAACACAATCTTATTTCAAAAATGAAATAAGAATCCAATGTAAAATACAATGTTGAAATGAAAAAAAGGTACATCCTATATCGGCGCCGTGCATGACTTCCGATTATGGCTCCCAACTTATCACATCTCCCGCACCTTATTTGCTTCAGTTTCTCATCCTTGATGGGATCCTATTTTTCTTCGGCCTTCCGGGTGGTCTTTTCACAGTTGGCGGGTATATAGTGAAGTCCGTGGGATCAAAATGCGGCTTCTCCACCGATGGTATAGGGAATATGGCTCCCGAATAGGCTGCACGATATGTCTCTACATGAAAGTAATGTTCCACACAATCATTGAGATTGTAGCGGCTCTTCTGAATGGCAATAACAGCATGGTCACATGGGAATCCGTTGATTTGCCATTTGAAGCAAGAACATGTACGCCTCGAAACATCAACTGTAACAGATGGTATCGAATGAACTTCAAACACATCCTCATTGGCTTTGCTAACTTGCCAAGCCCTGCTGTCATTGAACGAATCCATAAGCCTTGTTTCAAATGTCGGACAAATAATCTCATTCCATCTGTTTGCTTGGTCACGCCTTGCAGACATTTGCCGCATCAACTGAGTACGAATTGTGTCCACCATTTGAGTGATAGGAAGATTACGTGCTTCTTTAATCCAGTTATTGAGTGACTCCGCCGCATTGGATGTCATCTCCCCATAATGCATGCCCCTGCACAATATCACAAACATTGTACAATACGGAATTTAACAGGTTTGACCATTAACGTTAACAGATGTGAACATTCATAGTACTGACATTAGAATACACTGATGTGAACATTCATATCAGGGTATAATAATGTGACTGTTTACATCTGCTACCAGTTTATAATAATGTGAATGTTCACATCATATGCTTATTATGTTGTCAACTTAAACGATGGACAATATGTGAATGTTAACAACAACAACAAAATATGACACGTGTAAACATTCAAATCTGTAATACATTGCACGTCTATTTGCCAACTTAACAGATGTGAACATTCACATCAGTCATCATTAGCAGATGTGAACATTCACATCATTTACATTGAACATGAAACACAATTCGAAGATTGTTACCATTCTAAATCGAAAATTCACATCGCTACCATTCTAAAATTCACAAAGATAAACACCTTAGGAAACTATTATTACCTGAAGTATGAATTTGCCCAATGCTCAGGTGCCAAGTCCTTGAAAAAATTATGAGCTCGTTGTTTACCCTCCTCTTTTAATTTTGCAAGCTTTTCATGGAACCCTACCACAGTTGGCTCGTAGGCACAGTCACCCAAACTACTTACTAGGTGATCCCTGAATCCATTATCAATTCCTTTCATCCGGTCTCTTAAATTGCTCTTCAAGTGTTGTAAGCAATAACCGTGATGAGCCGATGGGAACACCTTTGGCATAGCTTCTAACAGACCAAGATTACGATCCGAAATGAAAGTAATATGGCGTTTACCATCAACAACCTTCCCAAGTTCATGCAAGAACCACGACCAATTCGCCGTGGTCTCTGAATCAACAATCGCAAAGGCAACAGGAAACAGACCTACAACACAACACCAATACACAACTGTTCACAATATTCCAAAGTGCATAGAAAACAGTATAAACGAAACAAGTCATGTGAATGTTCATATCTACATTGCCCTATTTACTATTGTTTTTTTGGATTCTAGTTCGTAAACATCAACGATGTGAACATTCACATTAACGACCATTAATAATTCATTGTTGATTGTTGAGTCACTGACAATGTTAACATTCACAGTACTGTTCATTAATGGATCAACTAACATTAGTATACACTAATGTGAATATTCACATCAGTGTGTAATAATGTGAATGTTCACATGACTGTCATTAGCATACACAGATGTAAACCTTCACATCAGTGCATACTAATGTCAATCTTCACATTACTTATAATTTACCAATCACTCTTTTGTCCAGACAATGCTGCTCACAGTGAATATTGACATGAATAGACAGCTAAAAAAAAATACTAACCATTGTTTCCGTCTTTCGCCGTTGCCGCAAGTAGCTGACCTTTGTACTTTCCTTTGAGGAATGTTCCATCCAGGAATAATAAAGGCCGACAAGCATTGAACCAGAACCCAAAATACACGCAGCGAATGACATAAAGAAGCGACAAAACCGTTGACTACTCGCATCATAGTCAATATTGACATAACTCCCTGGATTGTACCGCATCACAGCATCCGAATACCACCGCAGCTGGTCAAATGATAACGAGTGCTCTCCATGAATAGCAGCCTTTGCTTTCTCCACACCCAACCATACGACATGGTAACTAACATCTAGCCCATAATCCCTCTTCAAAATAGTCACCACATCACACGGCCGAGTCAACGGCTTGTCCCTCACAATTTCGGATATGGTACTCGACACCAAATCCGAACTAACTCGCGGATTCTTCGATGTTCGGACATCCGTACCACAAGTATGCACGTCACTAAAACTCTTGATGTAGAAAAAATCATTTGCTCGTTGTGCTCTACAATGTATAGCCCACAAGCAGCCCCTCTCCTCCCGCATCGCGCACACAGCAGTAACTCTTGTTGTCTCGTTCTTCACGTATGTAAACTGAAACCCACATTGGATGGCATACTTACACAAAACGTCACGAAATTCTTGTGCACCTCCAATAAACCGTTGTCCCACATGCGTAATACCATTTGCCCAAGGGGCTGACAACAACACCTTCTCCTTATGGTGGCAAAATCTCCGTAGTGCATCAACTTCTTCCTCATACGCACCAATCCCAAACTACTTGACTGACCAATATCACTTTTCAACTAAACCACAACTTCTACATGTTGTACCCCCATTGATTTAGCAAGCAGTAACATGTTCTGAAATTCTTCCTCATTCTCCAAATCACACCTATTAATCCCAGGTAATTTACAAAACAATGAAATAGAACCAGCAGACAACTCCCCCCATTTTTCACACAAACAGTCCACCAAACGCGAATAACACAATGCGCGGGCAGCATTTATTACAGTGGTACTGCAACCATATGTACACACTAACATCATGAAGCTATCCATCTCCTGTAAAAAGAAAACAATACAACAATTAACAATAATCCAAACCGATATGAATATTCACATTGCGCGAAAATTAGCAGCATACAAGTGTTATTCAAGTGTTAAATTCAAAACCATCATTAAACAAGATGTGAATATTCACACCCACACAAAAGCCTCATTAAGCAAACATCAAAGTAATAGTGAAAACATCCACATTCTTCACATGATATGAACACGATGTAAACATTTACATTGACACATACTCTGAATTATAGAAGATCGACATTCATCACTAATCTCATGACCTCCCCTCCAAAGGACCACGATGTAAACATTCACATTGATCCATATACTCTCAATTATATCACTCACACAGAGCCTCATTAAACAAAACTTAAAGTAAAATGCAAACATCGACATCCTTCACGTAATACTAACACGATGTAAACATTCATATTGTTCCACATACTGTGAATTATAGAGGATCCACATTCATCACTAATCTGATGACATCCCCTCCACATGACCACGATGTAAACATTCACATTGATCTATATACTCACAATTATATCACTCAGACACAGCCTCATTAAACAAACATCAAAGTAAAATGCAAACATCCACATGCTTCACGTAATACTAACATGATGTAAACATTCACATTGTTCAATATACTCTGAATTACATCACTCACACAGGGCCTCATTATACATACATCAAAGTAAAAGGAATATTATAACATTCAACATATATCTGAATGACCTCCTCTCCAATGACCACGTATGATGGATGTAATTGAAAAAACAGAGCATCCAATCCATATCAATCCAAGAACAAAGGATCTGATCCATCCTACAAATCAAAACAAAAAGTGAACATCTATTCATAACTACAATGATACTAACCTTAATCATCCAATCCTACAGTTGTCCAAAACTCAAAAACAACTACTTCGAGGCAGTTATACTCCAGAAAATGACAGAACCGAACACCTTCAACTTCGTCCTCTTCACTTGAAAATCGCCATACCAGACTAGAACAGCAACAATGGCTAGAACAGCAACAATCAAACCCTAGGACATCAATGCCTCAGAACGATAGAACGACAGCATGCAAGGTAGAAACGTAACGATTTGAATTAGAAATATAGAAACTGCCAAAACTGAATACCGAAATCACAAGAACGTGTATTACGTATTAACACAGTGTATATATATATAAGGGCATAATAGTCCACGTATAAATATCAAATTTAAAAACTGGACTTTATGGAATAAGAAGAAAACTATATGGGACTCATTGGGATATAATTTTTCTTTGTGGACTTATTGGGATAAAACATCTCTAAATGGGATTTATCAATAAATTTCCCATTAATGGTTGTTTTGATTAACATGCTTATATGATTTATTTTATTTTATTTTATTATTTCAAAAATTCATAACTTTTAAAATACACATTCATTTTTACTAAAAATTATATTTTTTAAAAATAACTCGACGAAATCTATCAAACTTTCAATTGAATATAAAATTATGTAAAATCAAAAAAAAAATCACAATTTTTTTAAATTTCAAAAGTATGAATTTTTTTAGTTCTAAAATTTTACACTTTTGATTAATATTGGATAAATTATAAATATACCCCTTGAGATTTGTTTAAAATACAATTTGTTCTTTGTAGTTTTGAAAATTACATTTTGCCCTTTAAAATTTCTAATTTCATAACAAATAGTCCCTTTTTATTAATAAATCATTAAGCCAATTAACAGTTTTTAATGATATCAAATTTTTATTTTTATTAATAATTCAGTTAATTTTATCATTGTATAGGAGTGCAGTTAGAAATTTTTTTTTTTCTGTCTATTTTTTCAAATAAAAATTCTGATAATGGAGTATTTATAATTTTCTAAATCATTTTGGACAATCCATATTTTAATATTTGTAATTTATCCACAAATATTTTGTCATGAGACTCCTCTCCCTCCCCTCCCTCCCCTCCCTCCCAACCCAACCCAAAACACACACACACACACGTATATACTATTGTGAATTTTCTAATAAGTGTGAAAATTGTAAATGTGAATATTCATCTTTTCAATTAATAAAATATTATGAATTTTTAAAAAGTACGAACGTTAGTTTGAATAATCATACTTTTTAAAAAGTGGAAAACTCTCCTGCTATGTATTTTTGTAATTTATGTTATGTGTTTTGTGGTAATGTTGTTATATATTTTTGTAGTAATATTATATATTTTTTATTCAAACATTTTCTAACTAAAAAATGCTTAACTTTTTTCACAATAATGCATAGCATTACCACAAAATATGTGATTTCATTTCTAAACTACAAATCGTAGTAATTTTACCAAAAAAATACGTAACATTTATGTAATAACCCTCACCACTGATTACCGATTTCCTACCGAATACTGATAAACTGAGACTGCTTATGATAAGTAATGAATCAACTGAAATACTGAACTGACTGACTGGAATCTGGAACTGAATTGACTGAGTATATCTAATTAATTGCATATCTATCTGTTTGTCGTTTAATTATCTGTTTGTATGTTTATGTTTAAACTGTTAATTGAAGGCCTTGTCGGCGACCGAACCCGAAATCGATTAGTGTTTGGTGATCATCCTAATTTATGTGATTTTATGGTGTAATTATCTGAAAATTGATTTAGTACGATTAAATTAGATTAATTGTTGGTAATTTGCATCATTAGGCTTATTTACAATCATGCCATTGTTAGTGGGCCATTATACCAACATAGAGGGACTTAGTCTTGCATTTGATCAACACTTTCTTCAACCTATTTTGAGTGTATAACCAACCTTAGAGAGAGAGAGAACTTGAGGAGTTGATTTCATTTCAATTTTGCTTGTAAATTGCTTGGTAATTGAAGGAATTGGAACATGGGTTGCAAATTAAGCTTCCTCACCTTGTAATTGAAGCTCTAGGTAAGGAATTTAACCTCTCATTGTTGTGTTTAAGCTTGTTCATGCCTAGTTCTTGTATCCTTAGTGATTTGAGCCTTGAATTGGTCCATATATGTCAACTTGGAGCCTAGCTCATGCATGCATGCCTTTAATTTGAAGTTTTGAAGTTGTCCTTCATGAAATGGTACATGGATGTCCATAATTTTGCAATGGTCCATGTTTTCAACTTGTTTTTGGAACAATTGGCTCACTAGAGCATCAAATTGAAGCTTTGAAATGATTTGAATTCATGCATGCTTGCATGTTCATGAAAATGGGTTTGAAACTTGGATTTAATTGACTCACCCTTGGGCTTTAAATTCACAAATTGAGCTTTGAAACTTGTTGTATATTGAGTTTAGATGTGTTTTCCAGAATTTGGGCCCAAGAGGTCGAGTTTAGAGCTGTAGAATGCTTGGTTTGAGCTTGGGAGGCAAATCTAAAAATTCCAGATTTGGCTTCTTCGCTCGAGCGAAGGATTCTACACTCGAGCGACCATCGTTTACTCTTAGCTGCGCTCGAGCGACGGAATGGTGGCTCGAGCGTAAATTTCAAGCTCTCAGAATCTTGGTGCGCGCAGGCGTACGCCCAAGCGGAGGGACCTACGCTCGAGTGAAGAGCTGTGTCTCACGCTCGAGCAAGCATCGAGCGTAAAAACTCAGCATCCAGAACTTTTGCATTTTTACAGACCGCTCGAGCGAAGGATTACTCGCTCGAGCGAACCCTTTGTTTTGGCAAGCTCGCTTGAGCGAAGGAATCCTCGCTCGAGCGAGACTCCTGTTTTCAGCAAATTTTGTAAAGTGTTTTCTAAGTGCATCTTTGCATCCTCATCCCATCCTAGGCATTCTTAGGCCTAGTTTAAGGCATCTTAAAGAGGATATAGATGTAGAACACACCAAGGCAAATTTAGGGATTAAGTTGTTATCTTTCCCAACTGTGAAACTTAGTGTGTGTTCGATCTGTTAACTGTATAGGGCTGGCATTCCGAGGAGACGCTCTAGCTTACTGTAGCCCAGAACTCTGTGAGTAACAATTGTGTAAAGATATGTTCAAAATGATTATTTTTTGAATACTGAACTGAACTGTTTACTGAACTGATATTGTTTACTGAATGAATGTATGTCCTAGATTCTGAATTGTATTGCGGCATCCTTAGCACCTACTGTTTATTGTTACTGTTACAGAGATCTCTGTCGGTTCCCTCGTGGAACCACTACTGTTTACTGATTGATGGCCATCATTACTGTTCGGTCTTTAAGACCTACTGCTTACTGTACTGTTACGCTGATAGATGTACCACATATGACTGATTGACTGAAAGACTGAAATACTGATTTAACGAACTGTTTTCATTACCGTAAGGACATTCATTCTAAACCTCTTTACGCATTGTGTTATTCACTGGGCTTTAGTTCACTGCTCATATATATATGTAGGTGTACAGGCACCGGACCAATGCTAGAAGCGTCGGGGTAAACTCCAGTTTTGTCAAGCCAACCACTGTGCCTCACTGCGAGGTTCCGAGCCTGCCAAGCTAAGGCTTAGGGGTGTTTAGTTTTCCCTCTCCTGTACTGTTTTGTTTACTGTATAGACTAAACGTTTGCACTGTACTGTTTATCAGGGATTAAGTCCCCGTTCTGACTGGTTGTATATTATATGCATATTGTTTTGTATTGTTCTGTACAAATGTATGAAAAATCTTTTTGGCATACAGACTGTCACAGCTCATTGGACATTGTTTATTTACTGTATTGGCTTCCGCCAAGCCCCTATACTCTGTATTATCGTATTACTGTTAAGCAGGCCTTCAGTAATCTAGGATTACTGGCCGGTTACGGTGCTAAACCCATAGGGGCGGGTTTGGGTCGTGATAGAGTGGTATCAGAGCGATACTTACCCACGAGTTATATCGCACACACGTGTCCAAATGAGCTATAGGATGTCCTAGAAAAGTGATTAGGGCATTGCATGAACATGAAAAGTGTGTGGTTATGACATGACTGAATGTATGCTAATGTGATAAACTGTTTAAGTATGCAACTGTTTATGTTCATAATTGTTATACCTGCTTATAGTGAAATGGATAATGCAAATGAATCTGAGTCCTCATCCACGGAGACAAGAATGGCAAGAATGGAAAGGATGATGGAACTGATAACTGCAAGGTTAGAGCAACAACAGAATCAACAGCCCCCACCTCCTCCTCCGGTACAGCCGGAACCGAATGTGAATGTGAATGATGGGGACATAATTGCTCTCACCCATAAGTTCAGCAAGATGAAACCGCCATCCTTTCAGGGAGGCCTTGAACCGTTAAAAGCTGAAGCTTGGGTACTTGAGACTGAAAAGTTATTTGAGGTGTTTCCGTGCTCGGAGGCAAATAAAGTATTGTTAGCTACCTTCACCTTGCAAGAAGAGGCCAGAAGGTGGTGGATGCTGGTCCGTAACACCAACACTGTAGTGACTTGGGCTCAGTTTAAGGAGTCCTTCTTTGAAAAGTATTTTCCCCAGTGTGTCAGGGACAGAAAAGTAACTGAATTTGAACAACTGAGATAGGCACAATGTCCGTTGCTGAATATGAGACAAAGTTCACCGAGCTTGCTAGATATGCAACCACATATGGTGGACACTGACTACAAGAAGGCCAGAAAATTTGAAGGTGGCCTTAATGTTGCAATACTCGACAGAATAAGTGTTTTAAAGCTACCGACCTATATAGGTGTTCTTGACCGAGCATTGATGGCTGAGTCGAACATCGAAGCAATGAAACAATCTGAATCACCAGCGTCTGAATGGCGTGGTAAAAGGCAGGGTTTCAAGTTCAAGAAAGGCAAGCATAACCCATCAAATAAGAAACAGAATACGGGGTCAACGACTAGCCCCGGCCAAGGGAGCGGTTTCATTCCATCTTGTTCTGAATGTGGCAGGAAGCACAAAGGGGCTTGTTACAAAATATCTGGAGCCTGTTACAGGTGTGGCAAGGTGGGCCACATGGTTAAAGACTGCCCCTCTGCTCCGCAGGTCAGTAGTAAAGCTGCACTAAGCGCAACAGCATCAACTGTAGCACCAAAGCCTAACCCCAAAGCTACCGGGAAAGAGCCTATAAGGCAGGACCGAGTGTTCGCCCTAGTACCGGGAGACGTGCAAAATACTGAAACTGTTGTGTCAGGTACCCTCTCTATTTGTGCTCAAAATGCATATGTACTGATTGATTCGGGGTCTACACACCAATATGTATTGCATGCTTTTTCACGGAAATTGAGTAGACCCTTAGAACCCATGAATTATCTGTTAGCTGTATCATCACCTAGGGGATCCATGACATGTGCTTATATGTATCCTGCTTGTGAATATTGTTGGGGATATGCATTGTTTATTGATTTACTGCCATTGAACATTGATCATTTGATGTAATATTGGGGATGGACTGGTTACAAAAATATCATGCTACCATTGACTGTGTAAAGCAAGTTGTTTTCCGTCCACCTGGTTACCCGAATTTGTGTTTAATGGGGTTGGAGTAGTACCTCCTCCGTATTTGATTTCTTCTGTGAAAGCTGTTAAATTGATTAAAAGGGTGTAAAGGATATCTGTGTTCTGTACTGACTGTATCTACTGATGATAATGTTAAAACTGATGTGAACTGTATTCCTATAGTCAGAGAATTCCCAGATGTATTTCCAGATGATCTGCCAGGGGATTTGATTGACAGGGAGATTGAGTTCACCGTTGATGTGATTCCGGGTACACAGCCAATATCTAAAGCTCCTACAGAATGGCTCCGACTGAACTGAAGAATTGAAAGTACAATTGCAAGAACTGTTAGACAAGAAGTTTATCAGGCCAGTACTTCACCGTGGGGCGCACCGGTTTTGTTTGTAAAGAAGAAAGACGGCTCACTGAGACTGTGTATTGATTACCGTGAATTGAACAAGGTAACTGTGAAAAATAAATACCCATTGCCGCGTATTGATGATTTATTTGATCAGTTACAGGGTGCTCAAGTGTTTTCCAAGATTGATCTCAGATCGGGTACCATCAACTGAAAGTTAAACCAGAAGACATTGATAAAACTGCTTTTAGAACGAGGTATGGACATTACGAATTTTTAGTTATGCCTTTTGGAGTTACCAATGCACCTGCAACATTTATGAACCTCATGAATAGAATCTTTAAACCGTTCCTCGATGACTTTATTGTGGTATTCATTGATGACATATTGATTTACTGCAAAAGTATAGAAGAGCATGAACATCATCTGAGACTTGCCCTGCAGACCCTAAGAGAATAGAAACTGTATGCTAAACTGTCTAAATGTGAGTTTTGGCTTGATCATGTTATGTTTTTGGGGCATGTTGTTAGCAAAGATGGAATTTCTGTTGATCCGCAGAAAATTGAAGCTGTAGTGAACTGGCCTAGACCAACAAATGTGACAGAAGTCCGAAGTTTTTTGGGATTGGCTGGATATTACAGAAGATTTGTCAAAGATTTCTCCAAAATTGCCTTACTATTGACTCAACTGACACAGAAGGGGATATCATTTGACTGGACTGACCAAAGGGAATCAGCGTTCCAAGAGTTGAAAACTCGATTGGTGACTGCACCGGTTCTTACCTTACCTTCAGGTACGGATGGTTATACTGTATTTAGTGATGCTTCTCATAAGGGTTTGGGGTGTGTTTTAATGCAGAATGGGAGAGTTATTGCTTATGCTTCCCGACAACTGAGACCACATGAAAAGAACTACCCAACCCATGATCTGGAACTTGCTGCAGTAGTTTGCACTGAAAATCTGGCGTCACTATTGTATGGGGCAACATGTGAAGTATATACCGACCACAAGAGTCTGAAATATTTCTTCACCAGAAAGAACTGAACATGAGACAGCGGAGATGGCTAGAACTGATTAAAGATTATGACCTACAGATTCTGTATCATCCGGGAAAAGCCAACACGTTGCCGATGCACTGAGCCGGAAATCGATTGAATTTAGCTTGTTTGCTCACTGGACAGAAAGAGTTGCTTTGTGACCTTGAAAAATCTGAAATTGAAGTTGTTTTGAGAGAACAAGGTGGAACAATAGCTGCTATTTCTGCTCAACCGGCTGATTGAGAAATTAAAGAGAAAACAAACAGGATGACTTCTTGAAGAAGATCATCGAAGAAAGGGAATCTAAACCGAGACCGGGTTCAAATTTGAAAACAATGTACTGAAATTTCAAGAAAGACTGTGTGTACCGAATGATCCTGATTGAAAAGAAGAGTTCTGCAAGAGGGCCACAATTCAAAATTTTCTATCCACCCAGGGAATACGAAAATGTACCAAGATCTGAAACAGAACTTTTGGTGGCCGGGAATGAAGAAAGAAATTGCCGACTTTGTGTCAAAATGTCTTCATTGCCAACAAGTCAAAGCGGAACATCAGCGACCCGCAGGCTTACTGCAACCCTTACCCATACCGGAGTGGAAATGGGAGCATATCACGATGGATTTTATCGTTGGATTGCCTCGCTCTAGAAAAGGTATGGATTCAATTTGGGTTATTGTTGATAGACTGACCAAATCTGCTCACTTCTTACCTGTCAAGACAATTTATAATGCGGACAAGTTGGCTGTAATTTATATTGATGAAATTGTTAGACTGCATGGAGTGCCTGTATCCATTGTTTCTGACAGGGATTCGAAGTTTACATCGAGGTTTTGGCAAAGCCTACAGACTGCATTGGGTACTGAATTGAGACTGAGTAGTGCCTATCATCCTCAGACAGATGGACAGTCAGAAAGGACCATCCAGACTCTGGAGGATTTATTGAGAATGTGTGTCCTTGATTTTCAGGGAAACTGGGAAAGTCATTTGCCATTGGCTGAATTCGCCTACAAAACAGCTTTCATTCAAGTATTGGTATGGCGCCTTTCGAGGCATTGTATGGCAGAAAATGTAGATCTCCGATTTGCTGGGCAGAAGTTGGAGATGGGCCTTTGCTTGGGCCCGAGATTGTATATGAAACGACTGAGAAGTGAAACTGATACAACAGAGACTGAAAACTGCAAAGCAGACAGAAAAGTTATGCAGATGTCAGAAGACGGGACAGAGAGTATGAAGTGGGTGATCACGTTTTTGTGAAAGTGACAATGAAAGGCCAGACTCGTTTTGGAGTCAAAGGCAAGTTAGCGCCGAGATATGTCGGGCCGTATGAGATTATTGAGAAAATCAATCCGGTGGCGTATCAAGTTGCGCTTCCTCCTGAAATGGAGCATATGCATAACGTCTTCCACATTTCGATGTTGAGAGATTATCTCCGGGATCCTTTCCATGTGATTGAGCCTACTCGGGTAGTGTTGAGTGATGACTACACTTACGAGGAACGGCCTATACAGATTGTAAACAGACGGATCAAGAAACTGAGAAACAAAGAGATCCCGTTAGTGAAAGTTGACTGGCAAAACCATGGTGGCGTGTATGCCACTTGGGAAAGGGAAGATGACATGGCTAAAGATATCCTGAACTGTTTCCACTGAATCCTGTTTTCTTCCAGAATGAAGGTAACTCGAGTTTAGAGGACTAAACTCTTTTTAAGGAGGGGAGACTGTAATAACCCTCACCACTGATACCGATTTTACCGATACTGATAAACTGAATGATTATGAAAGTAATGAATCAACTGAAATACTGAACTGACTGACTGAATCTGAACTGAATTGACTGAGTATATCTAATTAATTGCATTCTATCTGTTTGTCGTTTAATTATCTGTTTGTATGTTTATGTTTAAACTGTTAATTGAAGGCCTTATCGCGGCCGAACCCGAAATCGATTAGTGTTTGTGATCATCTAATTTATGTGATTTTATGGTGTAATTATCTGAAAATTGATTTAGTACGATTAAATTAGATTAATTGTTGGTAATTGCATCATTGGCTTATTTACAATCATGCCATTGTTAGTGGGCCATTATACACATAGAGGACTTAGTCTTGCATTTGATCAACACTTTCTTCAACCTATTTTGAGTGTATAACCGACCTTAGAGAGAGAGAGAACTTGAGGAGTTGATTTCATTTCAATTTTGCTTGTAAATTGCTTGGTAATTGAAGGAATTGGAACATGGGTTGCAAATTAAGCTTCCTTATCTTGTAATTGAAGCTCTAGGTAAGGAATTTAACCTCTCATTGTTGTGTTTAAGCTTGTTCATGCCTAGTTCTTGTATTCTTAGTGATTTGAGCCTTGAATTGGTCCATATATGTCAAATTGGAGCCTTGCTCATGCATGCATGCCTTTAATTTGAAGTTTTGAAGTTGTCCTTCATGAAATGGTACATGCATGTCCATAATTTTGCAATGGTCCATGTTTTCAACTTGTTTTTGGAACAATTGGCTCACTAGAGCATCAAATTGAAGCTTTGAAATGATTTGAATTCATGCATGTTTGCATGTTCTTCATGTTCATGAAAATGGGTTTGAAACTTGGATTTAATTGACTCACCCTTGGGCTTTAAATTCACAAATTGAGCTTTGAAACTTGTTGTATATTGAGTTTAGATGTGTTTTCCAGAATTTGGGCCCAAGAGGTCGAGTTTAGAGCTGTAGAATGCTTGGTTTGAGCTTGGGAGGCAAATCTGGAAATTCCAGATTTGGCTTCTTCGCTCGAGCGAAGGATTCTACGCTCGAGCGAAGGATTCTATGCTCGAGCGACCATCGTTTACTCTGAGCTACGCTCGAGCGACGGAATGGTGGCTCGAGCGTAAATTTCAAGCTCTCAGAATCTTGGTGCGCGCAGGCGTACGCTCGAGCGGAGGGACCTACGCTCGAGCGAAGAGCTGTGTCTCACGCTCGAGCGAGCATCGAGCGTAAAAACTCAGCATCCAGAACTTTTGCATTTTTACAGACCGCTCGAGCGAAGGATTACTCCCTCGAGCGAACTCTTTGTTTTGGCAAGCTCACTCGAGCGAAGGAATCCTCGCTCAAGCGAGACCCCTGTTTTCAGCAAATTTTGTAAAGTGTTTTCTAAGTGCATCTTTGCATCCTCATCCCATCCTAGGCATTCTTAGGCCTAGTTTAAGGCATCTTAAAGAGGATATGGATGTAGAACACACCAAGGCAAATTTAGGGATTAAGTTATTATCTTTCCCAACTGTGAAACTTAGTGTGTGTTCAATCTGTTAACTGTATAGGGTTGGCATTCCGAGGAGACGCTCTAGCTTACTGTAGCCCAGAACTCTGTGAGTAACAATTGTGTAAAGATATGTTCAAAATGATTATTTCTAATACTGAACTGAACTGTTTACTGAACTGATATTGTTTACTGAATGAATGTATGTCCTATATTCTGAACTGTACGGCATCCTTAGCACCTACTGTTTACTGTTACTGTTACAGAGATCTCTGTCGGTTCCCTCGTGGAACCACTACTGTTTACTGATTGATGGCCATCATTACTGTTCGGTCTTTAAGACCTACTGCTTACTGTACTGTTACGCTGATGGATGTACCACATATGACTGATTGACTGAAAGACTGAAATACTGATTTAATGAACTGTTTTCATTACGTAAGGACATTCATTCTAAACCTCTTTACGCATTGTGTTATTCACTGGGCTTTAGCTCACTGCTCATATATATATGTAGGTGTACAGGCACCGGACCAATGCTAGAAGCGTCGGGGTAAACTCCAGTTTTGTCAAGCCAACCACTGTGCCTCACTGCGAGGTTCCGAGCCTGCCAAGCTAAGGCTTAGGGGTGTTTAGTTTTCCCTCTCCTGTACTATTTTGTTTACTGTATAGACTGAACGTTTGCACTGTACTGTTTATCAGGGATTAAGTCCCCGTTCTGACTGGTTGTATATTTTATGCATACTGTTTTGTACTGTTCTGTATAAATGTAAGAAAAATCTTTTTGGCATACAGACTGTCACAGCTCATTGGACATTGTTTATTTACTGTATTGGCTTCCGCCAAGCCCCTATACTCTGTATTATCGTATTACTGTTAAGCAGGCCTTCGGTAATCTAGGATTACTGGCCGGTTACGGTGCTAAACCCATAGGGGCGGGTTTGGGTCGTGACAATTTGTCACATGTAGCATATTTTTTTTACAAAAGTACGTAACAAATGGTGCATATGGTACACATTTTTTTAGGGCTGTGTACCATAACATTACCCTTAAAAATAAGTGCTGCTATTAGCACTCTATCAATTATTTTGGATCCCTTATTTTTTAGTTTTTTTTAATTACAATAATAACCTCAAATGAAATTACTAAAAAGATATCAATAATTTTGAGACACCCCATCTCACAATTAAGCCCATATACTCACCACCATCCATCTTTCCCAAATCTCACCTTCAAAACCTAACCTCCCTCAAAACCTTGAAAATCCTTTGGGGGTTAATATTCTGATGGCAACGGCGGCAGCCATTTGATTAAATATACTTCTCCAGTAATAATAATGATTGAAAGTTTTTCTAGCAATCATAACTCTATAAAACGAGAGGAGTACAACAATAAAAGCTTAGAAGAGGTTCCTAGCTTTGATGGTGTTCTTAACTTAGAGGAGATTGACCTTGTAAGAGTAAGTTTCTTGAAAAAAAAATGACAAAAATAATAAAAATTATTCATCATTTTTTCAGAATTGAACTCCTAAACATATGACTGAAATTCGGAAACACAAGTCCAAACATTGTTTATTTGTTCAGGAACATGTCACCAAACATTTCTTATTTGTTTGGGAACAGATAATCGAAACAGCAGCAGAAGTTGGCAAATAAAATAGGTCGGACCACCCTTGGGTGGTTGACTGGCCGATCGACTGGGGTGTGAAATCCTACCTAGTTTTGCTCACACAGAGATCATACAAATACAGTGAGGCCATGGATGAATGACAGAAAACCAACTAGAAAAGTATGAAAGTGGATTGTGTTGTGTGTATAGAAAGAGGTAATATAAAATAAAAAAAAATCAAATAGATTGACAAATCTCGTAATGCTGTGTAGAGAAAAACTTCTCGATCACATAAATTTTTTTCACTAGTTTTGAGAGGTTCCATCGTCTTAGGTTTCGAGTTTTGCGGGGAGAGGCTTTTTGGAGTATGGAGGTGTGCATTTAAATGGGTAGAATATTTTTACAAAGATAATTTTGATATTATTTGAGGGAAAAAAAGAAATTTTAAGGGTTTTACAATTTATAAGTGGCGATCCAAAAAAATGGAAGAATCCAAAACAATTGATGAAGTATTGATAGCAGCACTTTAAAAAATATTCACACTTTTTGAAAATTTATATTACGTAAAATGAAAATTAAAAATTAGTGTGAATATTCATACTTTTTTAAGATTTCAAAATATATGTATTTTTTTTTTTGTTTATGAGAAAGTTTGAATATCCATTTTTTTAGTCACTCTTATAATTTTCACATTTACCAAACATTTATACTACTGTATTCCGATTTACACCGATTCAACCATTATATATATATATATATATATGTGCGCGCGCGCATAGAGAGAGGGATAAAGAATCTAAATAAAAAAAAATGTGAAAAATCATCATTTTTAATTGAATAATTTTTTATTTTTAAAATAAAAAAGTATGTGTTCACACTTTTTATTGGATATTTAGACCTTGTTTGGGGTACCTTAAAAAAGTTAAAAGGTCAAAAAGTTACTATCCTATTTAAGTTACATCATCTTATTTAAGTCACATCACTTCTCTACCACATCACTTCAAACCCAACCTATCTTTTATAAAAAATCAAAAAGTACACTTATTTAGATCATCCCAAACTACCCCCTAATTTTCAGATAAAAAAAGGTTGAAGTTGACATTTTTAATTGAATGACTTAAAGATGTATAGTTTTTAAAAACGTCAAGTTTTTACATTTACAATTTTTGTGTTATAGATTTAATAATCACACTAACAACTTTAAGCTTCCAAAAATTTATATATATTTTTTATTTATGAAAAGTGTGGATATTCACATTTCCAAACACTATTACATCGTTAAACTATTTAATTTCAAATAATCTTGGATATTTTTTTTACTGTTGACTTCTTTGAATTTCAAACATCCCCAAATTAGTGTCTTCTTATCCAAACTAATTTTGTTTCCCTAAATTAATGCATTCCTATTCAAAAAAAAAAAAAAAGAGAGAGAGAGAAGATTTTATCCCATTTACAATTTTAATTTTTAAATCTATTTCAGTATCTATCTTTATGCTTTTTATATTCATTTACGCAATTAGTAGCTATAAAATTATTTTGTATCACACAAAACTTGATGGGTTATAAGAATTTTCATGTACTAAATGAGATTTCCTAATAAATGCCACATAATTTACATAAGCATTCTAAAAGAATGATTTCATAAATCTAAAAAGTGTTTTGCAATTATTGTCTAAAATTTTGGACTAGTTACTAGAAAAATAGTATATAATTGATCAGACTTTTATTTTTATTTTTTTTGGGGGTCATTTTTTGATTGATATAATCTAGTCTAGTAATTAAGTAGTATACATGTGAGGACCCGCTCCCAGTAATAAAGCATTAAGCATCGCGATGGGCTAGTAAAGTGGTTATTTAAGGCCGATTACAGAACAAATTGTAATAACCCTCACCACTGTTTACCGATAAACTACCGATTACTGCTAAACTGAGACTGATTATGATTGATAACTGAAGTACTTGAAATACTGAACTGACTGACGGAAATCTGAAACTGAATTGATTAAGTATATCTATTATATTGCATTTCTATCTGTTTCCTGTTTAGTTATCTGTTCATGTTTCTATGTTTAAACTGTAAATTGAAGGCCTTACCGACGGCCGAACCAAGAATTGATTAGTGTTTCGTGACCACTAGGATTTATGTGATTTTATGGCATATTTATCTGAAATTTGATTTGGTATGATTAAATTAAATTAAAATGGGTTAAATTGCATTGTTGACTTAATTACCGTATTGCCATGTGAGTGGGCCACTACACCAAACCTTGTCTAAGACTTAGTCTTGCATTACACAACTCTTCCTCAGCCATTTTGAGAGCATAACCGATCTAGAGAGAGAGAGAGAATGAGAGAATTGATGTGTTCTTGGGGGATTTGCTTGGAATCTTGAGGATATTGTAGAAAACTTGCAACATTGAGCCTCTATACCTCTAATCCAAGACTAAGGTAGGAAATTCAACCACTTAATTGTGTGTTTAAGTTGATTCTTGCATGTTTCATGTTAATTTGAAGAATTGAGCCTAGAATTGGTTTAAATTGTTGCATTAGAAGCTTAATCTTTGTATGCATGGCATACTCTTGCAGTTTTGAGCTTGTTCTTCATAAACTTGCCACATGCATGTCTATGTTTTGAGAATAGACCATGATTTCATCTTGTTTTGAAAAGAATTGGCTCATTAGAGCATGTTTTGAAGCTTGAAAGTTGTTTAAAGTTCATGCATGTTCATTTGAGATCATGTTCTTGAAAAATTGGTTTGAAATGAGTTTAATCAAACTACCCTTAGGCTTTGATTTTACAATTGAGCTTTGAATCATGTTAAACTATGAGTTTTGAAGAGTTTTCTGGAAAATTAGCCCAAGAGGTTTGGTTTTGATGCATTAAAACTTGAATTTGAGCTTGAGGTTCAAATCTGGGAATTCCAGATTTTGAACTCACGCTCGAGTGGGGAAAGTAGCGCTCGAGCGGGAAATTCCTGCTCCCAGCATTTTGTTATGTTTTACAGACCGCTCGAGCGGGGAAACATGCGCTCGAGCGGGACCTTGTGTCTTACGCTCGAGCGGGTGTCGAGCGCCCAATCGAGCGTGATTTTCACGCATCCAGTACTTTTGACTGTTTTACAGTACGCTCGAGCGGAAGAAGTGACGCACGAGTGGGAACCTTTATCTGCATATCCGCTCGAGCGGGGAAGTCCACACTCGAGCGAGACTTGTTTTTCTGAAAATTCTGAAAATGCTTTTAAAAGTGCATCTTTGCATCCTCATTCCATCCTAGGCATTCTTAGGTCTAGTTTAAGGCATCTTAATGAGAATATAGATGTAGAGCACACCGAGGCTAATTAAGGATTAAGTTATTATCTTTTCCAACTATATAGCTTAGTGTGTGTGTTCGTTCTGTAAACTGTGTAGGGTTGGCATCTGGGGACGCGCTCTAGCCTAATTGTAGCCCAGAACTCTATGAGTAACAATTGTGTAAAGATATGTTCAACTGTGAATATTTCTGACTATTTAACTGAATTGTTTTCTGAACTGATACTGTTAATCGAATGAATGTATGTCCTATATTCTGAACTGTATTGTGGCATCCTTAGCAACTACTGTTTACTGTTACTGTTACAGAGATCTCTGTCGGTTCCCTTGTTGGAACCGCTACTGTTTACTGACTGATGGCCATTATTTACTGTTCGGTCTTTAAGACCTACTGTTTACTGTACTACTATGCTAATAGATGTACCACATATGATTGTTATGACTGAATGACTGCTATACTGATTTAATGAATTGTTTTCATTACTGTAAGGACATTCATTCTAAACCTCTTTACGCATTATGTTATTTACTGGGCTTTAGCTCACTGTTTATATATATATATGCAGGTGTTCAAGCACCAGAACGGAGCTAGGAGCGTGGGTTAGACTCCCCTTTTTGTCAAGCCAACCACTGTGTCTCACTGCGAGGTTCCGAGCCTGCCAAGTTATGGCTTAGGGGTGTTTTTATCTCCCCTGTTTGTCTCTGTGTCTGTTTTGTATAACTGTGTAGACTGATAGCACTGTACTGTACTGTACTGTTAATAGGAATTAGGTCCCTGTCCTGGACGATTGTAAATATTGTGCATACTGTTTTGTCACTGACTGCATATATGTATGAAAAGTCTTTTTGCATACAGATTGTCGCAGCTCATTGGACATTGTTTATTTACTATATTAGCTTCCGCCATGCCTCTGTACTCTGTTACACTGTATTACTGTTAAGCAGCCCTTCAGTAATCTCGGATTACTGGCCGGTTACGGTGCTAAACCCATAGGGGCGGGTTTGGGTCGTGACACAAATCAATTAAATAAGCGGACACGAAAATAGTTATTTAAGTAGGGTACAAAAATATACATCGGAACTTCCATTCACTGATATAACAAAAAGGCCACCAGGCCAATGTCTACATAATAATGAATTGAAGTTGTATGAAAATATATTTATAAATATTACAAAAGTGCATGGTGTCACTATTTGATAGCCTCGTTCTTGAATGAGCTGTATGCTCCGCTTCCAATCATTTTCTTTTGAAAATTATTAAACAATTATAAGTATATTGCAAAGTGAGAAGTATTATACTGAGAATATAAAGGTCATAAAAGTACAATGGATAAGCATTTATGCTACATTTATCGAATGACAAACATTTGAGACAAAATAGATATGTTACTCGTGTCCACTTCAGATAATAAATTTGTATTTCAAAAATCATATATAAATAATATCATACAGAATATATAATCATAGACACAAGTAGTTCATATTAGAGGGTCATACTAACAGTGACGGTAGATCAGAGGGTCACATTAACAATAACGGCATATCAGAAAGTCACTTTATCAATAGTGACAATAAATTAGTCAGACAATGAATCCATGACAAACAAAAAGCTACCAAAACAGTGACTTCTATCATGTATTTACTGTCCTGAAGAGGCTCAAGACTATCAGAGGGCCACATTAACTAACGTGACTTTCAATAAATATTGAAGTCCCCCAAAGGCACAGGACCTCTGTGGTGGTACTTACAAAAGTATTTGTTTAGATGACCATTTATCAAAGCATTGTTAAATTCACGTTTAGGAAACAAATATACCCATGAATTTTACATTTTAGAGAATAAAAGGCTAATCCTATCAATCAATATCATTTGAAATATAGTAACAGAGCTATAAATCAGATATATATTTGAAATAATAACAGAGTCTGCAAAACATGATTTAATATAAAATAGTTTAGGGTAGGTTAAGGTATAATACAACTCACCTTAATCTGATTATCCCTCAATATTTTCAGTGTTTGAACTCACATCTTCCCCACTAATTCTATACATATTACTAATAATAGATTTAGTAGTTGTTGATGCTAAACTCATTGTTTATTAATGTTTTCAAAAACTAGATTTTCGTTCTAGGCGGTCAACCAGGTTAACTACCTGGTCAACCGAATAATGTTGTCCGAGAACTTTGGCTAGGCAAATATCCCTCTTCTGAATTCGATTTCTAGCAATTTTATATCTAAATCGATGTTTTAAGTTTTTAGACTCCGAACTAAATTAATTATGCATTAGGACCAGACCAATCCAACCCATTTAAAACCACGATTATATTATATTAAAAATAACCAAATCAATTAATAATTAATAATTAAAATAAACAAGTTTTTAACATTTAAACATAAGACAAACAAAGGACAAATATTGTTTAATGCAAACCAATACAAATTATTAATTCAACTTAAGTTTAAATATAATCCATACAAATTAAATCTATTAATACAACCAATACAAATTAAATAAAAAGATAGACTCAAACTTCTAATACTTCCTTCGTTTACCTAGTAGTTCTTGTATATGAAAAATTATTAGATGTAACCAAGTCTATTGTAATAGAGCAATAATGTGAAGATATGTCAATATAATAAATAATACTTTAATATATAAAGGGATGAGGGCGGGTAGTGTTGACACTTTTTGTCTCATATTTTGGATTTCCTAAAATATCCTAGTAGTTCTTGTATATGAAAAATTATTAGATGTAATCAAGTCTATTGTAATAGAGCAAAAATGTTAAGATATGTCAATATGAATAATATTTTAATATATAAAGGGATGAGTGCTAGGGTGCCTCTATTTACACATCTTAATGTATCTCAAGGCAAACCATTTCTAAAAGCACACCTCTAATAATTTGATAAATATATATTTTACTCATGACACACCACAAATTTACATATTTATCCTCACTCACACACCCATCCACAACAATACACACACAAACTCCCATATTTACCCTCACTCACTCACACACCCCCACACACCAACCTTCTTCCATCTTTCCCCCTTCATTCTCAGTTTCAACCTGTGAACACTGTGTTGGTGCTCAACACAGAGTCCTTCAAAGCAATGCACCCTTCTGATGAACCCATAACGGGTTCAAATTGTGACTCATCTTCTCCTCCTTCAACCTCAGTCTTCTCCGAAATACGGATACCAGGAACCCTAACAGAACCCAAAACTCCATCATCTTCCTCCTCCTCAGAGCCCACAGAATCATCGTCGCTGTCTCTCAACAACATGGCAATCGGGACACCCTATTTTCTGAGTGGTTCATCAACATATTCCTCCTCCTCCTCTTCTTCCATGGTTATTTCCAAGGTTTCTTCATCTGGGTCAGTCACAAAAGGCCTAGAAACAACACAATCCTCAACAACCCTACTCTCTTCTAGGGTTTCATCATCTGGGTCTGTATCAAATAGCTTCTCCGAAGCCGTATCAAACCCATCTTCACCACTCACAAACCCATCAGACTAGAACGCATTGTCACTTTCATAGCTACTGCTATAATTTTCTTGACCGTTGGTTGATAAAGAGAATTCAAAATCAGAATCAACAGTAGGAGGAGCTCTGATTGGGAGAGAAGAAAAAGAAGAAGAACCTGGTGATGAGATGGAAAGAGAGAGCTTTGGTTTTGGGTACAGCTCAGCTGGTGATGGGGTCGCTTGTGTTGCAGAAAGAGGGACACCACAGAGCTTTGAGTCCATGGAGGTTTCTTTACTTTTTCTTTTTCTTCTTCTTTTCTTTTCTCTAGAAGCAAACAGGCAGAGATGCCAAAGCAAAAGTGGGAGGAACGAAAAGATGAAGAGGGAAAGTGGGAGTGTATCATAATTTGTCCTTTATAGTCATTTTATTTAAGGTTAAAATTGTAATAAAAAATAAATTAATTAAGGGAGCTTTTTTGATAAATCCACTTTCTAAGAGTTTTATTCTATCCAACCCATATTCTTTTTAACTATTCCATTAGGTCCTATTTGAGATAAGAAGACCAAAATACCCCTTTTATCTACTTATGTTCCATTTAATTCACATTATTTTCTTATATTTCAATAAGTCATATAGGTGACATAATTACCAAAATACCCCTAATGTGAATGTTCACACCGTCAATGTGAATGTTCATCTTGTCAATGTGTAGGGGCCTGGCCCATGTCGATCCTCGTGGGTGCTCGGAAAAATTCGAGTCGGGCCGGGGCGAGCCTGCCCATTGACAATGTGAATATTCACATTGACATGTTAACATTCACATTAATAGGAGTATAAAATTGGCCCGCGTCCCGTGGCGGCGCGAAACCCGCCCGCGGCCCATGGGCGGCCGGGGGCGGGCCCGGTTCGGCCCGTTGACAATGTGAATATTCATATTAACATATTAACATTCACATTGATAAGCGTATAAAATTGGCCCGCGGCCCATGGGCGGCCAAAAGCCCGGCCGCGGCCGGGCCCGGCCCGGCCCGTTGACAATGTGAATATTCACATTGACATGTTAACATTCACATTGATAGGAGTGTAAAATTAGCTCGTGCCTCGTGGCTGCCCGAAACACGCCCACGGCCCGTGGGCGACCCGGGGCGGGCCTGACCCGGCCTGTTGACAATGTGAATATTCATATTGACATGTTAACATTCACATTGATAAGAGTATAAAATTGGCCAGCGGTCCAAGGCTGGCCCGTTGACAATGTGAATATTCACATTGACATGTTAACATTCACATTGATAGGAGTGTAAAATTAGCCCGTGTCTTGCGGCTGTCCGAAACCCGCACCATGGCCCGTGGGAGGCTTGGGGCGAGCCTGGCCATTTTTTTTTAATTCTTTTAAATTTTTTCTACCAAAATTTTATTATTTTCCACAAAAAAAGACACTAGGCCTCGGTGCGGGCTGGGCCTCGGACAGAGCCTTGAATGGGCCTTAACCAGGCCGATGGGCCGAGCCGGGCCGGGCTTCAAAGTGATGGCCCAGGCCCTAGCCTAGGGTCTCGGATTAGGCTCGAGCCTGGGCCCAAACGAGCCTATCTCGGGCCGACCCACGGGCTAAAAAATTAGGCCCAGGCCCTAGCCTTGGCACAAGGATATTCGGGCTTTGGATGGGCCGATGGATCGAGCCTCGGGTCGGGCCGGTGGGCCTGGGCCTAGCCTCGAGCTTAGGTCGGGCTTGGGTGGGCCTGGCCATTTTTTTTTAATTCTTTTTAATTTTTTCTACCAAAATTTTATTATTTTTCACAAAAAAATACATTGCGCCTCGGGCGGGCTGGGCCTTGGATCGAGCCTTGAATGGGCTTTAAGAGGGCCGATGAGCCGGGTCGGGCTTCAAAGTGATGACCTAAGCCCTAACCTAGGGTCTCGAACATGCTCGGGCCCGGACCAAAACGAGCATGCCCCGGGCCGTGGGCGGGCTTCGGGCAGCCCACGGGCCGCGGGCCAATTCTACATTCCTATCAATGTACATTTTAACATGTCAATGTGAATATTCACATTGTCAACGGGCCGGGCCGGGCCTGGCCTACCTCGGGCCGCGGGCAAGCTTCGGGCAGCAGACAAATTTTATACTCCTATCAATGTTAATGTTAACATGCCAATGTGAATATTCACATTGTCACGGGTCGGGCCAAGCCCGCCTCGGGCTACGGTCGAGCTTTGGGCCGCCCACGGGTTGCGGGCCAATTTTACACTCTTATCAATGTGAATGCTAACATGTCAATGTGAATATTCACATTGTCAACGCGTTGGGTCGGGCACGCCCTGGGCCGCTGGCCAATTTTATACTCTTATCAATGTAAATGTTAACATGTTAATGTGAATATTCACATTGTCAACAGGCCGGGCGGGCCCGGCCTGGCCACGGGCCGTGGGCGGGTTTCGGGCAGCCACGAGGCACGGGCTAATTTTACACTCCTATCAATATGAATGTTAACATGTCAATGTGAATATTCACATTGTTAACAGGCCGGGCCAGGCCTGCCCCGGGCTGCCCACGGGCCGTGGGCGGGTTTCGGGCAACCACAGGGCGCGGGCTATTTTTACACTCCTATCAATGTGAATGTTAACATGTCAATGTGAATATTCACATTATCAACGGGCCGGGCTTGCCCCGGGCTGCGGGTGGGCTTTTGGCCGCTCATGGGCCGCGGGTCAATTTTATACTCTTATCAATATGAATGTTAACATGTCAATGTGAATATTCACATTGTCAACGGGCCAGACCGGGCCCGCCCCGGGCCGCCCATGTGCCGCGGGCGGGTTTCGCGCCGCCACGGGACGCGGGCAAATTTTACACTCCTATTAATGTGAATGTTAACATGTCAATGTGAATATTCACATTGTCAACGAGTCGGGCCCGCCCCGGCTCGCGGGCGAGTTTCGGGCCGCCCACGGGCTAATTTTACATTCCTACTAATGTGAATTTTAAAATATGAATGTTCACATCATAAAATTGCTAACCGTTCAAAAAATATTTATAAGGGTTGTAGACGTCCCCGAACGCCCCGGGAGGGTTAAGTCCCGTTCTGTTCATATTGGGGTCACTACAGTTCAAGGACTCAAATGTCACGGTTCTTAATCTTGAACCAAAGAGTCCAAATCCGGCAAATCGTTTTGAAAACAGATTTTTTGAAAGAAGTGCCAAACATGGACTGCTTCGCCAGATACAGAGTCGCCACCTAAATGTTTTATTTTTGGGAAATTTAGGAAACCCTGACTCGGTGCCAAAGGCCACGTGTCCGTCATCACCAAAGTTGCCTCGGCTCGGGAACTTGGGTACGATTGGGGAAGGTCACTTCGTGAGCACCCCCGCTCGCCCGGTCAAAGACCGGCCTCTACTAACCATGATATCTGTTTTTGAAAACCTTGTAAGTTCTTATTCCGGTTATTAGCCTAGGTTACTATGTGATGCTCGCAGCAAACAAGTATAGACTGGGCCGCCTAAATTGGAACAAAATATTTCATGTTTGCTTGTTTGAAAATAGTTTGATGGTGCTACCCGCAGGTAGGCTAAGACACGGATTTGCCACCCTCAGGTGGGCTTAGAAAACAAGATTTTGCCACTATCTAGTGGGCTTAAAACAAACAGTCAACGCATTGTCCCAATTCAAGCAACACAACCTCCACCCACAAGCATTCAAGGCAGTTATATCACATAAGCACATAGCCTCATGGTAAGCATGCTATCATGGCAACACTCACACGCATGCAAGGATGCTAAAGCATAAAACTCACCGAGTACTCCAAGCCAAAAACATAAACTAGTTAGAAATCAATGCATGATCCTAAATATACAGAAATGCCTAATGCAACACATGCAAAGATGCAAACTATAGCAGGCTCGGCTATTCTAAACATGGCATGTGAAATGCTACAACTATCATGTCTTCAATTTGGAATTGAAATACAAATGCAGTTTGTATGATGTGCCGAGCCCGATGCATGCAAAACAGATGAATGAATGCAAACATGCTATCATACTGTATGCTAATCGAAATATGCCCTATATCTAACCATCGTAAGCGGATAAATAAAAGGGAAGAAAGACGTGGGGTTGGAAGACATACATCACACTCACCCACACTTATTACAGTTATGCCCTCGCGCAGAGGGTCCGAATAAATAATACAGTCCGAATAAAAGAATAATACAGATTTCTAATTGATTAACAAATTAAATTAAGAAAGCTATAAACTGGCATGCAAGCCAGGGGCTGCCTCGCTTCTGATGAATGATGTATGCTGGGCTGCCTTTGCGCAGAAATCCACTGGGATGCCCAATTTAGCCTCTGTTTGCAACGTTTCTCGAAATGCGCGCCAGACTCCGAAAAGTTGCTGATTCCTTATTTTGCTGCAACAGAGAGCAGGAAAGGGGCACAGCAATGTATTTCACAGATATATATGCATGCCTCGATTCTCGTGCCACCAATCACGCATATCGATGCATGATGGCCGAGGAATCGGATTGCACAACTCAATATTGGGTGCAATGCAGATGAATGCTACAACAAAACCTAACTCCATCATGGGTAATCCGGAGTGTCGGTGACTTGGGAATTGAGACCCGTTCCGTCACTCGGAGTACGAAACATGCCTCGTTTCCCGTGCCCGGGCTAACTCCTATCCCGAACACGATGCAATATGCATGGTATGCATGAAATGCAACTAAAATACAATCCTAGCATGCACAATGCTATGAAAACGAGATGTCTCGAAATGCGTGCCCACGGGCACGCAAACCGAGGAAATGATCCTAAGGCATGAAATGGCATAAGCAATGCAATTGGACTTACACTAACATGAGATGAGCCTCAGCCACACTCATATAAGAGGCCGTCGGATAAAAATGAAGTGCCTCAAAATGCGTGCCCACGGGCGCGCATACCGAGGCAATGCATACGGAATGCAAAATGTTATGGAAATGATATACAATGAGGCTAAAATGAAATGCCTCGAAGTGCGTGCCCACGGGCACGCAAACCGAGAGAATGGCATACGGAATGCAATGATGCGAAAATGGCATACAGAATGTAAAATGGACTTATACCAACATGAGAGGGCCTCAGCCACTCTCATACGGGAGGCCGTCGGATGAAAAAGGAGGTGCCTCGAAATGTGTGCCCACGGGCGCGCAAACCGAGGCAATGACATAAAGGCATGAAAATGCAAATTGGGCTTACACTAACATGAGTGAGCCTCAGCCACACTCACATAAGAGGCCGTCGAATGAAAAATGGAGTGCCTCGAAAGGCGTGCACACGGGCACGCAAACCGAGGCATGATCCTAAGGCACAAAAATGGTATGCAAATGAGATGAGGCATATGGCATATGAAAAATGCAAATTTCAGCAGCCAAAATGATGCACAAACAGCCCCTGAATTATGACAAAATTACAACCGATGCCCGAAATGCTATGCTAAGCACCCGAAATGGCCTACAGCCCTACTAAACATGCATAATTGGTACATGGAATGTAAAACAGTAGCAAGGCAGTCCCCAAACTAGCATTTTTCCAGTACAAGGCATGGCCAAACAACAACCACAAGTATGGCAAAAATAGCATGCAAAAATGGGGGAAAAGAGGGGAATAATGAAGCAAATGATATATACAATGCTCAAACTAAAAAAAACAGTTCTACAATATTAAATAGGGACCAAAAATATGCACATTTTCAGTAGATGACATCCCTTGATTCAGTATGTAGATATGCTTAACATAGCATGCAAAATATGAGCCAAAAGAGAGCTATAACATGAGATACCAAAAGGATGCATCAAACAGCCTTGGACCCTTAACAAAACATGAAGAATGGGTCATTTTAAGACACTTTCCAAGCCTGATGAAGGCTCAAAAATAGAAGCATGATGAGCTAACAAGACATGCAAAAATAAGGGACCAAAGAGAGGTATAACATGAAGTACCAAAAGTATTCACCAAATAGCCTAAGACCTTAACAAAACATGACAAATGGACCAAAATAAGGCTCTCTTCAGGCCTGATGAAGGCCTAAATCAGAAGCCAAATAAGCTTAAAGAGGCATGCAAAATGGGGCCAAAGAGAGGTATAAAGAGAGGTACAACATGGAGGCCCCAAACAAGATTTATCCCTTCTACAATGTTGTAGAGGGACCTAAAATAAGCTCACTCACAGTTCATGGCATGCTCCAAAACAGACTACAAGTAGGTCAAACAAATCATGCAAGTTTACGGTAATTTGGAGGAATTGTGAAGCAAGTGTATGATAAAGAGGCCAAACAGGGTTGAGCCCTTCTTTAATGTTGAAGAGGGACTCAAAATAGGCCCACTCACAGTTTATGTCATGCTCGAAAACAGATCACTCATAAGCTAAACAAAGCATGCAAAATATTGGCATAAAGAGTGACATTGAAAGAGGTGCATCATAGAGATGCCAAACAAGGTTGAGCCCTTCTACAATGTTGTAGAGGGGCTCAAAATAAGCCTAAAATCAGTAGGGGTTGGAGCCCAAAACAATGAGCAAATAGAGTAGAAAATTGATGCAAAGAAGTGCTCAAATGGGGGAAATAGTGACTTACCCTTGAAGATCAAGCTTTTGTTGCTTCTTGGCTTCAATTTGTTGCTTCTTAGCCTCTGAAAAATCCTCCTTTGCTGCTGGAATGGAGGTGGTGATGGTGAAGCTTGGTGTTGATGAACAAGTGGTGCCAAGACTTGAAGCTTTTTCAAGGTTTTTGGAGATGGAGATGGAGGCAAATGGAGATGAAGTCTTGAGAAGAAATTTTCTAACCCTGCTGAAGAAGATGCCCAGCCACTTAAATGGACCAAAAGGGGGTGTAAAAGGGGAGGGAAATGCACCCAAACTTTCCCTCCCAAAATATCCCCCGGAGGCTAGGATATTTAGAAAAAACAGTTGGACAGCTGTAAAGTGTTCAAAAGGAGGAAGCAGGCCGGCCAGGTGCTTTTCTTGAAGATGGCCGGCCAGCCACCCCCTATGGCCGGCCAGCCAAGGGCAAAAATGAAAAGTTGAATTAATGGCCGACCACCATTTTTTGGTGTCCTCCCATGTGTGTAGAACAAGGTTCCAAGGTCGGAAATTGGCAACTCTGAAACAGGAAACACAACATTGCACTTGAAGGAGAGGCTCAAAAATGAAAACAACAATTACTGGCCGACCACCACTTTTTAGGGTCCTCCCATGTCCCCTCATCACAGATATGTGGTTTTGGTTCGAAGAAAATAGCCCTAGGGTATTCAACATTAGCCCGGAAGAGAGAGAAAAACGGGCGCCGGAAGAGCAGAACTGGTTTTTTGAGACAATTGCTGGCCTCGCCCTCCAGTGATCTTCTTGGTGCTAGAACAGAGGTACCTGCCAAATTTGAACAAAAACTAATGCAAAATGAATGATCGGGGCCCAAACCGCGAGATTCGGGGTCTCGAAAATGGGCTGCAGGCACCGAAAGTGGCGTTCGGCCACGAAGTGGGTATCTGAGACCCCAGTGTCCCTCAAAAGGGAGTAAATGAGATGCATGCCAAAAACCGGAGAAATCAGAGATGGTTGGGCGGTCCCGAGCAGAGGCACACGGCCTGACGGCTCCGAAAACCGGGAACCGGGCTCCGAAATGGGCAAAATGGCCTACGGCCACGAAATGTAGCCCACGGCCACTGAGAGATGGTCTACGGGACCTCTCCCTCCCTTCAGGAAAAGAAACAGAGAAAACCGAGTCTGGTTCGCAAACCGAGACAAGGTACAGAAGAGGGTTCGGAAGTCCGGAAGGCAGGGCTCATGGCCGCGACTCTGAGACTTCTGAACGAGCACAGTATGCAACATCACCGAGCGCTCAATCAGTGACGTCTGAGTCTTAAGGTCGGTCAAAAATGGGGTGTCTACAAGGGTATCAAAATTAAATATAAGGGCATA
This sequence comes from Camellia japonica, assembly GCA_030407325.1. Taxonomy (NCBI): domain Eukaryota; kingdom Viridiplantae; phylum Streptophyta; class Magnoliopsida; order Ericales; family Theaceae; genus Camellia; species Camellia japonica. Next base: position 68,251,394 of record JAPPVO010000013.1, on the reverse strand, counting down.
AGTGTCCAAGAAAATAGTGTAAATCAAGAAAAAGGACTTCATAGAATAAAACTATACATACATGGGACTAAATGGGTTAAAAAATTCCTTCATAGACTTCTTGGGTTAAAACACTTCTAAATGGGATTTAACAATAATTTTCTCATTAATTAATGATTTGTCTTGAGAGATAAAATGGTGTGTAAATAGAATGACCCTGAGTGCTAGTAGTATTGACACTTTTTGCCTCATATTTTGGATTTTCCTTAAATATCTCGGCAGTGGGAGTTTTCGTAAAAATTATTCAAAGAGGAGTATAGGCTATAAACTTATGACCTTGAGTTTAATAATAAAGGCTATTACCACTTGATCAACGCACATTTTATATATTTTTTTCTTTGTTATTATTTTTTATAATGTTTTTTTTAGTTACAGGCATTGCGTGTGCAAATCACTAGTATATATATATAAATAGGGTCGATCTTTAGACAAGGCCTAAATCAAGAACTAACACAATCCTATGAGTTCGATAATTTGAAGGTCCACAACCAAACCAATGCACTCAAAAACCAAACTAACCCAACACAAAGATGTCAGTTTGGTCTGTTCTTCGATTCACTGGGTAATTTGCACTCTCCTAGTATTAGTTATAACTCATTGTGATGTTGGTTATAAAATTAATTTAGTTATGATTCTTTTTTTATTATTATTTGTAGTTATGACTGAAAATAATTCAATTATGACATTTATAGTAATCGAATAGTAACTTGCGTAAAATAGATTCAAAAATATATTGAGTTTTGATTGTATTCAAAGTTAACTATTTATAAAATAAATTAATTTCAAATAAGTCTGGGTAAATTGCACTAACCACCTTTGAGGTTTAAAAAAATGACAATATCTAAAATTTTGGATTCTTCTAAAATTTTAATTTACATTACAATTATGTTCTATTTGGTTAATTGGAATGTGGTAGAATGAAATGGAATAAAATGATTACTCCTTAGTCTCTCTTATGGAATGATTACTCTCTTACAATGGTAAATCATGATTCTATTTACAATATATTTTTCGTTATTTTTTCAGTTAACCAAACATGAAAATAGGCAATTTGATGAAATGATCATTCTATTCTCCCACTTCATTCCATTGAACCAAATATTATCTAAAGAGATGCTTGGGACTTGCATAAAAAGTTAGTTTTTGCTATAATAATAATAATAAACCACTAAGCTATTTATCATCACTAAAAAGTCAAATATCACATTAATTTTTTTTTACTAAAAAGAATAAACTTTTTAGAAATTTCCAAACAAGTTTTTTTAATTCTTAAAAAAGTTAAAAAGTCATTAAAAAAATAAATCCCAAATATATAGTTCATTTTTTATCAATAATTTGTTAATCATATAAATAGAAAAGTTATGGTGTCACCACTTTTACACAAAAATGTATATTTTTTTTTCTTGTTTACATGTGCATCCATCTTCATATATATTGATTTTGTTTTCTTTAATCTTATTAAAAAAATTAATGAAATTATATTAAAATTATAAAATTTACTAGATTTTTTTTCAAATCTTAGAGATCAATTTAATTTACTAACAAATTTTTAACACATCAGTGATGAGAAAAAAAAAATTATAGAAAAATAATAAATATTATAAGTATTAATAATTAAAATTATAAATTTTCTTATTTTAATTTTTTTTTCCCCTGGTGTAATTCCCCCAATTTTTAATAATTCCAAGACAAATTATTGCCTACCAACACGCTACCAACTTTGTTGGTTTTTATGGTAAATAGGTGTCACTTTTCTATAGAAAACAACAAATTACTTTTTTGTTTTTTTGTTTTTTTTTTTTATTATTATGATGTTCAACTTTATAATCTTTTCTATCTTTCTTTCTTTTTATTTATTTATTATTGTTATTCATTATGCTTGGTTATCAATTTTTAAAAACATTTTTTAGAAAATTTTATTTTCTTATTTTTCGTATTTTTTTATTTTTATTGAATTTTTTTTAATATTTTGAGCAATTTTTTTAATTTTTAGACATACCTAACATAAATATAGTTAAAAACTAAAAAAAAAATTTGAAAAAAACCTTTTAAAAAATTCACTAAATACCAAAAATATAAAAAAAATACGAAAATCAGTACTTTTTGTATTTTTAGTATTTATTAATTTTTAAAAATATTTTTTCACAAATTTTTACTTTTTAAATACATCTAAGTAAAGTGATCTAAAAAATTTAAAAAAAATGTTTAAAAATTAAAAATATTCTCTAAAAACAAAAAAAATAGAAAAAAAAAACTAACTTTTCAAAAAATTTAATTCAAAAAACTCAAACCAAACACACTAATTAGTTTTTTAAAAAAGTTTTATGGTTGCCATGCTCAAGTCGGAGGTTGTCAATTTAATAGGATCTTTAACAAATATTATAATAGTATTATTATTTTTATTATTTAATAATTTACAATATCAAATTATTAAATTATAACAATAGTGTTTCAATAGTTACATGTTATTTTAGTAAATTTTAAATAATTTTTTCTCTAATTTTGTAAGTGATATTTGGATATTGATTTTTAAGTGATTTTTTTTTGTCTTTTGTGATATTTTAAAAACTTTTTTCAAAAGAAATTATATATTTACATTCTATTTGACTAGACAAACATAAATTTTTTCAAAAATATATATATATATATATAAATGTAATTCACCCCACTATTTAATGTCTTTTATTTTAATAAAATTGTCTTCTTTTATAACTTTATTGTCTTCATTTTAATAACTTTTTATATTTCATAGTAACATTAAAAATTAGTTACATTCTATTCGACTAGTCAAAATAATTTTTTTTTTTTTAAATTAAAAATATATATAATTTATGACACCATTCATATGTCAATACAAAATTAAGAAAATAAAATAACATAATGCTTCAACTTTTACAACCACCCATTTTCTAATCGTTGGATTACATCAACAACTCACATTAGTGTCAACATTCTTTTTGGAAAATTTTATGAACCCTAAATAAATTATTAAATTTTTTACCAAACCTCTCACATGGTTGTGAGACTCATACAAATCACATGTGTATGGGTCTCACACCCATATGAGAGATTTGGTAGAAAATTTGGTAATTCATTTGGGGTTCCTAACATAACTCTATCAGACCATTCTCTCTCTCTCTCTCTCTCTCTCTCTCTCTTTCTCTCTCACAATCTTTTTCAGGCTCACTCTCATTTCTTCTCTCAATCTAGAACCTTCACCAACCCAAAACCCTCTCTCTCTCTCTCTCTCTCTCTTTCTCTCTCCATCATTCTCCCTTGTCTCCTCCCCAGATCCACCACCACCACCACCAGCAGATGGATGATACAGAAGAAACCGAAGGTCGCAGATCATTCTCTCTCTCTCTCTCTCTATATATATATATATATATGCCACAAACCCCTCTTCACTTATCTGAAAGAAGATGAGAACCAAGATCGCAAATCAAGGAGCCCTATTCGAGCCCTTTTCCCAGATCGCAGAAATTGAAACAAAGTTGTCACTAGAAATCGAAATCTTCGTCTTAAATCCATCAACCACCAAAAATTCATGGTATTTATTATGTAAAATTCGTTTGAAATTGATTGATTGTTATTGTTGTTGTTGTTGCATTTATCTGTGAAATTATTCAATGTGTTTGGTTTCAGTTTTCTGCATTCAAATTTTTGAAAACTAAGTTTTTGTGTGTGTTTTTTTTTTTTTTTTTTAGTGAATATTTTGAAAATTTTAAGCATTTATTTTTTACTTTTTTAGATGTACCTTACTTAAATGTATCTAAAAAGTAAAAATATTTTAAAAAATTAATAAATATACAAAAATACAAAAAATATATTGAGTTTTCGTTTTTTTTTTCTCGTATTTTTGGTATTTAGTGAATTTTTTAAATATTTTTTTCACAAAAATTATACTTTTTAAATGTATTTATGTTAGGTGTGTCTAAATTTTTTTAAAAAAAATTGCTTAAAATATTAAAAAAATTCTGTAAAACCAAAAAAATACGGAAAACAAGAAAGTAGAGATTTCTGAAAAGTGTTTTCAAAAAATTGAAAACAAATATGGTGATTATTATTATTATTTTTTTTGGAAGGGTTTGGTTGTTGAAACAATTTATGTTTTAAAACAATTTCTTTTAAACAATTTCTATTTAAAAAAAAAAAATTAGTGAATTTGGTTTTACAAAAAATTAACTATGTTTTGTTGGGAAGGATAAGGGAAGGAAGGAAGAAAACGGTTGATTTTGGGTGAGCTGGCACATTTGGCAGCTGCCAAAACTTGTGTCAAATTTGGCACATGTTTTGGCATTTGCCAAATTTCACAGTTGCTATATGGAACCATTGGAGAATCCATTTTTACCCAAAGCTGTTATATTATAACTTTGATAGCTTCAGTGCCAAACTATTAGAGATGCTCTAACAGGCACAATTGGTGCTAATCCATTCATCAAATATGGCCGGAAACTCCAGTCCAATTCAGAAAGATTTGAGAGGTTTATACCAAATCTTATTGATGCATTTGTTTTAAAGTAAATCACACTTATTTTCTAAGATAAAATAGAATTAATTTCGTACTTTAACATAGTTATCTTGATTTTTTTAAAAATTTTAATTCACATAATAATTAATTCATTTTTCATCTGTAATTCGTTAGTTGTATGAATGAAAAATAATAATATTATATCTTTTCTACTAAAATATATATTTATCTTTATTTATTTCAATATCTACCCAATATCTATATTAGTTTCGAACAATTTAACCTCACTAAAAGTCAGTGTTCTTATGTCAACAGTGTATGTTGGACTATATTCTCTCCAAAGAGAAGGGGGGTGTAATTTACCTTTTGTTTTAGGATAAATTATAAATACACTACTAAGATTTGTCAAAAATATAAAATTTTTCATTCTAAAAATTACATTTCTCCAAATCTAAGGGAATTTGATTTACAAAACAGATCAATGAATTTTTAAAATTTCGATGTTCATATAAAAAAAAGAAAAAGAAAAAGAAAAAGAAAAAAGAGAATGATTTGATAATGATAATTACATAATTTCCTCACACTTTTGTTTTGTTTTGTGTTTTTTTTTTTAAATGAACAAGTATAATTTTAAAATAAATTCTTATTTTTTAAAAACAAATATGATAAAATTATGTAACTGTAATTATGAAATTAATTTAATTTTTAATAAATAATAAATATCTCAAATCATTACAATAAACCTATAATTAGCTCTGCAATACTAAATTTCGATTTAATTAACAAAACAATGACATTGTTTGGTTTTTTACTTTCAAAAATAGTTTTTGAGTTTTCAATCCATAAGTTTTTATTTTTTTATTTTTATTTTAGTCTTTTTTTTAGATGTATATCTGCTTAAAAATAAAATAATTGTGAAAATCTTTAAAAATTTTAATAAATACAAAAAAAATATAAAAATATACTTTTTTTTTTTTGTTTGTCTTTTTTAGTATTTAGTGAATTTTTAAATATTCATAGGTTTTGTATATGTATTTATATTTGACATGGATAGGTCCTTAAAGGCTACAGCCCACAGTGAACAAACCCAAGCTCACCATTTGGACCCCATTGCATAACCCGGCTAGTAAAGTCCAGGACAGCTGGAGGCCAACTGGGCGTGAAGGGCCAATGGCATGCGGACATACGGCAGGTGTAGGACAGGCCACATCAACAGACAAAGATCTGCAAAGTTATTGCCACAACACATCACCATTAATGCAGCCCATCACAACATTTATTACGACAACACCTCCCCGTCGGAACAGCGCCCCTTTACCCTGAACAAGGTAAGCTATTGCACAGACTTTCGGCGAGATGGGCACGTCGGAAGGGACAGTGAAATGATTACCAAAGGATATAAGCAAGTATCGAAGACAAGAAGAAGGTTAAGTTTTCTATCTCCAATCTCTCTCTCTCTACATACTTTATCTCTTCTCCCTATTTGCTAACTTGCCCGTCGAAGGGTTCGCCGGGGGACTACCCCGTTCCCTATTGAACTTACTTGCAGGTCATCTAGTGGGCTTGGCCACTCGGACGTGGGCTTGAGGAGTTTGGATCGGTCCAGTCCATCCGCCGAGAACGAACTGCATTATCAGTTGGCGCCGTCTGTGGGAAAGTGTCCTGTCCGTGCGACAGTTGTGCTCATTGTCGCCGGAGACCCTGTCCCAGCAACCATTCTCTCCTACCCATCAAGGTGCATGGTCACGACTAGATCCATGGCTTCTCACCATAATGCTGCCGACCATCAAACCGACCCTCCCAATCTGAACAACCCACCTCAGTATCTCATCGAGCTTACCAATAGCATCAACCGTATGGCCGAGCAAAATCAGGCCCTGATAAATGCTTTACTCCAAAGAAACCTCCCCATTCCTCGACCACCACCTCCAGATATTCCACCCAATCCAAAATGAACTCCGAGCCATACTGTCCCACAACCTAATCCACCAAACTTGGGAGGTTTGCAACCTCTTCACCCACATATAAATCTACCACCTCCACCCCCACACCCATCGGTCGTAGCACCAACCCCCGAGGGAGAGGCCAGCAACGTCCAACACCTGTCTCCTTCTGGTGGCGACAACATTCCCTTTTAGGACGCTGAATTCCGCGCCATGAAACTCTAGCTCCAAGGGGTCATGCAGAACATTCAGCATAAGCCTTCCACTACGGTAAACTCACCATTTGTTGCCTCCATCCGAGACAAGCCTCTGCCCGTCAAGTTCAAAATGCCCACCATCGACTCCTTCGACGGAACGACGGACCCGGTCGACCATCTGGAGACCTACCGCACCCTCATGATCCTCCATGCCTTCCCTGACGAGATCATGTGTCGAGCTTTTCCCGTGACACTGAAGGGGTCAGCTCGACTGTTGTTCAGCCAGTTGCCACTAGACTCTGTCTCTACTTTTCAGCATTTCAGTGATTCTTTCCTAAGCCATTTTATTGGAGCCCAGCGCCAACGACGCCCGGCCACCCAACTCCTCAACATTCGTCAGACCGAGGGGGAATCACTTCGCAGCTTTGTCACTCGCTTCAACACCGAAGCCTTGCAAGTGGCAGAAAACGATGACAAGGTCATCCTCACGGCTTTCATGGCCGGTCCGCGGTCGTCCGATTTCCTTTTCTCCCTCTCTAAAAATCCCCCGACCTCAATGGCAGTCCTACTCTCCAAAGCCCAAAAATACATGAATGCCGAAGATTCATTGGCCGCTCGGCAGGATCCAACAGCTAAAAACCCAATCGCCAGAGAAAAGAGAAAAGGCCCAGACCCCAGAAACACCCAGTATAATAACCAAACCCCCCACTATAACGACCGCCCTCCCCGCGTTGACCGGTCGGCACCTACCCGACCGCCCGGTCGGTTCGAGCGGTACACACCCCTTAATTCTCCCATGGAACAAGTCCTCCACCAGATCCAACGGGACTACCCCCTCAAATGGCCTCCACTTCCACGGAATCCTTCCAACCGGAAAGACCAGTCCAAATATTGCCGTTTCCACCAAGACCATGGCCATAACACTGATGACTGCATCAACCTCAAGGATCAGGTGGAGACCCTAATTCGCCAGGGGCATCTAAGCCGGTTCACCGACACACGCCCTCAGCAGAGGCAGAGAACCGAACCCCACAGAGACAATCGCCGGCGCACCCCACCCCGGCAGCCAGCTCAACCGAATCAAGGCCATGATCGACCTCCGCAACAACCTCGACCACAAGGTAATCAACCTCCACCCGTTGGTGAAATTAGAGTTATTTCAGGGGGACTTGCTTGTGGGGGACCATCTCGCTCGGCTCAGAAGGCAGAACTTAGAAAAATAAGGCAGGGCTTAGACAACAATCACCACGGTAGACCGGCCCTCCAAACAGCCCAAGCAGTGCACAGAGCCCATCACCTTCACGGACGCCGACCGTACAAGCGTCCATTATCCTCATGATGATCCTCTCGTCATTTCTGCCATCCTCTCCAACTATAAGGTCAGACGAGTTCTCATCGACAACAGAAGCTCTTCAGACATCATATTCCTCAACTGCTTCCGCCAGCTCAAGATCGGGGAGGAAAGTCTGTCTCCCCTCCAAACCCCTTTGGTTGGTTTCACTGGCGACCGGGTGACCTCCATCGGCTCCATTGATCTCCCCATCACCATCGGCGAATATTCACGGCAGACCACGAAGTTGCTTACCTTCCTTGTTGTCGACTGCCCCTCTGCCTACAATATCATCCTTGGTCGCACTGCCCTCAACGCTTTCCAAGCGATCACCTCCACCTACCACCTGGCCATCAAGTTTCCCACCGATCTTAGGGTAGGAACAGTGAGGGGAGAACAAACCGTGGCCAAAGAATGCTATGTCGCCTCACTCAAGGAAGTTAAGCTGAAGGAGGCCATGATTATTGAAGGACTTGACGTCCGAGATGAGGATGAGTTGGTCAGAGGAGAACCTGTTGAGGAGCTCGTTGAGATTCCCATCGACCCCACCAACCTAATGAGGACTGCCAAGATCGGCAGTCAGCTATCCCCCCAAGCCAAGGCCGACCTTACTGCTTTCCTGACCGAGCACAAAGATATATTCGCCTGGATCCATTCAGACATGCCAGGTATTGACCCATCCTTTATAACCCATCGCCTCAGCATTGAACCTCATTTCCGACCCTACCGCCAGAAGCAGCGCATCTTCCATCCAGAGCGCAATACTCTTATTGCAGCAGAGGTCGACAAGCTCCTTGAGGACCAATTCATCACAAACGTAGACTACCCTAAATGGTTGTCAAACGAGGTCCTAGTCCGCAAAAACAACGGCAAATGGCGACTTTGTGTCGATTACTCCGACCTGAACCGAGGTTGCCCCAAGGACAGCTACCCTCTTCCCCGCATCGATCTGCTGGTCGACGCCACAGCCGGTCATCAGATGCTGAGCTTCATGGATGCTTTTTCTGGATACAACCAAATCTTGATGCACCCGTCCGACCAAGATCATACCTCATTCATTACTAATCGAGGTACTTACTATTACCGCGTGATGCCGTTTGGACTAAAGAATGCTAGGGCCACCTACCAACGGCTAGTCAATGCAGTTTTCCAACACCAGATAGGTCGGAACATGGAAGTATACGTCGACGACATGCTGGTCAAGAGCAAACTCTCCATCGATCATCTGACTGACCTCCGAGAAACCTTCGCCACCCTCTACAAGTACCAAATGAAGCTAAACCCAGAGAAGTGCGCCTTCGGCGTAGGATCTGGAAAGTTTTTGGGTTTTATGGTCAGCCAGCGCGGCATTGAAGCTAACCCCGAGAAGATCAAGGCCTTGATTGAAATGCAGTCACCCAGAACGGTCAAAGAAGTTCAAAGACTCACCGGCCGAGTGGCGGCCCTCAACCGCTTCATTTCCCGCGCAACAGATAAGTGCTTGCCCTTCTTCAAAGTTCTTCGACAGACTTTTGAATGGACAACCGAATCTGAAGAGGCTTTTCAGCAGTTAAAGCAATGCATGGCCAACCATCCCCTCCTTTGACAGGAAGTTACGGGCGAGCCCCTCTTCCTCTATCTAGCAGTGTCGAGCACCGCAGTCAGTGCAGCTCTTATCAGGGAAGACGGCTCAGTCCAACGCCCGGTCTACTACATCAGTCGAGCTCTCAGGGGAGCGGAGCAGAATTACCCATTGCTAGAAAAATTGTCCCTGGCCTTGGTCACCGCCTCCAGACGACTTCGTCCTTACTTCCAAACCCATTCCATGGTGGTCCTCATCGACCAACCCCTGAAGAAGGTCATGCAGCAACCAGAACTTTCTGGCCGACTTATGCAGTGGTCAGTAGAACTCAGCCAGTTTGATATCTCCTACTGCCCCCGCACAGCAATCAAGGGACAGGCCATAGCCGACTTCATCCTGGAATTCACCAACCCTAACCCAACCACTGCCTCTCCACCCCCACCAACTCCTGCCAAGCCAGAAGACCCCCATTCTTGGATTCTCAACATCGACGGGTCATCCCGCAGGGAAGGTAGTGGAGCTGGCCTCATCCTCACCTCCCCTGAGGGTGGCTACTTTAAATGTGCTCTCCGCCTTTTGTTTGACGCCAGCAACAATGAGGCCGAATATGAGGCCTTGATAGCAGGACTCCGCCTTGCCAAAGACATCGGTGTCAGCCACATTCGGGTGTTCAGTGACTCCCAGCTCATCGTCGGCCAGATCACGGGGGAATTCGATGCCAAGGAGGACACAATGCGGGCTTACAGGGATCTGGCACTCCCTCTTGTTCGCCTCTTTAATACCTTCCACATCAAGCACATACCTCGGGCGGAAAACTCCAAGGCAGACGAGATGGCTCAATTAGCCTCCGCAGACCAACCCGACCTCAGCCATGGAGTTCGCCTCGAATACCAAGCCCACCCCGCCATCTCGCCTGACCTACAAGACGTGCAGTTCCTCCAAAACGAACCCATCCCCTGGGCATCCAACATTGTCCTATTTTTGACAACAGGAGAACTCCCAGATGACTAACAGCAGGCCGCCAAGGTCAGGGCTCGGTCGTCTAATTACGTTCTGGTCAATGGCGTCCTGTACAAACGTGGCTTTTCACGACCATATCTGCGATGCCTCAACTCAACTCAAGCAACCTACGTAATGCAAGAAATCCATGAGGGAATTTGTGGCAATCATTCGGGCGGCAGGTCTTTAGCCCACAAAATACTCCGTACTGGTTATTTCTGGCCGACTCTCAATCAAGATGCCACTGATTTTGTGCTCAAATGCGACAAGTGTCAGCGCTTTGCCAACATCCCCCATGCTCCTCCTACTGAACTGATCACACTCTGCTGCCCCTACCCGTTCGCCAAATAGGGGATCGACCTAGTTGGTTCATTTCCCACCGGCCGAGGCCAGACCAAGTTCGCGATTGTCGCCATCGATTACTTCACCAAGTGGGTAGAGGCAGAACCCCTTGCGACCATCACCGAGCGGAACACAACCAGGTTCATCTGGCAGTCGATCGTTTGCAGATTTGGCGTCCCTCAGGCCATTGTCTCCGACAACGGCAAACAATTCGACAACGCCAAATACAGGAAGTTCTGTGCCGATCTCCAGATTCAACCATGTTTCTCTTCCCCCGGTCATCCCCAAGCCAATGGCCAAGTTGAGGTTACCAACCGTTCTCTCCTAAAGATCATCAAGACTAAACTTGAAGCTGCTAAGGGACTTTGGGCTGAGGAACTACCAAATGTGCTATGGGCCTACTGCACTACTGCTCAGACTCCCACTGGGGAAACCCCTTTTCGTCTAATATATGGTGCTGAGGCGGTTATTCCGGTAGAAGTCGGTCTGCCTACCCCCAGGGTTTTACATCCGGATCCACCACTCACCGAAGAACTCCGTCAGGCAGACCTAGACCTAATTGAAGAACTCAGGGAGACCACTACTGTCAGATTGGCCTCATACCAATAGAGAATGAGAACACACTACAACCGCAAAGTCCGACCAAGGGAGTTTGCTGTTGGGGACCTTGTCTTGAGAAAAGCAACCCTCGCCACCAAGAATCCGACTGAGGGTAAATTGGCAGCCAAATGGGAGGAACCTTACGTTGCGAAAGCCAGACCACGTCCAGGCACTTACCGACTTCAGGATCTGGAAGGTCGAGACCTCCTGCACCCTTGGAACGCCGAACACTTGAAACGTTACTTTCAATAAACTACTACTTTTGTATTGCTCAGTTATTGTATTTTCTTTTCGAAAAGATCACACGTTTGAACATTCTTGTCATCCTTTCGTGCAAATGTAACTTTTTGACATTTATATACCTCAGTCATCTATTTGGTGTCTCAATGACGTTTTGGTTACAGTAGTAAAAAGCCTCAGCCAGACTGAGCACTAAAAGTCTCAACCAGACTGAGCACCAAAAGCCTCAGCCAGACTGAGCACTAAAAAGCCTCAGCCAGACTGAGCACCAAAAGCCTCAGCCAGACTGAGCACTAAAAGCCTCGTTCAGACCGAGCACTAAAAGCCTCAGCCAGACTGAACACTAAAAGCCTCGTTCAGACCGAGCACTAAACAGCCTCGTTCAGACTGCGCACTAAACGCCTCGTTCAGATCGAGCGCTAAATAGCCTCGCCCAGACCGAGCACTAAACAGTCTCGTCCAGACCGAGCGCTAAAAGTTCCAGCCAGACTGAACACAAAAGCCCCAGCCAGACTCAGCTCGACACACTCAGCCAGACCGATCCCCACCTAGACCAAGCATTACAAGTCCCAACCGAACTGAGTGCCACCATTGCTGGTCCAGGGTGAGTTACTTGCAACATTAATTCCGGGTACAACTGAGATAATCCTATCATCAATGAAACTTCATACTTATGGCATTAGTAAGACACTCAATCACAATTTGACACTTAGTCACAATCCCAGGCCAAAGTTTTCACACCACCCTTTACTTAATCAAATTCCAAAGATGTTCTCACATGTTTCACTTACTAATCAGATTATTTCCTCCACCATCTAGCGTAACTTCAATAAACCACTCTCATCCATTGAATTTTTATACAAGTCCAATTTTATCCTGCATTAAGGAGTTCTTTACTTTACTTTGAATTGAGTTCTATACACATCCAATTTTACCCTGCGTTGAGTTTTGTACAAGTCCAATTTTACTTTGCATCGAGCTGTTATACCATATTGTATTTTTTACAACTCCAATTCCACTTTATGCCAAGGAGTTCCTGAATCTAGTGCACACTGATTCATACACAAGTAAAAGCAATCGATTGAAAACACAGTTGACATTTTATTCATTCACAAATGTATACACACATTTATTACATCAATTCAAAAAAAAAAAAAAGTATACATAAACAAATAAAAATAATAAACAAGATCTTCCCCAGTCACTCCTCTTTACTGGACACAAGATCTTCCTCTTCAATGCCCTCATCAAGGGGGGTTTGGGCCACATCGTCTTCGCCAATTGTCACACTACTCAGGTCCAAGTTTGGGAACAACTCTTCAGCTCTGCGTTTGAACATCTTCCAGCCACTATCCCAATACTCAGCCATTTCGTGCTTATAGAAGTCCGACTGCTGGAAGCTTTCAATAACTTCTGCTTCGGTTCTGCCCCCAACAGTCGTCCTTGATGGACCCGCCCCCCCAGCTTCTTGCCTAGCCAGATTGCTGGCGACAGTGGCGTCAACTGCCATCTGAAATTCGGCAGACCCTTTGAATTGCTCCACCGCTGCGACACACAGATCGGGATAAGCCGTCCGCTCAGAAGCTGCTTTCGCCCTCTCTTAGTCCAGCTCTTTCTGAAAGGTCACCCTTTCAGATGCAGCCTTCGCTTTCTCCTCCTCCACCTCCTTCTTCAGCCCCTCCTTCTCCGCCATCGCCTTCGCCCTCTCTACTTCCAACTTCTTTTGAAGCTTCTTCCTCTCCTCCGCTGCCTTGCCCCGCTCGGCCTCCAACTCCTTCTGCAGAACGCCAACCTTAGCGTCTGTTTCATCCTTCTGCCTCACCAACTCCTCATTATTGGTCATCACCTCTTCGTGCCGTTTGACGGCGACCACACAGGCTGCTTGGGCCTCTTCCAACTTCTTCCGCTCGTTGGCCAGTTGGAACTCGAGCGACACAACCTGGCGGCGTATGCTCTCCAACTCTAACATGGCCACTTGTAGGTCAGCGTGGGCACTCTTCCAACTAGCGCTCTCCTCCTTCAATTTTGCAAGCTGAGCCTTGGTTTCCTCTGTCTTAAGTTTGGCAGCCCCCGCTTTCCTCAGGAGGGCCCCTGCTAAGGTATTCACCTCCATTTGAGCGGAGCACAACCCCCTCAGCAGGTCTGCCTCGTTGAATTTGGACACTGAGCGTAGGGCTGCCTCTTCCACGATCCTCACCAGGCGGTCTGCTCCTGCCCTGGCTGGGCCTTCTTCTCCCTCCAACCGTCCAGCCACCGCATGAGCATGATACATTGCTGTGTTCAGGCTGATTCCCCCTTCCTAGGGTGCAGGACCCCCCTGGGGTTGTTCCTCCCTCGGTTCAGAGGCACTCCTCCCCATCCCCACACCGATCGCCGCCACCATTGGCACGATTTCCCTGACCTTTAGGCGATGTCCACTGCCTCAGGGGCGATCACCCTTCCTGGGGTCTCCTCCACTTCCCCACCCTCCACCTGCTTGCCCAGACTGGCCTCTTTTGCCTTCACTCCCTTCCTCCTCTTCTGGGCACGCTCTTCTTCACTCCGCCCCACCCTCTTCTTCTTCTTTCCCACCCCTAATGCCTCCATCTCCTTCGAAGACCTCTCCTTCAAAGGGTCCTTTGGGAGTGGTCGTGGCACAAACTCGCCTAAGTTTTTCTCTCCCAAGGGTTTGGGGCGAGGGCGAATCCTCTCCCTTGCTACTGGTTGTGGTGGTCGGTCGGTCGGTCTGGGACTCCTTGAATTTTTAGGCTTTGGCAAGGATGGCCTGATCCTCTGCCTCTTGAGCTTTTCTCCTTGCTTCCAACTCCGCTTGGTCGAGGTCCCCACCGATCGGTTATGGACCCAACCCTGCCTCAAACAGTGCGGACGGCTGAACAAGCTCGTCCTACCTGGCTTTTTCCCTCTCCCTCCACTTCTTTACTTTTTTCACCTTCTCCTCTGCTTCTACCCCCAATTTTGGCTCCATCGACCTGGTGGGCACCTTCCAAATGGTGCGCACCCCAACTCCTCCACTCGCACCCACGTAGAACCATCGTGGTCTCCACCCTTGATCGACGAGGGCAGCCCCGCCACCAGCCCTTTCCCAGCGGCTGCCTGAAGAGTCACCCAAGTCTCTTGTTGCCCCGAGACCTTGTAGCACGCAAAGAATTCATCCACTGTCATGGCCTCACCGTCGTTCGCCTTTGGCCAGGCACTCGCACAGGCTAACAGGATCTTCCACGCATTGGGCATCAATTGGCCCGGTGCTACCTCCAGCCGGTTCAGCACATCCACCACCACTTGCGGCAATGGCAACCTCAAGCCCCCCTTAAGAGCTTCCTCATAAAGGGAAAACTGCCCTGGCTTGGCGTCCGATGGCCTCTCCGTCGATGTTGGCAGCACTAACTCTACTTCAACCGGAATCTGGCATTTTTCTCGGATAGCCTCCAACTCCGCCGCAGTAATTGTGGATTTGTCAGCCTTAGTATGTCATTGATCTGGCTCTACTTGGCTTATTGGCCTTGGAGCCGCTATCATGGTGGACGCCTGAGATCGTACCACCGATTCCCCCACCGTCACCATTCGCGTCTCCGTCCTATATTGTGCCGCTAACTCCTCTGCGTCGTCCTCACCAAGTGGATCCACCCTCACATTCAAAAACCTCTTCTTGGGCCATTTCTATGATGTGTCTGCGTATGGCTTCTGATGTAGGCGCAAGAAAGTTAAAGAAGTGTTGTAGAGGTGTATCGTGAGCAACGAAAGAACTAATACTTGGGATGTTTTGAGTTTTTATAAACAAGTAAGTGAATCGAACGATGCCAACAGCCCACGGTTTGCCCGTATTCCAAGGATCCCAATTAATTTTCGCCCGTTTGAAAACTTTTCAAATCATCCGTCAAAACTGCCTTTTCAACACCCATAATGACCTATCGTTTCATTTCTGCTCCAACGCCCCACTTCCCCCCCCAAGATGTTGCCATGTGTTCGACCATGATGCACTGTCTCCTCCCCTTACCCTGTCTTTTCCACTTCAAATCATCACGTGACACGCCGCCTCTCGAGCCCCGCCCCCACCCACTCGGCTCCCCTCACGGTCGGCACTCCTCACGGTCGGCCCGCCCACTCGGCTCCCCTCGCGGTCGGCACTCATCATGGTCGGCCCTCTCACTCGGCTCCCTCCGCGGTCGACCCTCCTTACGGTCGGCCTTCCCACTCGGCTCCCCTCGTGGTCAGCACACCTCACGGTCGGCTCGCCCACTCGGCTCCCCTCGCGGTCGGCACTCCTCACGGTCGGCCCGCCCACTCGGCTCCCCTCGCGGTCGGCCCTCTCATTCGGCTCCCCCCGCAGTCGGCCCTTTTCACAATCGGTCCACTAACTCGATCCCCCCTGACGGTCGGGCACATCTTCCTCATTACTATTCCCTTCGTTGAACTGAAGCTGCATTTGGGAATGGGGGACTACTGACATGGATAGGCCCTTAAAGGCTACAGCCCACAATAAACAAACCTAAGCCCGCAGTTTGGACCCCATTGCATAACCCAGCTAGTAAAGTCCAGGACAGCTGGAGGCCAACTGGGCGTGAAGGGCCAATGGCATGCGGACATACGGCAGGTGTAAGACATGCCACATCAGCAAAAAAAGATCTGCAAAGTTATTGCCACAACACATCACCATTAATGCAGCCCATCACAGCATTTATTACGACAACACCTCCCCGTCGGAACAGCGCCCCTTTACCCTGAACAAGGTAAGCTACTGCACAGGCTTTCGGCGAGGTGGGCACATCGGAAGGGACAGTGAAATGATTACCAAAGGATATAAGCAAGCATCGAAGACAAGAAGAAGGTTAAGCTTTCTATCTCCAATCTCTCTCTCTCTACATACTTTATCTCTTCTCCCTACTTGCTAACTTTCCCGTTGGAGGGTTCGCCGGGGGACTACCATGTTCCCCATTGAACTTACTTGCAGGTCATCTAGTGAGCTTGGCCACTCGGACGTGGGCTTGAGGAGTTTGGATCGGTCCAGTCCATCCGCCGGGAACGAACTGCATTATCAATATTAAATAAATCTAAAAATTAAAAAAACATCAATTAAAATATTAAAAATTTTACTAAAATAAAAAATTAAAATTAAATTGTTTTTAAAAATTCAACCAAAATTAATAAGTACACAAAATTAGACATATAATGTTTCATATGTAGACCTTATTCAATCATATAAGAGAGTTATATCCAGAAATTCAAGATTTAATTAGTACTCTCTCTATCTCATTTTCGTTAGTCTATTATTGTATTATTATTATTTTTTTTTATTGCTGTAAAACACGTCTACTTTAAAAAGTCAAAATTTTAAATTTTAAAGTTTTCAAAATTATTTCTTCTAAGTAATTATAAATAAATTTAAAAATGGGGATTTTTTTTAAGGTCCCTAGTATTAAGATTTTATAACATAAAGGATATTCAATATTTTAATAATGTCTAAGATCCTTTAAGTTGATCCAGAGAAAATTCACGTCAAGAATTTCTCTCTGACCTTCCCTAAACTTCCCACTGTAAATTTCTCTGCCCTCTCATTCTCCAAATTTCTTTGCCTTCCATATACTTCCCACTCTCCCAGAGAAATTTCTTTGCCCTTTTTGCCTCTCCTAGACTCAACACTTCAGAGAAATTTTGAAAATTTCTCTACCTTTACCGCCCTTCAATTGGTCAAAATGAATCCAGAGAAATTTGAAAATCTAGAGAAAATTGGTCAAAATGAACCTAGAGAAATTTGAATTTTCTCTGGGTTTGAGTGAGGAAGCTATAAAGATTTGAAATTTGAAATAAAAAAGTGAAACAGTTATAGGGGATTTTGAAATGTAAAGGTTGTGACAAAGTGTTGTAGGCATTTATGTAATAAAATAGTTAGAACAGATGTAGTATACATATGTTAGGCATTTCATGGTTGTTTTGGTGAGATTGAGATTAGTTAGTAGTAGTGGGTATTTGGTAGCTGATGTGAATGTGATTTGAGTTTTTCATAGATTGTGGGCTCCATTTGAATCTAATGGTCCAGTGCGATCGAGGCGTCGACATGATCAAGAAGAGTTGCAGATCATATCTGAAGACTGCAAGACTGAGAAGGTCTATGTGTGTGTGTGTGTTAGACACTGAATTTTTATATATACATTGAATTTATTTGAGTTGTTTGGTCTATGCTATGTTGAATCATTTCCCAAAAGCACATAAAAACACAAATGTATCTATTGAATTATTAATATTTTTCTAAATTTAATCTAACAGAAGCCAGGACTAGATAAGAATGTAATGGAGGAGGTTTACAAAACCCAGAAAGCAATTCAGTGAGTTTCGACTCCTTATTTCTCTGTCTTCCATATATTTCCCACTCTCTAGAAAAATTTCTCCTTTCCACAACATTACCTCTCGAAATTTCTCTGGCCTCTCTGGCCTTCCAAGACTCTAAGCTATTTTTTATTTGCCTCTTTTCTTGGACTGTCATACTCATGAGAAAGAAAGGGCCATACAAGAAAGAGATGAATTGAATAAGCCTAGGAAATTAGGAATCAAATCAACCATTAGAAAGTGAATGTCGCAGCAGATTATGAAGGCCAAACCTCATTAGACCTCGGAAGAAACACGTTCTCTAGCGACAAATATCCTTCTGCTTGTGTGCGCGCGCGCGCGCGCGCGTGTGTGTGTGTATATAGAAAGAGAGAGAGAGAGAGAGAGAGAGAGAGAGAGATAAGAATGAAAAATGAGAAATTCAGAGCATGAATTGATTTTGAAGACAATAACAAAGTGATATAAGTAAAAACTAACTTTATGGACAGCAATACAAGGGCATTTTGAACAAGGGACCCATGACCACTGAGAGAGAGTAGTGGAGTTAAATCTCTTCCATTTCTCAGTGACAGCAAGTGCAGCAACACGGAAGTCACTCAACGAAAGAGTACCATCCCATGTCAAGATATCAATCTTTGCTCCATTCGAGACCATCACAGTGGGGACAGAAGTAGTGATTGTGACCTCGCAGTTCTCGAGGACTTAGAGGGAGTCCTTGGTCTGAGAGTCGAGAGTTCTGATCTTGTTCATCAGAGCCTCGGACTGCTTTAGGAGGTTTTGCTCGAGAGACGAGAGAGATAGAGAAAGATTCGGTAATGGAGAAGTTGACAGAGAGAGAAGTCAAATTTCTCTGTGTGGGGTTGAAGGACCTTAGACATTATAAAGTAATATTATGGATCTTTTCCATTATTAAAAATAGGAGAGGGACCTTAGACTAATTTTCTCTTTAAAAATAGGGTATATTTCAAGTTAATGTTTTTAAAATTTAAATTTAAGTGTAGTAATTATTTATCTCCTTAGAGCATCAGCATTAGCCTCAGCCTCTCTATAATGGCTTTGAAGCTATTGTAGAAAGTAAAAATCAAGAATATGTACTCCATCAGACTCAGTATAATGTTTATTCATTTTGCCAACGCTACAGTTCCTCACCTAATGAAGTGAGGTATTGTTCATCGTTACAACAAGCGGATTAGGTGTTATCGAATGTTTGTTCGGAAGTCCGGCTGGACGTTTGACCAGTCAAAAGGTCAACGGCAAAATTTCTATATATAATTCTTTTGCATTTTTTAAGAATTATTTGACTGACAACTCATCAATTTAATAAAAAAAGAAAGAATAATAAATGTAATAAAAAAATAATATTTTAATAAGATTGAGTTAAAATAAAAAATTTGATGTAATGAATACTAAAAAAATAACTAATTAAAATAATAAAATAACTTTTTAAGCTCGAATTTGATTAAATATTTAAAGAAATTGGTCTGAATGTTCCTACCAATGTTAGAATAATTTTAAAAACAACTATCAAAATGGATAAACGAAATATTTTTTATTTGTGATGGATAATGATTGGTCCCATGTAAGGGAGCTACCGGTAGTGACAAAGTGGAACTCAAGTTTCCTTCGACGCAGCATGTTCGGATTAGACACTTGGGGATGTGGTCTTTGGATATCATTATAACTCGCTAGACATTAAGGCCTTTTGTGTTTTGAGATGGATGTGGTCTTTGGATATCATTATAACTCGCTAGACACTAAGGCCTTGTGTGTTTTGAGATATAAGAAGAGGATTAGGATTAGGATTAGGATTAGGATTACGATTAAGATTAGGATAACTGTAGGTTTCATTTAATGTGTTGTTTATTTATAGAGTTAAGGAAGGGATTAACAAGCCGAACAGCTTAAGATAAGCCTTGTAGATGGGATTCAGATGGGCCTCTAAGATTTGATATTAGAAAAATAATCCGGCGGATTAGAAATTTTTTATTTTTATTTATTTTTTATTTTATTTTTTAAATGTCGGGCATTTTTACATGAACATTAATGTTTAATTTTTTGTTAAGTAAAAATCATTATTTTATTTATTTTTTTTCTGAAAATTTTTTATTTTATTTTTATTTTATTTAAATTTTTTACATGTTGGGTATTTTTTAAAACATTAATATTTAATGTTTTTGTATTTTTTTTATTTGTTTTATTATTTTATATAAAAATCATTTAACAATCACTACACCAATAACTATCATCAAAATAAATATAATTTTACTTAATTCTCTTACTATCAATTTTTTTACTATCAATCTCTTCTGTTCTACCTCTGAAAACAAATGAGGCCTAAAGACACCATTGATGCAGGATGCTCGGATTAGACACTTGGGGATGCGGTCTTTGGATATCATTATAACTCGCTAGACACTAAAGACTCCTATAATGGAGTGTGAGTGGAGTCTATTATTTTTGCTTCAGTGGTTAATTGTTTATTTATTTTTTTCCAGTTAAATTTAACTGTTAATTAATTATTTTAAAATCAAGATTTACAGTGCTATACTTATTAAGGTTAGGTTTAGCATAAGTTTTTTTTTTTTTTTTTGGTTATTTTAGACATAAAAAATAAAATAAGTTAAATAATTAATAAGATAAAATGTCACATTCAATTTATAATCATTTTATTTTTTCTCTTACAAAAGTTAAAAAAATCAAAAAAATTCGTTCTAAACGAACTTTTTAACCCAAATAAATAGCAAAAAAAATTAAAAATTCAAAAAGTCAATCTATATTTCAAACGAAATCTAATTATTATATTAATTAGTATATCAATACATAATATAGTAATGCAATTTTTAAAGGGACACTTACTAATCAGTCCTATTAATTAGATTTATTTATTTACAGATCCTAACTGACAATAAATTTATTCATAAAACAAGAAACTGATAAATTTATTAACTTGATAAATTTATCAATAAGACTTAATATGTAATAAGTCTCAAAAGTAAGATCTATTGGTAATTTACCCATTTTATAGATCACACTCACTATATAAACTATAAAGATTTAAAATCAATAAAATTATATCATATCATCCGTTGATATATTAATTAGTACGTGTAAATTTATTCTTTTTCTTTAATTAAAAAAAAGATAAATTACAAACACAGCTTTTAAAATTTACTTAAATTACAAATTACCTCTTATAGTTCTAGAAATTACATTATGCCCCCTAAAGTCTTTAATTTTATAACAAATATGTTTTTTTATTAATAAATTATTAAATTAATTAACAGTTTTTAATAATGTTAAAATTTTATTTTAATTAATAATTTAGATAATTTTATTATTGTATAGGTGAATAGTTAAAAATTTTACTTTTTTAGTTAATTCTGTTAAATAAAAAATTTTGAAAAAGAAATATTTTAAAATTTTTTAATTTTAAAAAATAATTCGTATTTTAAATAAATTTTAAAAAATGTATTTATAATTTGCCAGAAAAAAAATTAAGGACCTTTGCAGAGTTTTCTTTGCAGTCAGTCAAGGTCCGGTCGTGTTGGCCGGTCACTGATGCATTAAATGCTTGCCGCGTGGTGTAAAAAATCACATCACTAAACATTCTCTTTTGACGAAATGAATTATTGTGCGTGTTGGGAAAGTAAATTTTATATAAATTTTTTTAATTATATGATATTATTGGATAAAATTTTTTTAGTATTTAGAAAGATAAGTGTCGTTTGGCAAGGGTTCATTGGGCTCATGAGCCACAAAAGACAAAATAGGCTCATGAGTCACAACAGACAAAACATCACATCTAACCCCATAATCATTACACTCTTCTCTCACAAAAAAAATCAAAAAAGCCAAAAAGCCAAGAGCCCTTTCCAAACCAAATTTTTGAGCCCAGGCTCATATAGCCAAAAAAGCCAAAAAGCCAAAGAGCTAGCCCACTTCTCAAATGGAGGCTAAATTTTTTTGTGATTAGATGTGATATTGGTAAAAGAAAAATTAAAATAATTATGAAATTGAATGTGATATTTAGTTTGGATTTATTTATTTTTTTTTTCAAAAATTTTGTTTTTTAATAATAAAAAAAAACCCAAAATTTTTTTTTCCCAAACACCGCCAATACTTTCCGTTGTACCTAAAAAAGAATAAGGGGTGATTATTTCACAAACACCGCCACTACTAGTGTTTGAAATATTATTTCACATTATTTTTTAAGAAAAATTATTGAAAAATTCAATTTAAAAATGATATAAATATTAGGTTCTATGATTATTTTATTTTATTTTTTATTTTTGAGAAATTCAACCTTTGAAAAATATTATGATGAAAAGTACATTTTGTTGTTTTGAAGAATATATTTTGTTTTCAATTTTATTCATTAATTTATCTGTTGATTTTTTTTTTACTATATGTTTAAATTTGTATTTATCTATTCAAAATTTTCCCCCTATCTATACAACTTCCTCCCCTATCTGTTCAATCAATTTTTCCCTTACTTGTTTAATTTTTTTTGATCTTTTCAGTTGAAATTTTGTTCTTATTTGTCAAACAAACTCTATTTGTTGTCAAAATCTTTTTTATTTGTTGAAATTTTGTATCTATTTGTCAAGCCTACTCTATCACACACACACACACACACACACACTCACATTCACTCACTCACTCTCTCCTCTCTCTCTCTCTCTCTCTCTCTCTCTCTCTCTCTATTTGTCAAAAATTGGATATGTTTGTTCTTATCTGTTGAAAATACTATCTTTTGAAATATATGCAGCAAAACTTTCTTTTTTTTTTTTCTCCATCTATTGTAATCATCATCAACAATAACAACAAAAACAAAAACAAAGAAAGAAAAAATAGATAAATAGATCATTAACAACAAGTTAGATAAAATTCCTACTGATTTGTGTTAGATCTATGTTCAAATCCAACAAAATTTTTATTATATGTTAAAATTCCAACAGATCTATGTTGGATATGTTCAAATCCAACGTGAATTCTTAGAGCATCAACAAAGATTCATTCAAATCATCATTAGCATCAACTTCATGCTCAAAAATAGTCTAACAACAATATCAGTTCATTGAGTCTAAAAAAAAAGAGAATCAACAAAGGAAGTAAAGGTTCAAGTTCATTTTTGTTTTTTCATCTAAGTCCTCATATTCTCTGCGAAACCCTAGCTCTCGAACTCCCTCTTGAAACTCTAGCTTCCCCAAATCACACCCAATCCCCTTATCAAATCCTAGCATCTTCAAACAACCTGATCCCTTGATCGGAGTCCTCAAATCTCTCAAACAAATCTTCATCCTCTACAAGCTTAATTCTTCATCTCTAGTACAGATCTCTCTAAACGTTTTCTCCACCACACCTTTTGTGTGACACTCAAATATTTAACTAATTGTAACACCATGTTAATATTAACTAATCTTTTAATTTATATGTTAATTTTATAAATTGTATGCACGATGGAAAAGAAAAAAAAAAGATTAGGGGCATTATTCAAATTAATAAAGTAATTAATTTAGTCTATGGGCTACAAAGTGATTAAAGGAAAAGATGGCCAAGGAATTAATAAGATAGACAGCAAAGTGTAATTAGGAGTTACCAGGTGGCATACCTATTGTTGACAAGCAAAGCCCTAATGTGCAGGACTCCCTTTTTAGGACCCCTTTGGACCCCTTCTTGATTTGATTGGTCACATTTTTTTTTTTTCTTTTTTTTTCTTTTCTTTTCAATCACCACCCGCCACGTGTCAAAGGGGGACGGTGAGGATGGTGATTTGAGGGGGTGCCAATCACCACTGGAAACATTAACGTGGCAATCATCCTAATCCAAGCTGCTAGTGTTGAGTGCTGCTGAAGTTCAGTTCCCCGATACATAGGAGACTTGTCAAGGAAGTGAGATGTCAGGCTAACGAACTACAAAAGCAAAAAGTGAGAGAATCAGCGAGTAGGGAGGCTTCGGAATACGGGGGAAAAATTGGAAGTAATATTAAAAGTGGGTTGTATTATATCTTAAGTAATTATAAATTATTTTATGTAAATTATGCTTTGTAAATTATATTAGTATTTTAAGAATGTAATTTATTTTATGAACCCTATTTCTTTAAAAAGTGAAATTCATGGATATAATTGGGGACAATTTAATAATTGATAATAGGAGAAAATATTTTTGTAAATATTAGCATGGAGATCTCATGCTTTGAGGGACTTAAATAGTCATTGGCTTTCTATTTAGTCACTTTAGTGATCCTTTATTTATCATGGATTCATTGACACTCTGTTCAATCATGTACTGTGGTTATAATTATTTTGCTTATACAATTTCTACATTATATTTCTATTAATTAATATAATTTACTTGTTCATACTGAATTATTCTCTGTTTTACTTAAATAATTACCCATGGTGATTTGCGTACCCTCGCACTATCAATATAATGCCTTTCATTCTTCCATGTGCTTATAGTTATTATTTATACTGAATTATTCTCTATTTTATCTAAATAATTACCCATGATAATTTGCGTACCCTCGTACTCTCAACATAATGCCTTTCACTCTTCCATATGCTTATAGTTATTATACCCTTTTCAGGTAATGAAACTTAGGGAATAGTTTTTTACTCCATAAAGCGGGACCAGGGCTTGGAATAAACACAGTTTTTTTTTTTTTTTTTAATTTGTAATTATTGTTTGGCTCTAATCAAATAAATAAAAACTCCAATGGGTGTTCTCTTTTTGTATAAGAAAGATACCTTTTTATTTTTTTCTCCGCTTGCATTATTAATTTGTTAAATTTAGAATTGATCTTTGCATTTGTTACGCCGTCTAACATTTGGTACCGGGGTTGGGCAGTGACACCTTGAAACAGACCAAACCCTAACCTAACATCCCAATCTCAACCCTCAATCTGAGTCCTCAGATCTCTCAAACAGATCAGAGTCTACTTCAAACATATCTCGATTGATCGATGACGGTGCCGCTACAACATGATTGACACCAAATCTACTTCAAACACCGACACCGATGACATGATCTATGCGATGGAGTCTACTTCAAATAGATTCGGTGCGATATGACAGCGCTACAGTTTCAGCCATGTTAATTGACGACAGAGTTTCTGCTTTGACACCAATAACAATGATGGAGTTACGGAGGGAAAGAGCATCATTGACGTCTCATGCGGTGCGGACGGAAGAAAGTGGCAAAACTAGAGTCAGGCCCGGCCCTGAGATTTTCGGGGCCCAAAGTCGATAATCAACTAATAAATTTCTGGGGCCCTTTACATTTTTGTTTCATTGAATGAAAAAGAAAAAATTGAAAGTAAAGAACAAAAAATTTGTGTCAAAATCACAAAAAATACTTAGTATTACATTACAATAACTAATAAGTATCGCTTGATCCTAACTCTTTTTGTATTTTTAGAAGCAAATAAATCAATCATACTTGCATAATCTAATTTTTTTGCAAAATCATTTTCAATGAATAACAATGCTAATTATTTTAAATGAGCCTTTCAATTTTTTAATGGATTAATTTATTTTAAGTTAATTTGGGTCTTCCTTAATTTTTTTTGGACTTAAAATATACTTTAATATATTAGACTAAACTATAATAAGAGAGACCCTTTTTTGGGTCTATTTTCAATTGATAACAATACTAATTTTTTTGAATAGCCTTTCAATTTTTTAATGGGCTAATTTATGTTAAGTTAGTTTGAGTCTTTTTTAATTTTTTTAAACTTAAAACATACTTAATATATTACACTAAATTATAATAGGAGGGACTCCTTTTTTGACTCTATTTCGAGGGGCCCTAGGCCATAGCCTTGTGACCTATGTCCCAGGGCCGGCCCTGGGTCTAGTGTGACGAGATTATGAGAAGAAGATGAGAGAAAGATATGGATGAAAAGAGTGAGAAGGTTTGGAGAAATGGGACTTGATGGGAAGAGAGATGGTTAATGTATATCATGGCTAATTTAGTTATTTTGCTTAAACACGTCCTTATCGATAAGGTAATTTAGTGCCTAGTCTTTTATACCGAAGAAATGTAAAATTAAATTTATAAGCGTCCTATGTTTTGCTATTTTACTTACCATATGACAGTATTCCAGGAGTGAAAAAATAATTTCTCCTACAGTAGCCCAAAATAATTATTATTAATTAATTAAATAAAGATATGCACTTCCTTTCTCTCAAACCACGGGAGAATCTACTTACACCTGAAAAGTCATTAAGTACATTTAATTAAAATAATTTCTATTATATTTCAATATAAATTTAAAAATTTATTAATAAAGACAATATATATTAAATTTTAAAATAGTTTTTTTTTTTTTTTTAATGGTATACTTTAATCACATATACATATTCTTCATCTTTTTTCTGTTTCTTTCTCACACCAAAACTCTAAACCACCTCACCAAAACTACTATTATCATCAATATCATTGTTTCTTATCCTTGTGAATGGAAAGAAGTTTGAACAAAATTAAGCAATGGATGAGAATAATAATGAAAATTAGTTTTTGAAACAACCCATCAAAAAGAAGGTACGTATTCACATAAATATCAAAGTACAGTTCTTAATTTTTGTATTTTGTTTTACGTACAAGCGAATATTTGGCATGTTTAACGTCATTGTTGTTCGAACTTTCATATTCAAACAAATTCATTTTGTTCGACAATTTTGAATCTAAAAATCCAACCAAACAATATTGTTCAGCACTGCAAGTCCGAATATGGTAACTTTGTATTTTATTTATTATTTGGATATAACTTGAAAGGCAATTTAAGAAAAATTATAAAATGTATTGAGAATAATATAAAATTTTAAATAATTCAATAGAGTGTATCGAGACATTAAAAGTCTTTAATAATTTTTTTAGGTGTAAATAGAATCCCCTCCAAACACACTACTTTCCATTGAAGGCCAGCACCATTGGTACTAGATCTTTTCAGTCGCCTCCAAAACTTCGCAACCATCTCACCTAAGCCACGCTCACTCACTTTTTTTACTTTTATATATATATATATATATAATATATATGGAAAAATATTATTTTGCCTTTTAAATTATTACACGAAAATTAATTTGACATTTAGATTTCGCATTATTTTAATTTGATCAGTTTACCCCCATTGACTTTTCCGTATACAATCAAACGAAACTTGGCGACGTGTCACCAACCTTCATTTAGAAATTCATTTTATCTCCCAAACTATACCTTAAAAATCAATTAGCCCTCCCCAAATATTAAAAAAAATTAAATTTTAATTAACCATTTTGTTTGGTTCTAATTTTCTAAAAATTGAGATTTTTGTTTTCCGTATTTTTTTTTTGTTTTCACTAATTTTTTTTAAATATTTTAAATAATTTTTACATATAAATACTACACTTTTTTAGATACAATTAATATAATTTTTTTAAAAAATATTTTAATAGTTTTTAGATACACTTAATATAAATACAATTAAAAAGTATAATATTTGTGAAAAAATCTGTAAAAAGTACACTAAATACCAAAAATATAAAAATTTAGAATATTTTCGTATTTTTGTCTATTTATTGATTTTTAAATATTTTTTTTTACAAATATTTTACTTTTTAGGTACATCTAAGTTAGGTACATCTACGAAGTAAAAAAATTTCCTTAAAATACTAAAAATGTTCACTAAAAAAAAAAAAAAAAAAAACGAAAAAAATCTCAATTTTCAAAAATTGAATTCAAAAAATTGGAACCAAATAATTTTTCATCTCAAAAATGAAAAAAATAATTAATTTTAAATTAAAAATGAGTATTACTCTTGTTAAGTATTCTTTAGACAGTAATTGAATTTTAAATATTTTTTACCCACATTATTTTGAAATTACTATAAATCGATCAATTCTATTGAAAATAATTTGTGGAATAAAATAGTTACATGTAACAGCTCGAGTTAAGACCTGACCTTTTTATATTCTTTGATTCGGGATCCGGTACTCATTGTTGTTGCTTATACTCCTTGTTGTCTTATTGTTGATTGTGATTGGTTAATTGGAGTTGTTGGTCGTGTTTTGAACAGGTTGAGAGTTAGTGTTTTAAAGGAATTTCTGTTTGTTTGTTATTGTGTTTGCTCGAGTGGTTATTCCTTCGCTTGAGGGGTCTTTCATTTTTTCCAGAATTTGTGTTGCAGGTTTGAAACTTTAAGGAGTGGGGTGTCTTTCGCTTGAGCGGTCTTTCCTTCTCTCGAGCAGTCTCTTTGTAGGGTTTTGAAATTCTGAAAGGGGGTCACTCTTTGCTCGAGCGATGATTAGCTTGCTCGAGCGATTTGCTTTGCAGGGTTAGGGTTCTGGGGTTTTAGTTTCTTCACTCAAGCCATGGTTTGATTGCTTGAGCGGTGTTCTATGTCTGATGTTTGAGCAGTGTTTTGGTTGCTTGAGTGGTCTGTATGTATAAAAGTACGGAGAAAAGATCTTTATTTCACTTTTTGCTTCCTTCTCTCTCTCTAAAAGGCTTTTGAACTTAGTTTTTTTACTCTCTCTCTCTCTCTCTCTTTCTAGTTCTTATATTGATCATCCCATACACCAAAATCTTTGAATCTTGTGACCTTGGTGCTTTGAGATAAAAGGTAGAGCACGTATAGGTGGTCGTTTTGATTCGAAAAAGTTCAAGATTTGACTCCGTTGATTTTGGAGTTGCCATTTCTCTCTCCCTTTCTTCTTTGAGATAGAGATTTCTTTAACCTCTTAATATGATATTTAATGTTGTTGTGTACTCCTTGAATAGTGGGGCATTTTGAGATATTTGAGTTTGATTTGGTTTTGATATGGGTTTGAAATGAGTTATAAAAGAGGGATTTTGGAATGGGCTGCTTTGAAGGTTGTGATTATGGATATGTTGATAAATAGGGGTTGAAATCTTTGAAACCTCTCTTTAAAATGGGTTCTTGAAAAAAACAGGTGTTGTTTTGGAAATCTTTGAAGTTATTGGTTTTGAGTAAGAATGAGAAATGTTTGGATCCTTGTTGAGTTGGGAAGGGGAGATGGAACATGTATTGTTACTCCTATCCTGAAATTTTGGAAATTTATATATGTTTACTTAAATTATCTTTTGAATAGAAATATCTGTTTTGGCTATCGATGGAGGATAGCATTGATTGTTATAGTAAGTGCATGAGAACTAGGTTATCGAAAACCATTCACTCTTGCATTTTACATTCGAACATTCGTTTCATATCTATATATTATATAAGAAGAAAGGGGTTTCTAATCTACAAGTTTTATGGGAACTCCAATATTCTAATCCTAATTTTCTAATTTTTTGATTTAAAAAAAAAAACTCAGCATTTATTGACTTCTCTCAACCCACAAACCTTTTTGACTTCTCTTATAATTACTGCAGCACCCTTTTGAATTTCTCTCATACACTATGGTTACATACAAAAATAAAGAAGATAAGAATTTAGCTATAAAACTCAAAAAGATATAATAACATCTAAATTTGAATTATGATTTAGTAATATAATTATCTATTTTTTTGATATATATCTATCAAAATGCATTTATTGATTTCTCTCAACCCACAAATCTTTTTGACTTTTCTCATAATTACTGCAACACATTTTTCAATTTCTCTCATACACTATGATTACACAAAAAAATAAAGAAGATAAGAATTTAGCTATGGAACTCAAAAAGATATAACAACATCTAAATTTGAATTATGATTTAGTAATATAATTATCTATTTTTTTTGATGTATATCTAATCAAAATTTTAAATCATTTAATGGGACAAATTAATCAATTTTCTAAAATTATTGATTTTTTAATTTATAGAATAGATTAAAAACTATTGACTGATTTATTTATTAAATAACAAAAATATTTCGTAATCTCTCCATCCTAATCTCTCTCACCGATTTTCAAAAAAAAAAAATTCAAACTCGCCTTCCTTCTCTCTTCCCCAAAAAATTAGATAATATTTTTCATGAAAGTTATAGATATCTATCGATTTCTTGTAGCACTTGTGTTCTTCAAAGCTTTTGGGAGTGTATTTGAATCCTTTATTTTATTTTGGGAATCTTTGGGTTATTGTATCTTGGTTTTGGAAAGGTGTTGAAATGTTTATGGGTATGGATATGAGATTGTGTTATATCAAACTTGTTGATTTTGGCAAATGGGTTGTATTTGGAAGGAAATGGGGTGTTTCCCTAAAATGTTTCAAATGGTTATTTTGTATAAATCATGGAATTAGTTCAATAAAGGTGAAATTGGTTAGATGTGTATGTCAATGGTGGAGTTGGAAAATTGTCATTTCTTATCAATGGACATATGGATAGTTTATCTATTGTGAAGTTTGTGTAACTTTTGTTTTGGGCTATCGGTGGAGGATAGCTATGATTGTTGTAGAAATTACATGTGGACTAGGTGAATTGAAATTAATCTTTTGTTGGTTGTCATTGAATATGACTATATTTATATACATTGTATATGTATAATTATTTGGGAAGAGAAATGAGATGTACTCCATGTGTGATTATGTGTTTGTATACATTATATATGTATGAATGATTGTTTATGAGGAAAAAGGGGATAGACTCCATTATAATTAAGTTGGCTGGAGTGTCCTGGGTGAAAGTTCCGAAATTATACATGGGTGCCTAGCCCGCGAATGAAATATCCGTGAAATGACAATTGTAGCGCTTGTATAGCCTACGTTTACATGGGTCTCGTTTGACAGCTACCCGCAGACGAAATATCCATGAAATGGAAGTTTGAAATGTTTATGTGTATGTTTTGTATGATTTGAAAACCAATGAATTGTAACCTCAGTTTGGTTGTTGAGAAATAATGAAATCAACTCATGTATTGGAATGGATTGAAAGGAAATGAAATGAAATGTAACTTGGTGTTCTATGACTATATACAATGTGATCATTTTACTTCCGGTATTGTAAAAGCACATTGCCCTTATACTGTTGTTAAACCTCATATACTGTATTAGATTATTCTTGCTGGGCTGTGGCTCACCCTACTTGGGAAAAACATTTTCAGGTGCTGGTGATATGCCTCCATCAAGGACTTAGCTTGGGAGGATTATGGAGCTAAGAGCCTATATTTATTTATTTGTATTTATTTGCCTTCTGTACAAGCCTAGGGTTTTATCTGTATTGAGCCTCTGACTCTGTTTGTTGTAACCAAGCATCGTCTTGGAAAGTTGTAAGCTCGAAGGGCATGTTTATCTGTTTATCTTTTTTCATCTCTTTTAATTGGAAGCATATGCTATATATTTAGGTTTAGGCTTTATGAATGTATGATGCATATGCTTCTCTTTTGTATATCATATTGAATTAATGGAAAATAAATTTATTATTGTTGTTAACATATAATGCTTGGTGGATGGATTATTGTATTATTTTTGGGGCGTGACAACTTGGTATCAGAGCGTATCGGGTTTAAATACTTTAGGTATGTGGGGAGTGGTTAGTACCACGATGGGTTTGTCTCGCTTGCTAGAGACTTGAGTATGAACGAGATGTACTTATTTGATAATATGCTTATGTGATTATATGAGTATGGGATTAAATTTCTAGGACATTGACTGAGTCTACGGGTTTCTAGAATTCCTATTAGAAGAGCACTTGATCACTATTGTTTCTAATTGGAACTCTGGCAACGTAGGGGGACAATCATTATCCAAGAATGAAATTTATATGTGTTTATGTGACAATATGCTTATGTGGAGTGCATTATTGTTGTCCACCCCTTTAGGATGTGAGTGAGTTAGTTTCGGCACATTTGTAAATGTGCTAATCATTTTTGTTACCTTTATTAGGATGTCAGGACGTGGACGTGGACGTGGTGGTGGTAGGCAAGGTAGGCCTAGGAGGCACGAGATGCCTATACCGGATGAAATTCAGGCATAGGAAGAAGGGGTTGGTCAGGCCAACGTGGCCGAGCCAGTAGGTCAACAGGCCATGGGTGCCCTAGCCTGCGAAATGGCTGGAGCATTCCAGGAGTCTTTGGACATTCTCAAGGCTGAGAATCAAGTCCAGGCCCAGGTAGCTGAAGCAGGGCCGTCTTTTCTGAAGAGGTAGCTCATTTGGTCGAATCCAGATGAATTTTTGGGCAATCCCAAGGAGCTGCTGAAGGCTAATGAGTGGCTAGAACATATGGTGAAGATGTTTGAGATGCTCAGCATCGAAGATGGGGGTTTGAGAGTGATCTTGGCATCCTTCCAGCTGAAGGGAGACGCGGGTTAGCGGTGGAAGTATGCGATGGGGTGCATTGGAGGGACTTGGGAGGCCTTCCTCGACGCCTTCCAAGACAAGTTTCTACCTTCTGCGGTTAAGGAGAAATTGAGGGACCAGTTCTCTAAACTGGTGCAGTTGAACACACCAGTGGCGAAGTTTGAAGCCACATTCATTAGCTTGTCTAGATTTACACCGGAGTTGGTGGCGACTGAGGAGTGTCGGTGTTTGGAGTTTGAGAAGAGGTTGAGGACCGGTCTCATGTCCCGAGTGGCCGGGTCCATTATTAGAGACTATGGGTGCCTTGTGGAGGTGGCGGCCCATCTTGAGACTATTATGCAAGAAGAGGAGGAGAGGATGAGGGGCTCCAGGAGGAGTCAGGATAGTCAGGGGGACGGTATGAGGCAGACGGGTTCTAACCTCCAACAGTCCCAAGGAGCGCATTCGAGGTCTACCTTTCCAGTGCCGAGTTCGGGTTCTGGGAGAGGTAGTCAGGGGGATGTGACTTGTTTCAAATGTGGCCAGTTGGGCCACAAGTCTCTAGCTTGCCCACAGAGAGGAGGATGACAGCGAACAACATTGTCTTCGGCTCGTTCTCAGGGCCAAAGTCAGGTAAAGGGCAGCCGCCCACTTGCTCTCAATGTGGACAGGCAGGGCATCTAAAGAGATCTTGCCCAAAGTTAGGTGGCACATCTGGTGTGTCTGGTTCGAGGCAGACACAGAGTCACCAACTTGCATAGTCAGCACAGGCCTTGAGGGCCAATCAAGGAGCCTCTTCAACTCAATCAGTGCATCAGACTTATGCTCCGAGGGGTGAGCAGGTTGAGCAGAGACCTACAGGACGTGTGTATCCTGTTACAGTGCCGAATTTTGTACCTGCTCCTTCAATAGTGAGAGGTACCTTTTTGTTTTGCAATTCTGTTGCTAATGTATTGATTGATATGGGTACATCCCATTCTTTTATCTCGTCTGCATTTGCATCAGTATTGGGGTTGGAGTTGGCACAGTTAGCATTTCCTATTTGTGTAGAGTCACATATCGGTAGTGAGGTCATCTTGAAACAGAGGTGTGGGAGCCGAATAAATGGATAAATCGGAAGGGGCATATTTTAGTAGATTGACATTAACCGGCCGCATCCTGCAGACATTAACCGGCTGCACCCTGCAAGACTAGGATAAGCCGAATACAATATGTAAGCCGATTGAGAAAGGATCTTTAAGGCCGAATAGAAGAACGAGTAATGATTGAAAAGTAGGCCCAGGCCCCGAGGCCTCAGAAGGAACATATATAAATAAAGAAGCAGCGTTCTTGGAATGGTATGTAAGAATCACTTCACTAAACTTAGTAAAACAAGCTTTCTTGAGTATAAGAACTGACTTGCCCGTCGGAGTGCTAACCCCGGCACCCCCGACTGGAGTGTTTGTCATTGCAGGTGACTAAGCTGAGGATCAAGAGCGTCTCCCAGGATCTGAAGAGTATTTCCAAAACCACTTCCCCACAATTGGCGCCGTCTATGGGAATACTCAAGTACA
The DNA here is from genome assembly GCA_030407325.1 of Camellia japonica. Taxonomy (NCBI): domain Eukaryota; kingdom Viridiplantae; phylum Streptophyta; class Magnoliopsida; order Ericales; family Theaceae; genus Camellia; species Camellia japonica. The sequence goes on along the minus strand of JAPPVO010000013.1, from coordinate 68,217,593 downwards.
TCCATGGAAGGCGTGACGCAAGATCCTCCGATAGCCACCGACGAGACTACACAGAGAGACGACATCACTCCGGCAAATATGCTCGGGAAGGAAACCATCGCCGCGAGACGCGCCTTGAATTTTGACTCACCAACGACTTCAGCGCAGGAGACGATGCAAGCCATCATAGAACAAACTAAACAGAATGAACAAAGGCTGGAAAATATGATCGCAGAAAACGAACGCCTCCGTCAAGATTTGGCCCTAGAAGTAGCAAAATCCAAAGAAGCCGCGCGCCAAGACCCCGAACGACCCCTGAGGGCAGGTAGACAACGACCTTGAGTCTGACCAAGGGAAACCGATAGCGACTCCAACTTATTATCCACGGAGCATAACAAGGGACGCTCAGACACTTCCAGCTTCTCTGAAAAAAGTCCACACACAAGGAACAAGCGCAGAAAAAGCAGTTCAGACGAAGAGGACCGGCACGATCCTTTTATCCGACGAATTGCGAGGTCGGCCCTGCCCAAGAAGTTCAAAGCTCCATCATTTACTCTCTACGACGGAAAATCAGACCCCACTGATCATATACGTCACTACAAGCAGGCCATGACGTTGCATGCAGACAATAAAGCCCTCATGTGCCGAATATTCCCCAGCAGCTTGGGGCCATTAGCTGTCAGATGGTATTACAAGCTGGAGCCGGCTTCGATAAGAAGTTTCCATCAATTACAAAAATCCTTCAGGGCCAGGTTCATCACCAACGAGGTACAGCCGAAACAGGCCAACTCTCTCTGGGTTATGCAAATCCAACCAGGAGAAACGCTGAGAGCATATTCGGCGCGATATTGGGAGTGCTTCAATCTCGTTGACGACGCTTGCAATGACTCCATGGCCATTACCGCCTTCAAAATGGGACTACATCCTGACAGTGCTCTTCGCAACTCCCTGACCAGAAGACCCCCCAAAACAGTCTGGGCGTTGATGAAGAAAGTCGAAGAGCATTGCAAAGTAGAAGACGATGCCCTAAGGATTAAAGCCAGACAAGTGTCCACCAAACTGGCACCTCCTGAAATTGCTCAACCGATAAGTTCCGTGCCACCTCTGAGCCCTGAGCCGCGACAACGTGCTAAACGAGACAAAAGATGGGACTCTCGCCGATTGAGTGATCAATGCTCCCACCCGACGAATGAACAATTGCAAGTCGACAGTAGACGCTCGAGGCGCGCCGACAAAAAGTACACGGAACTGTCAGAGCCAATCACCGCGGTAATGACTAAAATCCAACACCTTCCATTCTTTAGATGGCCGTCAAAGATGGTGGGGCCACCTGATACACGACGAAGGGACCGGAGGTGCGAATATCACAAAGATCACGGCCACGAAACAGAGAGTTGCTACGCATTAAAGGATCACCTGGAAGAACTGGTGCAAGACAGCCGACTGCAGCAGTATGTGAAACAGGGAAAGCCAACCAAGGCATTAGCATTGAGGCAGGACTCTCCCCCACTTGGCGTGATCCATATAATTTACAGCCTGCCTACACCCCCAGCCATGCACACAATTCGATCGCATCCAACTCTACAGGGGCGTCGTATTTCGACTAACTGGTCCGAAGAGGCCCCGACAATTGCCTTCAATGACTCCGACCTCAATGGCGCAACGGCTTCCCACATTGATCCGTTGGTTATTGGATTATGCATAAACCAGTTCATCATTGAACGAATTCTCATAGACCCAGGGAGTAGTTCAGAGGTCATGTACTACCAAACTTTCATCAAGCTCGGCCTCAACGAGTCGGATCTATCTCCGGCGCCTCACCCACTGTTCGGCTTTAATATGAATCCCGAATATCCATTGGGCAAGGTCACATTACCTGTTCGAGCGGGTTCCAGAACGGTCGAAACGGAATTCCTGATCGTGAAGCTCCCCTCGCCGTATAATGCCATCATGGGAAGAACCTGGCTACATATCATGAAAGCCGTCCCAAGCACCTACCATCAGATCTTGCGTTTCCCAACAACCCACGGCATCGAAGAAATACGTGGTTCCCTCCAATCGGCACAAGTAGAATTCTGATGAAAACCCTATCACTGACCCGATCTGTGGGCTCTGATACCTGTAAATATATTTCGCCTCTGTAATACGAACTATTTTTTCTCGTCGCTCAAAATCATATGTCAATTCCCAGTGGGGCACTCGCCAGGATCGGCCAAATCAAGTCTCCGGATTCGGAGCGCCCTTCATGGATGTCACGATTGACCAAATCAAGTCTCTGGATTCGGAGCCCCCTTTGGCGCATGACGCCTTAGGGCCGATTAAGTCTCTGGATTCGGAGCACCCTTCGTGGATGTCACGATTGGCCAAATCAAGTCTCCGGATTCGGAGCCCCCTTTAGCGCATGACGCCTTAGGGCCGATTAAGTCTCCGGATTCGGAGCGCCCTTCGTGGATGTCACGATTGGCCAAATCAAGTCTCCGGATTCGGAGCTCCCTTTGGCGCATGACGCCTTAGGGCCAATCAAGTCTCCGGATTCGGAGCGCCCATCGTGGATGTCACGATTGGCCAAATCAAGTCTCCAGATTTGGAGCCCCCTTTGGCGCATGACGCCTTAGGGCCGATTAAGTCTCCGGATTCGGAGCCCCCTTTGGCGCATGACGCCTTAGGGCCGATCAAGTCTCCAGATTCGGAGCGCCCTTCGTGGATGCCACGATCGGCCAAATCAAGTCTCCGGATTCGGAGCGCCCTTCGTGGATGTCACGATTGGCCAAATCAAGTCTCCGGATTCGGAGCCTCTTTTGGCGCATGACGCCTTAGGGCCGATCAAGTCTCCGGATTCGGAGCGCCCTTCGTGGATGTCACGATTGGCCAAATTAAGTCTCCAGATTCGGAGCGCCCTTCGTGGATGCCACGATCGGCCAAATCAAGTCTCCGGATTCGGAGAGCCCTTCGTGGATATCACGATTGGCCAAATCAAGTCTCCGGATTCGGAGCCCCCTTTGGCACATGATGCCTTAGGGCCGATTAAGTCTCCGGATTCGGAGCACCCTTTGTGGATGTCACGATTGGCCAAATCAAGTCTCCGGATTCGAAGCCCCCTTTGGCGCATGACGCCTTAGGGCCGATCAAGTCTCCGGATTCGGAGCGCCCTTCGTGGATGTCACGATTGGCCAAATCAAGTCTCCGGATTCGGAGCCCCCTTTGGCGCATGACGCCTTAGGGCCGATTAAGTCTTCGGATTCGGAGCGCCCTTCGTGGATGTCACGATTGGCCAAATCAAGTCTCCGGATTCGGAGCCCCTTTTGGCGCATGACGCCTTAGGGCCGATTAAGTCTCCAGATTCGGAGCGCCCTTCGTGGATGCCACGATCGGCCAAATCAAGTCTCCAGATTCGGAGCGCCCTTCGTGGATGTCACGATTGGCCAAATCAAGTCTCCGGATTCGGAGCCCCCTTTGGCGCATGACGCCTTGGGGCCGATTAAGTCTCCGGATTCGAGCCGATTAATCTCCTTGAGGCGGAATGGGCCCTGGGTTCAAGCCTCCAAATACGGAGCCCGCTTTAGTGCTTCAGAGGATTATTGCATTAATCTGTTTGGCCATACTAATCGGTCTACAGTGCTAAGTGCTAATTACGTCTCCGAATCCGGAGCAAACGTTGGCACGAACAAAATATATTGATAATTGATCCTATGTAACACACTAGAACAGATCATACATTCGAAGTAATGTGCTTTAGTACACAAGCAAAATTCAGAATAACAGGCAGATAGATTTAAAATAAAACTATTTATTCGATCAAACAGTTGTTACATAAACACAACCCGTATTCGAGCATTACAATATCGAAAGAAAAAAAGGAGCAAGACACGCCGGTAAAGCAGCATCGCCGAATCGACGACTGTCGCCCTAAACCCCTCCACGGCGTGCAATACCTTGAACCAGTTATGCTTAAGCCCACGACTTGCATAGCGCCAAACTTCCCCTGATACCATTGACAATGTCAAGGCAAAGATCCAGGACAAGGAAGAATGAACTTGACAGTTGTTGACTCTCCTTTCGGGGTGATCTGCTTCGACGACTTGGAGACTCACAGATCTCAGGCTCTTTGGACGACCTAACCCCCTCACGACTAGGTTTTCTGCTGCAAACCATCTCAACACCAAACTTGACCGAAGTCTGAGCCTCTGTAACCAAAATCACCATCCCACGCAAGGAATGATGAGTCAAGTGGGATTATTGGTGCGAAGCGCCTACTCCTTTTATCCTCAGCGACGACCGTGATCTCAAGGTCCCAATCCCGAGAAAATTTTATTAATGCCAAAAAACGCATTGGCTGGATAAAACGAGCGTCGATTGACATTCGCCACGACCGCCAGCCCGACGGCTGGTCGAAACGCGCACTGGCTGGGCCAAAGCGAAATAGATTTATTAAATCGATCGACCAAGTCTTCACATGCCGATCACCCTCGACCAGCCCACTAATCCAACTGGCCAAGCATCAATGCGCTGACCCAAATCAAAGATAAATGGCCATTGAAACCTTAATGGCCGTCGCGAATGTGTCGATCCTGCCCATGCAGATCCTGCCGATAAGCTCGCGTATCGTCGGATAGTTAACAGCTACCTGGGTCGGACAATATTTAGACATTTAAGCAACACGAAATACACATATGCCGAATACGAATGACAATGAAACGGTTATAATGAAACGTTATTTATTCAATAAAACAATAAGTTACATAGTTTCAAACGCGCCCTGCGTTCCAATTTTACAACTACTAAACTCATACGGCGTCACCCTCATCCTCACTCTTCTCAACTTCAAAAGCAGAAAACAGAAAATCTTCACTCCTATAGCATGGTGATGCCAAATCAATTCCCGACGCCCGAAGAGCTTCTGCGGCTTGAGATGCCTTGATCCAACCGTGCCGATACCCACGGTTTTCACATCGGCACACTTCTTCGGCCAATTTCTCCCTGGTTTTCTCGATTCCCACTTTTTGGCCCTCATGGAAACCTTTCTCATAGGCCCTCCCCTTCGCGCTCTCTATCGCGAACATACTTGCCGTCTCTCGATCGGCGAGTGTGGAGCTGAAGCCGGACTAACCTCTCCTCACAATTGGGTTCGCGGCGCGGTGAATTGTGCCTGAGCCGCCTTGGTCTTCCTTAGTTCCCGCTTGGCCGCCTCCACGCGGGCCTCCAAACTTTTGAACGTTATTCCTTCTTCTCCATCTCTTGACGGGCAGCGCGCAGTCGCATGCCGACTTCGTAAGCAGTGTAAAGCCCCTTCACCGCGCCATGAATGCCCTTGCAAAACACCTCGTAGTCCTGTCGACCCAGCATTGATTGCTGAACCTTAGAAGGAAATATTTGTCGGGCAAAGTCGACCGCTACGTCTGGGTCTCGAACGATCGAGTCCGCCTCCATCATGGGTCTATTCTTCACGAATACCGTAAAGCTTAATGGACACGGATTCGCGTCAGACCTCCTCTTGACTCGGGGTTGTGGAGATTTACCCTGCGACTGTTTGTCTCGCCTGGGCGATCTATTGCGACGTCGGGGAGACTGACGCCTCTCTCGACTCTTGGAACTCCTACTTTCTGTACGCGAGGGTTCACCACCTCGGTTCATATCTCCGCCCAGCTCAGCTAGGGTCTTCGCTTCCCCTTTACTGTTAAAGAAGAGTCGGTTCGACATTCACGCAATGAGTCTTCCTCCAGGAGCTCGAGTCAGTTGTATACTAAGCTCATAAAGGATGTACCCTTGTTCATTTATCCTTCACAGAGGCAGCACGATTGAGGCAATCTCATTAATTGGAGATCCTGAATCGCCCGACGCCGGCTGAGTCGACGGCAGGGGCACAAATTTACCATCTATTCGAATATCGCCAGCCGGCTCCCGAATCGATTCTAACCTCTGCAGGAACCGCCTGGGGCAAGGGCAGATTCATCGCTATATTCGGCTCGGGTACCCCAGCCGGCTCCCGAATCGATTCTAACCTCTCCAGGAACCGCCTGGGGCAAGGGCAGATTCATCGCTATATTCGGCTCGGGTACCCCAGCCGGCTCCCGAATCGATTCTAACCTCTCCAGGAACCGCCTGGGGTAAGGGCAGACTCATTAATCTATTCGGCTCACGTACCTCAGCCGGCTCACAAATCGATAGTTCATAATTCGGATTGCCCCGTAGTCTGATTTTATTTAGAACTCTTCTAAATAAACCGTACATACAATATCGTTTGTCTGTGTTAGCAAAGGAAGAAAGAAAGGGTTTTAATAAAAAACAAGGCATCCGAAGAAAGAAAAAATATGCAATATCGTTTGTCCGTGTTAGCAAAGGAAGAAAGAAAGGGTTTTAATAAAAAACAAGGCATCCGAAGAAAGAAAAAATATACGAGTAATAAGAAGAACAAAAAGAGAATGGAGTATATTCACCAATCTATTCGGCTTAAGTACCCCAGCCGGCTCCTGAATCGATTCCAACCTCTGCAGGAACCGCCTGGGGCAAGGGCAGATTCATCAATCTATTCGGCTCAAGTACCCCAGCCGGTACCCGAATCGATTCTAACCTCTGCAGGAACCGCCTGGGGCAAGGGCAGATTTATCAATCTATTCGGCTCAAGTACCCCAGCCGGCTCACAAATCGATAGTTCATAATTCGAATCCAATCGGCACAAGAAAGACGAATCAATATTGCCACGGGATATTCACTCTCTAAAGACGAATCAATATTGTTTCATCAACATAACCACACAAATTGTGTACGAATAGTAATGAAATTACAAGGAAATTTTCATTAATAAATTGCGCACAAGATAGTAACCAATTTATACATGAAAACAACCCTGAACCAACAAAACTCTACCAAACAAAAATCAAAAAACTAACAAACAAAGATAAAAAAACTAAATGAATTAGGAAACGCCTCCCAGATCACTCCTTGGGGTCGGATTCAAGGGGCTCAACATCCACTTGCTCGTAAGGAATTGGCAAATCCAATGTAATCCCAGCGGCAGCAAGGGCTTTGAGCCACTCGTGTTTGAACCCCCGATTATCAAATTTGGGAACTTCATCAACGTATTCCGTGAAGGCGGCTCTTTTTCCCGCCTCAAAAGCCTCAGATTCGACTTTCCCCTGGGCCGCCTTGAGCTCCTCCAATTGACTCTTTGCCTCGGCAAATTCGTCTTTGGAGAGCTTGAGCGATTCCTCACTCGCACTCGCTCTGGCCTCAGCGTCAAAACGAAGTTGTTCGGCAGTGCGAGCCCTCTCCTTCTCCGCTTCGGCTCGTGCGCTCTCCATTGCGGCTCTCATCTTCTCAAACTCGGCCCTACTCTTCTGACCATCCACTTCTGTTTGCAAATGGTCGATTTTGCCAAGAGCATCATGCAGGCGGCGGCCTAAGTCGGCGATCCTGCCAACGGTCTGCAAACAACAAGCGATCGTTAGATGCCTCTCTAAAAATAGATTTAAGCGAATTTGAAATTACCTACCAAGAGTGCCGACTGCGCAGACAGAGCTACGGCCATAATATCTGGCACGACGCAAAAGGTTGCATTGTCAGTCGGCAAGGAAATTGAAGCCGCCAGGCTCAATGCAACGGCTGGATCCTCAATGGCCGAAGCATTGGAAGGAATCGGCGTATCTCTGATCCTAGGCTGAATAACAAAAGGAGCGAACACGTCCGATTCTTCGAGGTGAGGCCGTTTGTCAATGGGACTAATTTCTGAACTAGCCTCCTCCTCGGCGCTACGTTTTTGGCCGCGTCCCTCCGGAGTCAGCCGTTCTTCGCCGGCCTGCTGTTCGACCACTTTTTCTGTTTCGACCGGCGTAACCTGAGCCGTTCCTTCAGTAATGGGTACAGAGGCCTTAGTCAACTTGGGATCGGACTCGGCGGCCTCGGCCTTTTTTCGAGCAGCCATCCGCTCGGCATTTCGCTTACGTGCCATCTGCGTAAGGCTTTCCTTTGCCATGCCTCCGAAGAAATTGCCGGGTAGATCTCCTAAGTTCGTGAAAATATCCCCGGAAGAAAACTCTGCCCGACCCGAAGCGGATGGTGAGGAAGACTGGTTGAGTCCGGCAGCCTCGAACGCCGAACGCACGGCCTCGTCAACCTCTTCGCCCTCCTGAGTGAATTCTCTGGCCGGGTCGGCAACCACCTCTATCACCGGCTCTGCGTCTTGCCCCGAATCAGAAGCTTCGAGACTAATCTGCCTAAGGTTCTTGTAGCTGGGAAAGATAAGAGCCGAGAGGTTCTGATCGCCGAGTGGAATCGGGATGTTTTCCGCAGCCGAGAATGTGGTATAAGTGGGTTCGTACCGGAGTAAAATGTGGGCGGCTCTCCCTTGTTTTTGCACGTTTGGGGGACCGAAGTAGTCGAGTGCAATCTTAATGTCCCTTAAGACCACGTCGTCAACTGACGTCAGAATCTTCTTCAATTTGTTATCTGCAAAAGATACGGAAAGCTTCAGAAAAGAGAGCTAATTAAAAGACAGATCGACAAACATAAGATACTACGTGGTAACCTGGATCACCCTTATGTCTGGGAATGGTGTCTAGGTGTAACATGCCCGGGGGGTACCCGCGCGCGTTAAACAGTTCGGACTCCCGAGATCTCTTTGATCTCAAGTTTCACGAGTGCAATGTGAAACGTAGATGAGAGTCCAGATTTGGCAACTTTTATTGAAAATCCATTTTATTGCAATTTTGTCAAAAATGGACTGCGTCATCAGATCTCAGAGTCGCCACCTAATATTTTGGGAAATTAGGAAACCCATGACTCGGTGCCAAAGGCCACTGTTCGTCGTAACCAAGGATGCTTGGCTCGGAACCTTAGGTATGAGAGGGGAAGGTCAATAATGAGCACCCTCGCTCACTCGATCAAAAGATCGGCCTCTACTAAATCATGATATGACTTTTATTTTCTTTATATGTTTATGTTCTGATTAATTTAGTAAATCCTAAAATTTACTATGTGAAGCATACAAGTATAGACTAGTTTGCTCAAATTGGAACAATTCAACTTCATGTTTGTTTTCCGAAAAGGGTTTGAATTTGCCACCTCAAGTGGGCTTAGAGTTTGTGAATTTGCCACTATAAAGTGGGCTAAAAACATACAGTCGTTGAATTATTCCAATTCAGGCAACAAGCCTTCATCCACAGGCATTCGAACAGTTTATCACTTAAGCAAATAGCCACATGGTAGGATGCTAAACATAATAAGAAAATCACACACAAATGGGATGCTAAAGCATAAAAACTCACAGATTGACCGACGTCCCTCGAACAACTACAAAACAAAAGTTAGTAAAATATGCATGATCTTATATACAGAATCCTAATGCAATTCACTCATGAGATGCACTAAAGATTTGGCTTCTAGAATATGGCATGTGAATCATCTCAAAACACAGAATCATAGGATAATCAATTGAAGCATAAAGATGCAAATTTAGCCAAATCTTATGCATGAATCATGATGTAAAGCAGGGATATGCATGACATGTCAAGATATATACATACACACAGTTAGGGAAAGCGATAAAAATGGGATAGAAAGAAGCGGGTGGGGAAATTACAACACCTTAATATTACAGATCCGAATGAGAGAGAGAGAGAGAGAGAGAGAGAGAAGTGAATAATAAAATAAAATAAACCTCACAAAACACTCAAAATAAAAATAAGAGTTTTTAAACCCCGAGCCATTCACCAACTAACAAACACCATGTATCTTCAATCCAATCCAGCCCATGTAAACACATCTTCCATGTAGACCCCACCAAAATTATGTTAACTTTAGGAGAGCAGCAAGGCAATCTGCCATCCCGTAAGAGTGGACCACGACCAGTCTTTTCTGATTTGAATTTGGACAGATTTACATTGCTAGCTCCAATTATGTAACTCCATACACCCCAGCCCAAGCCCAATAAAAAAATCAGCCCAATTCTCCAAACTGGACAATTGATTTAGCCAATGAGCCCAAACACCCAGTTCAGACCAACCCCACTTATTCCTTTATTTAAGCCCCAATCAAATGCTACTCCCTCAGGCCCAACCAAACCAATCTAGACCCAACCCAACACACCCTTGCTGAAAAGGGAGAGAGAGAGAGAGAGAGAGAGAGTGCATGGTTCCTTGGTGTCAGGTTCTCCCTCTCCAACCCGAGAGAGAGAGAGATCATGAACGTGCCTATGTGTATCTATGTGTGTGTGTGAGAGTTGAAGTGGGTCTTGCTAAGAGAGAGAGAGAGATTGTAGTGTGCATGTGGGTCTCTCATTCCTCTCTCTAACCGTGTGTGTATGCTTGAGCCATGGGTGTGATGTGTGTGTGAATGGTGAGTGTGGGTCTGCCATGTATGGTGTGGCTGCTGGGTGTGGTGTTATGCCTGGACCGAGAGAAGTGCATGTGTGGTGAAGAGAGAGAGATGCCAAGTGGTGGGTCTGTGTATGTATGGTGTCTTAGAAAGAGAGAATGCCGTGTGTGTTAGTGAGTGTGTGCATGTGCCATGCATGGAGTGTATGAGAGTGAGAGAGGAGAGGAGAGAAGAGAGAGAGCCCGAGAGCTGGATTGAGGTGGTGTGGTGTGCATGAAGATGAAGTGGTGGTGAGTGTGCATCCGTAGGTTGGTGCCGTGCATGCCGTGTGTGGTGCATGCATGGTGTGTTTGGTGGTTTAGAGAGAGGGAGTTGGGTGGGTTAGAGAGAGAGATTCGAGTGAGTGTGTGCATGGGTATGTTGGTGTGTTGATAGAGAGAGAAAGGTGGGTGTGTGGGTGTATGGTTGAGAGTGAAATGTTAGAGAGAAAGAAGGAGTGCCGTGGGTAGTGAGTGTGGGAGAGCCGAGAGGTGATGGCTGTGATGGTTTGTGCCGTGTGATCATGGTGTTCTGGGTTGTGTGATGAATGTGTAACAGTGATGGTGTGTAGTGGTGCGTGCATGCATGGTGTGGGTGTGCTGCTGCCGTGGGTTTGCCGTGGGTCATGCATGGTGTCTGGGTTGTGTGATGAATGTGTGTGTTTCAAGAGGGATGTTAGAGAGAAAGAGAGAGGTGCCATGAGTGTGGGTGTGTTTCGTGAGCTTGCATGTGTGTGCATGTCTCTCCCACGGAGTCCGTGAGTAAGAGAGAAGTGTGTGTATCAGTCGTGAGGGTGTGTTGGTGTGCAGTCATGCATGGGTGTGAGGAGGTGGGTCGTCTGTGTGTTTTACAGTGTGGGTCTGTGAGTAGTGTTTGGTATGGTGGTGTGGATCATGGTGAGTTGGTGAGGGAGAGTGAGGCTGGGTATGTTAGTTGTAGGTGATGGGTTGGTGTTGAAAATGAGTTCTTAACAGTGGGAGATGGAGATGGCCATGAAGAAGAAATGGGTGGAGAAAGGGGGTGTGTTTGTGATCTGCTCTCCCCCTGAACCCGTATGTCTTGTGATCCTCTCTATGCCTGAGCTGTGTATTGTGTATGAGTCTCCTGTTGGGTCTCCTTCCCTACCCTTTTAACCGTGTGTGTATCTTCTCCCCTCCTCTATGTGTGCCTCCGTGTGTTGTCCACCGAGAGAAGAGAGATATATTTGTTAAAACCAACCTCCCCCACTCACTCCACCTTTCTTTTTTTTTTTAAAAACATTTCACTAAACCAAACCAAACCACTATCTTTCTTTCTCTTTTAAAAACACTCCACCAAACAAAAATCTAATTGTGGCCACACACCGTCACTATCTTTTATTATTAATTTTTTATTATTATTATTTTTTTTTGGATCAAATACCACATGTCATATAAACACACCTAAAAATTTGTACAAACACACAAAATTATATAAAATTTATACAAAATTAAAATAAAAATATTTTAATTTGACCAAAATGGGTGAGTTTCGGGATTTAAAATTTCAATTTGATTTTTTTTGGTGAGGGTGGTCAAACTAAAATGCCCAAGTCTTAGGGCCGGTCAAAATGGGGTGTCTACAGTTGCCCCTCTTTGACAGAACTCGAAGTCATGAAATGACGTGAGTGAATGTCAAAGCCAGAAGACGACCCTTTTTGACAAGGCCGTAAGACTTGGGCAATCACACAAAATGCAATGCGTGTGGTTGAACCCGAAGGTTGCCTACGTATCCCTTTGCAAGGAATCAAACCAGCGTAGTTCAGGGGCAGAATGCAAATGACATGCAAGAAGTTTTTGAAAAGCGGACTTACACGCTACGCGAAGCTGGTTTGTTTGAAAAATTCATGATTATGCAAGAGAGGAAAGACCTCAACCAAGAGAAATCAACATCCTAACGCGTCTCACGCGAGAGGAGAATTGGTGGTCTAAACAGACAGGCGCACCTGCTGTTGATAACCGATTTGGATGGTGTTGAACAGACAGGCGCACCTGCTGTTGATAACCGATTTGGGTGGTCACGGATGCCGCTTTTCTGATCATATTTACAACTTTCCCTATTCTCCAACGGGGTGACAGACTAGGTTGGTTCAGTTTCCAGAGTTGAGGCGCATACAAGCTACCTCAACCTATGGGGTTGCCATACAGATTTCAAGCCGGGGATACACCCCTGGGTATTTAAACCAGGCTTTAGTCTCGGAAATCCTGAACCTTTTGCGTTCTAGGTCTCGGCCATTCGAACTCTAATTTCCACCGTCGCAGTTGGTCTCTTAGGAACTCATTGCAATCACAGGCATGTGGCTATACCAGACCACCTAAAGTCGTTCGGGCACGACAAACACCAAAGGATTTGCACCTTTATAGGATTTAAGGTCTCCTAGACCATGAAAGAAGAAAGAAGAGGGTACATCGCCTACAAATGTGCATACCATACAAATGAGAGAAAAACTGCATCGCACTCAAATGTGCATACCACACAAATGAGAAGGGGGTTGCATCGCATCCAAATATGCATACCACACAAATGGGAGAGGGTTGCATTGCATTCAAATGTGCATACCACACAAATGAGAAGGGGGTTGCATCGTATCTAAATGTGCATACCACACAAATGGGAGAGAGGGTTGCATCGCATTCAAATGTGCATACCACACAAATGAGAGAGGGTTGCATCGCATCCAAATGTGCATACCACACAAATGGGAGAAGGGTTGCATCGCATCCAAATGTGCATACCACATGAAATGGGAGGGTTGCATCGCATCCAAATGTGCATACCACACAAATGGAGAAGGTTGCATCGGCATCAAATGTGCATACCACACAAATGAGAAGGGTTGCATCGCATCCAAATGTGCATACCACACAAATGGGAGAGGGTTGCATCGCATCCAAATGTGCATACCACACAAATGGGAGAGAGGGTTGCATCGCATCCAAATGTGCATACCACACAAATGGGAGAGGGTTGCATCGCATCAAATGTGCATACTACACAAATGGAAGAGGGGGTGAATGCATAAAGCAGTGTGATACAGGTAAAGTGCGCAAGATAGCGCGATGCAACGCACTAACAAGTGCAGGTGAGATGCGCAAGATAGCGCGAATGATATAATGCACAAAATAGTGCGATACGCTAAACAGCGCGATTGATTTGAAATGCACAAGATAGTGCGATGTGATATGCAAAGCACAGGACAATGCGTTTGAGGTGCGCAAAATAGCGCGATGAATGCAATGCACAAGACAGTGCGATGGAGGTGCGCAAAATAGTGCGAATGATAAACTGCACAAAACAGTGCGATTGAGGTACGCAAGATAGCGCGAATGATAAACTGCACAAAACAGTGCGATGCGCAAAATAGCGCGAATGTAAACTGCACAAAACAGTGCGATTGAGGTGCGCAAGATAGCGCGAATGATAAACTGCACAAAACAGTGCGATGCGCAAAACAGTGCGAATGTAAACTGCACAAAACAGTGCGAATGAGGTGCGCAAAATAGCGCGAATGTAAACTGCACAAAACAGTGCGATTGAGGTGCGCAAGATAGCGCGAATGATAAACTGCACAAAACAGTGCGATGCGCAAAATAGCGCGAATGTAAACTGCACAAAACAGTGCGAATGAGGTGCGCAAAATAGCGCGAATGTAAACTGCACAAAACAGTGCGATTGAGGTGCGCAAAATAGCGCGATTGAATGGCCTAACCAACAGGCGTATCTCAACGTATTTCATACGGAGAGAGGGAAGGTTTTAACCGGGTGAACGCCACGTCCTAACACTTTTTCACGTGAAAGGAGCAAAGGTAGATTCGAAGTCCAAACGCGTCTCACGCGAATGGAGAATGATTTCTTGCTATATACATATACAGACAACATACAGACAGATATATACAGATATATACACAGATATATATACGGAGATATCTTTTCTGGGCTTGCTGTTTTCTCTCTTTTCTTTTTTTTTTTCCTTTTGTTTTTGGAGTCTCTGTAATCGGGGATATCATCCCCTGACTGTAACAAAATCAGTTTCTTTTTTTTTTTTTTGCTCATCAATGGCGTGACTGGCATATCACTTTGAACTTGAAAACATTTTTGTTTGATCGAATTTGAGATTGATTGAAATTTGAACTCTGAATTGGATACTGATCCACACTGACCTGAATAAAAATAAAACTGACTCAACGTGAGAAAAACGAAGCCAAAATAATCCAAACACACTTCTATACACTGACTGGTATAAATACACCGACTGGTATGAATACACACTTATATACACTGAAGAGTTGACTCGAGTGGTGGAGAAGACAGAATCACTAACTCAACTATGCCCCTAATTCATTGCCTTGATTTTTTTCTTGGTTTTTTTTTTTGTAAAAATGTTTTGATCAACATGAGAGTTAGATTAGCCTACTTATTCCATTTTCTGTTTCAAATCATGTAAGCTAAACTGTGAGCACTGAAAATTTTCCCTTTTCAAATCCGAAGAATAGTCCAAGTTTTGCAAAATGGAACAATTTTCGAGAAAAATTAGTCAGCTTCATTCAAATTAATCAAAACCTATTTTCGCAAATGGCCACTACTCAACTAACATGGAATCAACCATTGGGGTGCATAGTCTCAAACCAGATAATCAAAGGTGATATCTGACCCAAGCCAACCGAACCAAGCCAATCCGAATTGAATGAAGTCGAGCAAAACTGGGCCGGACCGAACCAAACCGCCAAAGCGAATCGAACTGAACTGAACCAAGTTAAATCAAACCAATTGAACTGAGCAGAATGAAGATACACCAATCAAACATGGATAGGACAACCAAGTTGACTAAAGATACACCAATCAAACATGGACGCAATGAATGAGTTGAAAAATTATTAGGGCCGAACTTCGAGATGAAGCTACCTACGTATCCCAAAGATAGGAATCAGGCCATCGTAGTTCGGGCTGAGGGTCACTCGGGTATTGACACTCTTCTTTTGTGCTCTAACTTTTGCCAAAGCCACCCTTTTGGGTTTTCAACCTTGCGAGCTTTTTATCATTTTTTTTATCTTCATTTTTTTTTTATCATTTTTTTTTATTTTCATTTTTTTTTATCATTTTTTTTATTTCTTTTGAGTTTCTATTTTTTTTGTTTTTCTGCTCTAACTTTTGCTTGGGTCGCCCTTCCGGGTTTTCAACCCAGCGAGCCTCTCAAGGGTTACTTTCATTTTAACTTGTCCATGTTGATTGGGGAATCTCTAAGCCAACTATAAGAACAACTGCTACACTTGACCGGTAGATATGATGATGTAGGGACTAGGTTGAATTGGGTATGAATTTGCCCCTAGTGTTGCCCCTAGTGTAGTGGATAGGAACTCGACTGTCCTTCAATAATAAAATTCATTCTCTCAAATTCTGGGTTTGGCCTTTCTTGGCGGTCTTCATTGGGAAACGGTTCAGTTTTAACTCTTTGATCACATCCAACTTTTTGCCCCTAGTTCAAGGGCTACTTCAAATCTACATCACATCCGACCTTCTTGCCCCTAGTTCAAGGGTTGCTTCCAATCTGAATCACTGGCCCTACATAGTTTTGGCTAAGGTTCACTCGGGTATTGACACTCTCCTTTTGCGCTCTAACTTTTGCCAAAGCCGCCCTTTCGGGTTTTCAACCTTGCGAGCTTTTCATTTTTCATTTTTTTTCTTTTATTTTTTTATTTTTTTGTGCTCTAACTTTTGCCTAGGCCGCCCTTCCGGGTTTTCGGCCCAGCGAGCCTCTCAAGGGTGGTACCTTATTGCCCCTAGTTCAAGGGCTGCCTCCATTTCAACTATGCAAGCCTCACACTTTTGCCCCTAGTTCAAGGGCTGTTTCAAATCGAAATCACATTCTCTGCCCTGAGTTCAAGGTCTATTTCCAATCTGGATCACATCATTGCCCCTAGTTCAAGGGCTGTTTCAAATTGAAATCACATTCTTTGCCCTGAGTTCAAAGTCTATTTCCAATCTGGATCACATCATTGCCCCTAGTTCAAGGGCTCTTTCCAATTTAAATCATATTCGACCTTATTGCCCCTAGTTGAAGGGCTGCCTCCATTTGAATCACATCATGGCCCCTAGTTCAAGGGCTATTTCCAATTCGGCTATGCAAGCCTTACACTTTGAATGATCATTGAATACTTCGAATCAAGGTTTGAAAGATTGAAAGCTAAAGAGCTAAGGAGGTCGGACCACGAGTCAAGAGGGATCCTATGCTGTATAACTGATTCCAGGCATGTCTTCGTAGGACCACACAAAAACAGTTTTTGAAATCTTTTCATAAAGTGACTAATCACTCGTACTTTCACGAAGATAAGATAGAACCAATTTGGACCAAGCCAGGATCCTTCTCAGTACCCACATTTAACAAAAATGATTTTCTTCATCAAAGGCTTAGCACACCTCTCTTCCTCTCAGTTGATCAAAATTTGCAAATCCCGAGGAAATTCTTCCTCTTTGTTTTTATCAGAGTTTTTGGAAAAAGTTTTGAAAAAAACTTTGGTCAATGCAAGGAATTAAAGGCACAGAGAAGTAGGCAGACTCTATGGCATTTTTTTGTATGTTTTTTTGAAAAGAGACTATGACTCACAATGACACAGACTCAAAGAAAATTGACAGAAGAGCCTAGAACAGACAAGACAGAATGTCCAGGTTAGCACTCTTGAAATCACCAGACTCTGACTCACTAGAATGACTCGAGCTTGACTCTAACTCTACAAACTTGGTGGAGTCAAACTTAGACTCAATACTCAATTCAGAACTCAGAATAAACCATTCTCAAATTTCCAGCCAAGTGTGGGCCATCGACAACATTCAAAATAAAGCCCGTGCAATCAACAGTGGTCACTCCCCAATCACAACAAGATGGTCGACTTTGTGGGATTTCGGCCTTTTTTTATTTTTTATTTTTTGATTTATGTTTTTGTTGTTTTTTTTTTTTTTGTTTTTGAAGTAATGGTGCTAAACTGAACAACCTGAAACCACTCATTCGAAATTTGAGAAACCCTGTATAGATCCAATACATGCACATACACATAGCAGGAAAAGAACAAACACCCCTATGGAGGGTAGGGTTATCCTGTCCTAGCTTGAAATGATCTAGGGTTTCACTATTCAAACAATCGGTATCACACATCCTAGCAATGGGAAAGCATCATGTCCTAATTTGGAAGGTACTATGGCTTACTATATGTACAGGTTGCTCTACTTCTACTCTAAACTAAGGGTTGAGTCAAGGTGACGTTACCAAAGAGTCCTTTGGGTCATAACCAATAAAGATCCAGGAAATCAGAAGAGTCAAATAGCCTCCTCTCTTCGGAGTCTGAGAACCTTAGATAGCAAAGCCAAATCAGAGCTACGTAGCAGCTAACCTTTTGACAGATCTTAAAAAGGTTACAACACACAAGGCCTCTAAAGTATCGTAGAGATATGTGTTAGTGTCACAAAAAGTGTGCCTGTGCTCCCACCAGCATCTGGGCACACAGGGACTTTAAGTGCACCAATGCATGCAATGCAATACACATATAATTGAAAATAACAGTCATATTCATGGAGTTTCGAGTCAGGTTTCATAAAATCCCAGCAGAGTCGCCAGAAAATGTAACATGCCCGGGGGTACCCGCGCGCGTTAAACAGTTCGGACTCCCAGATCTCTTTGATCTCAAGTTTCACGAGTGCAATGTGAAACGTAGATGAAGTCAGATTTGGCAATTTTTATTGAAATCCATTTATTGCAATTTTGGTCAAAATGGGACTGTGTCATCAGATCTCAGAGTCGCCACCTAATATTTTGGGAAATTAGAAACCCATGACTCGGTGCCAAAGGCCACTGTTCGTCGTAACCAAGGATGCTTGGCTCGGAACCTTAGTATGAGAGGGGAAGGTCAATAATGAGCACCCCGCTCACCCGATCAAAAGATCGGCCTCTACTAAACCATGATATGACTTTTATTTTCTTTATATGTTTATGTTCTGATTATTTTAGTAAATCCTAAAATTTACTATGTGAAGCATACAAGTATAGACTAGTTTGCTCAAATTGGAACAATTCAACTTCATGTTTGTTTTCCGAAAAGGGTTTGAATTTGCCACCTCAAGTGGGCTTAGAGTTTGTGAATTTGCCACTACAAAGTGGGCTAAAAACATACAGTCGTTGAATTATTCCAATTCGGGCAACAAGCCTTCATCCACAGGCATTCGAACAGTTTATCACTTAAGCAAATAGCCACATGGTAGGATGCTAAACATAATAAGAAAATCACACACAAATGGGATGCTAAAGCATAAAAACTCACAGATTGACCGACGTCCCTCGAACAACTACAAAACAAAAGTTAGTAAAATATGCATGATCTTATATACAGAATCCTAATGCAATTCACTCATGAGATGCACTAAAGATTTGGCTTCTAGAATATGGCATGTGAATCATCTCAAAACACAGAATCATAGGATAATCAATTGAAGCATAAAGATGCAAATTTAGCCAAATCTTATGCATGAATCATGGATGTAAAGCAGGGATATGCATGACATGTCAAGATATATACATACACACAGTTAGGGAAAGCGATAAAAGAATGGGATAGAAAGAAGCGGGGTGGGGGAATTATTACAACACCTTAAATATTACAGATCCGAATGAGAGAGAGAGAGAGAGAGAGAGAGAGAGAGAGTGAATAATAAAATAAAATAAAACCTCACAAAACACTCAAAAATAAAAATAAGAGTTTTAAACCCCGAGCCATTCACCAACTAACAAACATCCATGTATCTTCAATCCAATCCAGCCCATGTAAACACATCTTCCATGTAGACCCCACCAAAATTATGTTAACTTTAGGAGAGCAGCAAGGCAATCTGCCATCCCTGTAAGAGTGGACCACGACCAGTCTTTTCTGATTTGAATTTGGACAGATTTACATTGCTAGCTCCAATTATGTAACTCCATACACCCCAGCCCAAGCCCAATAAAAAAATCAGCCCAATTCTCTAAACTGGCCAATTGATTTAGCCAATGAGCCCAAACACCCAGTTCAGACCAACCCCACTTATTCCTTTATTTAAGCCCCAATCAAATGCTACTCCCTCAGGCCCAACCAAACCAACCTAGACCCAACCCAACACACCCTTGCTGAAAAGGGAGAGAGAGAGAGAGAGAGAGAGAGAGAGATCATGAACGTGCCTATGTGTATCTATGTGTATCTATGTGTGTGTGTGAGAGTTGAAGTGGGTCTTGCTAAGAGAGAGAGAGAGATTGTAGTGTGCATGTGGGTCTCTCATTCCTCTCTCTAACCGTGTGTGTATGCTTGAGCCATGGGTGTGATGTGTGTGTGAATGGTGAGTGTGGGTCTGCCATGTATGGTGTGGCTGCTGGGTGTGGTGTTATGCCTGGACCGAGAGAAGTGCATGTGTGGTGAAGAGAGAGAGAGATGCCAATGTGGTGGGTCTGTGTATGTATGGTGTCTTAGAAAGAGAGAATGCCGTGTGTGTTAGTGAGTGTGTGCATGTGCCATGCATGGAGTGTATGAGAGTGAGAGAGGAGAGGGAGAGAAGAGAGAGAGCCCGAGAGCTGGATTGAGGTGGTGTGGTGTGCATGAAGATGAAGGTGGTGGTGAGTGTGCATCCGTGGGTTGGTGCCGTGCATGCCGTGTGTGTGTGCATGCATGGTGTGTGTTGGTGGTTTAGAGAGAGGGAGTTGGGTGGGTTAGAGAGAGAGAGTTCGAGTGAGTGTGTGCATGGGTATGTTGGTGTGTTGATAGAGAGAGAAAGGTGGGTGTGTGGGTGTATGGTTGAGAGTGAAATGTTAGAGAGAGAAGAAGGAGTGCCGTGGGTAGTGAGTGTGGGAGAGCCGAGAGGTGATGGCTGTGATGGTTTGTGCCGTGTGATCATGGTGTCTGGGTTGTGTGATGAATGTGTAACAGTGATGGTGTGTAGTGTGCGTGCATGCATGGTGTGGGTGTGCTGCTGCCGTGGGTTTGCCGTGGGTCATGCATGGTGTCTGGGTTGTGTGATGAATGTGTGTGTTTCAATTGAGGGATGTTAGAGAGAGAAGAGAGAGAGGTGCCATGAGTGTGGGTGTGTTTCGTGAGCTTGCATGTGTGTGCATGTCTCTCCCACGGAGTCCGTGAGTAAGAGAGAAGTGTGTGTATCAGTCGTGAGGGTGTGTTGGTGTGCAGTCATGCATGGGTGTGTGAGAGGTGAGTCGTCTGTGTGTTTTACAGTGTGGGTCTGTGAGTAGTGTTTGGTATGGTGGTGTGGATCATGGTGAGTTGGTGAGGGAGAGTGAGGCTGGGTATGTTAGTTGTAGGTGATGGGTTGGTGTTGAAAATGAGTTCTTAACAGTAGGAGATGGAGATGGCCATGAAGAAGAAATGGGTGGAGAAAGGGGGTGTGTTTGTGATCTGCTCTCCCCCTGAACCCGTATGTCTTGTGATCCTCTCTATGCCTGAGCTGTGTATTGTGTATGAGTCTCCTGTTGGGTTTCCTTCCCTACCCTTTTAACCGTGTGTGTATCTTCTCCCCTCCTCTATGTGTGCCTCCGTGTGTTGTCCACCGAGAGAAGAGAGATATATTTGTTAAAACCAACCTCCCCCACTCACTCCACCTTTCTTTTTTTTTAAAAACATTCCACTAAACCAAACCAAACCACTATCTTTCTTTCTCTTTTAAAAACACTCCACCAAACAAAAACCTAATTGTGGCCACACACCATCACCATCTTTTATTATTTTTTTATTATTATTATTTTTTTGGATCAAATACCACATGTCATATAAACACACCTAAAAATTTGTACAAACACACAAAATTATATAAAATTTATACAAAATAAAAATAAAAATATTTTAATTTGACCAAAATGGGTGAGTTTCGGGATTTAAAATTTCAATTCGATTTTTTTTTGGTGAGGGTGGTCAAACTAAAATGCCCAAGTCTTAGGGCCGGTCAAAATGGGGTGTCTACACTAGGCGATCTTCGCCTTCGGCGAACTCCCAGTTACCTCGGACATTGACCATTACATCGTCAACCCTCTTACCAGAACTGGCAAGCATAGTCACCAAATGATGGTCAGTATCCTTGGCCCTGAGGAAGTACCGCCCCAGCCGACCAGAAGATTTGGCTAAAGCATAGCAGTGCCGAATGGCCAGAATTCCGAGATTGATCCTAAGGCGTCGATTCAACTCTATAACCCCCATAATGATTCGAAAGAAATTTACATTGGGCTGAGAAGGAATCAGACTCCAATAGCGAAGAACGACCCTAAGCAATGGATGTAAGGGGAAACGAACTCTGCCCTCTGCAATGGACAGGAGGGGGAATACGATCGTATTCTGATCCTCTCTCTCCATATCTAGAGTGTTGTCCGTTACAAGAGACAAATGGACGTCATCGGGAATGGAAAAATGTCGCCGGAATCCGAAAATGCGACTCTCAGAAAGTAGGTCTTTCAAGTGTTTAGCCATTCAAACGGGAACCCAAGGATTCGTCGAAAGTAAAAACGATAAACAGAGAATAGGATCGCAAAGAAAAGGGAAGAAGACTTACGAGGAGCAGATGAGGCAAAGGCAGACGGGCAAAAGTTGCAGAAAATGTGAGTAAGAGGAGAGATGCGCGCTGGCGGTCCAAACGTATCAGATGATCGACGAAATGTGCACCCAAAAGGACTGAAGTTTCAAATCGCAATAAATGCGAGAGACACATGAATGGCGCGGGAAAGTGTAATGATAAACGAAAAGGTGTGCGCCTTCTGACATCCCCTGATGCCTTGGGGAACGCGAAGCCGCTTGATCTATGCTAAGCTTTTCAAATTCTAGACCAAACACGCCGATTAACTACCGTCAATAGGGAGTTCGGGGGGCAATTGTGGGAGCCGAATAAATGGATAAATCGGAAGGGGCATATTTTAGTAGATTGACATTAACCGGCCGCATCCTGCAGACATTAACCGGCTACACCCTGCAAGACCAGGATGAGCCGAATACAATACGTAAGCTGATTGAGAAAGGATCTTTAAGGCCGAATAGAAGAACGGGTAATGATTGAAAAGTAGGCCCAGGCCCCAAGGCCTCAGAAGGAACAGATATAAATAAAGAAGTAGCGTTCTTGGAATGGTATGTAAGAATCACTTCACTAAACTTAGTAAAACAAGCTTTCTTGAGTATAAAAACTGACTTGCCCGTCGGAGTGCTAACCCCGGCACTCCCGACCGGAGTGTTTGTCTTTGCAGGTGACTAAGCTGAGGATCAAGAGCGTCTCCCAGGATCTGAAGAGTATTTCCAAAACCACTTCCCCACAAGAGGTGTCGGGGTTGTGACATGGAGGTCGCTGGTCGTCAACTTTCATTTGCATTTGTATTGCTTGACAGTCTAATTTTGATGTTATTTTGGGTATGGACTGGTTATCGTCATACTGGGCTGTTATAGATTGCTACCGTCAGAGAGTTACTGTGTGTACCTTGAGCGATGATTGCTTTTATTTCTTGGGAGATTGGGTGGACAGAGTCTTATCACCAGTATATGATCCGCGTGGGCAGAGTGAACTTAGTTGTCTTCTTGCCAACTTCTTGAGGATTGAGTGTAATGAAGTCCAGGTTGAGTTGCTAAGGGTAGTTTGTGAATACCCAAATGTTTTTCTAGAGGATCTTATTAGTTTACCACCTCACCGAGAGATCGAGTTCTTTATTGATTTAGTGCCTGACATGACACCGATTTCTATGGTACCGTATAGATTTGCACCTGCCGAGTTGAGTGAGTTGAAGATTCAACTCCAGGAATTGTTAGATAACAGTTTTATTCGCCCTAGTACTTCGCCTTGGGGGCACCAGCTCTTTTTGCCAAAAAGAAAGATGGTGCGTTGCGATTGTGTATGGATTACTGAAAGTTGAACCGGGTAACTATTAAGAATAAGTACCCAATGCCTCGTATAGATGATCTGTTTGATCAGTTGAAGAGGTCTTGTTGTTTCTCTAAGATAGACCTGAGATCGGGTTACCATCAGTTGAGGGTAAGGGAGGAGGATATCCCGAAGATGGCATTCCGTACGCGGTATGGCCATTATGAGTTCCTAATGATGCATTTTGGGCTAACCAATGCTCCAGCTATATTTATGGATTGATGAACCGGATCTTCCGTGAGTTCTTAGATCGTTTTGTGGTCGTCTTTGTAGACGACATTTTGATTTACTCGACGTCTAAGGAGGAACACGAGGAACACTTGTGAGTGGTGCTTGAGTTACTTAGAGCCCACAAGCTGTATGCTAAGTTCGGGAAGTGTGAGTTCTGGCTGAAGGAGGTTAAGTTCTTAGGCCATGTGGTATTCGAATAAGGAGTGACTGTAGATTCATCCAAGATGGAGGCAGTGCAAGAATGTCTTTGAGATTCGTACTTTTTTGGGGTTAACCAGGTACTATTGGAGATTTGTGAAGGATTTCTCTAGGCTAGCCTCACCTTTGACTAGACTGACGAAGAAAGGGATCAAATTTGTGTGGAGTGAGATTTGTGAGAAGTCATTCCAAGAACTTAAGGTTAGACTTACCACTGCTCCAATCTTAATTATTTCGGAGAGGGGTTTCGGCTATTCAGTATATTGTGATGCTTCACGGGAAGGTTTGGGCTGTGTTTTCATGCAAGAGGGGAATGTAGTAGCCTATGGCTCGCGACAGTTGAAAACCCACGAGAGGAACTACCCTACTTACGACTTAGAGTTAGCGGTGGTGATTTTTGCCTTGAAGATTTGGAGACACTATCTGTATGGTGAGAGATTTGAGGTGTTTTCTGCTCATAAAAGTCTGAAATATTTGTTTACACAGAAAGACTTGAACTTGAGGCAAAAAAAAGTGGATGGAATTCATAGAGGATTATAATTTTGAGTTGCATTATCATCTAGGAAAGGCCAATATTGTAGCCGATGCCTTGAGTAGGAAATCAATTAGTAATGTGACTTGTATCGCCATCCGGGAATGAGAGATGTTGGGTACTCTTGGGGAGTTTGACTTGCATCTTGGCGAGTCCGTTGAATCTGCGGCCTTGTTTACGGTAATTGCCCAACCTACACTTGTGAACCGAGTATTAGAAGCAGAGAGGGGTGATTTTGAAATGGAATCCCTCCGAGAGAAGATTTCCAATAGGAAGGTAGAAAGAGGCTTAAGTGTGTACCCCGACCACAATATAAGATACCGAGATCATTTGTTCATGCCGGAGTCTTGCTGAGAGTCAATACTCTGAGAGTTTCACCATTCACGCCTTGAGGTGCATCTGGGAGGCACAAAGATGTATCATGATCTGAGTTGCTAGTTTGGTGGAGAGGTATAAAGAAGGATGTAGCTGTTTTTGTATTGAAGTGCCTTACTTGTCAGTAAGTGAAGGCCGAGCATCAGAGGCAAGCGGGTTTGTTGTAACCTTTGCCTATAGCCGAGTGGAAATGGAAGCATGTTACAATGAATTTTGTTGTGGGCCTTCCGAGGACTCAATGGGGCAGTGATGCCATTTGGGTGGTAGTGGACCAGTTGACCAAGTTGGCGTACTTTATAGCTATGAGGATAAACGATTCGGTAGACTATCTTGCTGATCTTTATATTAGGGACATAGTGAGTTTGCACAGAGTCCCTGTGATGATTGTTTCGAATAGAGATCCACATTTCACAACTCGGTTATGGTAGAGCTTGCAGAGTGCTTGAGCACTAGATTAACCTTTAGCACCGTTTACCATCCTAGACTGACGGACAGTCCAAACATACTATTTAGATCCTTGAGGATATGCTTCGAGGTTGTGTCCTTGATTTTAAGGGGTCATGGGAGAGACACTTACCCTTAGTGGAGTTTGTCTATAACAATAGCTTCCAGTCCAGTATTGGCATGGCACCATTTAAGGCTTGTATGGCCGACTGTGTAGATCCCAGTGTGTTAGACCGAGGTGGGTGATGCACCTTTGTTGGGCCTAGACTTGGTTCGAGAAACAATAGAGAATGTGGCACTTATTCATAAAAGGTTAGTTACGGCCCAGAGTTCCCAGAAGAGTTATGCCGATCGTAGGAGGAGACCCATGTCTTTTGAGGTGGGAGACCATGTATTCTTGAAAATATCACCTAGGCGGGGTTTAATGAGATTCGAGAAGAGTGGGAAGTTGTCCCCTCGATTTATTGGGCCTTTTGAGATCCTTGAGCGGATCGGAGAGGTAGCTTATCGTTTGGCCTTGCCGCCACAACTTTCTGGGGTTCATGATGTGTTCAATATTAGGATGCTTCGGAAGTATGAGCCGGATCCATTGCACGTGTTGGATTAGACCGACTTAGAGGTAGATAAGGATGCCTCGTATGAAGAAAGACCGGTGAGCGTCTTGGATACCTGGGATCAAGTCTTGCGAGGCAAGACAATTCCCTTGGTTAAAGTACTGTAGAAACATCACGGGGTTCATGAAACAACTTGGGAACTTGAGTTGGAAGTCCGTGAGAAGTATCCGAACTTATTTGTTGATGTTTGAGCATGTAATGAGGTGTTGATTATCTTAATGAGACATGAAAACATTGTATATGTTATATATGTTTTGGAAACATGGATTTATATAAAAACATTGTATGTGTTTTAGAAAATGTGAATTGTACGTTCAATGTTGGAACTTGTGTATCGAGTTGATGAAAATGAATGACCGGAGAATGGGTCATGGTGATGAAATTGATTGATTATCATTGTTGGGATTGGTTTAATCATGGCTTTAAAATTTCGGGGACGGAATTTCCTAAGGTGGGAGGTTGTAGCACTTGTGTCCTTCAAAGCTTTTAGGAAGCGTATTTAAATCCTTTATTTTATTTTGGGAATCTTTAGGTTGTATCTTAGTTTTGGAGGAGTATAAATTGATTTAAACTTATTAAGAATTGCTCGTTCATGTTTGTTTATGTTGAAAAGTTGTTTGGGAAACTAAAAATCTTGTTCTGGGGTCAACACCGGACTTAGTGATGTCGACACCTTCCTTTTGTTGTTAGCCTCAAGGGTTGACACCAGTCTGGAAAGGGTTGACCCTTGTCCTAAAATTGCTTGCTAAAATTTGGTGTCGACACCAATCTAGGAAGGGTCGACACCTTGCATGCTGTTAAACATAAGTGTTCTTGCTTTTCTTCATAAGGGTCGACACCTCTGCTGCAAGTGTTGACACCTGTAAACTTTTTCCTGGATTTTTAGTCAGTTTGGGCATTACTTTTTGGGGATTTTGACAAGATATTTTGGGTTGATTTTGGGGTTTATTTTTTTTATTTTGACCTAGTGCTATAAATAGGTCCACCACTTGATCTTTTCTTTATTTTTCCTTCTCTTTCCTCCCTCTAAACCATGAAACTCTCTCTTTCTCTCAAAAAGCACATTTTCACTCAAAGATCCTTAGATCTACTCACTTGGAAACCTCTCCTTGCCTTGCTCCTTTGAGATTAATTGTAGAGCTTGTCGAGGGCTTCATTTTGATCTGAGCAAAACGTCGTTTTTCCTCCATTTACTTTTGGGCTTTTCTTCCTTCTTCATCTTTTAAGCTTGAGGTAGGGACTTTCTATACTCTTGTATAATTTTTAACTTGGGTATTTGATGATATTGCAAATAAAGGTTGGAAAATTATCGTTTCTTGTCGATGGACATATGGATAGTTTATCTATTGTGAATTTTGTGTAACTGCTTAGAAATATTTGTTTTGGGCTATAGGTGGAGGATAGCTATGATTGTTGTAGAAATTGCATGTGGGCTAGGTGAATTGAAATTAATCGTTTGTTGGTTGTCATTGAATATGACTATGTTTATATACATTGTTTATGTATGATTATTTGGAAGGAGAAAGGGGATGTACTCCATGTGTGATTATGTATTTGTATACATTGTATAAGTATGAATGATTGTTTAGGAGGAGAAAATAGATGAACTCCATTATAATTAAGTTGGCCGAAGTGTTCTAGGTGAAAGTCCTGAAATTATACACGAGTGCCTAACCTGCGGACGAAATATCCATAAATGGTAATTATAGCTGTCACGCCCTAAAATTTAGACAATTAAATATTAAATTAGGACTAAACCCCAATCAATATTCCATTATCCAAATTCTAGGGGTGAAACAAAAAAACTAAACGCCAACCAAACCATCCACCATAATCTTATAACTAATCAATACCTTAACATTAAGGTAGCAACAACTAGTCAAAACAACTTAAATAAAGTATGGTTACAAACCATGCCAAATTATTCCAATACTAAAGTCATAAAAAAAAATAAAAATAAATACATAAACTAATATCAACCCTAAACTCAAGAAAACAAAAGAAGTCCAAACGACATGTCCTGCGATCATAGTTATTTCTTGTTACCACTATAGCTTCAACTAATCCTGCAAAAGAAGTTCGGCTGCGCTAAAATAGAACACACCCGAGTTGCCAAGAGACAAAACGGGTCAGTATACAGGTATACTGGTATGAGTACAAGATTTAACACCCACGTGTCCACTAGACACAAACAAAAATACATTTAATTCTTATTACAGGACAAGACAAGTAGTTCCAACCGCATCGAGACGAATGGGTAATTTTCCGAGATACGGTGGTATTTAGTTTCTTACCCGTACACAACGAAATATAAATTGATTATAAAATAAACAAAATAGAAATAAAAATATGGTGGATCAGCCCTACATAAAAAAGTTAGTAAGACCCGCCATCTTGCAAAAAAAATAAAGTTAGTATCATTTAATCATAAGTAACTTACTGAAAAAATATAAAAATGTACTGTTTAATGCTTAAATATTTCAAATTGACCAAAACTCAAAAAACAAAAGTTGTACAGAATCAAATTTCCTAAAAGACTAGGTGAATGAATTTAACAGAAACTGAACAGGTTGAGAGAAAAACTTGATTGAAGAACCTAGATGGAATTCAATCGAAAAATCTGAAGCTGAAAATGAACAAAAAATGCTCTAAGATGATTTTTTTTGAAAAAGTTTAAAACATGAAAAGTGTGCAGAATAATGTTTTACTGCAGTTTCCTAGAAACCAATAAAAATGAGCTCGTTTCGTGGGTTAAAACAGTCTCTAAAATCTGCATTGCTAAAATGAATTAAAACTACAATAACTAAGATCATCCGATTATAAGTTCTAATCGATCTTTTTAATAAAAAGTTAAAACACAAAAGTTGTCTAGAATTACGTATACATGCCTCTGCTCAAATTTCATAATTTATCGAGGTCGTTTACTATTTTTCAACATGTACAAATCAATATAATTCATACTATAACAATAAACTCGTAATTAAATTTTTTGTACCTTAACTCCACCACTTCGGTCTCCACTTCCGGCCTACACATATATCCCATGTGCCTCCTGTATACCTAACACCGCTCCGAAGCCGAACTTGTACGTGGATATCGTCCCGAGTTTGACCCACACTCCCCGGGTGGTTAGCATATACATACGCACATAAATCAAACCACTCGTCTACTCATGAGAACGAGGCAACAATATACATATACAAAATATCTCACTCATGAGAACAATATAACAATGCCAAGCCTAAGGCATTCAAATAAATCTCATAAATCTTCACTTTTTTTTTTTATACACTCTTTCTCACCATCGCTCAAATAAAATAACAATCTATGGAGTCATGGTGGAGTATAAGGAATTTATTTATGGATTCCTAATTAATTTTAATTTTATATAACCATGAGTGTGATTACAACCATAAAATAAATCTATATAAAAATCCTAAACCTGACATACACAACTAATCAAAATAATTAAAATCAATCAATCAACTAAAAACCCTAAACCTTACATACACAACTAAACAAAATAATTAAAATCAATCAATTATCTAAAAACCCTAAACCTTACACCCACAACTAATCAAAATAATTAAAATCAATCTATTATCTTTATATAAATACAAAATCAAACTAACATCAAATAAATAAAAATAAATAAATAAAAACAACAAATTAAACATAAATCAAGGAAAGTGAATTTTATACTCATAATATTTTTTTGAAGATCAAAGAAATATTTAAAAAATTAATAGAGTCACCAAAACAAAACCCTAATCTCTTCTTTTTCTTCCCCCTCCTCTCTTTCTCTCGGCTTGCACAACTGCACACATCACCACTCTTTTTCTTGATTTCTCTCTCTCTCTCTTGCCGTGGCTTTTTCCTTGCTGGCACACCTCTCCTTTCTTTTCTTTTCTTTTGATTGATTCCTAATCCTATTCTAACTTAATAACTATTATAATATATTATATTATATAACACAACATAATTATAATATATATAAATATAAATATAAGATTAATATATATATATATATATATTATAAACACTTCTTTTTTTTATATAACAAATATAAATATATAAATATATGGATTAATTAAATAACACATTAAATTAATTAAATATCACATTAAATTCTCACTACAAGAAAAGTGGGTTTATGAGACGAAACTATTTGTGACGGCACACTTACCGTCTCAAAAAGTTACTTTTTGCGACGGCAGAAAATTCCGTCTCAAAAAAGCAAAGTATTTGTGACGACACCATTTGCCATCTCAAAAAAGTAGAGCATTTGCGACGGCACTAGTTGCCGTCTCAAAAAATGAGAGTATTTGCGACGGCAGAAAATACTGTCGCAAATACTCTCATTTTTTGAGACGGCAAATGGTGCTGTCGCAAATACTCTGCTTTTTTGAGACGACATTTTCTGCCATCGCAAAAAATGACTTTCGTGTTTTTTTTTTAGTGAATATTTTTAAAATTTTAAATATTTTTTTAAGATGCATCTTACTTAGATGTATCTAAAAAATAAAAAATTTATGAAAAAATATTTTTAAAAATTAATAAATACATAAAAATACAAAAAAAAAAGTATTGAATTATTGTATTTTTTTTTTGTATTTTTGGTATTTAGTGAATTTTTAAAAGATTTTTTTTCACAACTTTTTTAATTTTTAGGTGTATTTATGTTAGATGTGTCTAAAAATTAAAAAAAATACTTAAAATATTAAAAAAATTCAGTAAAAACAATATAACAAGGAAAACATTTCTCAAAAGAGTTTTTTGAAAACTCTAACCTAGCATAGTGATTGTGGTTTTGAGATAGCTTCATATATATACAGTCACAAAATGGTTTGAATAAATTCAACGGTATTTTTCTGTCACAAAAAAAATTAAAAAAACAATGTCGTCTTACTCTTTTGATATAACATTTCTCTTTTCATTCATTTTTTCATCTTCTTGTCTCTCTGTTTCTATCTCTCTCTCTTCTCTTTATCACTTTCACTCATCACTCTTCTTTCTCCGTCTGTCTGTTTCTCTCTCTCATTTTCTCTCTGTGTCTCTCGCCTATCTCTCTTCTCTCTATCTCTCTCATCTGTTTTTTCTCTCTGTCTCTCTCGCTCATCTCTCATATCTCTTCTCTCTATATCTCTCATTTCTTTTCTCTTTCTCTCTCTCTCTCTCTCTCTCTCTCTCTCTCTTATCTTTCTACCTCTCTCTATCTCTCTCGCCCATTTCTCCTCTCTCTGTCTCTTTCTTTTTCTGTGTCTCTCTCTCGCTCATCTCTTTTTGCTCTATTTCTCTCTTTTTTTGTCTATCTCTCGCTTATCTCTTGTTTCTCTCTCTTTTTCTATCTCTCCCTCTATCTCTCTCTCTCTTTCTCTCTCTATCTCTTTTTCTGTCTATCTCTCTCTTTCTCTGTCTCTCTCTCACTCATCACTCTTTTCTGTGTGTGTGTGTGTGTGTGTGTGTGTGTGTGTGTGTGTGTGTTTACTTGTCTATTTATCCTTCACTATGTTTGCCTTGCTCACTCTCTTATTCCCATCTTCTCTATTTATTGAGCTCTTTCTCGATTTATCTATCCACTATAAGAAAATACACTTTTAGCAACCACTTTGTCTTTCTCTCTCTCTCGCTCATCACTCTATCTCTGTCTCTCTCTCTATCTCTCTTCTTTATCTGTCTCTCAGAAAATTAAAATATTTAAATATTTAAATATTTAAAATATTTAAAAAATTGATTTGAATTAAGCTTTGAAAAGAGTTTTGAATTATGTGTTTGGTTATGAGTTTCGAAAAGTAATGATTATATTTTGAATTGAGTTTTGAAAAATGGATGTAGAATTATGACTTGAAAGCTCAAAACAAACACCATACTTAAATCAATGGGTGGAACTATGACCACTACCACTACCACTACCACTACCACTCTCTTTGTCTTTTTCCTATGTCTCTCTCGTTAATCTCTTTTCACTTTCTTTCTCTATCTTTTAGTTCATCTCTTGCTCATATCTTGTTTCTCTCTCTTTTTCTGTGTATCTCTCTCTCTATCTCTTTCTCTCTCCGTCTCTCTCTCTCTCACTTATCACTCTTCTCTCTGTCTGTCTGCCTGTCTGTCTGTCTGTCTGTCTCTCTCCCTCATTGTGTTCGCCTTACTCACTCTCTCCCTCATCTCTTCTTTATTTATTGAGCTCCCTTTCAATTTATCGATCCACTACAAGAAAATGTACTTTTAGCGACCACTTTGTCTCTTTCTCGCTCATCACTCTGTCTCTTTCTCTGTCTCTCTATCTCTTTTTTCTATTCGTCTCTCACTCATCTCTCTCTCTCACTACCCATCTTCTCTATCACATTTACCATTACTGCAAATGCCATTCAACTACTACCATTCTTCTCTTTCTCTCTTTCACTCATCACTCTTCTTTCTTTGTCTGTTTGTCTATCTGTCTGTGTGTCTTTCGTTCATCTTTCTTCTCTCTATCTCTCTCATTTGTCTTCTCTCTCTGTCTTTCTCGCTCATCTCTCTTCTCTCTATCTCTCTCGCTCATCTCTTTTTTTTTTCTCTCTCTCTCTCTATCTCTCTCGCTCATCTCTCTTCTCTCTATCTCTCTATTTTTCTATTCTCTCTATCGTTCATCTTTTTTCGCTCTCTTTTTCTCTCTTTTTGTATCTCTCATCTCTTGTTTCTCTCTCTTTTTCCGTCTCTCTCTTTTTCTCTTTGTCTGTTTGTTTCTCTCTCTCTCCGTCTCTCTCTTTCACTCATCACTCTTAATAGAAAAATATTTTTCATTAAAATATTATCCTTATTTCTACCAAATAAAAAATAATAATAATAATTTTTCATTCATTAAATATTCATTTATGATGAAAATGAAAATTATTATTATTATTATTTAAATATTAATTTATGATGAAAATTATTATTATTATTATTTTTTTTTTTCCAATCCCGCCCGCTCGGTTCCCCCCTTTTTTTTTTCCATTCCCGCGCCCTCCAAAATCCCCAATCTCTTAGAACCAAAACCCCTAATTTCTACCAAATATATATATATATATATAATATATATCTCTCTCTCTCTCTCTCGCGACTGTGAATGAAGGAATCCAGACATCGACGACCATTGTCGGAGTCCTTGGCTTCTCTATCGATAGCCATTACCAGCAAACGAAGTTCGATCCCTCTCTCTCTTTTCATTTCAATCTCTCTATGTCAATCTTCTTTCATCTTTTGTCTCTTGATTTCGATCTCAATCTGTCACGCAATCACGATCGATTTCAAGACCTTGTGTTCTCTTAATCGATTGATCCTCAATCTCTCACTCTCGGCGTAAATCAGCCTTCGGCATAAAGAAGACAGTGGTGTGAATCACTCTCTGGCATCTCAGCTCTTCAGTGTCGATCTCCTCTTCGGCGTTGATCTCCTTGAATAACATCTCATATGATCTAAGGTAATTCAAACTAAGTGATTTTTTTTTTTTTTTTTTTTTTTTACAAAATCAGTTAATAGACTAAGGTTTCTTAATCTGAGAATATGATAAATAAATTTTTTGACTCTTTTTTTTTATTATGTTTTATTTTACTGCTTTTTGGGGTGAAAATTGGGATTGTGATATTATTTTTTGCCTTATCAATAGCAAAATTGGAAGTGCCCATGATATTATTCTCTCTCTGTTATTTCCCTCTAATGGAACATATTGCTGTGCAAACACACATTTTTTGTGTTAACCTTACCATTTTTAGTGAACCAATTCTTACCCAATTATACACCTTCAGGTTGCATCTTGGTGGGACTATGGTTATAAACAACTGCTATGGCTAACCGTACTGTCATTGTTGACAATAATACTTGGAATAACACGCATATTGCTACTGTTGGTACTACGATGTCGTCTCCTGAAAAGGCAGCTTGGGAGATTTTCAACTCCTTGGATGTGAAATATGTTCTTGTTGTATTTGGAGGTTGGTTTTCTAATGTTGCTAAGATTATCTTACTTTGGGGAAACAAAACAATATTCTGAAGTTTGACTTTACAGGTCTTATTGGCTATCCGAGTGGCGATATCAATAAGTTCCTGTGGATGGTTCGTATAGGTGGTGGTGTATTTCCTCACATCAAGGAACCTGATTATCTGGTAAGTAGTTATTTTTGTCAGTTTAATTTCTGATAGGAATTTGTGGTATTCCAATTGATGATACTATGTTGTCACACCAGGTAATGATCTTTGAATTTGTTTGAGATGTACAAATCAGTAATTAGAAATTCACTGCATATAGTGGAATACTATGTATTATGCTACAAGTCATGCTTACATAACAAATATTTATAAATTGTGCACCAAGCTGGATTAAATAATTTGTTATTTAAACTATTTGGGGTCAGTCATAAATATATTGGTTCCCCATCCAGCTCTACCCAGGACGATAACTTCAGTCAAACTGCACTAGTAAAATTTTCTGTCTATTTCAATCATTGCTAATTTTGATCTTCTTCTCTACCATTAGCTGCCTTCTTTGGAGCAGTTGTCAGCAAGGTTTCAAATTATGGAATTGGCTTTGCTTAATGGTTGTGGTCCTTGTGCAATGATATTGGGAGCATCAGTCAATGTGTGAGGGGAATCAGAAACTAAACGCACGAGATTTTCAAGCGCATTTTTAACACTAAAAAACTTATTGATAAGTATGTTATGATCCAATTTATCAAAATTTGAATGTTTGTAATGGTTTAATCAATGTTGTGCACCTAAGAACATGTTTTCTAGATGTTATTGAATTTTAGGTTGGTTTTAAGGCTTAAAAAGTGGAGAATTTTGTCTAGTAGGGAATTGCACTATCTAGAGTATTTAGAAATGCTAGTAGAATAGATTAGATAATTCATAAAAATATAGTAATTGTAAGTCAATATTTGTTGTTACAATGGTAATACAAGTAATATGACAACACTAGTGGCTAATATAAGGTATGCTATATGTATTACTTCATTGATTCATAAGTTTACACGTAAAACAAATGACATATATGACTGTTAATTTTTTGAATTAGTAGATTACCATTTAAAATTCATAGTTTTGATTTTAAATCAATAAGTTAGTAATATAGATTAATGAAATTAGGATTTTCAATTAAAGAATATGAAAATGAAGAATTTAAAAAAAGGAAAATAATTTAAAATAAAAGAATAATTTGAGTGTTAATGTTTAAGGAAGAATAAGAGATTTTCAGTTTAGAGTTTTACTTTTAAACATTTTTAATGTCTTAACAGAGGTAAAATTGAATATCGTACCATAACAGTGATGTAAACAGAGCTCTTACCTCTCCCTTTGACCGGAGCTCTTACACCTTTCCTTCCCACCACCCAATTTCAGGTACATGTACAGTACTGGATTCATGTTTTGGTAAATTAGGGTAAAGTTTAGCCATCTCTTCTCTTTTTCTCTGGTTCTATGTTTCTCTTCGTCTCAAGTTTTGGCGGCAAAAAGGTGAGAGACGAAGCTACGAGCGAAACTCTCTCACAGTCGGTGAGCATTAGAGGCGTTATGATTTACAGTTTTGGTTGCTCTTCGATTATTTACAGTTTTGGTTGCTCTTCAAATATTGTTATTGTTTTCTTTTTGCTTTTAATTACTACCCTCCTGTTGTTCCTGATTTATTCCTTTTATGTAATCTATATTGGGTGACGTAGATAATAGCAAGAACAGATCTGAGTGCAATGTTGTCAAAGGTGCTCGGGTGTAAGTGTGCGAGTAAGTGTAGATACGTACATTTGTTCACTTGTCTGCAACTATGACTGATGTTTTTATTGTCCTGTGTTTTTATATAATTTGGTCCATTGGCCTTAATGTTTAGTTAATGGAGAATATTGCTGGTTTTGATTTCTTATATGGGGTCTTTTTTAATTATCACTAGCTTTTGCTGGTTTGGTTTTTCACTTGCAGAAAGTAGTTCAGATCTCATGTGGGTGGAGGCATACACTTGCTTTTACTGAAAGACAAAATGTATTTTCTTGGGGAAGAGGTACAAATGGACAGCTTGGGCATGAGGAGTCAGTTGACCGGTAATAACTTTTGGACTGGCCCAATATTTTGACATTATGAGTTTCATATGATACTTTGTATTTCGCTTTGGGCATGGAATGCCTCTGAACTGGTATCCAGGGCTATTAAATAGTTTTTAAGTTGCCCATTTTATTTCCTTTTAATTGTTTTCTAGCATAAGGTTGTACATTGTAGAATGGTCTATTTGTTCATATTTATTTGAGTTTACTTGTTTTTTTGTTTTTTGTTTTTTTTTTTGTTTTGTGGGACTGAACACCTAAGAAGTGCAGACACTTCCAAGGTGTGTCCATGTTGGACATTCGTCTAAGCGTGTCCTTTTTTTTTTGAGAACCGGACATGTTTTGGACACTCTGGGAACACATAAGTCTGCCATTTAGACACATGAAACACAATATAGTTTGAACAAATAACTTAAAATACAATGATAAAAGAAAAACAATGTATATTTACGCCTATTAATCCCTCATCCTTTAAACTTTAGGAATTCATGTTATGTTGTAATTTTTAAATTTTTTAAATAAATATTTGTGTATGTGACGTACGATAAATTTTAAAATTATATATTTTGCACGTTTTCCACATGGTCTGTGTCTTGCATTTTTTCAATGTCATGTTGTGTGTCTGTTTCTGTGCTTTGTAGTTGAACATCACATGCCTTCTCAATTATGGCATACTCTTGTGTAACTCATAAACTTCTGGATTTTTTTTTCCTCGAAAATTTGTAGAAACATTCCAAAGATGAAGTTACAAACTAGTTATTCATATTTAAGTTTCAACAAGCACTGCATAGTGTAATACAAATAATATTTAAGCATACATGTATTTGAATATGATTGGAGGACATTTGAAATTTGTCAAATATTACAAAGTCTGTCACTAACACAGTTCTTTTCTGGCATATGAACTTTGTACGTTATGAATCCTAGTTCTTGTCTTTGCTCTGTCACTATCATGGGGATTTATGTATTAGTTTTTATCTCTTCATGATTTTGATGATATATATTGCTTTGTTCTAGATTTTCTTCAAAAAGATTATAATTTGCAACTGTTATCTATTTATTTGTAGGTCAAAAGGATAAATTTTGTCGAGGGGAAGATCTGATTCTAGAAGTAAGGAATTTGCAGCTTGATTTTTGAAATAGGCCCAAAATTGAAATCTTGTTGGAAATTTTTTATTTTTTTATTTTTTGTAAGAGCATTTAAATATCCAAGTGTGTTGATTGGTGAATTTCAGATTTTATTTTATTTATTTTATTTTTTTTTAGGATTGGGGTGAATTTTATAATTTAAATATGCTTTTATGAACATGTACAGTTTAATTGTTCTTTGTAAAATATTGAATTTGATGGTTTTATCAATTTTTATTTTTATTTTCTGTTATGATGTTTTTGTGAATGGAATGTAAATAATCAGCTTAGAGTATATTTTATATTAGTTAAATTATGAAATTAAGTAAAAAAGTGGCGTTTTTGTTCAAAACGCCACTATATCCTGTGACGTCATCAGTTATATTTGACAGAATTATTTAAGCAGATTTAATAGTATACCGGCGTTTATGAAAACGTCACTATAAGTATCAGTGACATTTATAAAACGCCTTATACCTATAGCGACGGCGTTTTGCCGTCGCAAAAAAGTAATTTTTTTAGCTGAAACGTAACGCCTTTAGCGACGATTCAGGTTGCTATCTCAAATACACTTTTAGCGACGGTATTTTTTGCCGTCGCAAAAAGCCCTTTTAGCGACGGCAATACTGTGCTGTCACAAAAAACTCAGATTTTCATCCATTATTGGCGACAGAAATTTGCTGTCGCAAAAAAGGCATTTTCCCGTCGTGCCGTCGCTAAAACCCTTTTGCAACCCCCTTTGTTGCGACCCCCACTTGCCGTCGCAAAAAACCATTTTACCGTCGCAAAAACCTTTTGAGACGGCGTTTGGGGTATTTGCGACGGCGTTTTGCCGTCGCAAAAAATAATTTTTTTTGTAGTGTCTCATGTAACCACACAATTAATAAAGTCAAAAATAAAAGAAGATAATAATAATCATAATAATAAATAATGACTTAAGAAAATTAGGGTCGCTACAGTAGCGCTTGTATAGCCTATGTTTATAAGGGTCCCATTTGACGGCTGCCCGTGGACGAAATATCTGTGAAATGGAAGTTTGAAGTGTTTATGTGTATGTGTTGTATGATTTGAAAACCATTGAATTGTAACCTTAGTTTGGTTGTTGAGAAATAATGAAATCGACTCATGTATTGGAATGGATTGAAGGGAAATAAAATGAAATGTAACTTGGTGTTCTATGACTATATACAATGTGATCATTTTACTTCCGGTATTGTAAAAACACATTGCCCTTATACCGTTGTTAAACCTCATATACTGTATTAGATTATTCCTGCTGGGCTGTGACTCACCCTACTTGGAAAAAACATTTTCAGGTACTAGTGATATGCCTCCGTCAAGGACTTAGCTTGGGAGGATTGTGGAGCTGAGAACTCACATTTGTTTATTTGTATTTATTTGCCTTTTGTACAAGCCTAGGGCTCTATCTGTATTGAACCTTTGACTCTTTTTGTTGTAACCAAGTATCGTCTTGAAAAGTTGTAAGCTCGTAGGGCATGTTTATTTGTTTACCTTTCTTCCTCTCTTTTAATTGGAAGCATATGCTATACATTCAGGTTAAGGCTTTATGAATGTATGATGCATATGCTTCTCTTTTGTATATCATATTGAATTAATGGAAGATAACTTTATTATTGTTGTTAACATATAATGCTTGGTAGATGGATTATTGTATTATTTTTGGGGCGTGATATATCTTATATATTATATAATATCATAAAAAGAAACCCTAAAAATCATATATACAAACAGATAAAATTACTAAATTAGATTTTTATTTATTCAGTTAAAATCTTTCTTTTGCATCTCAATATCCAATTTTAAGTTTTAAAAATCTTTAAAGTTTATCTAAACAAATCTAATTTGAAAATATCTCTCACCATTATACTTTAAATCAATAAAACACACATATCTATCACATATCTAACTCACATCATAACTTACCTAAATAGTAATAATTAAAAACAAATAGAAACCACAAATAAATTAAATTTAAAAAAAAATAGAAACCCACAACTCCATTTTAAATAAATTGAAAAAAAAAATCCGAATAGAAACCACACAAAAATAAAAAAAGATAAGAATTTAGATATGGATCTAAAAAACATATGACAATATCTAAATTTGAATTATAATTTAGTAATATAATTATCTATTTTTCTGATGTATATATATCAAAATTTTAAATCACTTAATGACAAAAATTAATCAAATTTCAAGTCTTATTTAAAGAATAATCTGATTAGTCATCTCAACTCCTAAACTTTGCGGGCATTGGTAAAGGAGTTAACATATTGGGTTAGGTGAGGTTTAAGTTGTTGGAGGTAACATTCTCCCACTTTACAAATTTATTTATTTTTTCCCTGTGTGATTCTCTTTCTCTATTGTTGGTTTGGTTTTGATTTCGGTTTTAGTGAGGTTTATGTGTTTGTTTACAGGTTTGCATGTTGAGAAGAATTATTAGTGATTATTTTTGCAATCGAAATATTTATGTCCATTCCATGCCAAGGATTTTGATCGGATTTTGTTTTTTTCAATGAAGACCATAAAATTGAAGTAAAAAAATAAGTATCAAATTTTTTATTTTCATTTTATTTTATAAAAAATGTGAAAATTTATTGAGAATTCAAGATTTTACCATAACATTAGATTTTTGTATAACTAGGTAAATTTAAAACTTTTAAATATCATTGTGTTCTTTATTTTTATCCTCTTTCTATCCCATTAGACCACTATTGCTATTTGTTAGTTTGTTAATTATAATTCAATTAATTGACAATGAAAGCTCAATATAACTTTTCATATATATTATAGTTAATTTGTTACAACTATAGTTGTATATAATAGCATAATATATAGGGATAATCTCTAAATATAATTTCTCTTTTTTATGTGATTAAAATAATCCATCTTAATAGTATATAGAAGAGTTAGATGGTTTTTTTTTTTTTATTTCTAAAAAACCCAATCTATTTTTTTTTTACTTATTTATTTTTTAAATTGAAACATCAATTGTTTATGTCCATACAAAATAAAAATAAAAAAACTGATAAACACATATCAAAAAGTTACATATTTTTTTTTTTCATTTTTTAATTTGTAGGATATTTATAAATGGAAAATGTTTGACATCCCAAATTTTTTTCCATAATCCAATTCATAATGATGTAGTCATAAGTTTCAATTTTTATACAAATATGAGAAGAAAATTAATTAAATTATACATTTCAACCAACCACATACTCAAACTTTGACTATTTCAAGATGTTATTTCAATATAATTCCAATTAAGAGAATCTTCAACCCTTAAGATATTTTTTTTTATCAAATTATAATTTGATAAAAATTTAAAAAGCTGAAACGCTGAAAATTATATTTTTTTCCATCAAATTGGTGAATAGAAAAAAAATTGGGATAAGAATGAAAGTTCTTTTAAAAATTGATAAAAATTTAATGAAAAAGTTAAAGTAATTCATATCAAATGAAATTTTTATTCAAATTTAAAATCAAATTAGATAAAAATAAAATAAAATAAAAGAAAATGATGAAAGTTTGAAAATATTTTGAAACCTTCTTATTCATAAATACTAGGAATCTGTGTGTGTATTATATTCATATTGTATTTTTAGTTATGAAATTGAAATCAAAAGAAATGTAACTTAAATTATTGGATTAATAATAGAAACATCATATTAATTATTATTAAATATCACTTCACTTCATATTTAATAATAAAATTATATATTTGTTTTAATTATAACTTTTAAATTTGTATATTTGCATAACAAGAAGAGATATGTCATAACTCAGTTAATCTCATTTAATCAGGTTTAATTTTTTTTTTAATACAAATTATTAAAATTGCACTAAATACATATATATATATATATATATATATTTAAATTTTTTAAACTAATAATTTAAAAAGTTATAAATATAAATTATAAATTTCATGTATATTGAAAGATAAAATATTAAATTACTTCAAGATAATCATAATGATTTTTTTTTAAATTTATAAAATCCCGTGCATAGTATGGGTTACCACTAGTTTCATATATTGAAAATGTACAATTTTTGAGAAAAATGAGTGAATACCTTAGTGAATCTGATTAGGGGGTGTGGTTGTGGTTATATCTATATTGGCTTAATGTGTTCTTGGTAAAAGTCCAGAAACTCGGACAGTTAAGTGTCGATCATTCTAGTAAGTACATGTTAAATGGGCTTAGTAGTACTTATATAGCCCACTAGAAGACACGTATATAGAGATTTCTAATGTTGTGTATCTGCTGCCTTGTTTTCTAATTTAAAAAGTAATGATTTATGAATTGAATTATGAAAATGGTATTGCGTGGTTTGAGAATGAAAGTAAATTCATTCTTTTGGTAAACAGCATGTGCATTCACCATTTGATATTGTTAAGCATCATATTGTATGTTAAATTAATCTTTACTGGGCTTAGCTCACCCTATATGGAAACTAACTTTCAGGTGCTAATGACTTAGCTTGGGAAGATCTTGGAACTGAAGGCTCATTTATTTTTATTTTTTTGTATTGTAAATATCTTTTGTACAACTCTCAAGCTTTTATTTGTATTGGGCTTGACCCACTTTTGTTGTAATCAAGTATCGTCTTGGAAATATTTAGCCACTAGGGCAAGAACTTCTCTTTTTCTTATTCTGTCTTATGTATATCCGTCACATGCTATAGATTCATAACTTAGGATTAATGAATGTATTAATGCATATGATGTCATCTTTGTAATACATTAAAGTAATTAATGAAAGAGAGAATGTTTTGGTAATATTATCTTTATGAATGATTGAATCTGATGAGCATTCGTATATTTGTTAGTTGATTAAGAGATTATCTATTGTTATAATTTAGGGGGTGTTACATTACAATTTTGTGCGCGCACACACATAGAGTGGCCAAATTTTTTTGGCTCTATTAGTTTCTTCATGATCGACTTGAGATGATTTAAGACTTAAAGAGATAATTCTAAATGAGAATTTTTATATGCTTTTATTATTTTTTTGCAAAGTATATTATTTAAAATTTAATTTTATCATTATTGAGATAAAAAATTATTTATTTAATATTTAAATTTAATTTTTTATATTTGGGAGGTAATTGATTTTCAGGAAGTTCTATTTAATTGTAGATGGAAACCGACGACGGAGGGTAAATTGATCAAATTTTAAAAAGTTTAGGGGTCAAATTAAAATAATACGAAGTCTGAGTGCCAATTGATTTTAGCATAATAGTTTGAGAGACAATGATATTTTCTCTATATATATAGGGAAACAGCCAGGGCCGACCTTGAGATTTTTGAGACCGAAGGCAAAATCTTAAAATTGGGGCCCTTCATGTATAAATAGTAATAAAAACAATTTATTTAAATTTTTTACTCTAAAGATATATAATGTAAATTCAAATTAATGTAACGTAAGTCATACCTATAATAATGAATGAGATCTATAAATATATATTTTTTGCTTTGGTATTTAAAAGAGAAACATTTTTTTGTTATCAAATTTAGAATTCATCAAATTTAAATTTGATGAAAATTTAAAAAGATATTGAAGATAAATTTTTTTTTCCCCTATCAAAATTGATGAAAAGGGAAATTTGGAATATGAAGATAATTTTAGAAAGATTTTCATAAAATTTAATGAAAGAGTTGGAGTAATTCACATCAAATCAAGCTTTTATTCAAATCTATAACAAAATTAAATTGGGAAAAAAAAAAAAAAGAATTGGAGATGCTCTAAAATCTTTAATTTAGATTGGGAAGTTACATGAGTTAGTTTGGACTCTTATTTTTAAACCTACTAACACCATAAGAGTTAAACTTATTCAGGGCCCTAAATTTTTTTTGAAATTTGGGGGCCCAAGGCGGCCACCTTGCTTGCCTTGGGCCAAGGTCGGCTTTGGAAATTGTACCGCTACATCCACGCAATTTTTACAGCCCAAATGCACACAATTGAAGCTCTTATTGGTAAAGTTCCATTCGGACAAATTTGAATAGACAAAATTGTTTGGATGAATCATTAATCATAGGGAAAATATAAGGATGGATCTAGGAGGGCAAGGTGCCCTCACACCTTCAAAATTTTTAAAAACTGTGCATATCATACTAGTAATGAATGCACCCATTGAATTCTAATTACAAAATTTTTAAAATAGTTTTTAAATCAAATTTTATTAAATATTGATATATTATATTTGTTATATTTTGATATTATTTAAAATTATTTATATTATTCTATTTGTTCTTATTTATTACCATTATTATTTTATGTCCATATGCTATTTATGTTTATTTTTTATCCTTGGGAGAATTTCAAAAAAGTAAAATGTTAAAAAAAATTTCAACTAATGAAGGTACAAGATTTATTTGCATAATTGAATAAATCACTTGTACTTTCATCATTTTGTAATTATTTTTTGACTCTTCACTTTTTTGATATTCTCCCTTTATTATTTTTTTATAAATCACACTTTAATTTTCTTATACACCTTATCTTGCTTTCATTATTATTTGTTCAATCTTTAAAATAGAAATATTGTTCGGAAATAAAAATATTATCTACGTTTAAGATGGTATTCTTAAAATTGACTCCATAAAATTTAATACCGTTTATTGAAATGAATTATCTTGATAACTATTAAAAGTGAAAATTTAGGTGCGACATCATTTTACTCATAAAAACTACATTTTCAATTATGAAAATTTTCAAAACTAAACTACATAATAAGATGGAACATGATTTTTTTAACTAGATACTTGATTTCATTTTTTTGACAAATATTAAGGTTTTGATGTCGAGACTATCATAGATGTGTTTATAAGTATATAATATAAAAAGGAAGGACTTATGTGTAGGTCCCAATAGGTGAATTTATTGTCTAATATGTCCCGTGATAATTAGTGGGGTTTTTTTTTTTTAATCAAACACTAGTAAAAAATATCACTAATTGTTAATTTTTAATGACAATTTGAAAAATTTATCACAAAAAATATCACTAATTACTAATTATAAGTTTTAGCAACAGTTTAAACAATTATCACAGAAAAACATACTAATTTTTAGCTTTCATCAACAATTTAAAAAATTTGTCATGGAAAAACGTCACATTTTAGCAACAATTTATAAAAATCGTGACAAAAAAGTTACTGTCAATTTTTAACGACATATGCCAAAAATTATCAGAAAAAGTTATTTTTAGCGACGATTTTACTAGGATCAATAATGAATTAATATGACTTAATGGGAATTAAGTCTAACTATTAGGACCTATTGGTAATTTACCCAATAAAAAGTAGCGATTTTAACATTTTCAGATAGTTAATTTTAATGAACAGAGAAGAGACAAAATAATAGTTACTGTTTTTGTCAGGTTAATACAAAATATATATGTATATATGTCCTATTATATTTTTATTTTCAATTATATTAACAAAGAATGTCCAATTAATAGTAATATTATTCACTTTT
This sequence comes from Camellia japonica, assembly GCA_030407325.1. Classification (NCBI taxonomy): domain Eukaryota; kingdom Viridiplantae; phylum Streptophyta; class Magnoliopsida; order Ericales; family Theaceae; genus Camellia; species Camellia japonica. The sequence goes on along the minus strand of JAPPVO010000013.1, from coordinate 68,173,276 downwards.
TGTGTGAGTATAAATCAAAATTTAAAATTTTACAAAAAAAAAAAAAAAATTTCGATGAAAAATTTGTGTGTTTACCCTTTAAAAATTTGAATCTTAAATCTGTCTAGGTGGCTCTAAGTGTATCCCAAAAATTAAGTTGGGCACCCTAAATGTCAATTTCCTTTCAAATACCATTTTACCCATTAATCAAATTACCAAAATAACCAAACTCTAAACCCTTATCTCCAAAAATCCCCTTCTAGCTCCGACAACCCTCTGCCCATCTGATTCCAGCTCTAGCAACCCTACGTCCATCCATTCTGAACTTCGGTTAGTGGTTCACAATTGCCCTACATGTCGCTGCCACCTCATCCGCTTCCCATCGCCATCAGCTTCGCCATTTTTCCCATTTCTTTTGTCGTCGCTCATCATCGACATCCATTTCTTCTTCCTATTATTCTTCTTTTCGTTTTCTTCTTCTCTCTCTCATTCTCTTCATCCTTCTCTTAGATCTGAAAACCCTAGATCTCAAATTTTCAGATATAGGGTTTGATAGCAGCAGAGAGGAGGTTGAGGTGGGGGAGAGAGTCTAGGCTAGGGTTTGCGACACGAAGAAGAAGAAGAAGAAGAAGAAGAAGAAGAAGAAGAAGAAGAATGTGGGGGTGACAGAGTTGTAAAAGGTAGTGGGAGAGAAGGGGAGTGACATGAAGGGTAGGTGACGAGAAGAAAAGGAGATTATTGGAAGGGGGGGGAGGGATGCCAGAGCTACAACTGAGGGGTGCTAGGATATGGCTGAAGTTGAGAAGGGATGGCTCTGACGGCAAATGTGAGTCTAGTGATGGATGGAGGAGGGGTAAAAGTGGAATTAGTTGGGGTGTTACCAGAAAAAACAAGAATTCAAATTTAAGATTGGGGTATACAAAGAAGTGGGGTGTTCAACTTAATTTTTGGGGACCACCAGGGGTGGTGGTGGCCCAGTGGTGAAGGCATTGCCTTTCCCAGCAGTGAGTCAAGTTTGACTCCTAGGGGTGCAAAATGCTGGGTATTTTCAGTGGTTCTCTTTGAAGATCTCACATTGTACTCCAATCGAACCTTGGCCCTGTTGGGGGGTAGTTTATGAGCTCCACTGGTGCTTTAATGGTGGGTTCTTTCCTATGGGTTAGGTCAAATCAGGCCAACAACCGGTTACTCCGAGGCCTGGACCCACAGATGCTGTAATGACATCTCAAAACATCCTTTTTTCTTTGTAAAAAAAAAAAAAAAAAAAAATTAATTTTGGGGGTGCATATAGAGCTACCCAATCCGTCCATGCATATATATATATATATATTCTCATTTCTCTCCCTATTGTCGTAATTGATTTTATTACACTTGCAACGATCTGCTGGACTCACCATATTGTGCATTTCACTACAATTGGCTATATATGGTGTGTGAATGATTTTCTGACCACATTGCCAACTCAGTAATCAGCTGGAGAGAACTGGCAGAATAGATGACACCTGGCTAACCTGCAACAGAAATAGAAGATTCCGGCGGTGGTTCGTCCATCCGGGGGCACTCTGACGATCAAGTCAGTATATCTCTCAAAGATTATCAATAGTGCTAAACTCACTGTTCAGAATATAAATTGCGTACCTTAGACCCACGGGGGTGCCTCTCTTTTATAGTTAACTCAATCCTAGTCCCGATAGAAGCCTGACTTCTATGGACTCCCATTCAGTGCTTACTTTGGACTCCTCAAGAGATAAGGATAGACTTCATAAGAACATTATCCTTATTCATTTTGAAGTCTTTCCTCATTTTAGGACTCTTGTCCCTTATCCGCTTATCTCGGATTCCGATATTTTCGGAGATAACCTCGACCACGCCGAGATCATCTCGGCGTTACGACCAGGACACGTGGCACCTCGGCTGATATATCGGCGTCACCTTGCCACGTGTTGGTACTCAAAAATATATCCCCACAACTGCCCCCTAGGTTTTATTACCTCGGCATTCTGAGGTGATGGAACCTATATCGGTACTTCATGCCAGTACATCGGCTTACAGCCGAGATCATTATCATAGGCCGACATGTCTTCTTAAAGATCAAGAACTCCAAGAGCTCCTTCACGCATATGAGTTGTTATTCATAACAACTCAACTGTTTCTAGCCACGCGTCTTTTTCTTACTAGATTGTACCTGACACGCGTCTGTAAATCGAATTATTCTCACGTGCGCCGTCTGACGCATACGTTCTTCTAGGTTTCATTAATGATTTCTTTGCCGCCGTTTTCATGTTTTAACAAAAATCATTTCCCCTTTTCATTTTTCACTTTTTGCTGTCGTTTCTGAAGTTTTCTCTCTCTAGCTTTTCTTCCAGACCCTGCATTGTTCAAGGTTCTAAAGCTCTGCTGTCACTACTGTTTACCTCTTCCGGCACGGTTTTCACCGATCTTCTGCCTTCGCAACCGTCGTCGGACTTTGGCAATCCCCATTCTGGCTTCTCTCTTTCTAGTAAGTCACTATTTCGTCTGGTTTCAGTTTTTGATGTTCATCATTACTTGTTGCCATTACTACTCTATTCAAACATTTGATTTGCGAATCTCGAATCTGAATGTGATTATTCCACAATTTTGCCCTTGCCCATGTCTTGAATACACGCATTGTTCACCATTTTCTTGCACTTTTGCCACTGTTCTTGACCTTGTACCCCTTGTACTCACTATGTTCTTGATAGTCCATCTTTGTTCTTGATTCTGAAACTTGTTCTTGTTTTCTATTTTTTGTGTCTTTTCCAGATTTGTGCCTTCAATCTTCATTTCCATAGACTTAGGTTTGGGATTTGTCTATAGAACCCACAATTTAGGAAAAAATTGAAACCTGCATTTACCTAAGTGTTTGCCGAGGTCCCAATAACCCTTCCAAAACATCTTCTGAAATCCAACCCCTTCGATTAAGTCGATATCATGGGTATGTGGAAACATAGGGTAAACACCCCATCCAAACTAGAATTCTTTAGACAATAGTTTGAAATCCCAGCCGACGTCCATCTAAGGTTGGCTGGGGATGATGACTCCATCATGCCTACTGATGACTCCATGCCTTTCCCTGTGGTAGCCTTCATTGAGTGTGGACTTCGGCTCTCACTCAACATCCTTTTCCGTGAAATACTTCATTATTACAAGTTGAACCCAATGTAACTTTCCATCAATTCCTATCGAACCATCAATGGTATCATAGCCTTAGCCAAACAAGAAAACGCTAGGATCACTTTAGCCGACATCCAATATTGCTACACTATGTGTGGCCTCAAAAAAGACACTGGCTACGTTTACTACCTCAAGCCGAGGTCTATTGAATACAAAATTGTTGCCGACCTCCCTCATTCCAACAAGGGAGCTGGGGTGATTATTTCATTACTTCGGGGAACTGGGAGTTCGTCCTAGATGAAGACCTCCATCTCTTCCCTCTCCCTCGATCAGTCTTTGTAGAGGGCAATGGTAAGAGCCCTGCATTCAAACCTACTTGTTTTTTAAAGTCTTTCATACTTTATCTATTTCTTGATGTCTGCTTTTCTTGTAACTGTTCCTAAGCCACCAAAAAAATTTCGTCAATCTTTCATTCCCAGCAAGAATTTGAAGAAACTTTTGGATTTGCCAGTCCATAAACGGAAGGCGCCTCTGCTTCTCAATTTTATTCCAACATACAAGTCAGCTCTGCCCGACGTCCCTAGGAAGAAGAAGAAAAGCCTTTCTTCACCTTTTGCCACAACTCCACAAACCGCATCCACATCTCAGACAGACCAAGGATCAACCTCTGATCCAGCTGAGCAACTGTCAACCTCGGCTCCATACTTGATTCCAATATCCCAACGCCGCCGTCGACGCCGAACAGTTTCTTCTGCCGAGATGGGTCGCCCAAAACCAGTTGCCAAAGATCTCCTGGCCAGCATTCTTTCTGACATTGATGCACAACCAACACAAACCCAGCTTCTACCAAAGCAAAAACGAATCAAAAAGGCTCAGCCCAAGGCAAAGGTGACTCAGATCAATTCTGAGGATACCTTGCCAATTTCCAAACTGGCTCTGAGTGAGAAGACTGCCTCTGTCCCCACGAAGAGGTCCGCTGAAACACTTCCATCCGAATCTACCAAATCCAAAAGGCCGAGGTCATTTTCTACAACGACCTCGGGGTCTAAAAAGCCTGATGCCCCCTGGACCCCCGAAATCACTTTGGAAGATAAGCCTGTTATGGTTAGTGATAGCGCCGATGATATCAATGTCGGCGTTGCCCTCAGTACTGCTCTGCTTCTTCCAGGCGATCTGGAGCGAAACGCCGAGTTCAGTGAGTATGAGAACTACGCTCTGATGCTTCAGCGCTCTTAGAATATTTTCTAATACTTCTGTTTTCTTTCAGACCATCCAGCATGCCCACTCTTTCTCAATATAATCTTTTGAGAACCGGGAGAAGCTGGCTGAGAAGAAGAGGGAGATCTCCAGTCTTCAGAAAATTAATAAAAATTTGTAGTCAAAGATGAAGACCCTGGAGGATCAGGCCGAGGTCACTATCAAAGAAATGGACGATACCGAAGAAAAAGTTGGTGCTGCTGAAGCGATAAACAAAGTCCTTCAAGCCCAGCTGAAGGAGGCCGAGGAAAAAGTGGCCTAGGCCCAGAAGGAGCTTCAAGACGCCTTGGCCACCAAAGAGGCCGAAATCAAAGATGCCGACGAGAAGGCGTATGCTCAGGGCATGGCAGATGTCACGGAGGCCTAGGAAAAGCAAGTGAAGGAGGCATGCAACAAAGGTTTCACCCTTGGTTGGATGTCCCTTCTAAAAAAGCTTAATGTTCCTGAGGACTCGCCTTTGAGAAATGCCGACGCCATTCCTCTTCCTTTCCCTCCAACTCCAACTCTAGCTCAATCTGATGATGACTCCGAATCTGAGGAGGAGACCTTGGTGAGAAAGCCAAAAGATGCTGATGGGGCCAAGTCCCTTTCTCAGAATGAACAAGTCCTAGACTTGACTCAAGATGAAGAGGGTGATGAGGTTCTCACAGATGCTGCTCCTGAGAAGACATCAGCCGACGTCCCCTTTGCTGACAAGAGCCTTGACGAAACCCTTGCCCAAATTGATGCCGAGCTCGTGGCGGAAAAGGTTGCCGAGGCGTCCTCTCAACAATCGTCTAAACTTCAAACTCAACCAATTGCTACTATTGAGAAGTCTTAGCCTTATTTTTTTTCCTTCCTTTTTGAAGTAATGTAAAAACTCTTTACATCGTTGACGTTCTCTTAATACAACTTTTTTGCTTGTGAATGCTTGCATGTTTGCCTTGTATGCTTTTATACTTAGAATATTTTGCATATCTTCAATATACACTTCAATCCTTGTGCAACCTTCTCGGGGTGACACACCTCGGTTGTACAAACTGATGATTTATCTCGGCAAGTACCTAACTACCTTTCTCGGCGTAATCTTGGTTTCACCTTGTAAATATAAAATTTCAACAAGTGTTTAACCTTAGTCTTCAATCTTGTAAATTGTCCACAAATTTCAACAAGTGCTAGACATCATCTCGGTTTAACTTCAACTTGTAAATTGTCCACAAATTTCAACAAGTGTTAAACAATGATCTCGGTTTAACTTCAACTTGTAAATTGTCCACAAATTTCAACAAGTGTTAAACAATGATTTCGGTTTAACTTCAACTTGTAAATTGTCCACAAATTTCAACAAGTGTTAAACAATGGTTTCGGTTTAACTTCAACTTATAAATTGTCCACAAATTTCAACAAGTGTTAAACAATGATTTCGGTTTAACTTCAACTTGTAAATTGTCCACAAATTTCAACAAGTGGTAAACAATCATCTTGGTTTAACTTCAACTTATAAATTGTCCACAAATTTCAACAAGTATTAAACAATGATCTTGGTTTAACTTCAACTTGGACAACAAGTGTTAAACAATGATTTCGGTATAACTTCAACTTGTAAATTGTCCACAAATTTCAACAAGTGTTAAATAATGATTTCGGTTCAACTTCAACTTGTAAATTGTCCACAAATTTTAACAAGTGTTAAACATATTCTTCTTCTCTCTGCCCCCTTAATGTGAACCTAAGTTCCACTTGGGTTCTTATTATGCATGTATTCTAGAGACAATGTCAAGTATCTTGAAAAGAGAACCAGCTGAATCTTTATTTATTTACTTCGGCAAATGACAAGGAACAAAGAAATTCTAATGATATAAAAATTTTAAATTACAAGTGTTCAAGGCCTTGGCAACTCTTTGCCCTCATTATCTTCAAGCTGATATGCCCCATTGCCCAACACCGAGATGATTCTGTAGGGTCCTTCCCAATTTGGGCCAAGCTTGCCCTCTCTGGAATCCTTCTTGTTGCCGACGACTTTTCTTAAGACGAGGTCACCAATCTGAAATTCCCTTGGGTTAACCTTCTTGTTGTAAGCTCTGGCAAGTTATTGCTGGTATGCTGCGAGTTGAATTGTAGCTTTCTCCCTTCGTTCTTCTAGAAGATCTAGATCTTGGGCTAAAAATACATCATTAGTCCCGTTCTCTACCCCCTGGGTTCTGATCCCAGGGATGCCGACCTCTAGCGGAATGACTGCTTCTGTGCCATAAGCCATGGCAAAGGGGGGGTTCCCCTGTTGATTTTCTCGGCGTAGTCCGATATGCCTAGAGTACATTGGGCAATTCGTCTACCCACTTTTCTTTTGCTGCCTGCAGCCTCTTCTTTATCCAATCCAGAATTACTTTGTTGGATGCTTCTGCTTGTCCATTGCTTTGTGGAAAGCTTGGGGTTGAAAAGTAGTTCTTGATCTTGAACTTTGCATAGCAGTTCTTGATTAGCTTACTGTCAAATTGAGTTCCATTGTCTGCAACAATTGCTCTTGTAATCCCAAACCTGGTGATAATGTTCTTTCAAATGAAGTTCTTCACGTCCACATCTCGGATCCTGGCAAGAGGTTCAGCTTCTATCCATTTAGTGAAGTAATCTGTTGCTACCAGCAAGTACTTCCTTTGTCTAGTTGCTTGGGGCAGTTGCCCGACGAGATCCATGCCCCATTGGGCAAATGGCCAAGGACTAGATATAGGGTTCAGGTCTGCTGCTGGCTGGTGTATCAGAGGTGCAAACCTTTGGCATTGTTCACACTTCTTTACATAGGCTTCTGCATCTTTCTACATGTAAGGCCACCAATACCCCTAGGTGATGTCCCTATGGGCGAGTGATCTGCCCCCAACGTGGCTTCCACAAATTCCTTCATGTATTTCATATAAAAAATCTTCGACTTGTAAAGGGTGTACACACTTTAAAAGGGGTCCAGTGAAGGACCTTCTGTAAAGATATCCTTCTGCTGTCAGACTGAATCTTGCCGACTTCAATTTGATCTTGTGTGCCTCTTTGCGGTCATCTGGCAGCTTTCCTTCTTTTAGGAACGCAATAATTGCGTCCATCCAGCTTGGTCTCATGTCTACGCACATTGCTTCGCGCTCTGTGGTTACTGGTTCATTGCTCGGGCCCGACAAGTAGTCGATCATTATTGTCCTTGCTTTTCCAGGTTGTACTGCACTAGCTAGGTTGGCCAACGCATCGGCGTGGCTGTTATCATCTCGGTTTACCTGGAGTAGTCGGCAGTTCTGGAATAAGGCCGCCAACCTGATGACCTCTTTTGCATATGCCGACATTCTTTCATCTCGGGTGCATATCTCTTGCCTGCTGATTGACTATCAGTTGTGAATACAAAAAACTATTACCTCATCTGCTTGTACTGCTGCTGCCAGTTTTAGTCCTGCAATGAGTGTTTCGTATTTGCTTCATTGTTTGAGGCCTTGAACCCCAAACGAATGATTGTTCTAGTACCTGCCCATCTGGGATATCATACTATTCCTGCCCCGCTCCTTGTCGGTTTGAACTCCCGTCAACAAACAGTCGAAAGGAGTCGCCGATGTAAATGCTGCTGCAGGTCTGAGTTTGTCCTCTTTCCTTTGTTCTTTTGTCTTTGGCTGGGCTTCTCCTTGCTTGTTTGGACATCGTTTATCTTGGCTCAACGGAGCCCGATGTTCGATGGATTTCTGCGTGAACTCGGCCACGAAGTCGGCCAAAACCTGGCCTTTGATTGCTGTTCTGGGCCTGTACTCCAGATCATACTGGCCTAGGGCGACTGCCCATCTGGCTATTCTTCCTGTTAAGTCTCCCTGCTGCAATAGGGACTTCAATGGATGTTCTGTCAGTACCACAATTTTATGGGCCTGGAAGTAATGGTTCAACTTCTTTGAAGCCATTACTAAAGCCAGTGCCAATTTCTCTAAGGGTAGATACCTTGTTTCTACATCGGCTAGGTTTTGCTTACATTGTAAACAGCCCTTTGCTCCCCTTTTTCTTCTCTGAGTAGCACTGCACTTATCGCGTGTTCTGAAACTGCCAAGTACAGGAACAGCTCCTCCCCGGGTTTTGGATTCGAAAGAACTGGAGCTGTGGTCAGGTACGTCTTCAGATTGGCTAATGCTTCTTCGCACTCCTCTGTCCAGAGAAAGTCCGTGGCTTTCTTCACTAAGTTGAAGAAAGGTTTGCACTTGTCTGAGCTTCTACTTATGAACCTGTTCAGGGTTGCGGCCCTTCCAATTAGCATCTGCACTTGTTTTGCCGACGTCCGGCTCTTCAATTCTAGGATGGCCTTGATCTGATCTGGGCTGGCTTCAATACCCCTTCTGGTCACCAGGTATCCTAAAAACTTACCAGATCCAACTCCAAATGCACATTTCGATGCATTGAGTCGGAGCAGATATGTTTTAAGGATTTCAAAGACTGCTTTTAGATCGGCGAGATGACCCTCAGGCTCCTTGGTCTTAACGACCATGTCGTCGATGTAGACTTCTACTAATCGGCCAATCAGGTGTTTGAACATTTTGGTTACCAACCTTTGGTAAGTTGCTTCTGCGTTTTTCAACCCGAAAGGCATTACTTTGTAACAATACAGGCCTTTTGGGGTGATGAATGCGGTATTCTCTTCGTCTGGGGGGTACATGGCTATCCGATGGTACCCCCTGTAGGCATCTAGGAAGCTCATTCTTCCATGCCCTGAAGTGGCATCTACTAGCTGGTCAATCTTGGGTAGAGGGAAGCTGTCTTTGGGATAGGCTTTGTTGAGGCTGGTAAAGTCTACGATGACCCTCCATTTAGCGTTCTTCTTCTTTACCACCACTGTATTGGATAGCCATATCGGGTAGTGAACTTCTCTAATGGCCTTGGCCTCCAGAAGTTTGTCTACTTCTTCCTCTACTGCTTCGACGTGTATCAACGTCGGTCTTCTGGCTCGTTGAATTATGGGTTTCGCCGACCTGTCAACATTCAGTTTGTGGCAAATGACCTCGGGGTCAATGCCAGGCATTTCGTAAGGTGTCCAAGCGAACACCTCAATATTTGCTCTCAAAAAAGCTTCCAACTCTCTTTCCTCTTCTTCGGCTAAGCCCGAGCTGAGAAGAAAGAAGTGTTCTTCATCCCCATCCTAGACGAGGATTTTCTTCAGTGCCTCTTCGCTCTTCTCGGCTAGCTCATTGCCGACGTCTTCTAGGACTTCCACGTCCTCAGCTTCAATTTTTGCCTTTTCTGGCTCTCGTATGCTGTAGGTAGATTTCATTGCTGCCATGGAGCAATTCTTCGCCTGTAGCTGATCGCCTTTGACTTCCTCTATCCCATGCTCCGTTGGGAATCGCAATAGTTGATGCAATGTTGAGGGAACTGCCCCCATCGCATGCAACCATGGCCTTCCCAAGATGATGTTGTAAGGGGAGGGTGTGTTGATGATGGTGAATTCTGTCTTGATCTTCCTGGTGCCAGCTTGCACCACCAGGCTTACTGCTCCCAGTGGCCATGTCGGCGTTCCATTAAACCTAACCATTGGGCTATTGGATTGTTCCATATCATCTGGGTGAAGGCCGAGCTCTTTGTAACATCGGACGTACATGATGTCACAAGAGCTGCCTTGGTCAATTAGGATGCGTCTCACTTGGCACTCCCCAATCTGGAGGGATACTACCAAGGCATCATTATGCGGATGCTGGACCATCTCTAGGTCGGCTTCAGTAAAGGTTATCATTGGTCCCTGGCACTCTTCTGCTCGATGTCTTTTCTCCCCGACATAGTAGACATATTGTAGGTGTTTTACCTTCAGGGTTTCTCCTCGGATTTTGTTTTCGTTGACCTTCGAGTGGATTACGTTGACTACCCGAGGTCCTCCTACCTACGGCTGCTGTGCTGGGGGAGGTGGGGTTGCTGGTGCCTGAGGCAATCTTGCCCGTTCTTCTCTTGTCCTGGTCTCATCGACAAGGTTTCTCAGATGTCCTTGTCTCACCAGGTCTTCCAAGTGTGTTTTCAGGGCTCTACAATCCTGAGTGGTATGCCCATCTTCATTGTGGTAGGCATAATGCCTGCCAATGTTTCTTCCCATGAACTCTCTTGGAGTTCTCTCTGGCGCTCTGAAATAAGGTTGATTCCGAATTTGTTCCAGGACTTTGTGAATTGGGATTCGGAACACAGTTGTCACTGCCTATGCAGCCCTTAGTTTTGCTTCTTGCTTGCTTGATCTGTTGTTACCTCGGCCTCACTTCGGCGAGTCGTTTCCTTCTCTTGCTTTATCTCCTTAGTTCCCGACGTGTCTTCCTCAGCTCTGGCATACTTCTCGATTCTTGCCATTAGCTCTTCCATGCTTTTTGGCAAAGTCTTTGCCAAAGACTTCCGTAGTGGGCAGTTGTCTTTTAGGCCTTTCTTGAATGACACGATCGTTATTTCTTGATTACACTCTGGTATTCGGTTGAATACCTCATAGTATCTTTTTGCATAGGCCCTAAGGCCTTCATCTTTACTGATCTTCAGAGCCATCAATACGTCCACCCTTAATGGCTGCAGCTTATTTGTCGCGAACCTGGCCACGAACATCTCGGCCAGGCCTTCCCAAGTCTTCACGTTTTCCTTTGGTAGTTTGTGGAACCAATCTGATGCAATCTCTCCGAAGGATGAGGGGAACACTTTGAAGAGTAACAGCTCGTTCCCACTATACAATGCCATTGAGTTCAAATATAATCCGACGTGGAAGTTGGGGTTTGACTTACCATCGTATATTTGAAATCTCGACATATTGAATCTCTTCGGCGCCTCAAACCTGTCCAATTCCATCGAGAATGGTGTCCTCGGCTTATCTGGGGAGGTTACCTCGGCGTCGGCATTCTGTTGCTTCCTCTTGAGGTAATCTCTTAAGTCCTTTTTTGTCTTCCCAGGAGCTTGGCTATCTCCTGCTTTCAGTCTTTTTGGTGCACTACTTTCAGCTTCGTGGTGAGTTCTCTTCGACTCCTCTCCATGAGTTGTGTCGAAGCACAGCGCCTGCCCCTGAACATGCCGATGTCCCTTGGGGTCTGCTTCCTTTGTGTGATGCGTCCTCCGTGATTCTTCTCTTCTTGACTCCCTTCGTCCGACCTCCCTGGAAGGTCGGTGAGAGTGTCTTTCACTCCCATTGTGCTGAGGGGCTACGGGGATTGTTTTCTGCCCTCCCTTCTGGACATTGGCCGCTGGAATCGGCGTGTCCTGCAGCGGGAACGGTGGCTGCATGACGTTATTTTGCATCATGAAATTGACGACCGACTGCAGGTCTGCCAATTTGTTTGCTATCTCTTTTACCTCTCCGTCCCTCCGCAGGTATCTATCCTTCCATACCTAGAGGTCGTCTTCGTTGTAGTAGCCACTTCGATCTGGTTTCTTTGGTGCGTCGCCAGTCTGGCCGACGTCATTCACTCCGTGATTCTGGTAACGATTTTTTGCATTGCATTCGTCTCCTGTGATATCAAGGTCAATAGGTCTCCCACTCCCAGCAGGAGTGTTGTCCCCAATCTTTTCTTTCTGTCCGTTACTGGCCATCTATTCTACTTTCTTTCCCACAGACGGCGCCAAATTGTGTAAGTGATTTTCTGACCACACTGCTAACTCAGCAATCAGCTGGAGAGAACTGGCAGAATAGATGACACCTGGCTAACCTGCAATAGAAAGAGAAGATTCCGGCGGTGGTTCGTCCACCCGGGGACACTCCGACGATCAAGTCAGTATATCTCTCAAAGATTATCAATAGTGCTAAACTCACTGTTCAGAATATAAATTGCGTACCTTAGACCCACGGGGGTGCCTCTCTTTTATAGTTAACTCAATCCTAGTCCCGATAGAAGCCTGACTTCTATGGACTCCCTTCAGTGCTTACTTTGGACTCCTCAAGAGATAAGGATAGACTTCCTAAGAACATTATCCTTATCCATTGAAGTCTTTCTCCATTCTAGGACTTGTCCCTTATCAGCTTATCTCGATTTCGACATTTCGGAGTAACTCGGCCACGCCGAGATCATCTCGGCGTTACGACCAGGACACGTGGCACCTCGGTTGATATATCGGCGTCACCTTGCCACGTGTTGGTACTCAAAAATATATCCCCACATATGGCTACAACCCCTGTTAGTTGGTGGGTTGTATTATATAGATCCTTAGTGCGTAAACTATCAATAAATCTTAATAGTTAAACTTAATTCTCATAAAATCCGATTAAAAATAAGTCTAATAAAATTGTCGCTAAAAATAAATTTTTTATAACGATTTTTTGTATATGTCGCTAAAAGTTGATAATTAGTGACTTTGTTTTGTTACGGTTTTTATAAATTGCCGTTAAAACTTACAATTAGTGACGTTTTTCTGTAACGATTTTTTCAAACTGTCGTTAAAAGTTAAAAATTAGTGACATTTTTTTTGTGATAATTTTTTTAATGCTAAAACTTATAATTATTGATATTTTTTGTGACAATTTTCAAATTGTCACTAAAAATTAACAATTAGTGATATTTTTTAATAATATTTGATGAAAAATGCCATTAATTCTCACAGGATCTATTAAACAATAGGTCCACTTATTAGGACTTACACGTAAGTCCCTTATCTATATATATAAGGAAAATGGTCATGTTAGTGAGAAGCTTTCTAGGAGTTTCAAATTCTCATTCTAATTTTCTTGATTTTTTTAATTTTAAATAATTACTTTTATTTGTTAATCCCACATCGGGAAAGGAAGGAAAAAAATGAGTTGTTTTACTCATATAAAGAGAATCTTATACTTCCATCTTATTTAGTAAGGAACCTTATGAGAGTTTCAATATCTCATACTAATTTTCTTGATTTTCTTAATTTTAAACAATTAAGAAAATCTCAATTGGTTAACTTTTATTTAATAATCCTACATCAAGAAAAGGAGGAAAAAGTGAATTATTAGGTTGGGATAGTTTAGGTTGAAAGCTTTTTATCATAGTTTAGGTTGATGGTTCACCAAACTGTACGGTGAAAATATGCCTCTCTAATAGGACGCCAACTTATATAATTTAAAGGTTTTTTTTTTTTAATAATTAATGCTATTATTATTATTATTATGATTATTATTATTATTATAATAAAAGGGTTTTGAAATTTGGAGATCGTCACCCATCTCTCCCAATTGATTCCATCTTGCTTGCATGACTACAATTAATTATATTCTTAAAACAATATTTTACTCCAAATGCAATGATGCAAGTTAATTCCACGATTATGATCACATGGATAACAATGTAACAAGGCACATGTCGGAGAGGAGAAGAGATCAGTTGATTGACTTTGATTTATTTTCAGTTTTTATAGTAACATTCTAAAGTTTGATTTACTTTGAGTAAGATTATCATTTATAATGACGTAATTTTATTATATTTAATTTTTAAAAATAAATAATATATATAATTTCATAAATAGTTCATATATTTTTATTAAAGATAAATATATTGAAATCATATGAACATGACTTTAGAATGAATTTGATTTTATTTTTTAATATGCATATGAGTTTACAAAATGATTGAGTATGATAAATTCATCAACCTAAATTATACCTCTCTAATTCTCGTTGACTAGCTTCCATTTACCTTTTATTTTACAATTCCACATCGGAAAAAGAAAGAAAAAGTGAATTGTTTCATTTACATAAAGTGAATCTTATGCTCCTATTTATATAAGCAAAAGAAGATTTTTAGTGAGAAGCCCTATGATCAATATCTCATACTCATTTTTTTGATTTTTTTAATTTTAAAAAATTAAAAAAATCTTCATTGGTCAGCTTCCATTTAACTTTTATTTTACAATCCCATATAGTTTTAATTTTAAAAATAATTTTGTATGAGATTTTGAAACTCTCATAATAATTAACTTTAAAGTAATTACAATCCCATATCGAGAAAAAAAAGAAAAAGTGAGTTGTTTCACTTATATAAAGTGTTACAATCCCACATCGGGAAAAGAAAGAAAAAGTTAGTTGTTTTACTTATCTAAAATGAATCTTATAAATGGAGTTTTAAGGGAGAAACCTTTTAGAAGGTCCAAACCCTCATTTTAAAATTATTGAATTTTCTAATTTTAAACAATCAAAAAAATTCTCATTGGCTAGCTTTCATTTACCGTTTATTTTACAATCCTAAATCGGGAAAAAAAAAGAAAACTGTGAATTGTTTCATTTACATAAAGTGAATATTGTATTCCAATTTATATAAATTATTGAAATTTCTTAATTTTAAACAATTAAGAAAATCCCCATTGGTTAGTTTCTATTTAACTTTTATTTTACAATTCCACATCGGGAAAAGAAGAAAAAAGTGAATCGTTTCACTTATATAAAGTGAATCTTATGCTTCCATTTATATAAGCAAAAGAATATTTTTAGTGAGAAGCCCTATAATCAGTACCAATTTTTTTTTGTCGGTGTTTAAGAACACATATACAATACTCCTAGAATATCACCCGTGCAATGTGCAGGTGCAATGTTAAGGTACTTTTATACACACAGTTTCAATCTACAATCCAATGTGTATACCCATTTAATTTTTATTTTACAATCACACGTCGGGAAAATAAGGAAAAAGTGAATTGTTTCACTTATATAAAGTGAATCTTATGTTTCCATTTATATAAGCAAAATAAGATTTTTAGTGAGAAGCCCTATAATCAATACTATTTTTTTTTTATTTTCTTAATTTTAAACAATTAAGAAAATATCCATTGGTTAGTTTTCATTTGATTTTTATTATACAATCCCACATAGACGTTTTGATTTTAAAAATAATTTTGTATGACATTTTGAAACTCTCATAATATTTAACTTTAAAATAATTATAATCCCAAATCGAGAAAAGAAATAAAAAGTGAGTTATTTCATTTATATAAAGTGAATCTTATACTCTCATTTAATATTATAGTATTGTGCATGTTTCAGTTCAAGATGGTTTAAATTTTAAAATAAAATTTAAAGGTTTTAGTTAATTAACTTTGTTGTAAATTGATTGGTCTTTTGACTTAGCTGATTAGGTTGAATCGTTTTCGATTTGACTGATTCACTGGTTTAACTATGGTTTTAGTTGTTTTATCAAAATATAATGCTTAGATTTGTTTGAACGATTGAGATTGTTGGAATAGAAATGAACTTTCCGTCTAAACAACTGTTAACTTTTATTTTACAATCACAGATCAGAAAAATGTGAAAAAAATAAGTTATTTCACTATATAAATGTTATGCTTCCATTTAATATTATAGTATTGTGTATGTTTTAGTTCAAGACAGTTTAAATTTTAAAATTAAAATAAAATTTAAAAGTTTTGATTAATTAATTTTTGTATAAGCTGGTTGGTCCTTTGACCTAGCCGATAGGGTGAACCGTTTTTGGTTTAACTAATTCGCTGGTTTAACTGCGATTTTAGCGGTTTATCAAAATATATTGGTTAAATTTGTTTGATTCGAAATAAATTAAAATTGACCTAATTAAAGATTAAACGGCTAAGATTGCTTGATTCAAAATAAACTTTCCGCCCAAACAATTGTTAACTTTTAAACAATTAAGAAAATTCCCATTGGCTAACTTTCACTTAACTTTTATTTTATAATCCTACAAAGAGAAAAGAAGAAAAAAGTGAATTTTTTACTTACATAAAGTGAATCTTATATTCCCATTTATATAAGTAAAATGAAATTTTTAGTAAGAAATCTTGTGATCAATATCTCATACTAATTTTTTTAATTTTTCTTAATTTTAAACAATTAAGAAAATTTCAATTGACTAGTTTTCATTTAATTTTTATTTTACATAATATAAAAATTAAATATAATTATCATATTTTTATCAAATAATATATTATTTTATTCCGTGCAAGGCACGGGTGATATGTTAATATTAATAATGCAAAACTGGCATTGCTAATTTTCTTGAGTGGTTTAAACCTGAACCAATAAAAATAAAGTTATCTTCTTCCAATTCGAAATCTGGAGCTGACTGAATCATCATTCACAATAGAAATCAAAACATGAAAAGAAGGATTCAAATCTAATCGACACAAATTCAAATTTCAGGCTCTAATTAACAATATAAATTTCGGGCAATTTAAGGTTAGGGTTCTGGAAAAAATTAAAATTGTATGTATAATGCATACTTACATAGACTTTTGTCAATTTTTTTGGCGTGCTTTCTGGGGAATTTTTTTGGTATTGAAGTTAGATGCAGAATAGAAAACAAAAAGAGAGAGAGAGAGAGAGAGAGAGAGAGAGAGAGAGAGAGAGAGAGAGAGAGAGAGAGAGTTGGATGGAGAGAAAGAGTGTCTTCTTTTTTGCAAAGCAGTTTGTTCCGTTTCGTTGAAAAGAGATTGAAAAATGAAAAATGTTTGTAAAATGGCCTTATTACCAGACCAATCTATACGAGTTTTTATTTTTATAAAAGTTATGTATGTTTAGGATTATTATTATTATTTTAAATGCAATGAATTCCTTATTATAATCAAGATTGGTATCATTTGTCCTCCCATTGTGCCATCCCATGTTCATAACACAATGGGGACGTTATGAAAATTTGAAAAACTTTTTAGATATTGATTTGTGATTAAAATTTATTTTTAAATAATTAATAATAATCTTAATTAAACAATGAACAATAAAATGGCTGTAGACATCTCATTTTTTATCGTATTTACGACTTGGGCATCATCACTTGCACACTCAATGATGAATGTATATGCTTGTCAAGTGCTCGAAAGTCCTAGCAGAATGCACAGCTCTGAGCCTCAAAGCCCTGCAAACCTTGTGCTTTGTTTTTGCACCAAAACTTCATCCTTTCAAACCTGAAAAACCTGGGACCTGCAGGCCCATCTTTGTGGACTGCCGGCCATCCCATTTGGTTGCCAGCCACCCTTGTGCCTTGCTGGCCAAGTGTGTGTCCTGCTAGCCAGAATTGGTGGCTTGCCGGCCACAAGTGTGTTTTACAGATATTTTCTGCCAGCTGTGCTAGCTGTTTGCATCTACTTACACATGTATGGATGGATGTTTCTGAGGAAGTGTGATGTTTTTCTATAAATAGAGGACCTCCCCATCCATTTTTGAGGGTTAGAAAAATTAGAGCAAAATTAATTTTCTCTCTCTACAATTCTCTCTCTCTCTTGAAATTTCTTGAGCTTTTGCCTATACACTCTTAACCAAACCTTGCCATATTTGAGTTGAGGTACTTTTTAGCCTGTTTTGAGCTCTTGAGGGTGTGTATGTGATGAATTGTTGTTTAAAAGTGTTCTTCTCTTCAAGAGGTATAAGGCTTTGCTTGTTCATTGCTTTAGTTGCTTTTTTTCCTACTATTTTTTCACTGTTTTTGGGCTGTATAAACTCTGTATTTTTGGGCTGAAACTTGTGGAGTAAGGCCTTAAAGGGTAGAGGGGTGATTCACATTTCTTTCCACCTTGCTGCTCTAGCCTTTACTCTTGTGTTTCCCACCTTTACTATATCTTTTTTCTTTTGAGCTTTTTAACACTGATTTTTAGAGTTATTTTAGTGGTTAAAAACATGTTTTGAAGTCCAAAATTGGAGGGGTTAGCCTCCCCTCCTTGTGTCTTATTCACTAGCTTACATAGCTCCATGTTGTAGCCTACTATTGTAGCCATTTTTCTCTTAATTCCAGCACTTCTTTTGCATGTTTTAAGACTGTTTTAGGACTGTTTTAGGTGTTCATTGCATTTATGCTTTGTTTTGCATGCTTATAGTTTAGTTGTCCTCATAGGTTTGGTGGTTTAGGCCTTAGCCACCATCCTATTTGAGTTAATAGCATTTGTTTATGGCTTTCCATACTTGTTTTCATCCCTAATCACTTTTGTAACCTCCCTCATTTCTTAGCTCTTGCTTTGCTTTGAAAGTCGGTTCAAACTAGTTGCTTGTTTAAAGCATGTGATTGAGGTTTTATACTTAATGGTTTAATCCCCATGGGGGTTCATTACCAACGGCATGACACTTCTTTCATGCCTAAAACAACTCTTGGTTTGATGCTTCTTTTCATTAGAGGACTTAAAGCTCACCTTTGGACTTAATGAATTAAAGAATGGAAAGGAAATTAAAATGGAATAATAAAACTTGGACTAAAATGATGCAAGATAATAACTTGGTTTGAGTTCTATCGGACGTTAATTGAACCCTTGAGTCTTGAGTCGTTTCATACTCATTGGTGAAGAAAACGGTTCAAGAGTCATTGTCAACCATTTCCCTTGATCATCCACGATAGGAAGGGGGTTTGAAAGTCTTATTTGTTGCATTTATTGAACTTGCACCCTTTTATTCACGAGCCATCATGCAATGAAATTGTATCGATTGATGGTTTTTGAATCAAGTTTACTACTCCTTTGAGCCGTTTGATGATAAGGAGGGGTAAGTTGTGCTAACAACCCTTGATAATACCTTGGGCTTGCTCTGTTTGCTCTCTGTTGTAGCAGGAAAAAGCAGGCATCAGTGGCCGGCAAGCCACCTTTGGTGGATGGTAGACCATCATTTGTGGCCGGCAGGCCAAAACTTCTAGCTTGCCGGCCACCTTTGCAAAACCCAGCAGTGTACTTTTCTAGCAAAACAGAGTTGGTTTTGAGGTGAAAAACAGTGCAAGTGTTCTACTGTGCAACAGAGGCATCTGGCAGTAGAACAGTGGCCTTTTTCGGGTAGAAATCCGTGCATGCATGAGCATTTCTTATTTACTGAGGCGGAGTAGTTAAAGTAGTTAGTTTAATACTTCTCTAAACTTTGTATTCATGTTTAATTAGTTAGTTCAATTAGTTCTAATTTGTTGTAATAATTAATTAGCTAGTTTAGTTGATTATTTCATTCGTTTTGTAATTTGTAGTAATTGGCTTAGCTAGTTAGTTTATTCGGATCCTCCTGCGTGAGGGTGTAAGTATTGTAATAACATCTATGTCTTTTAACCCTACATCTTCATGCGAGAAGTGGAGCTCATGTAGCCGTAAAGTGTGGCGAGGCTAGCTCTGCCCCAGTCATAGAATCGGACTTGGGGCAAGGTCATTAAGGCGCTCAGTAAATACAATTCTACAGTGTTCCACTTGTTCACAAGCAATGTGGTACCGAGGAGGAACATCAGGAAGCCCTGGATGGGCTCGCTTTCCCAGAAATTCTTAGACAACTAGCTATATCGCACCATCGCTGGTCTGGATACAGGTGGGCGCGCTCCAAGTAGGAAGTTCCAAGCCGCCTCTCACCCGCTCATGTCTGTGTCAAAGGGGATCGGATCACCCTCTGCTCCTAGGCCTGTCAGCATGGAGAAGTCGTAGGGAGTCATCGTCATCTCCCCAGCGGAAGAGAAGTGAAAAGAATCGGTGGTGTCCTACCACCTTTCCACCAACGCTCTGAGCAGGGGCCGGCTCGCTATGAGGCGTGAAAGTCCGGAGTAGAAAAGGTCAAAGCCAACCTTGTCAACAATATCATGGACCCCCGCGGGGAGCTTGTAGTACCAGTCCCTAGCCGTCGCCGCTCCATACCCCCTGTAAGTACGAGAGTCTCCCTGTGACAAAGAAGAGTGAATCAAATGAAAGACAGTGATAAATGAGCATTCAAAATAAAAAGGTAATGCAAGAAATGTAATTTGAGGGAAGGCAGAAATACATGAAAATAGAGTTTTTACCTCTGTGGTGCCGTAAAAAAGATGGGAGTTTGGCTCCCTCAGCAGAAGGTCCTCTAACACGCCACGTGCAAAGTCGCTGAAGTACCTGATGCCTCCGAGCGGTAATATGTGTATGCGGGGATGATATGTCTTTGGATCGAAGGGCTGAATCCCCAGTGGTAATGGCTTTGGCTCGAGTCTCGGAGCAAACTTTACCTCAAAGTAAGATGCAATACCCTCCGCTGCTAGCCCCTCAACCTTAGTAGCGGGTGATGGTGAAGGTTGAACCTCGGGAGGAACCCCGTCATGTGGAATATCATCTACCATTTGGGAAAGTAAGTGAAAAGTGGATGAAAAATGAAGAAAAATGGAGAAAAGAGGAAAAACTTGAAAAAAGTCAACCCTAGGAGAGAGAAAATGAGAGAAAAAGTCAAAACTCGGGAAAGTTCATGGAACCTGAGAGAAACTCGAAACGTAGAGAATCAAGAGGGTTTTAAGGAAAAAGTTTGCATGGGGCGTTGGAAAACATATGTAAAGTGCAAATCTAGAGAGAGGAAGCGCCTAGAGAGAGAGGGAGGATTTTCGGACGAGGGTTTGTGAGGAAATGAAGTTTGGAGTTGTATATTTAAGGACTCGAGGCTGAAAAGACAAAATTGCCCCGATCTGGCACGGGTGGCCGGCGGGCCACATTTATGGACGACAAGCACAAATGGTGGCCGACAGGTGGCCGACGGCTTTCCCTTGTGGCCGGCAAGTGGCTGGTGGTCCTCACTTGTGTCATGATGTTGTTTTGTGCCTCTGTTCCCCGAGAAGTCGAGAAGTGTATGAGAGGTTCAATGTTGGATTCAGATTGATTCTAAGAGATCTTGAAACTGTGTTCTGGCATGCAAACGTTCTCCACTTACCAAGATGAATGCGGCCACTTGCTAAGATGAATGCGGTGTATCCTTTTTGAGCATGTTGTAACGTCTCCGAGTGGTAAGTCGGAGGTTGTCGCTGAACATTACTTTTGTTAGTTCTGTCAAATTACGTATTTGTTCTCTTCTATTGCATCGAATATGCGTTTTCACATACACTTGTGTTGCACGCATGCCCTACATTGTTTATGATTCATGCATTGAGTATGCTTACATAGAATATGCTTTCAATTACCATCATATATCGGTTGCCTGTCTTGCATGGAACATGCATTATTATTATGTTGACTTGTCATCTTGTTCACTTTGTGCAACTATCGCACTTGTTCACTTCATACCTTGTTTTATTATCTCTACGGGTTTCGTTTTTTGAGGCCGAGGCCTTTCTGGGGGAGATATAATCTTACTTAAGTTCTGACTATTTGATTGTTCCTTCGTTGACTTGCTTAAATTGGTTAAAAACAGCAGGTGCGTGTGTTTGTTCACACTACCCCTCCTCTTCTCGCGTGCAACACGTTAAGATTGCTTAAATCGGTTAAAAATAGAAGGTCTGCCTGTTTGTTCACACCACCCCTCCTCCTCTTGCGTGCGATGCGTTAGGATTGCTTAAATCGGTTAAAAACAGTAGGTGCGCCTGTTTGTTCACATCATCCCTCCTCATCTTGCGTGTAACGTGTTAGGATTGTTCAAATCAGTTAAAAACAGCAGGTGCGCCTATTTGTTCACACCAACCTTTCCTCCTGTTGCGTGTGACGCGTTAGGATTGTTTAAATCGATTAAAAACAGTAGGTGCGCCTATTTGTTCATATTAACCTTTTCTCCTCTCCCGTGTAATGCGTTAGGATTGTTCAAATCGGTTAAAAACAACAGGTGTGCCTGTTTGTTCACACCACCTTTCTTCCTCTCGCGTGCGACATGTTAGGGTTGTTCAAATCGATAAAAATAGCAGATGCGCTTGTTTGTTCACACCACCTTTCCTCTTCTCGCGTGCGACGCGTTAGGATTGTTCAAATAAGCTAAAAACAGCAGGCGCACCTGTTTGTTCGCACCATATTTCCTCCTCTCGCGTGCTATGCGTTAGGACTGTTTAAATCAGTTAAAAGTAGCAGCTGCGCCTGTTTGTTCACACCACCGCTCCTCCTCTCGCGTGCGACGCGTTAGGATTGCTTAAATCAGTTAAAAACAGCAGGTGTGCTTGTTTGTTCACACCACCCTTCCTCCTCTCACGTGCAACGCTTTAGGATTGCTTAAATCTGTTAAAAACAGCAGGTGCGCCTGTTTGTTTATACCACCCCTACTCCTCTCGTGTGCGACGCGTTAGGATTGTTTAAATCGGTTAAAAATAGCAGGTGTGTGTGTTTGTTCACACCACTTCTCCTCCTTTCGCGTGTGACGCGTTAGGATTTTTTAAACTGGTACAAAATAACAAGTGTGCCTATTTGTTCACACCACCCTTCCTCCTCTCGCGTGCGATGAGTTAGGATCTCAAGTCCTTGGTTAAAAACGTCGAGTGCGCCTGGTGTTCACACCACCCCTCCTCCTCTCGCGTGCGATGCGTTAGGATCTCAAGTCCTTGGTTAAAAACGTGGAGTGTGCCCAGTGTTCACACCACCCCTCCTCCTCTTGCGTGCAACGCATTATGATTGTTTTCCTTGGTTAAAAACATCGGGTGTGCCTAGTGTTCACACCACCTTTCCTAATCTCGCGTGAGACGCGTTGGGATTGTTTTCTTCGATTCTAAAAACTTCTGGTGCGCCTGGAATACCATCTTTTCACCCTCTCTGCGCAAGGTGCAATTTTGGTTTGGAACCTTTTTCGTTCTCCCTATGTGAGACATTGCTTGGCTTACATTTTCTTATATCCTTTCTACGGGTGACGTAGTTTGGTTTGTGCTTTTGTTGTCTTAATCGCATGAGACGTGTTGATTTATTTGCGTCTTTCCTTGTGAGACATGACTTGATTCGTTTTGCTTTAATTTATGTTGCATTGTTTTGCTTCATTGCATGATTATAAGTTATTTTTCCTGCATGTGATTTGCTTTTTGCATCTAAACTATACTGGTTTGATTCCTTGTAAAGGGATACGTAGGCAGCTTGCGAGCGTAACCATTTTTTATGTCTTGTTTGTTTTGCCCAAGTCTTATGGCCTTGTCAAAATGGGTAGTATTCGGGCTTTGACATTCACTCACATCATTTCATGACTTCGAGTTCTGCCAAAGAGGGGCAACTGTAGACACTCCATTTGACCTCCCTTACGACTTGGGCACCATCACTTGCACACCCAATGATAAATGTATATGCTTGTCAAGTGTTCAAAAGTCTTCAGCGAAATGCCACAGCTCTGAGCCTCAAAACCCTGCAAACCTTGTGCCTTGTTTTTGTACTAAAACTCCAGCCTTTCAAAGCTGAAAAACCTGGGACCTGCAGGCCCATTTTTGTGGGTTACCGGCCAAGTGTCTGGTCTGCCGGCCAGAATTGGTGGCCTACCGGCCACAAGTGTGTTTTGCAAATTTTTTTGCCAGTTGTTTACACAGCTTTTTGCATCTACCTACACGTGTATGGATGGATGTTTTGGAGGGAGTGTGATGTTTTTGTATAAATAGAGGACCTCCTCTTCCATTTTTGAGGGTTAGAAAAATTAGAGCAAAATTAATTTTCTCTCTACAATTCTCTCTCTCTCTCTTGAAATTTCTTGAGCTTTTGCCTATACACTTTTAACCAAACCTTGCCATCTTCGAGCTGAGGTACTTTTGAGCCTATTTTGAGCTCTTGAAGGTGTGTATGTGCTGAATTGTTGCTTAAAAGTTCTCTTCTCTTCAAGAAGTATAAGGCTTTGCTTGTTTCATTACTTTAGTTGCTTCTTGTCCTACTGTTTTTCCACTATTTTTGGGCTGTATAAACTCTGTATTTTTGAGCTGAAACTTGTGGTGTAAGGCCTTAATGGGTTGGAGGTGGTTCACATTTCTTTCCACTTTGCTTTTCTAGCCTTTACTCTTGTGTTTCCCACCTTTACAATATCTTCTTTTTTTTTTTATAGCTTTTTAACACTGTTTTTCAGAGTTATTTCAGTGGCTAAAAACTTGTTTTGAAGTCCAAAATTGGAGGGGTTAGACTCCTCTCCTTGTGTCTTGTTCACTAGCTTACATAGCTCAATGTTGTAGCTTACTATTTTAACCATTTTTGTCTTAATTCCAGCACTTCTTTTGTATGTTTTTAGACTGTTTTGGGACTGTTTTAGGTGTTCATTGCATTTATGCTTTATTTTGTATGCTTGTAGTTTAGTTGTCCTCATAGGTTTGGTGGTTTAGGCCTTAGCCACCATCTTATTTGAGTTGATAGCATTTGTTTATGGCTTTTCGTACTTGTTTTCACCTCTAATCACTTCTGCAACCTCCCTATTTTCTTGGCTCTTGTTTTGTTTTGAAAGTTGGTTCAAACTAGTTGCTTGTTTAAAGCATGAGATTGAGGTCTTATGCTTAATGGTTTAATCCCTTTCGGGGTTCATTACCAACGACATGACACTTCTTTCATGCCTAAAATAACTTTTGGCTTGATACTTCTTTCCATTAGAGGACTTAAAGCTCACCTTTGGACTTAATGAATTAAAGAATGGAAACGTAATTAAAATGAAAAAATAAAACTTGGACTAAAATGATGCAAGATAATAACTTGGTTTGGGTTCAATCGGACGTTAATTGAACCCTTAAGTCTTGAGTCGTTTCATACTCATTGGTGATAAAAACGGTTCAAGAGTCATTGTCAACAATTTCCCTTGATTATCCACGATAAGGAAGGGATTTGAAAGTCTTATTTGTTGCATTTATTGAACTTGCACCCTTTCGTTCATGAGCCATCATGCAATGAAATTGCATCGATTTATGGTTTCTGAATCAAGTTTACTACTCCTTTGAGCCGTTTGATGATAAGGAGGGGTAAGTTGTGCAAACAACCCTTGATAATACCCTGTGCTTATTCTGTTTGCTCTCTGTTGTAGCAGGAAAAACCAGGCATTAGTGGTTGGCAGGCCACCTTTGGTGGATGGCAGACCATCATTTGTGGCCGATAGGCCAAAACTTCTAGCCTGCCGGCCACCTTTGGGAAACCCAGCAGTGTACTTTTCTAGCAAAACAGAGTTGGTTTTGGGGTGAAAAACAGTGCAAGTGTTTTACTGTGCAACAGAGGCATCTGGCAACAGAACAATGGCCTTTTTCGGGTAAAAATCCGTGCATGCATGAGCATTTCTCATTTACCGAGGCGGAGTTGTTAAAATAGTTAGCTTAATACTTCTCTAAACTTTGTATTCATGTTTAATTAGTTAGTTCAATTAGTTCTAATTTGTTGTAATAATTAGTTAGCTAGTTTAGTTGATTATTTCATTCGTTTTGTAATTCGTAGTAATTAGTTTAGCTAGTTAGTTTATTCGGATCCTCCTGCGTGAGGGCACAAGTGTTGTAATAACGTGTACGTCTTTCAACCCCACGTCTTTCTCTCTTTTATTTACCTGCTTATGATGGTTAGTTTAGATGCATCATGTTTCTTTCAGCATATTTCATGTTTGCATCCACTTGTATTGCATGCATTGAGGCTCAGCGCATCATCCTAGCTTGCATCGTTAGTTAAATGCTTCTTTGAATACGTGCTTAGACTGCATGCTATTAAATTGACTCATATGCCATGTTAGTGACCGAGCCTAGTAATTGCATATCGCATGCATTGTATTAGTCATATTGCATAGTTAGGATCATGCATTTTTTCTAAACTTTGTCATCTTTTTGGCTTGGAGTACTAGGTGAGTTTTTATTAGCTTTAGCATAATTACATGGGTGTGAGTGTTGTCATATCAAAGTATGTTCACCATGAGGCTAATTGCTTAAATGATATAACTATTTGAATACCCGTGGATGAAAGCTAGTTGCTTGAATTGAGATAATTTGATTAATGTCCATTTTAGCCCACTTTTTCAAGTGGCACATTCACAAATTTTTTTCAAAATAAAACATGAAATCAAATGTTCAAATTCTTGCAAACTTAGTCTATACTTGTAAACTTAGTCTATACTTGTGTGAGTCACATAGTAATATAGCTAATAATCGAAATAAGAGCATATAATATAAATAAGAATTACATCATGATTAGTAGAGGCCGATCTTTGATTGGGCTAGGGGGGTGTTCAATTCATGACATTCTCCTCTCGTATCTAAGTTCCCGAGTCGAGACAACTTTGGTGATGACGGACTAATGTCCTTTGGCACAACTCTTGAGTTTCCTAAATTTTTCAAAAATATTTAGGTGGCGACTTTGAAATTTAGCAAAGTAGTCTATTTTTGGCATTTTATTCAGAACATTGATTTTTCCAAAAAGAATTGCCAGTTTTTGACGCTTTTTGTGTTTTCACTAATTTACATTGCACTTATGAAATTAAGATTCAGAACCACATGTAGAGTCTAAACTGTAGGGCTTATTGTCTTCCAAAAGGAGCGCGAAAAGTCGAGCTACAATGGCACAATAATTTAACGTGAAAAAAAGTCACAATTGGAACATCTTCAATTATGATAAAAAATCACACGGTAAAATCACAAAATAATCCACTAAAGAAAACAAAATGGAATTACACATGAGAACCTTCAATTACCTAGCGAATCTACGCCCGAATTGAACTGAACCTGATGTGCCTCTTCTACCACTGTCTTCACCTTAGAATTGTTTTGCCCAACGTTCAATCTACAATATCAAATCCACGACGATGAACCATTCCAGAATCCACCGATGAACACCTCTCTCTTTTTGTGAATTAAAAAAATAAAAAAACCCTTGATGATTGTCAATATGAAGCTCGTAGATCAATTGATCACCCTCGAATCATCAAGGAAACTTATACATAAACATCCTCTAATATAGAACACTTTGTATTTTACTCATCTATAAGAATCTGGACGGGTTAAACACTAAAAATAGCAAACGGCGCACTTCATACTAAACAGAGCCACGAAGACCGCTCGAGCGCACACTTTACTGCTCAAGCGATATAACTAAAGGCGGTGCTCACATATTGGCCAACCGCTCGTGTGATAAAACATGCTTTCCAGAAGTTCAGAACACATGTAGAGATACTGGATGATTCATTTTATTGCTCGAGTGCAAGAAAAACCGCTTAAGTCAAAATACGGAATGTCAGCACAAACTCTGTATCTAAACTCTCATAATTTCACTGATACAATAGAGTGAATAAAAATACAACTAAATGAAATTTTGTCTAATAGAATTGCCAATTACAAAAATCTAACACATTAATAAATCAAATGGAGATATTCCAGAGAAGAAATCACAGACAAAACAAGATCACATGAAATATTATGCTGTACTTTTTCTCTCATACTCGCAAAATAAACCATATATTCCTCCTCTTTTCATTTTTCTTTTTTTAAAGCAAGCCAAGTCTCAGGCAAAATGGTAGTATCGCACATTTAAGTGAAAGTTTTCAAGCCAAGGAATGGTTGAAATTTAAAATGCAGAAACTGGTCACATAATCATACACCGGGTGTATGTAAACATATATATTTATTTTTTTAAAAAAATTGGACCGTGTAAACGAACCTCGTAAAATATTGTTCATTCATGCGTATTGTGAATCTGATTCTATAATTAATTTATATATTCATAGAAAAACCATTCACGATATTCACACTGTAGGGTATATGACTTCTTGAGATTTCATTGTATAAAGATTGAGCAAGTCTACTATATGAGACATAACTACTCAGATTTTTCTAGATAGTGTTCTGTGTAATAGAAATTAAATTGATCTAAATATAGAGTCCATATATAAATAAATCTAAATCATAAATTAATATTTCAAAGTAAAATTCAAAATAAAAATTTTGAATTCGTAACATTTCTAACAAAGAAATTGAAAAGATTCCTATAACTTTCAAGTACGAGTGGAATAGGAACTTCAAAGCACTAATAATGGATGGTGTAAGTCATCAATACACACAGCTACACATTTTCTTTTTCTTTTTTTTTTTTTCCCCTCTATATTTGAGTATTTTTTCTTTTTGATTGTCTTATATATATAGACCTTACTTTACAATTAAAAAAAGCATTTTTTTTAGTCATTCGAGGGTGACAAAATTATTATTATATCATTTAAAAATGCAAAATGCTTTTTGAATTTTTGTTTGTCATTGGTGAAATTTTTTTCATTTTTAAAAGAAAAATTATGATTTTACCATTATACAAATTAAATATTTAATTTTTTTTTAAATTATGTCATATCATCTGTTAGTATACTAATTAGTATACCAATTGATATATATTTGTTGCAAATATACTTCAAATTTATGATTAAGGAAAATTTCACCGACCCATGCGCGCTACGTCGGATAAATCCAATCAGATTCGATTATATATTCAATCCAAAAATTAATGTTATTTTGCTCTCGGCTTCTAATTTTCTTTTATTATCTTTATTTTTCTTACACTGTCCAAGATTATGATATTAGTCGTGTTTGGCATGTAAATGCTTGTAACTATTGTGAATCATATATATACATACATAAGATAATTACTAACGGGTTACATTCGTATTGAAAAAAAAGGGAAAAAAAGAAAAAAAACGTAATAGTATAAGAATAATAATAAAGACAAATGTACATATGGTGTTTGTTGTTTAAGTGACAAGGATTTGTTTTGCAAAACCTGTGATTTTGATTTCAAGTCTTGTTCATTTTTGTTTTTTTTTTTTAATACATAAATATCAACTACAGGAGTCTTTTGGGAAAATCCAAAATACGAAACACAAATATGTCAACACCACAAGAACCTTCACTTTATCTATTAGAATAGATAGAATAATTACTCACAGGTCTTATTTGTGCACTATTAAGTCTCCCGAGCGTTTGTATAGATTAAAATCTTAATAGTTTGACTTAATTCTCATTAAGTCCTATCAATTCGTTGTTAAAAACTAATAATTAATAACGTTTTTCTGTGATAATTTTCTAAATATGTCATTAAAAATGACAATTGTTGACGTTTATCAGTGATAAATTTTTTAAATTGTCTCTAAAAACTAACAATTAATGACACTTTTTTATGCAAACGCCACTAAAAAAAAATAAAAAATAACTTTTCAGTTAGGAAGACTTATTGGTGCACCCATCTTCCACACAAGACTTTTCAATTAATTCTCTAATATATATAAGTATACATATGTATATCCATAATAGTTCTCTCTTCTCTCAATTCTCCTCTCATATTATTGTGAGTATTCTTTCTCTTCAACTCTGACTTCTAGTGATGGGCGTAGTACGACAATGGCAGTGGTGGAGTTGGGCAGTAGCGACAGGGATAACATCAACGACGACGACAGGGTTGGGCAACAGTGATAAGGATAACGTCAACGACAACGACAGGTTTGATGCAGATCTTACTTTTCCAAACCATAACTGTGAGAAGATTGGTGGTCTTCCATGAATCGTAGCACATTTTTTTTTTTTTTTTTTCTGCGACTTTATATTTTGTTGTTTGTAGTTCTTGTTAGGTTGTTTGTTTAGCTCTTTAAGATCTTCTTATTATTATTTTTTTCTTTATCTGTATGTTGTTTTCTTTTAATTTAATATAACTGCTTTATAACTTTTCCATATAAAAAAAATATATGCATATGTATATGTTAGAAATTGTTTTTCTAAAAAAAACAGAGTGTGGAAGTTCTTTTACACGAGTTTGGATTTGCTAAAATTGAAAAGAACAAACTTCACTTTACCCCTTGTGATTTGAGTCATGTGCGGTTTACCTTCCTAACATTTAGAAATGATCCTATAACCCCTTTGTGATTTGTGGACTGAAGTGCACCGTTAATATTTCGTCCAACTTAACAGCAAATGTGAAACACGTGACATACATAAAGGGGTTATATACGTATTTTCAAATTTCAAGTGGATTAAATAGCACATAGGATAAAGCATAGTCGGTTAAAGTGCACGTTGTCTTTCAGACAAATGATGAAAATACAGGAATATTTTAATCTTTTTCATTAAATTGTTAATTGGCCCACCAATGCTCTCAAGTCCACAAAACACAAGGAGGTTATATGGTCATTTCCTAATGTTATGGAGATAAACTGCGCATGGTTCAAACCACATGGGATAAAGTGAAGTTTGCCCAAATGAAAATCTCAACTTTACAAGTAAGTTGGCACATTATAAGACTAATCTATACCTATGTCAAGAATTTGAACCGTTCATCTCATATAACAAATTAAGAAGAACATACATGCAAATAGTTAGGTTAATTAGACAAAAGTAATAACATGGTCAAATCGTATATATATTCTAACAAACAAACAGTCTACTCTTAAAAATATGTAGGCCGTACAAATAAAAATGATCCCATAGTATAACAATCGATATTGGATTAATTTGATATTTTGCATAGATAATTTTCTTAGTTAATTGTATAAAATAAAGGGTAAACTACCAATAGGTCCTACTTTGGAGACTTATTACCCATTAAGTCCTATTGATAAATTTATTAAGTGATAAAGATAAATTTATCAGTCTTTTATTTTTATGAATAAATTTATAGTGATAAATTTATCAGTCTTTTTGTTTTTATGAATAAATTTTTAATGATAAATTTATCATTTTCTTATTTTTATAGTGTTAAATTTATTAGTTAGGACCTGTAGGTAAATAAGTCTAGTTAATAGGACTAATTGGTAAGTACCCCTAAAACAAACGGTTTAAATTACCGAAATAAACCCAAATTTGTCCGATAATGGTTTTGCAAAATCCGAACTAATTTCACACACCTATATCCTGTATACAAGTTGGAAATAGATTCCCTGTAGATCATATTGTGGGGTTGTTTCACACACAAATCTTTAACCCTTCATTCATATCTATAATGACTCCGCTTTATTAGAAGATAATAATATTAAACCACAATGGCCCATCCACATACATATCTAAGTAGAAATAATACTTGATAGTGGTTTGACCAAATCAAATTACTTAGTTAACTTAGTCAATCATACCATTATATTTTCTTCAAATAAAATAATAACTAAACACAATAAAACATTAGTAAAAAATAATAATAAATTGAAATGTTATATACATATATATAAATAAATTGATATTTTTATGTTTCATTAATAAATAAAATATTGAAGGTTATTTGACCACTCAATTCAACATCTCCTACTTGGTTGACAGATCGAAATGTTTCCTATTATTTTTAATCCCTATCAAATTCACATGTTTTCTTAAATCATGCAATAACCTTTTTTGAAATCATCTGATGCCACAACCTTTGTTAGGGGATATGTAATCGTTTCTTTAGAAAAACATATAATATATAATAATCTCATTTCTTTGAAACATATCAAGAACATAATGACATTGACGATTTATGTGTTTTCCCTTTAAGCCAATCCCATCATTTATTATGGAAGGGTAAATTATGCTTTGCAGTCCTACACTTTGCACCAAAACTCACTTTACTCTTTACACATGAAATCGTGATAGTCAACCCCTGCACTTTTGGTCAATTCTTACTTTAGTCCTTACACATAAAATCATGACAGCCAACCTTATGCACTACTGGTCAAGTGTCAATTTCCTTCTTCTATTACTCAATTGTTTAAGAGAATCCAATAATGTGACAAGCATATAACTACAAAATGATAATAAAAGAGGAAAATCATCATCATTTTTCATCAATATACACTTTGTCCCACATGATAAACATATGAGAGCTATATATATATATATATATATTATGTTCATATGCTGAAAATTGGAACAAAAAGGTGAGAAAATAGAGCTTTTGAAATAAAAGTAGTAGAGAAATCGAGAGGAATAGACAAAAGACTATATTACTGTGAAAAATAGAGTTTCAAGATTCTAATTTTCACGAAACCCTAATTCATCTCCTTAATCATTCACAATCTATGTTTTGTTTTAACCGAATACAGTCAAAATTTGATGTCAATTTTGGGATGAAATGTATATAGATGAAAATTTTGGGTAATTTTCCTCTTTTACCCTCATTTTGTAGTCATGTATGTCTGTCACATTACTGACTTCTATTAAAAACTTATATGGTGGAGTAATGAAAGGGGGACATTGAAACTTGACTAGAAATGTAAGGGGTTGACTGTCATGATTTTATATATAAGGATCAAAGTGAGATTCGACCAGAAGTGTAGGGAGTTGATTGTTACAATTTCATACATAGGAACCAAAGTGAGATTTGGTACAAAGTGCACGAGTGCAAAGTTAATTTACCTTTTATGGAATTTATAACATTATAGCTATAGGCTTGTTAGATATTTGTTTTATTTTCAAATCATCAAGAAATCTCTTATCCAAACAACTTTAGAAGTTGCATTACTGCATGCTAATATATTCAAGCTCCATTGTACTTTTAGCCACACATGACTTTTTTACTACACCATGAAATTGTGCCTCCACCTAAGAGGAATATATACCTTCCTGTAAATTTTCCATCATCAATCTCTCCAGAAAAATCAACATCTGATTAACCAACGATTTCTAAATTTTTATTATTGTATAGATAGGTTAGTTTGTAATCTTTATTTCTTGAATATATCTTAAAATTCTTTTAATAGCAGCCCATGAAGTTCTCCAGGATTACTTTTGTATCTACTAACCACACTTATAGCGTAACTAAGATTAGGTCTAATATATAACATTGCATACATGGTACTTCTAACAGCTAAGGC
Source organism: Camellia japonica (assembly GCA_030407325.1). Taxonomy (NCBI): domain Eukaryota; kingdom Viridiplantae; phylum Streptophyta; class Magnoliopsida; order Ericales; family Theaceae; genus Camellia; species Camellia japonica. The sequence goes on along the minus strand of JAPPVO010000013.1, from coordinate 68,140,632 downwards.
TTATTTTCCACAATTTTCTTTGGGTAAATTACATTTTGCACCAAATCTCACTTTAGTCCCTATACATGAAATCATGATAGTCAACCCCTTACACTTCTAGTCAAATCCTACTTTGATCATTACATATAAAATCATGACAATTAACCCTTGTACTTATGAAATCGTTAAACTCCTTGCACTTATGAAAACTTAAACAATGGAGTAACATAAAAGGGAAAATTGATACTTGACTAGAAGTGCAGTGGGTTGACTATCACGATTTTATGTGTGGAGTCTAAAGTGGGATTTGAGTAAAAGTATAGGGAATTAATTGTCACGATTTCATGTGTAGGGACCAAAGTGAGATTTAGTACAAAGTGTAATTTAGTACAAAGTGTAATTTACCCTTTTGGCTTTTCTTCTTCATTTTTTCTGTACATTCTTCTTGACAAGTTTGTTTGCTCATAAATAGGTGAATCTATGGGATTTCAACTTTTCATATTAAATCTTTTCAAAAAAAATTCAAAATATTGTTCTTGAGATAAATTTAATGTCTTTGTTTTTCTGTTTCTAATTATTTGTATTAATTCCTAATACAAAAGATGCCTCACCCATGTCTTTATTCATTTCAAATTGACTACTTATAAATATCTTAATCTCTTCCATTGATGCAATATTATTACCAGTAATTAAAATATCATCCACATGCAAAGAGAAAATAATAAAATTACTCCCACTATTCAATTGATATACACAATAATCATATTTGTTTGCTTTAAATCCATATTAGTTATAGCATTATAAAAAGTATAATACCAAGATGATTGTTTAAGTCCATATAATGATTTCTTAAATTTGTACATTTTATCTTTTTGGCCTTTAACTTATAGCTATCTGATTGAACCATATAAATTTCTTCCTTTAATTCTCCATTTAAAAAGCCGTTTTAACATCTATTTGAAATAATTTTAAATCTAATGAAGTCACAACGGACATTAAAATCCTTATTGATGTGAACTTAGTAACTGGAGAATATGTTTCCTCATAATCTATTCTTGATTTTTTTTTATATTAAAAAAAAAAACCCTTTAACCACTAACTATCCTTATATTTATCAATATGGTACCGTCAAATTTATATTTTCTTTTTTTAAATCCATTTATGCCTATTTGTTTGTTTGCTTGTTTTTTTTTTAGTTTTTTTTTGAATTTTTAATTTTTTAAAAGTAAATCCAATAATTTCCACACATTATTTTATTCACAAGTGGTTAGAAGATCATCATTATTTTCTTGGGGGACTTACATTTGTAGGTCCACATAGGTGAATGCATTGTCCAATAGGTCATGTGATAATTAGCGGTGTTTTCAAAAAAAAAAAAACGTCATGCATTGTTTGTTTTTAGCGACATTTTGAAAAGTTCATCACAGGAAAACATTGTTAATTGTTTGTTTTTAGTGACAGATTCATAAAATCATCACCAAAAGACTTTTTTAGCGACGATTATGATAGGATCAACTTTCAGCGATGAATTGATAGGACTTAATATGAATTAAGTCCAATTATTAAGACTTGTTAGTAATTTACCCTATTTTCTTCACTAATAAATGTAAGATAGTAGTTTAACCTTGTGGATGGGTTCCTTTCCCTTTGAATTTTTTCAACAGTATCATGAAGTGTTTTCGTTCGTTTTACTTTCTATATTAAGTGTTCTAATATCATTGTCATTTAATTTTTTTTTTCTCTAGGAATCTCAAATAATTCTACTAGCTTATTGGTAGAATTTTTTTTGTGCCAATTTGCTCTTCTGAAACTCTTGCATCTCTGTTTTCCATTACACTAATAGTACAATCACTATGATGAATAGAAAATCTATGACCTTTTGAATTATCTGGATATCCTATAAAAGTTCCTGTGATAGCTTTACTATATAGTTTCTGATGAAATGAAAGATTGAACTCAATTCTTATTTATGAATATCTAGATTACAGAGTATATTTATACAAGAGATATGTAACTGAATAATAGATTCTAACTACTTCTAATGACTGCTAACTACTTCCCAGCAGTTACGGAAACAGGTGAGAAATAGTTGAGAGCTGTGATTGCATCTGATGCTGATGCATGAGAAGATGCTACTGATGCACTAGAAGGTTCTGTTGCAGATGCACTTGCACTAGCAGATTCTTTATCCTTAACAGCCCCCGTCAAGCGGATGGGAGCAGAGCAGACCAGAAGCTTGGACTAAAGAAATTGAAACTGAGAGGCTGACAGAGGCTTAGTAAAGATATCAGCAATCTGCTCTTCAGAGGGAATGTACTTGAGAACAAGCCATTTCGCAGCAACCTTTTCTCGGATAAAATGACAGTCCACCTCAATATGTTTTGATCGGGTGTGAAATACCGGATTAGAAGCAAGGGCAATTGCGGATAAGTTGTCACACCAAAGAATAGGAGGACAGGAAATAGGAATGGCAAGATCCTGGAGAAGCATTTGTAACCAGCTCAATTCTGCAGTAGCCTGAGCAAGGGATCGATATTCAGCCTTCGTACTTGATCGAGAAACAGTTGGTTGTTTCTTGGCAGACCAAGAGATAATATTTGAACCAAGATAGACACAATATCCGGAAGTAGATTTGCGATCTAGGAGATCCCCAGCCCAGTTAGAATCAGAGAATGCTTGTAGGGTGAAGGAACTAGGACGAAAAATCAACCCATGTGAGAGAGAGCCCTTAACAAACCGGAGAATTCGTTTGACCAAAGCAAAGTGACCATTGGTAGCAGCATGCATGTATTGACATGCTTGATTAACAGCTAAGGAAAGATCCGGACGGGTAATTGTAAGATATTGCAGTGCTCCAACGAGGCTGCGATATAACTGAGGTTGATCAAATGGAAGAGCAGCAGCAGAGTGAAGAGGAGGTTTCATGGAGCTAGGTGTTGGACAAGGTTTACAAGAAGTCATACCAGCTTTAACAAGAATATCAGAGGCATACTTTTGTTGAGACAAGAAATAAGAATCCCCAAGAGATTGAATTGAAATGCCCAAGAAATAGGAAATATCACCTAACTCTTTCATGGCAAAAGCAGAATGCATATGGTGAATAAGAGTGTGAAGATGAGAAGGATTATTACCAGTAAGAAGAATGTCATCAACATATACTAGAAGAATAGTAATAGAAGTAGAAGTTTTATGGATGAACAAGGAATTATCACAGTGGCTATTTACAAAGCCCTGAGAAATGAGAAACTTGGAAAAAGTAGAATACCAAGCGCGGGGAGCTTGCTTCAAGCCATAGATAGCCTTCTGTAATTTGCACACAAGGTGAGGAGAAGAAGGACTAACAAATCCTGGTGGTTGTGTCATATAAACTTCTTCATCCAAGTGACCATGTAAGAAGGCATTGCTAATGTCTAGCTACTTTAAGGGCCAGTGATGATGCAAAGCAAGGCAGAGCAAAATGCGAATGGTGGGATGTTTCGCAACAGGACTAAAGGTTTCATTATAATCAATACCTTCTTGTTGCAAGAAACCTTTAGCTACCAATCGGGCCTTGTATCTAGCAATGGAACCATCACTGTTGCGCTTAATGCGGAATACCCATGTACAACCAATATCTTGTTTAGAAGCTGGAAGAGGGACCAGAGACCATGTTCCTTGAGCCATTAAAGCTTTGTACTCATCAAGCATAGCAGAATGCCAATGTGGAGAGGCAAGAGCTTGATGATAAGTGGAAGGTTCAACATTAACAAATGAGGAAGCTGTTTGAGTCATAAGACCATGAACCTTGGAACGGGTGACCATGGATGAATATTTGTAGTAGAGGAAAGAGGAGGTAATTCAACAAAAATAGATTGAACAGGAATAGGTTGAGCTGATGCAGTAGGAGGGTGAACTGAGGCAGCTGGAGAATATGCAGTAGGAGATTGAACTGAGGCAGCTGTAGGAAATGCAGTAGTAGATGGAACTGAGGCTGCTGTAGGATGGGCAGCAGTAAATTGGGCTGGGTCAACAGAGGGCTGAGCTAAAATAGAGGCAATAGGCTGAGAAAGTGGTGCAACAGACTGTCCAACAGACTGTTGAAGTGGGGTAGCAGCAGGGAGCTCAGCAGCAGTGAGCTGCTGATACAAAATAGGTGCAGAAGGTGATGAAGCAGACTGATGTGGTGCTGCTACAGACTGATGTTATGCTGGGGCAGCAGAGACAGATGCAAAAGTCTGGGCTGGAGGCATAGGATGCTGAGATTATTGTGCAACAGAAGACAGAAGTGGGTCAGCATCAGGGAGCTGCTGAGACAAACCAGATGCAGAAGCTGGTAAAACAGATGTAGACACTAGAACTGCAGTCACAGAGGTCAAAGGTGGAGGCCAAAAGAAAGATTGAAGAGTGGATAATGAAGATGCTGCAGAAATGGAAGAAATAGCAGAAAAGGGAAAAATATTTTCATTAAAACTCACATGTCTGGAGATATGCACTTTACCTGTGGCCATGTCCAAACACCTGTAACCTTTATAGGAGGAGTGATAACCAAGAAAAACACAGAGAGTAGATCTAGGCTGCAACTTATGGGTGGTATAAGGTTTCAACCAAGGGAAACATTGGCACCCAAATACTCTGAGAAAAGAGTAATCAGGTAAAGCATGAAAAAGAAGTTCATAAGGTGATTTATGCAAAAGAGTGTCACTAGGAAGTCTATTAATAAGATGAGTAGCAGTAGAGACAACATCAAACCAAAACTTGAGAGGAACACAAGAATGATGAAGCAAAGCAATAGTGGTCTCAATAATATGTCGATGTTTGCGTTCAGAGACCCCATTATGAGGTGGAGTGTAGGGACAAGATAATTCATGAACAATGCCTTGTGCTTTCAGAAATTGAGTCATAGAAGAATTAACAAATTCAGTACCTCCATCAGTTCGAAGCACTTGCAATTTAGTGGAAAATTGAGTCTCAACATAAGCTTTAAATTCCAAAAATTTGGAAAACACTTCACTTTTATAACAAAGAGGATAAAGCCAAGTAAATTTGCTATATTCATCAATGAAAAGTACATAGAATTTGTAACAAGAAGAAGAAGAATGAAAGGGCCCCCATACATCACTATGTATAAGAGATAGGGGCTTATTTACAGTAGAATTAGAAAGTTTGAAAGGCAGTCGATGACTTTTAGCTATGCTGCAATGATTACAAGAAAACATAGTAGACTTAGGGTGAGGATTAGCAACAGACAAGTGTTGTTTCAAAACTACAAATTTTTGATGTGAGGGATGACCCAATCTGTGATGCCAAGTAACCTCAGATACAGGACTAGTAGTAGCAGAAAATACAGCATGAGATGATGATGCAGGAAGAGCATGCACAGCAGTAGAAGATGGTGAGGACAAATGTGGGAAGTGATATAAGCCATGAGCATTATGGCCCTTGTGCAGAATGGCCTTCGAGTGTTTGTCCTGGATCACAAAGGAAGAGTCATCAAATGTAACAGTGCAATTATTATCCTTGGTGAGCTGATGCACAAAAAGAAGTTTTGAGGAGATAGGAGCATGCAAAAGCTTATTAAGCTTAAAGGAAAAATGAGGAGTAGGGAGTAGGCCTTTACCTGTATGATGAATAGGAATGGACTTACCACTACCTACAGTGATCTGATCAGGGCCATGATAATCCTGATACATGTGGAGATTAGAAAGATCATTAGTAATATGATCGGAAGCGGCAGAATCAAGGTACCAAGGAGAAGACTCTGCAGAAACAGTGGATGGAGTGGAAGTCAAAAAAGCGCGAGGAGAAGGATAGCCAGATGAAGGAGATGCTGATGTAGATGAAGAAGCAAAATTAGAGAAAGAGGATGGATGAAAGGTAGTATCCAGTCTATGCCAACAGTCAATAGCAGTGTGACTGCTTTTTCCACAGATTTGACAAGCTAAGTTGTAGGAGGAATATCGACCTCTGCCACGAGAAGTAGATCGGGTACTGCCACCACGAAAACCACCTCTAAAACCACCTCTGGAACCACGAAGGGACGAGCGTCCTCCTCTAGAAGCAGAACTAAATGAACCACGCTGTGTATGTGCAGTATACGCAACTGAAGGTTCATGAGAATGCACCTTTCTCTGTTTAGCTTCAATGTGAACGGATTCAGAATTTAATAGAGATGTTAACTCTGCCATAGAAATAGGCTCAATACGTGCTCGAATGGTGGTTTTGAGAGCATCAAATTCATCTGGTAAGCCATTGAGAGTGAGAAGTACCAGATCTTCTTCATCAACCGGTGAAGAGGCCAGAGTTAATTGATCAGAAATATCTTTTATCTAAGTCAAATACTCATGCATGGTCAATGAATCTTTTGTTAGATGATTCTAACGGTTCTTCATTTCATGAATATGAGATCTAGATAACACTGTGAATCTTTTACAGAGAGCATTCCAAACCTCAAAACTATGGTGTAAATGAAGAACAGAGGAGAAAATTGGAGGTGTAAGTGTAGCTGTAATACAGCTTAGCAGATGAGCATCTGTTTTGTTCCACTGTGCTCGAGCTGGATTGAACACTTCAACACCATTTGAATCTTTGATCTGCAATGGTGGACAAGGAACTAATCCTGTTGCAAAATCGAACAACTCAGTTGCTCGCAAAACATTTTGAAACTGACTGCGCCAGATTAGAAAATTTGTGGAATCAAGTTTTACTGTAACGAGTGAACTGAGATTAGAGATCAACAGACTGAGATTAGATGACAAAGAAGAAGAAGAAGATGAATCAGACGAAGCCATGGATGGCCCAGAGTTGTGCTCGTGAGAGCTTCAGATGGGCTCTGATACCATGATGAAATGAAAGATTGAACTCAATTCTTATTTATGAATATCTAGATTACATAGTATATTTATACAAGAGATATGTAACTGAATAATAGATTCTAACTACTTCTAATGACTGCTAACTACTTTCCAGCAGTTACGGAAACAGGTGAGAAATAGTTGAGAGCTGTGATTGCATCTGATGCTGATGCATGAGAAGATGCTACTGATGCACTAGAAGGTTCTGTTGCAGATGCACTTGCACTAGCAGTTGCAGATGCACTTGCACTAGCAGAGTCTTTATCCTTAACAGTTTCTCTCTTTGTTGAGCTAGAATTAATATACGATCAAAAGAACCCCAAATTTTAAGTTATCCAAAATAGACTTTCTACCAGTCCATAATTCATGTGAAGTTTTATTAATAATTTTTGTAAGAATTAAATTTAATAAATGCATTGTAGTAACAATAGCTTCCTCCCAAAATTGTAATCCAAGTGAAGAATGATTTAACATAAATCTAACCTTTTCTAATAACATTCTATTGCGGCATTCGACAACGCCATTGGTTGTGGTGTATAACTCAAAGTGGTTTGATGTATAATTCTATTATCTTTTAAAAAATTCACCAAATAAATTTGATATATAAATTCTCCAGCCGAATCAAATCTAGATATCTAAATGAAAAATGATATACAAGTCCATTTTATAGATCCACTTTCTAGATCCAATAATGTGTAAATGAGATGATTAGTTGATAATTAGATAATATAGACGAGAGAGAGAGAGAGGGGTTTGTTTTAGATATTTTAATACATTGTCACATTATTGGTTTTGAAAAATATGCCTATTTTTTTTTTTTACTTGAATAGCACTACTCTTTTTATATTAATGTTACAAAACACTCTATACCTCTGTGTTTTAATAGTTAATGGTCCTAAACATCTAAATGTATTATAGCTAATAATTCCCTTGCTCTTTGTCCTTTGGAAAAAGATAATTTAGTCATTTTTCCAGATAAAGAAGATTCACAAATTGAAAAAATCTATATTTATTTTGGGAATTAATTCCATATTTATGATTCTTCTCATTTTATTTTATTTGTAAGTCATAATCTTAAATGCCAAATAGAAGGATCATCAACATATAAAGCAAAATCAATATAAGCAGAAAAACCAACAAATGCATATTTTTTTTTTTGATTGACGAAAATCAGTTGCTAGTTGTTAGATTAATATCTATGAGAATTTGTCTTTTTACCTTTTGCAGAGCATCAAGTACTTGCCTCCTTAATTCAACTCTCCTAAGGAGAATTGAACTTATGACCACCTCCTAAGGACTATACCCTTAGGAAAGTCATGGAGTTGGTTCAACAAATGCATTATTATTAACACTAGAAACAATATTCAAGCGATACAACCCCACATAAGAGTCCTATCATGTTTTCCAATAGACACTTTTCCAAAATGAAAGCACACATAAATCCCTTTTCATCCAAATGAGAGATTGAGATAAGGTTGCACCACATGGTGGGTGAATCTAATAGGTCAGTCAAGTACAGCTTTGCCCAGGTATCATGGTCTTTACAATTTCAATACCAACAACACCACTATAACTGCTATTTTCCATGTGTATTCGATGATCAATGGTTTATGTTTTCATCGGCAAACAAGAAATTTTATTGATGAATTAAATATACAAAACTATATGAAATTACATCAATAAAGGGAGAGAGTGTAAAAAGCATCGTAGTATAACTTCAAGATCCCAACTAAGGTTGGCACTGGAAGGCATACACAATTGTATGTTACCACAAGCTCCACAGTTGGTGACAAACCAACACAAGAGAATGGAGAAAACACCACACCCAAACAAACAAACCGAGAAAGAAAGCAGCAAACAACCAAGGAGCACACCCTGATCTGCAACCAGCACCAAGTTCAGGATCCAGACCAGTAGCACACTAGATGCAACCTCTGACTTGTTGAATATTGAAAATAAAGTTACCTACAGCATAGCACTTCCCTGATGATCAATGGTTTTAACCTCACTTAACTCCACAAAAGACTCGAGTTTTTGCCACATGGCGAGAAGAAGCATTGATCATCTTGTGGAGCTTCCAGATAAGGTTTCTTTTTTATTTTTATTCACATAAAAAATCAACTTGGTGATATCCAAGTTTTTCACAATTAAAACAGACTCCTTTGTTCCATTTGTTATAGCCACTATTATTATTGCCCTTAGATTTAAACCTTTTACCTTTTCCTTTGAAATCCTTAGAAAGAAAGTTATTTTCGAAATTTGAAGCTTCCGAGAAAAATGTAGAGAAAATTTTCATTTTAGGTTGTGGTAGCTCAGATGGACCAACAAAGGTAACAGTTAAAAAGGGCCTAGTGGTTTTCTTTTTCACTCTTCTTTCAGCCTCTACTCCTAATAAAGTAGGCAAATTTTTCATGGTCATAGGAGTCAAAGAAAAATTAAGAGCAACAACAACAAAAACCCAAGAATTAGGTAAACTATGTAAAATGGCAGACACTTGCACTTGATCAGGAATTGGGTTCTCTAAAGCCGCTATTTCTTTAGCAATGACAAATAATTTATTAATATGTTAAATAGCACTCCCTTCTTCCTTTATTGAAGTCCCATTAAATCTTTCAATTAACAATGACATATAATTCAAATGAATCATGATAAGCATCATTAATAGCATCAAACATGGGTTTGGCATGCTCATGATCTTCAAATAAAATATTAATATCCAGTTTGATAAATGTAAGCATGATGACTCTAGAAATCCTATTATCTCCAAGAAATTATGTGACAACACGTTTCCAAGTAGAAAAATGAGGAATTTATGTGTAGGTCCTAATAAATAGATTTATTGTCTAATACGACCTGTGAGAATTAATGACGTTTTTCATCAAACACTATTAAAAAATGTCACTAATTATTAAATTTCAACGACAGTTTGAAAATTATCACAAAAAATGTCAATGATTATAAGTTTTAGTGACAGTTTAAAAATATCGTTACAAAAAAAGTCACTAATTTTTAATTTTCAACGACAATTTAAAAAATTTATCACTGAAAAACATCACAAATTATAAGTTTTAGTGACAATTTATAAAAACCGTGACAATAAAAGTCACTAATTATCAATTTTTAGCGAATATGTAAAAAATCGTTACAAAAAAATATTTTTAGTGATAATTTTACAAGGTCTTATTTTCAATAAGATTAAGACCAACTATTAGGGCTTATTGGTGGTTTATCCTAAAAAAATTAGTACCATTCATAAATTATAAGTATAAATTATCAAGTAATAACTGCTCAACTACTAGAATATAAATTATCAAATAATATAAGTATAGATGGGCTGACTGTAAAAGCGCACAGACATATTGTAGGTGTTCGAGAAATTGCTACTTTAGTAGGCTATCTTAATTTTAGACTATTTTAGTAGATTAAAATTTTTTTGTTTGGGAAGGTGGTTGAATTTTTTTTTTTGTAGTTGGATATGATGTTTGTGAGAGAAAAAATGAAATGATTATGGGTTTAATGTGATATTTTGTCTTATTAATTATTTTAGCTTATTTTGTCTTTTTATGAATTTTAGCCCAAAAAGCCAAAAACTAACATTTGCCAAACACCCCCGTTGTTGTGTACCAAATCACCTAGACGAAGCTGCTTTTGATGTAGACGTTTATTTGTTCGCCAAGTTATTCAGGCCTGAACTTTACCAAAATTGCTCTTATTGTCTTGATCTTACAAAAAGAAAATAGTAGTATTGATATGTTGGCAAAATCAGGGAGTAATTTTTTTTTCTATCGCAAATTAAAGAAAACTCGCAATGCTTTCTGTAGGCTCCAATTAGGCTCTGATACCAGTGATGAACCAGGTGACGCCACGCGGAAAATCTTGAACCATAACAACACTTATGTTGTCCAGCAGCAACACAGAAAAAATCAAATTGATATCTGAAAAATGAAGATTTGCAAAAGGCAATAGATAATGGAGAGATATTGTAAAAATAGTGCTTGGGTTGCAGTGGGTTTTTTCACTGTTGGGAATCACAAATATGTATACAATAGAAACTGTTTTCCTAAATATCAAATTGTGGATGTTGTTTCACACACTCATATTATACACATTGGAAATAGATTTCCTACATATTAGATTGTGGAGCTTGTTTCACACACTGTTTGTCCTTAAAAAGGAAAACATGACTTTCAACATGGTGTTGATGCTTTGAATTGCATAGGTGTGTTAGGACTTTTGAACCTAGTCTAGATTGTAAATTTCTTACTTCTAATGTAGAAATTGTGTGTGGTCAGGAAGATGGGCTGCCGGTTTGAGTTTTACCTCATTGAAAAGGATTTCGGTATTTTCTCAGCTGATGGTGAAATACTACTAGAGTAACTAACTATACAAGAATTTAAGCTGCCAATTGCAGGAATTGAAAGTAAAAGAAAGACAATTTTTTGAAATTGAATGATAAACTTGACTCCGTGAGGAAATAAATAAAAACTCAAATGATGAGTGCCAAAATGAACGAAAATTGAACTTGTATTAACGGATAATGAAGAACATTTGTATAAAAAAAATTTAAGTTAAAGAACAAATTGCAGGAATTAAGCAATATAATTACTAAGAACAATTGGTCAAAAAACATGTATTGAAGATAAGTGCAAGAGCTAGTTTTGGTGTGTTGGTATTTGATAGACACAAAGTTGATCTTGGTTGATTGGTGCTGGACCATGAAAAATTATTGACAAGAGCTGGTCTTGATGTGTTGGTGACGGACCGTAAGTAATTAAGCTAACTAAAAGATCATAGAGAAATTTGATAACATGATGATGCTTTGGTTGGTGTTGGACCTCTTCAAATGTTGGCCTTGGAGTCTTTTCATAGTGCAAATCAACTCCTTACTTATGCTCAAATTGTCAGGACGTGACTGTCGAAAATTTTGCCAAGTGTCTCATGATTTTTACCTTGAAGCCCAATTCTAGCAACCACTTTGACCACTAATAACTATATATGAAAAATATCTCATCAGATGTTTGTCATGTGGCCCACTAGTCCTAATTAATCTCCACATGTGCTACGGAGTAACTTCCAGCACCATTGTACTTTTGAGGTTTAGTTGGGTTGACCAAACATCCCCCACAAGTTTATGCCCTACAGGTTACAAGTTTCCAAGATTTCGCTTGGTTACATCAAAAGTGGGTCGAAGCCTAATACAAAAAAAACTCTAGGCTTGTACAAAATATATTTGCAAAAAAAAATAAAAATAAAAAAAATAAATCAAACGAGCTTTAGCTCCACAGTCTTCCCAAGCTAATCCCTTGGCGGAAGCATACCATCAGCACTTAAAAGTTAATTTCCACATAAGGTGCGCTAATGCCCAGTGAAGATAAGTTTAATGCAAGTTGTCATTTTTGGTATAAAAACACACCAATATCCATATCTATAACCACTTCTCTTTATTAGAAGATAAAACAACGTCAAATCACATTGCCATTTCCATTCATTCATATCTATAACTCCTCTTTATTAGGAGATACAATAATGTTAAATCACACTAAAATAATGTTAAACCACATTGCCCTATCCACATACATATCACATACTAAATGCGTATAACACTTTGTAGTGGTTAAGCCAAATCAAACTACTTTGTCAACTTGCTTAATTACACCCATTATCTTTTCTTCAAATAAAATAAAAACTAGACACAATAAAATGTTAGTAAAAAATAAATAACAAATTAAAACATTATATTGCAACAACCACCACTATGGATTTAATAATAACACTAACTTCCCTAACTTTTTTTTTGACATTATCAAAATTCCCCCCTTTGTCATTTATTTCCAAGATATTATTCAGTTTTGAGATGAAATAACGTAAATAGGCCCATCATCTTTTCCATAGAACTCTCTAATTTTTTTTTATTACTAATTATTATCAAAATAAGCATATTACATAAATAAATAAAAAATCAAAATAACTATATTCAAAATACTTATATGTACTTTTAAAATAACTCTTTATTAAAATTAGTTATTTTTAAATTTTTATTCAAACTTCAATATCTCTAAACATATATATTTTTTTAAAAATAATTTATTTATTACTAATTATTTCTATGCATAAAATATTAATTGGTGGTCTTTTTTAGAATTTGACATGTTTATATACATATATATATATATATATTGTATTTTTCAAATAAATGGATTATTTAATTTAGGGGCAAATTACACCCATAGTCCTTACATTTTTCCATTGTATCATTTTAGTCTCTACACTTTCAATTGACTCAAATTTGACCTTTAACTTTAGTTTTTGTGTTAAGTTAGTCTGATTGATAATGTCATTAGTGTTTTTGATGGAAGAGATTAACCCAAAACTGACTTTAAAGATTTGATTCTAAACAGACCACTCGAGCGGTCAAAAGTGCGCTTGAGCGGTGAATCGAGTCTTCCAATATCTCAAACCATTTTGAAAAATAGAGCTAGAAGGGTCTACGGACGCCTCAAGCGGTAAAAGTTACGGTCGAGCAAACTATGTACACTGTACAAATTTGCAAACTTCAAATATGCATAACTCTCTTGTTCGGACTCTGTTTAGAGTCATTCTTGTGTTCAAATTAAAGCCCCAAAAGTAAGTTTTTCAATTGTTTTAGCCTCACATCCAGATTCGAATTGTGGAGAGATAAAATGATAAAAGAGTGAAGACTACTCAATAACAAGTATTCGAATTTGGAATTTTTGTTCCAATCTCGCCCAACCACTATGGTAACACCACAACCAAGGCTCAAATATTGACTAGAAGGTTCTCAATCAAGATAATAAAAAAAAAAAAAGAAGATGAAATACAATTCTATTATAACAGGAAGTACAGAGTGCTATAGGACTACTGGTGTAATTTTTCCAAAAAAATTATAAGAGTAATCAATTGGACAAAATTGAGATAAAGTCATAAATTCAAGATTAAAATCGGGTCAATTGAAATTCTAAAGACCAAATGATATAAGAATTAAAGTAGACGAACTACCGTCGTAAGTAGCCTTTAAATTTGCATAAGGTTTGATGGCCACGTGTTGGCTTTTTAATGTGTGTTTGTTCTATGAATAAAAAATACATTAACTGTAAATTCAAACAATAAATGCACTAATTTAAATTATAAATTGTATGTTGTTTATATAGTGTGAAATAAGTCTTATGAAATTTTTAGGGTGTTATCCACAAATCACATTAATTTGAGAGATATTATTTCTTTCTAGTTATTTTATCAATGAAAATTAATATTTTTTCTGTTAATTATTTCAATAATATCTTAACAATTAATTTTTTTTAATATTATATAGAATTTAAGAATTTTGTTCAACATTGTTAAAATATGCATGCATCTTTATTAATTTATACACAAAACCACAAAGAAAGTAACTGAAATTTATTATTTGAATAGATAGGTAAATAGGCGGTGTAACACCATGAAATTGATTACCATAATCCCTCCACAATATTCATAAACGACAATAATAATAAAGTAATTATCTTCCATTGAATCTAATTGGGATTACAAAAGGGAAACATATGCAGTATACATTCATAATGCCTAACCCTGAATATATAGTATATATTACCAATGACAAAAAAGAATGGAAGTTAAACAGATAAGAAATGCCCTAAAGGCTTACAACTTTTCAAGATAGTTCTTAGTTAAATAAAAGTGGACTTTAGGTCCAATACATTTAAAAGCCTTGGCTATACAAAAAATGAATACAACAAAAGAAGCTCTTGCTGTGACTCCTCCCAAGCTACTGCCTTGGCGGAGGCATGTCACCAGCACCTGAAAATGGTTTTCTCCAAATATGGTGAGCCAAAACCAAATAAAAATAATCTAACACAATATATGAATCTTAACAAAGATATATAGGTGAAATGCATTTACAATGCTCATGACCGAAATGTTTTACATTTTCTTTCCAAAAAAGCAATGCCATGTTCAATCTGTATCAAAATTCTCAAAGTCGTGCTCTTTACAATAGAAAACAAGGGGGAATTCTCAAACCGGTACAACCTTACACGGATATTTCATCCGCAAGAAACTGTCAAACGGCACCCATGTAAACGTAGTTTATACAAGCACTAATATTGTCATTTTACGGATATTTCATCCGCGGGAATCGACACCCATGTATACGTGTGTTTTTCGGGACTTTCACCCTAGACACACAGACCAACTTAATTTGGTGATACACACTTCTTTCCAACATTCACCCATTTTCTCAATTTCATTTACATATGCAATGTATTAAATGAGCAACAATGTTCAAAGCACAAAGATGATAAATTAGTTTCAATTTACCTAATCCTTATACAATTTCTACAACAATCATAGCTATCCTCCACCGATAGCCCAAAACAGATATATAAAATCTCTAATACAAATAAACTTTTCAAATTTTAGGGTGAGTGATAATACATATCAAACTACACCATATGTATCAATATCCATCCGATTTCACATTCCCAACATTAATTCCATTTATTTATACAAAATAAAAATTTGAAACATTTAGGTCAAAACCCTTTTTCTTCCAAAATCTAATCCAAGTATCAAAATTAATAATTTTATCACCACTCAACCTCATTTCTACTCCCACAAACATTTGAAAACCCCTCTTTTGATTTTAAATGACAACTTTAGGTTTGTTCAAAATCTTCCAAAAATCACAAGATTGCTTTATAAAAACAAATAGCTAAGTTAAAAATCATAAAAGAGTGTAGAGAATCTTTACCTCAAAGCTAGAAGACGAGAAAAGTATGGATGAAACTCGAATGAAGCCGAAACCCAACTCTATTCGGATGAAAATAAAGCTTTAGGTGAGCTCTACCTTTTTAACAAGGGGAGTATAGGGTGGAGAAATGGATAGATCTTGGTGTATTTGTAGAGAGAGAGTGTGTCTTAACTTAGGGTTTTGAATTGTTTTAGAGAGAGAGAGAGAGAGAGAGAGAGAGAGAAGATTAAAAAAGTGATGTAAAATGACCTTTTTATGAACTGATATACGCATAGCTCGCTCGAGCGAAACAGTTGTCGATCGAGTGACCAGACACAATAAGTTGTTCGCTAGAGCGCAAGAAGCTTCGCTCCAGCATAGAATACACACTGCCAGAAGTTTTACAGATAGAAGACTGTTGCTTGAGCGCAAGAAGTCTTGCTCAAGTGAAAAACACTACCTCCCCAGTATCTCTGCAGGCCTGCAAAAATACTAGGAGCTCATAAAGCTCGCTCGAGAGCAAGAATCTTCGCTCAAGCGAAGAGACCAAATTCTAGGCAACAACAGTTTGAACCAACTAGCAACCAACCTGTTCCAAACATAACCAAGACCCTCCAATACTCAAGCTTAATGAAAAATAAGGAGAAACACGATATGAATATCTAGACAAGACAAATGAAACCCGAATTCCAAACATCAACGAGTTGGATCTAAACCAGGAATGCTATAACCTTCCCCCCTTAAGGAATTTCATCCCTGAAATTTTAAATCAAACGTTAAAATCTTGTTTAAACTAATTACAACAATGATAATTAATCAATTCCAACATCATGACTCATCCACTGGTCATTCACTCTCATCAACATGATAAACAAGTTTTCAATATTAAATATACAATTCACATTTCCAAATCATATACAATGTTTATATCACATCAACATCATAAAAGTCTCAATACATAGTTAAACGTTAACAAATAGGTCCGGGTACTTCTCACGGACTTCTAACTCACGCTCCCAAGTTGCTTCCTCAACCCCGTGATGTCGCCACAATACTTTTACTAAAGGAGTTGTCTTGTCTTGCAAGACTTGGTCTCGAGTATCCAAGATTCTCACCGGTCTCTCCTCATACGAGGCATCCTCCTCTACCTTTAAGTTGGTCCAATCCAACACGTACGATGGATCTAGCTCATACTTTCGAAGCATACAAATATGAAACACATCATGGACCCTGGAAAGCTATGGCGATAAAGCCAAGCAATAAGCTACCTCTCCAATCCGCTCAAGGATCTCAAAAGGCCTAATAAATCTAGGAGATAACTTCCTACTCTTTCCAAATCTCATCAAACCCCGCATGGGTGATATCTTTAAGAAGACATGATCTCCTACCTCAAAAGACAAAGGTCTCTTCCTATGTAGACACTCCATTTTTGACCGACCTTAAGACTCAGACGTCGCCGATTGAGCGCTCAGTGATGATGCATATTGTGCTTGTTCTGAGGTCACAGAGTCTCGGCTGAGAGCCTTGCCTCCAGACTTCGGGACTCTTTTGTGCTTTGCCTCGGTTTGCGAACCGAGTCCTGTTTTCTCTTCCCGAAGGGAGGGAGAGGTCTCGAAGACCATCTCTCAGTGGCCACAGGCTACGTTTCATGGCCATAGGCCGCTTTTCCTGTTTGGAGACCAGTTTTTGATTTTTGGAGCCATCGGTCGTGCGCCTCGGTTCGGGACCGCTTAACTTTCTCCGATTGCTTCGGTTTTTGGCACACACCTTGTTCCCTCTCCCTAGAGGGACATTGTGGCTCGGGAGACCACCTTTGTGGTCATACGCCACCTCCAGTGCTTAATAGTCAGTTTTCGGGGCCCCCGGCTGCGCGTTTTGGCCCCCAAACCCTCGTTTTGCATCGATGTGGGTCCATTTTTGGCATGGACCCTAGTTTCATTGTTAGGAAGGTGGTAGTAGGGTGGGAGACCATCTTTTCTTATTAGAGACCACCTTTCCCTGGTCGGCCGGTTTTTCTTGACGGGTAGATGGTCTCCCTCACTTTTGAGCCACAATTTCGGGTCTCCCATACCACCATTAAGTTGCATTCACTTGGAAGACCACCAATATGGGTAGGCCAACCACCTTTGTTGATTGAACCTTTTGACCCCTTGGTCTCCCTCACTTTTGGGCCATAATTTCTGGTTTCCCATACCACCATTGTGTTGCATTCACCTGGGAGGCCACCAATCTGGTATGGCCGATCGCCTTTTCTTCCTGACGCTCTTGAACCTTGCTAGAAAGCTGATTTTCCTCTCTCCTGGGTCACATTTTCTGGTCTCCCATACCACCACTATATTGCATTCACCTGGGAGGCCACCTTTCTGGGCTGGCCGACCAGCTTTTCTTCTTGAACCTTTTGACCCCTGGTCGGCCGACCAGGGGGAGTGTCCGGCTGGCCACCTAGGCTGGTCGGCCAGCTTTCTGCTTTTTGGTCTTTTTGAGTGCAATGCAGCTGTGCCAGCTGGGAGGCATTTGCCCCATCCTCTGAGATTTAGCCCTCTTGTTTAGGCTTCTTAAGGAAGCTTTGGCCCTTTTTGCTTAGCTTCTAAGAGAAGCTTGACCTTTTGTTGAGCTTCTTGAGGAAGCTTGACCCCTTTGGTCTAGCTTCCTCAAGAAGCTTGACCCTTTTGGTTTAGCTTCCTTTAGAAGCTTGGTCCCTTTGCTTGAAGCTTCTCCAAGAAGCCTTGGACCTCTTCTTCTATAAGAGAGGCCCTCATCTTCATTGGCCAAGGTTCAGAATTTTTGGCCTCAAGCATACATACACTTCCCTCCATATCTCTCTCCTTCAAGCTTCAAACTCCATTGTTCTTGCACCCATTGCACTACACATCCAAGCACAACACCTCCATTATCAACCTAAGCACCTTAGAGCTGATTTTCAGAGGTTGAAGAGTTCCTACCTTGGTCCAGAAGTTGCTGGAGGTCTTCTCTACAAGGGTAAGTCTCTATTTGCCTCTTTGTAGCATTATTTTGCTTCATATCTTAGGGGTGTTTTGGCTCTCACTTGCTTGCTATGTGCTTTTAGATTGTGCCTCTACAGGGAATGCATATATCAGTTTGCAAGTCTGGGTCTCCAGCCCGAGGGCATCAGTATTTGGGGAATCAATTTTACCTGAGGGTATCAGTTTACAGGCAGAATTTGGGGCAGAATTCAGTAAAAAGTGCAGTCATTCAGTTATGCTCAAGTCCATTCTAGTGAAATCAGGCTGAGATGCTCTCTATTTTCTCTTTTGCTAGGTAGTCTTGGAACCGTAGCTTCAGAAGGCTATGATATCCCCCAGATTCATTGGACTTGTGTTGATAGACTTTGTCAGGTCAGAGATTCGGTTCAAGGGTAACCAGTTTTCCTTCGCCAGAGGTAAGGCAAAGAAGGGCCAGACAGGGTTCATTGGTTCATTTGATCCGACAGTCACCAGTCACATCATCAGTAGACCTGCAATGGTACAGGGTTCAGAAGAATTAGTAGTTGTGATAGCAGCGTTAAATCAGGGAACTGCTGTGCAGGATGAGACTAATGCTGAAACGCGCAACGCCCATCTGGGGCATCTGCCTCACATCTAGCTTCGGGGCCCCAGCCGAACTTTGACCCACTTCCGCCAGCTGAAAATTTGCAGGGTCTGGATCCCTAAGAAGGGTTGGCTCAAGCTGGAGTTGTCAGACCCCTGGTGCAGCCTAATGAGAGGCTTTATCCCTTTGATGGTAATGACCTCGATCCGATCGCGGTGAAAGTTGCGAACCTTGAGAAGCAATTCAAGAAGGCACATGGCCTTAACTCCATTCCCGACATTGAGGATGGGCACACCGAGTCTGCCGTACAGCTCCTAGACAGATTCAAAATGCCATATATTGACTGTTTCGACGGGTCTGGAGATCCAATGGTACATATCTGACTTTTCTTGGATGTCCTGAAGCCGATGGGTCTGACTAAGCCACAGAAACTCTCTCTGTATGGAAGAACCCTGTCAGGTGTAGCAGCCACTTGGTACGCTAAGTTGGAGGACAAAGTGAAGCAAGACTGGGAAGAATTGGCTGAGGCCTTTGTCGATCAGTATTCCTACAATACCCAAGTTGAAATGACCAGGCAAGAGCTTGAAACAACTCGCCAAAACCCAACAGAGCCTTTTGTGGAATTTGTTGCAAGGTGGAGAGCAAAAGCAGCACAGATGACAGATCGCCGCCCTTCTGAGAGGGATCAAGTGTAGATGATGGTGCAAAACCTCGAGCATGATATGTTGTAAAAGTTGATAGTCGCTCCGCTATTCACTTTCAAAAGTTTGCATGAACTGGGGGTTCAGGTCGAAAATGCGTTCAACAGTGGGATCATTCCCAAAACAAGTGAACCGACAAGGAGGGCAATTTTCGGGAGTACCAATGCTGGTAGTAGCGTTATTCCCAAACTCATCGAAATTAATACAGTCGCCACAACCAACCCTTTTGCTAATCCAAGCCTACAAACCGCCGGCCCAGCCCGAGCTCAGGGCAGAACTTTCATCCCCCTCTATATGAGCCTGACTAGGGCACTAAAAGTCTTGATGGAAAGAGGGTATCTCAAACCCCTCGATCCTCAACCTCTACCTGACCCTCTCCCAGCCAGACATAACCTTTCCAAGTACTGTGTGTACCATCAGCAACGCGGTCATGGCACCGACCGTTGCTACCGACTTCATCATGAGGTCCAAAATCTCATCGACAACTGGACGATAGCTCCACCTTCAGACCCCAATGATCAAACATCTCCTGCCCACTTCAATCTCATCTATATACTACCATCCAACTTCGACCCCAGCATATACATCACCCCGGCCATCTACCCAAGCTTGAGGTGTTCATTCCAGAAAGCATGGACTTATGCATGATGGATGCACCTGGACCCTAATCATCTCAAACCCGTGAGCCCACTACTTTTGAGTTGAAGAGAATAAACGAAGATCTTCAGAGAACTGTGACAAATCTGGCTTCCGAGACATTGGCTCCCTCATCGACCACATCACATACCGAGAATTTCATGACAAAAGGCTCCCAATCTTGGGACTGGCTGCATTTGAGGAAAGCCAAACCCTTGGCAACGGGGAAGCAGGTGGTAAGAACAAGGTAGGGGCAAGCATTGGTCTCCATGAACACCTTCAACGGGCTGTTGAGACTTTGAAGGCCGAAGGACTAAACAAATAGCAAGTGCTTGCAGTGGTTGTAAAAACTGTGGATGATCCTTTTGCCACTCAAGTTGGGGTTAGTTTGAATCAAGGGGCAAGCCGAGACAAGAGATGTTGTACCAGAAACACCCCTTTCAGCTCCAATCCTACACTCGGAAGAGCATCAAAAGTCAGCACCTACCGACCCTTTCGCCGGTACATCCAACACAACCAGCTCACAACCTGCCAAAAATCCCACCTCGGGGCCAGAGGGTGTTCACCCCACTGTACATGTCTCTGTCAACGGCCCTGAGGGTCCTGATCAATAAAGGGCATCTGAAGCCCTTGGAGCCGCGGCCATTACTGAATAAACTTCCTCTCTTCCACATCCCGGCGAAGTACTGTGTCTTTCATCAACAAGCTGGCCATGACACTGACATGTGTCTTCGTCTTCACCATGAAATACAAGATCTGATTGATAAAAAGGTCATCTTCGCGTCAGGTCCTGCAAAGTCTATCAGCACTGGATCGGTGAACTTGGGAGATAATGTGACCATGTGATCGGGGGGATGAGCCAGCTGCGGGTGGCGCTCGATTTACTCCAGACGTGGGAATGGCACGCACTGTTTTGAGCATTTGTGAATGCTAGTTTTGTAGTTTCTGACTTGGGTGTTGAGTCAGTTCTGTGGTTTTGTTTTAAGTTTGTCTCTTTGTTTTGAGTCAGTCTTTTTGTTTCGAGTCTGTCTTGTTGTACCGAATCAGTCCTGTTTTGTTAGGGTCAGGTGATTCCGGGGGTGTTACCTCGGGCATCACTATTTTGTTTTGTGTTTGTCTTTTTGTTTTTTTTGAGTCTGTTTCTGCCAGGGAGCTAGTTGTGCTGACAGTTATGAATGAACAGTAGTGATTTTCACATTCTTGTGTTCGCTTCTGCCTTGTGCCTGTTGTGCCAGCAAGTTTAGAATGAAACGACAGCGCATTTCACTTGCTCTTTTGTGCCTATAAGTCATTGTATTAACCTAAGTTTTTCAAAACTTTTTGAATAATGTGTTAAAAACAAAGAGGAAGGAATTCCTCGGGATTTGTAAAAATTTGATCAATTGAAAGAAAGAAAGGCATGCTCAGCCCTTAATGAATGAGATCATGCTTGTTAGTGTGAGTACTGGGAAGGATCTTGGCTTGATCCAGATTGGTTCTACACTGTCTTCAGCACGAGCGATTTGTCGCTTTCTTAAAAAATTTCAAAAAATGTTTTGCGCGGTCCTGCGAAGACCTGTGTGGAATCGCTCTTGAGATTGTGCAGCCTAGGATCGCTCTCAGCCTCGAGACTCGACCCCTTGCTTTTGAACCTCGAACTTAGATTCAGAATGTTCAACAGTCAACCACTATGTAAGGCCTGTGTGGCCAGATCAGAAGCAACCCATGAACTAGGGGCAGAAAAATGTCAGATGTGCTCGAAGAGCCGAAGATGGATCATCCTGCAAATCCATGAAGACTGGCAAGAATGCCAAATCCCAGAAGAGAAGAAAGAAGAAAGCATTGCTAAAGAACCATTGAGTTCCTATCCACAACACTAGGGGCAAATTCAGCCCCCATGGGATGGACTCCTGCATCGTCAGCGAACAGCAGCTGTTCTCCTGGATTCAGATGGCTTCGAGATCTCAAACCGATCAACGTGGACAAAGCTACACTTTTACCCTTGAGAGGCTCGCTCGGCCGAAAATCTGGAAAGGCGGCCCAGGCAAAAGTTAGAGCAAGAAAAGAAGAAAAAGAACAAAAAAAAAAAAGAAAAGAACAAAAGAACAAAAAAAAGAAGAAAAATGCAAAGAAAAGAACAAAAAAGAAAATCAAAAAAAGAAATGAAAAGAAAGGAAAAACAGAGCTCGCAAGGTTGAAAACCCGGAAGGGCGGCCTTGGCAAAAGTTAGAGCATAAAAGGAGAGGTTAAATACCCGAGTGTACCTTAACCTCGAACTACGTAAGGCTTGATTCCCATCTTTGGGATACGTAGGCAACTTCATTCTGAAGTCCAGCTGTAAAACACTTCAAATTCAACTATGTCCATGTGATGGTTCTAGTCATCTTTGTCTTTTCTGTATCCGGGAGTTCGGTTGTGATCATCACCCTGAGGATTGATTGCAATGCGCTGCAGCGCCATTCAGACAAGGGGCAACTTTCCATTGCCATACAACGCGCTGTGGCGTTATTCAAACAGGGGGCAACTTTCCGTTGCCATGTAACTTTCCTAGAGCGAGGGGTAATTTTCCTTCATATCCGAGGTTGTGCATCTCAAGGGTAGGTTCTGTGCTCGTTGAGTAGTGACCATTTGCAAAAATAGTTTTTGAGAATTTTTACTGAGGTTGACTGATTTTCTCAAAAATTGTTCCATCTTTTTCGAAACTGGACCATTTCTTGGACAAAAAAAAAAGGGGGAAAATTTTCAGTGCTCACAACCTAACTTGCATAATTTTCAAAATCAGAAAGTTGAACAAGCATGTTAATCTAACTCTCATGTTGGCCAAAATTGTTTTAGTAGAAAACCAAAACAAAAAATGGTCAAAAATGATGAACTAGGGGCACAGCTGAGTCAGGTTTTCTGTCTTTTCCCCATTGTCAACATACTTGCCAGAAAGGGCACTCTACTTGCCGGAAAGGGCACCATATTCGCCAGAAAAGGGCACGACTGAAGCTAACAGCAAAAGGGCCGAAAAGCTCTCTCATCCTCTAAGCAACGAGGTATCAAGCCAAGTGCGAAGCACGAATTGGAACGGATTGTTTGGACACATCTAATCACACCCAAACTCCTGAGCAGAGCATCATCAACCGGTGTCAGTTGCTGATTTGCTACACACCCAGTTGTAGCGCTACTCCTCTGTGGGAGGAATTCACTAGCTATGCGCAGAAGAAAGAGAATCTAGCAGAATGCTAGGGGCAAGAGCCCGCAACTTCTTGTTTATCCATCAACCACCCAGGGGAGGGATAAAAAATGAGAGATTAAAGAATAGAGAGATGTGCGCTGATAGAAAAAGTGAGGAAAAGCGTTTTGTGAGAAAAGCTAAGCCTGAGGGCCGAGTGATGTGAGAATCACGAATAAGAAAGGGTGGGAAACAATACCCAGAGAAACTGGCTCCTCGTGCACTGAGAGCTCTCTTGCCTTTGTAACACAACTAAGTGTTGTGTTTGTGTGTTTTGTTTGTTTCGATTCTTGTTTTGAGTCGTCTGAGTGTCAGCAGATGTGTTTAGGTCATTTTACCTTGTTTTTCCTTTGTTGAGTTGTGTTTAGGTTGTTCTACCTTTGTTTTCCATTGTTGAGTCGTTTTGGCTATGGTCAGTTGTAGGCTCAATACCCGGTTGAGAACCCCTTTTCTCATTTCAATTTCAAAAATCGTTTTGTGCTCAGAGTGCCGTGTCGTTCTCCACATTTGTGCAAAACAGGATTGGTTCTTTCATAAAGCCTCAGGGTTCAACCCAAGTCATGTCAGAATAGTAAAACAAGGACCTATCTGAAGCTATTTAGGTTCCGGACTGCAAAGCAAAAGAAAATAGAGAAAATTTAGAGCATCTTAGCATGTTTCAACTTAGCAAAATCCGAGACTGCATTCCAGGTGCACTTTCTCAGGCCTCGCCGTTTCTTTGGAGTATGAGTGTATCTCAACCCCAAGTGTAAGCCTGCTTCAAGTCAGAATGACAGTCCAAGCAGCACATGTGGTTTTCACATGCAGATGCTATCTTTTGCCAATATAAACAGGGTGTACCCTTTTCGAGCAGAGTGTGTTGCAAAGCCCTCCGAGACATAAATCGGAGGCACCAGAGTACATGTTTGATGCCCCTCTATTGCATAGAATGTGCACTTTCATATACGCTTCTGTTTCATGCGTGCCACGCATTGTTATGATTCATGCATAGAATGTGCTTGCTTTCGATTCCGCATAGAATATGCTTTGCTTTCAATCATGCATAGAATATGCTTTCAATGTTGCATACAATATGCCTGTCTTATGCATAGAATATGCTTTCAATATTGCATAGAATATGCTTTCCCTGTTGCATAGAAAATGCCCCCATACTTACATAGAACATGCATTTCATCGCACTTTTTTGTGCACCTTACTTGCACAGAAGATGCATTTTATTGCACTTCTTTTGTGCATCGTCCTCGCACTTTCTTGTGCATTGTATCTCTCTCGCACTATCTTGTGCACTTTCACATTTCATATCACTCGCACTGTCTTGTGCACCTTGTGGTTGGGTTTCACTCGTGTTGTTTAGCACATCGCACTATTTAGTGCATTTCAAATCATTCGCGTTGTTTAGCGCATCACACTGTTAGTGCATTTCAAATCACTCGCGCTCCCTTGCGCATCGCACTATTTTGTGCAGTTTACATTCGCGCTATTTTGCGCATCGCACTGTTTTGTGCAGTTTACATTCGCGTTATTTTGCGCATCACACTGTTTTGTGCAGTTTACATTCGCGCTATTTTGCACACCTCAATCGCACTGTTTTGTGCAGTTTATCATTCGCGCTATTTTGCGCACCTCAATCGCACTGTTTTGTGCAGTTTGCATTCGCGCTATTTTGCGCACCTCAATCGCACTGTTTTGTGCAGTTTACATTCGCGCTATTTTGTGCATCGCACTGTCTTGTGCATTGCATTCATTCGCGCTATTTTGCGCACCTCAATCGCACTGTCTTGTGCTTTGCATATCGCATCGTACTGTCTTGCGCACCTTACCTGCACTCGTTAGTGCATCGCATTGTTATGTGTCACACTTAGGTTGCCTTGTCTTGCACACCCCTCACTTGCATTGTCGCACACTTTTCACTTGTATTGTTATGCACGTTTCTAACGATGTTGTGCTTGTTAGGTTTCTCTCTTTTGCAAGAACGATATTGTATGTACGGTTCATTTGAAGCTGGTGCCACCAGACGAACCGAACAGGTATTGTATCTTCTCCGTGTAAGACATAGCGAGAATTATAATTCTCTTACATCCTTACTGCATGAAATGTAGTTTTGCTTTGCATTCTTGCTTAAAACTATTGCATTTATTGTGAATATCTGCTTCATTACAGTTTGCTGCTTTGCATGATCATATTATGTTCGGCTTTGTGCATGTCATTTTGCATTATGCCCCCGCCTGCGGGCATGCCTGCGGGCACATCTCTTTGTTTATCTTGCCTGTTTGTCTAAGTCTTCGGCCTTGTCAAAAATGGGTCGTCTCTGGGTTTTGACATTCACTCTCGTCAATTACGACTTCCGAG
Source organism: Camellia japonica (assembly GCA_030407325.1). Classification (NCBI taxonomy): domain Eukaryota; kingdom Viridiplantae; phylum Streptophyta; class Magnoliopsida; order Ericales; family Theaceae; genus Camellia; species Camellia japonica. The sequence continues at coordinate 68,114,646 of JAPPVO010000013.1, read as the reverse complement.
TTCTGTCAAAGAGGGGCAACTGTAGACACCCCATTTTTGACCGACCTTAAGACTCAGACGTTGCCGATTGAGCGCTCGGTGATGATGCATATTGTGCTCGTTCTGAGGTCACAGAGTCTCGGCTGAGAGCCTTGCCTCCGGACTTCGGGACTCTTTTGTGCTTTGCCTCGGTTTGCGAACTGGGTCCTGTTTTCTCTTCCCAAAGGAAGGGAGAGGTCTCGAAGACCATCTCTCAGTGGCCACAAGCTACGTTTCATGGTCGTAGGCCACTTTTCCCATTTGGAGACCAGTTTTCGATTTTCAGAGCCGTCGGCCGTGCGCCTTGGTTTGAGACCGCTTAACTTTCTCCGTTTGCTCTGGTTCTTGGCACACACCTTGTTCCCTCTCCCTAGAGGGACACTGTGGCCCGGGAGACCACCTTTGTGGTCATACGCCACCTCCGGTGCTTAATAGTCAGTTTTCGGGGCCCCCGGCTGCGCGTTTTGGCCCCCGAACCCTCGTTTTGCATCGGTGTGGGTCCATTTTTGGCATGGACCCTAGTTTCATTGTTAGGAAGGTGGTAGTAGGGTGGGAGACCACCTTTTCTTCTTGGAGACCACCTTTCCCCGGTCGGCTGGTTTTTCTTGACAGGTAGGTGGTCTCCCCCACTTTTGAGTCACAATTTCGAGTCTCCCATACCACCACTGAGTTGCATTCACCTGGGAGACCAGCAATATGGGTAGGCCGACCACCTTTGTTGATTGAACCTTTTGACCCCTTGGTCTCCCTCGCTTTTGGGCCATAATTTCTAGTCTCCCAACCACCATTATGTTGCATTCACCTGGGAGGCCACCAATCTGGTATGGCCGACCACCTTTTCTTCCTGACCCTTTTGAACCTTGCTAGAAAGCTGGTTTTCCTCTCTCCTGGGTCACATTTTCTGGTCTCCCATACCACCACTATATTGCATTCACCTGGGAGGCCACCTTTCTGGGCTAGCCGACCAGCTTTTCTTCTTGAACCTTTTGACCCCTGGTCGGCCGACCAGAGGGAGTGGCCGGCTGGCCACCTAGGCTGGTCGGCCAGCTTTCTGCTTTTTGGTCTTTTTGAGTGCAATGCAGCTGTGCCCGCTGGGAGGCATTTGCCCCATCCTCCGAGATTTAGCCCTCCTGTTTAGGCTTCTTAAGGAAGCTTTGGCCCTTTTTGCTTAGCTTCTAAGAGAAGCTTGACCTTTTGTTGAGCATCTTGAGGAAGCTTGACCCCTTTGGTCTAGCTTCCTCAAGAAGCTTGACCCTTTTGGTTTAGCTTCCTTTAGAAGCTTGGTCCCTTTGCTTGAAGCTTCTCTAAGAAGCCTTGGACCTCTTCTTCTATAAGAGAGGCCCTCCTCTTCATTGGCCAAGGTTCAGAATTTTTGGCCTCAAGCATACATACACTTCCCTTCATATCTCTCTCCTTCAAGCTTCAAACTCCATTGTTCTTGCACCCATTGCACTACACATCCAAGCACAACACCTCCATTATCAATCTAAGTACCTTGGAGCTGATTTTCAGAGGTTGAAGAGTTCCTACCTTGGTCCAAAAGTTACTGGAGGTCTTCTCTACAAGGGTAAGTCTCTATTTCCCTCTTTGTAGCATTATTTTGCTTCATATCTTAGCTCTATTTGCAAGCATTTTTGGGCTTCATCATAAACTGAAAAAAGTATTTTTTTGAGCTCCTCTTCAAGTTTGTTCAAGGCCATTTTTCTGTTGGGGGTTATCTACCCCATTGCATGCTTCATTTCCTCATGTTTTGGGCTATGCATTAGAGCATTTATGTTGGCCTTGGTTTGGCCTTTTAGCCACTGAAATCCAGTGGATTTTCAGTGGCTAACATGTATTTTTGAGCTTCAAAATCAGAGAGGGGTGACCCTCTCACCCCTTGTTTTGTTTACTTGCTTTATTGGCCTTACAAAGGAGCCCCTATTTGCATGTTTTGAAGCCATGTTTCAAGCCATTATTTGTGAGTTTGATGACCTGTATAAGCTCTGTCTAGAGCCCTTTTGGCCATTTTAAAGGTCTATTATGCATGTGTAGAGCAATCCTATTCAAGGCCTTTCAAAGGGGCTTTTACTTGCATGCTTCCTAGCTTCATTTCAGGCCATTTTTTTATGAGTTTTAGGGCCCTCATAACCTCTGTCTAGAGGTGGTTTTGCTATTTTACATGTCTATCTTGCATGTGTAGAACAACCCTCTTATTGGCCTCTCAAAGGAGCACCTTATTCTAACATGTGTTGACTGAGTTTCCATGGGTTTTTGGGCATATTTTAGTATGGCATACTTCTATTTTTGGCTGGTTTGGTGACCTCTCAGGTGCTTCATATAGTTGTAGTGCAAATCATGGTTTACTAGCTTACTTTGCATGCTTTGTTGACCGTTGATTTTAGCACTTTTTGGTCATGAATTAAACTGATCTTGTGCATATTTTGGACTGCCTTAGCTCTTTTTTTGGGTCTTATGGTCGAATGATGCTTGTTTTGCATGCTTGTAGTTCAATGTCCATGCCTAGTTTTGAGTTTTGAGGTCTATTGCATGCATATACTGAGGTGTTTTCATGATTTGGGGTCATTTTGCATCATATTTTAGAGCCTATGTGAATGCCATATTCTCATGTTTTCTACTCTTTAAGTGTGCTTGAGAGTTGTGCATGAATGCCTTGTTTTCGGACCATTGAATGAGCTCCATTTCCTTGCATGTTGAGCCATCATTTTAGGCCATTTTCCCACTGTTTCAGACTTGCCTAGGGTCTGTTTGGGGTTGGCTTTTCCACTGGTGCATTGCTTTGTGTACCTCTAGTGTGACGCACTTCACTAGTTTCGGTATTTGGGCCATCTAGCTTGCATTGTGTGACATACTTGCATGTTTCGGGACCATCTTTTATGCCATTTCAGAGCTGTATCATTTGCCATCCTATGCCATATTTCATTCCTTGCCATGCCTTGTTAGAGTTGCATGTTGTTCCTTAGGATCGGTCCTTTGCATTCATGCATGTTTGCATGTATTTCGGTTGTCTCATTTTCATCATATGGCCACTGATTTGAGTGTGGCTGAGGTCCACTCATATTGGTGTAAGTCCATCTTGCATTTGTATATGCCATTTAGTGCGCATGATAGTCTTTGTAAGTGCATTGTGTATGCCATGTTATGTCACGTGCATTGTGTATGCCATTTTAGTCCATAGCATTGCGTATGCTAGGTTGCATTGCATTTAGGGTTGCATGCTAGTCGCATTGTGTATGTCACCTCATTGCATTGTGTTTGGAGTAAGGTTAGTCCAAACACGGGAAACGAGGGACGTTCTGTACCCAAAGTGACGGAACGTGCCTCAATTCCCGGTCGCCGACACTCTGGATTACCCATGATGGAGTCTAGGCCTTGTTGTGTTATCATGTGCATTCATTTCACATCGAGTCGTGCAATTCGACTCCTCGGCCATCATGCATCGAGATGCGTGATTGGTGGCACGAGGATCGAGGTGTGCGTACATATGTGAAAATACTTAGCCATGCCCCTTTCTTGCTCTTTGTTGCAGCAAACCAGAAATCAGCAGCCTTCTAGAGCTTTGTACAACATTCCGAGATTAATTGCAAATAGAGGTAAATCGTGGCATCACGAGAAATTTTTCGACGAGGCAACTCGAGCATGCATGCATCTTTCATCATTCGGAACAGAGCTGAGGCGGTCCATTTAGCTTGCATGCTAATTTATTTGCTTTCCTAGTTAATTTGTTAATTAATTAGGGTTTTGTAATATTTAATTATTTGTTCGGACTGTATTTTTTATTCGGACCCTCCGAGCGAGGGCAATTGTGTAATAAGTGTGCGTGTGTGTGATGTATGTCTTCCAACCCCACGTCTTTCTCCCTTTTATTTACCAGTTTATGATGGTTAGTTTAGGACATGTTTCAATTAGCATACTTATGCTCGCATGTTTGCATCCATTCATCTGTCTTGCATGCACCGGGCTCGGCGCATCATACTAACTGCATTGTATTTCAATTTTAAGTTAAATACGTGTTAGCTGTAGCATCATCATATGCCATCATAGAATAGCCGAGCCTATCTTAGTTGCATTCTTGTATGTGTTGCATTAGGCATCTCAGCATAGTTAGGATTCATGCATGATTTCTAATTAGCTTCTTTCTTTGGCTCGGAGTACTCGGTAAGTGTTCATGTTTTAGCATCCTTGCATGCGTATGAGTGACTGCCATGATAGCATGCTTACCATGAGGCTATATGCTTATGTGATATACCTGCCTGAATGCCTGTGGGTGAAGGTTGGATTATCTGAATTGGAATAATGCATTGACTGTGAGTTTTAAGCCCACTTGAGAGTGGCAAATCATTGTGTTTTCTAAAGCTCACCTGAGGGTGGCAAATCCACATTTTAGCCTACTTGCGAGTAGCAAACCGTTTTCAAAACAAACATGAAATGTTTTGTTCCAACTCAGGCGATCTAGTCTATACTTGTATGCTGTGCGCATCACATAGTAATTCTAGGCTAATAACCGGAATAAGAACGCATAATGTTTTCAAAACTTGATATCATGGTAAGTAGAGGCCGATCTTTGATCGGGCGAGCGGGGGTGCTCACGAAGTGACCTTCCCCAATCGTACCCAAGTTCCCGAGCCGAGGCAACTTTGGTGATGACGGACACGTGGCCTTAGGCAACGAGTCAGGGTTTCCTAAATTCCCCCAAAATAAATATTTAGGTGACGACTCTGTATCTGGCAAAGCAGTCCATGTTTGGCACTTCTTTCAAAAATCTGTTTTCAAAAACGATTTGCCGGATTTGGACTCTTTGATGATTCATCGGTCTTGCATTGCACTCTGCGAGATTAGATACAGGACCGTGACATTGAGTCTTGAACTGTAGTGAGCTGAATGAACAAAACGGGATTCCTTCCCGGGACGTTCGGGGACGTCTACATCCTACGATCGACATAACTTTTTGGCGACTCTGGGTAGTAACCAACCACTTACAGATAAGTGTAACTTTCTCTATCATTTTCCGAACTAACTCTGGAACCAACAAAGGTACATTACCCACCTCGGCCAAACACACAGGGGATCTACACGATCGGCATACAAGGCCTTAATGGTGCCATGCCAATACTCAACTGGAAGCTATTATTATAGGCAAACTCCACTAAGGGAAAGTGCCTCTCCCATGACCCCTTAAAGTCAAGAACACAACCTCGAAGCATATCCTTAAGGATCTGAATAGTATGCTCGGATTTCATTTCAATCTGAGGATGGTACGCAGTGCTAAAAGTCAATCTCGTGCCCAAGGCATTCTATAGGCTCTGCGAATGCGGATCTCTATCTGAAACAATTGTTATAGGGACCCCGTGTAACCTCACTATGTCCCTAATATAAAGGTCGGTAAGATAATCTACCGAGTTACTCACGCGCATAGGTATAAAGTGCGCCAATTTGGTCAACTGGTCAACTACCACCCAAATCGCATTACTACCCCGTTGAGTCCTAGGAAGACCACAACAAAATCCATCGTGACATGCTCTCACTTCTACTCGGCTATAGGAAAGGGTTGTAACAAACCCGTTGGCCTCTAATGTTCAGCCTTCACTTGTTGACAAGTAAGGCACCTCGATACAAACACGACCACATCCTTCTTCATTTCCCTCCACCAAAACTGGCAACTAAGGTTGTGATACATCTTTGTGCCTCCCAGATACACCACAAGGCGTGAATGGTGAAACTCTCGGAGTACTTCCTCTCGACAAGACTCCGGCACGAAAAGACAGTCACGGTATCTAACACTCGATTCGGAATACACATTCAAGCCTTTCTCCACATTTCCACTAGAGATATTTTCTCAGAGGGATTCCACTTCAAGGTCACCCCTCTGTGCTTCTATCACTCGGTTCACAACTGCAGGTTGTGCAGCTATCGAAAACAAGGCTGCAGATTCCACAGACTTGCCAAGATGTAAGTCAAACTCACTAATAGAACGCAATATCTCATATTTCTGAATGGCAATACTAGCCACACTACCAATGGGTTTTCTACTTAAAACCATCGGCCACAATATTGGCCTTCCCCGGGTGATAATGTAACTCAAAGTCATAATCTTCTATAAACCACATCCACCTCCTCTGCCTCAAATTCAAGTCTTTTTGTGTAAACATATATTTTAGACTCTTGTGATAAGAAAACATTTTAAACTTTTTGCCATACAGATAATGCCACCAAATTTTTAAGGCAAAGATCACCGCCGCTAACTCTAGGTCATGAGTAGGGTAGTTCCCCTCATGTGTTTTCAACTATTGTGAGCCATAGGCCACTACCTTCCCCTTTTGCATCAATACAAAACCCAAACCTTCCTGTGAAGCATCACAATACATTGAATAGCCCAAATCTCTCTCCGGAATAATCAATACTAGAGCCGTGGTAAGTCTAACTTTAAGCTATTAGAACGAATTTTCACAAGTCTCACTCCACACAAACTTTATTCCTTTCCTCGTCAGTCTAGTCAATGGTGAGGCTAATCCAGAGAAATCTTTCATAAAACGACGGTAATACCTGGCCAACCCCAAGAAACTACGGATCTCAAAGGCATTCTTGAGTTGTTCCCAATCTTGTATGGCTTTTTATCTTAGATGAATCCACAGTCACTCCTTCCCCAGATACCATGTAGCCTAAGAACTTCACTTTTTTTAACCAGAATTCACATTTTCCGAACTTAGCATAAAGTTTGTGGGCTCTAAGCAACTCAAGTACTACTCGTAGGCGTTTCTTGTGCTCTTCCACAGAGGATGAGTAAATCAAGATGTCGTCCACAAAGACGACCACAAAATGGTCTAGAAACTCACTGAAGATTCGGTTTATCAGATCCATAAACACAACTAGTGCATTGGTTAGCCCAAAAGGCATCACTAGAAACTCATAATGGCCATACCACATATGGAATGCCGTCTTTTGGATATTCTCCTCCGTTACCCTCAACTGGTGATAACCCGATCTTAGGTCTATCTTGGAAAAACAACAAGACCCTTTCAACCGATCAAACAGATCATCTATACAAGACATTGGGTACTTGTTCTTAAAAGTTACCCGGCTCAATTTCCAGTAATCAATATAAAGTTGCAATGCACCATCTTTCTTTTTGGCAAAGAGAGTTGGTGCTCCCCAAGGTGAAGTACTAGGGTGGATAAAACCCTTATCTAACAATTCTTGGAGTTGGCTCTTCAACTTACTCAACTCAATAAGTGCAAACCAATACGGTGCCATAAAAATAGGTGCCATGCTAGGCACTAAGTCAATAGAGAACTTAATCTCTCGGTAAGGTGGTAAACTAGTGAGATCCTCAGAAAAACATTCGGGTATTCACAAACTACCCTTGGCAACTTAACACAGACTTCATCACACTCACTACCCAAGAAATTGGCAAGAAGGAAACTAAGCTCACTCCACCCACGCAGATCATACACCGGTGATAAGACTCTATCAACCCGGTCCCCCAAGAAATAAAAGCAATCACCGCTCAAGGTACATACAGTAATCCTCTTATGGTAGCAATCTATGATAGCCCGATATGATGACAACCAGTCCATACCCAATATAGCATCAAAACTCGACATGTCAATCAACACAAATGTAAAAGGAAGTCGGCAAACGACAACCTCTATGTCACAACCCCGACACCCCTGCTCCAAGACAATCTCATCACCAATAGGTGACTTTTCACTAAAAGGAGATGCTAACCGAGCCAATTCTAATCCCAAAGTGGATGCAAATGCAGACGAGATAAATGAGTAGGATGCACCTGTATCAATCAACACATTACCAATAGAATTGCATAACAAGAAAGTACTTCTCACTATCGAAGGCGCTAGTACTAGGCCTGGCACAGTAACAACATACACACGCTCTGAAGGCCTCTGCTCTACCTGCTCACCCCTTGGAGCATAAGCCTGATGCACTGACTGAGTCGAAGAGGCTCTCCGGTTGACCCTCGAGGCCTGAGCTGGCTGTGTAGGCTAGTGGCTCTGTGTCTACCTCAAACCAGATGCACCAGGTGTGCCACCCAACTGAGGGCAAAACCTCTTCATGTGCCTTACCTGCCCACACTGATAACAAGTGAGCGGTTGCCCTCTCCTCTAACTCTGGCTTTGAGAACGAGCCAAAAATGATGCAAACCGTTGCCTTCCTTCCTTTTACGGGCAAGTTGGAGACTTGTGGCCCAATTGCCCACACATGAAACAAGTGAAATCTCCCTGACCACCTCTCAAAACCTGAACTCGGTACTAGAAAGGTGGACCTTGATTGAGCTCCTTGGGACTGCCGTGGCTTAGAACCCCTATGCCTCTTATTGTCACCCAGAACCTCCTGACTATTTTTAGAGCCCCTTATCTACTCCTCCTCCATTTGCATCATGATCTCAAGATGAGTCGTCGACTCTACAAGTCGTCCATAATCTCTAATCATCAAATTGACTACCTTGCAAAGAAGCTCGGTCCTTAACCTTTTCTTGAACTCCACATAACGGAGCTCCTCTGTCGCCACTAACTCTGGTGCAAATCTAGAGAGACTGGTAAAGGCTACCTCAAACTCGGCTACCGGTGTGTTCAACTGCTTGAGCTATGAGAACTGTTCCCTTAACTTCTCCCTAACAGTGGGAGGCAAAAACTTATCCTGGAAGGTGTTGACAAAAGCCTCCTAAGTCACTCCAATGTGCCCGTACGCATACTTCCACCATTGACTCGCATCTCCCTTCAGCTGGAAGGATGCCAGGGTCACTCTCAGTCTGTTGTCCTTGATGCCAAGCATCTCAAATATCTTCAGTATTTGCTCTAGCCACTCATTCTTGGGATCACCCAAAAACTCATCCGAGTTGGACTGGAAGAACTCTCACTTCAGAAAAGACGGCCCCGTTTCAGCAACATGGGCCTGGACTTGATTCTCAGCCTTGAGAATGTCCATGGCTTGCTGACCGACTGGTTCAACAACATTGGCCTTACCAACTCCTTCCTTTTGTGTTGGGATATCATCCGGTATCGGTATCTCTTGCCATCTAGGTCTACCATGCCTACCACCACGACCATGTCTTGACATCCTAATAAAGGTAAGAAAATAGATTAGCATATTTAAAAATGTGCCAAAGCTAACTCACTTGTGTCCAAATACGGTGGACAACAGTAATTCACTTCACGTAAGCATATAGTCACATAAGCACATACGAATTTCCTTCCTAGATAATGACCGTCCCACGTCGTTGCTAGAGTTCCAATTAGAACCAACAGTGATCAAGTGCTTTTCTAATAGGACTTCTAGAAACCCGTAGACTCAATCAATATCCTAGAAATTAAATCTCATACCCATATAATCACATTGACATGTTATCACATAGCATTACAAAAATACAAACATCTCTGTCAAGCGAGATAAATCCATTGTGGTAAGAATCACTTCCCACGTACCCAAAGTATTCAAACTCGGTATGCTCTAACACCAAGTTGTAACGTCCCGAAATTTATTACCATAATCCCTCCACAATATTCATAAACAACAATAATAATAAAGTAATTATCTTCCATTGAATCTAATTCGGATTACAAAAAGGAAACATATGTAGTATACATTCATAATGCCTAGTCCTGAATATATAGCATATATTACAAATGATAGAAAAGAATGGAAGTTAAACAGATAAAAAATTCCCCAAAGGCTTACAACTTTCCAAGATAGTTCTTTGTTAAACAAAAGTGGACTTTAGGTCCAATACATTTAAAGGCCTTGGCTGTACAAAAATGAATGCAACAAAAGAAGCTCTTGCTTTGACTCCTCCCAAGCTACTACCTTGGCGGAGACATGTCACCAGTACCTGAAAATTGTTTTCCCCAAATAGAGTGAGCCAAAACCAAAGAGAAATAATCTAACACAATATATGAATCTTAACAAAGATATATAGGTGAAATGCATTTACAATGCTCATGACCAAAATGTTTTACATTTTCTTTCCAAAAAAACAATGCCATGTTCAATCTATATCAAAATACTCAAAATCATTCTCTTTACGATAGAAAACAAGGGGGAATTCTCAAACCAGTACAACCTTACACGGATATTTCATCTGCAGGAAACTGTCAAACGGCACCCATGTAAATGTAATCTATACAAGCACTAATATTGCCATTTTACAGATATTTCGTCCCTGGGAATCGGCACCCATGTATACGCGTGTTTTTTGAGACTTTCACCCTGAACATAGGAGCCAAATTAATTTGGTGATACATACATCTTTCCAACATTCACCCATTTTCTCAATTTCATTTACATATGCAATGTATTAAGTGAGCAACAATGTTCAAAGCACAAAGATGATAAATTAGTTTCAATTCACCTAATCCTCATGCAATTTCTACAACAATCATAGCTATCCTCCATTAATAGCCCAAAACAGATATTTCTAAATAGATATATAAAATCTCCTATATAGATAAACTTTCCAAATTTCAGGGTAAGTGATAATACATATCAAACTCAACCATCTATATCAATATCCATTCAATTTTGCATTCCCAACATTAATTCCATTTATTTGTACAAAATAAATATTTGAAACATTTAGGTCAAAACCCTTTTTCTTTCAAAATTCAATCCAAGTATCAAAATAAACAATTTTATCACCACTCAACGTCATTTCCACTCCCACAACCATTTTCCATACAACCATTTGAAAACCCCTATTTTGATTTTAAACCAAAACCCTAGGTTTATTCAAAATCCTCCAAAAATCACAAGATTGCTTTATAAAAACAAATAGCTAAGTTAAAAATCATAAAAGAGTGTAGAGAATCCTTACCTCAAAGCTAGAAGACGAGAAAAGCACTGATGAAACACGAATGAAGTCGAAACCCAACTCTATTCGGATGAAAATGAAGCTTTAGGTGAGCTCTGCCTTTTTAACAAAGGGAGTACGGTGGAGAAATGGGTAAATCCTGGTGTATTTGTAGAGAGAGTGTGAGTTTTAGAGAGAGAGTGTCTTAACTTAGGGTTTTGAACCGTTATATATATATATATATATATGAATATAAGTGATGTAAAATGACCTTTTTATGAACTGATATACGCACAGTTCGCTCAAGCGCAAGAGTTGTCGCTTGAGCAACCAACACAATAAGTTATTCTGCTAGAGCGCAAAAAGCTTTGCTCCAACTCAAAATACACACTGTCAAAAGTTTTACAGACAGAAGACTGTTGCTCAAGCGCAAGAAGTCTCGCTCGAGCAAAGAACACTACCTCCCCAATATCTCTGCAGGCCTGCAAAAGTACTGGGAGCGCACAAAGCTCACTCGAGCGCAAGAATCTTCGCTCGAGCGAAGAGGCCAAATTCTAGGCAACAACAGTTTGAACCAACTAGCAACCAACCCGTTCCAAACACAACCAAGACACTCTAATACTCAAGCTCAATGAGAAATAAGGAAAAACATGGTATGAATATCTAGACAATACAAATGAAACCCGGATTCAGAACATCAACGGTTCGGGTCTAAACTAGGAATGCTATAAGGGGCAACCTTTACATTTTTGGCTTTATAACTTGTGACATCAACAAATATGTTAACAATGGAGGAATCTTGACAATAGTTTCAAAAAAAAAAAAAAAAAACAGATTGGTGTTATTATTGAAACTGCAAGGGAGGTTCCTGTAATTATGCTAAACTTCAAGAGAGGTAAGTGTAATTTACCCATTTAGATTTTTATGTTTCATTAATAAATAAAATATTAAGAGCTATTTGGCCACTTAATCTAACACAATAAAAAGTATTTTCAATCATCACCAAAATAATATAAAAATCAATATCACAATGTATATAATTAAGTGATAAGCAAATCATAACTAATACCATAATAAGTCAAAACTAAATATTACAAATTTCGTAATTGGGAAATATGATACACACCCCTTTTGAGATACGTAGCATAAAATTTCCCATGTTGTTAAGTTGTTAAGTTCTAATTCAAAACTCGTGCTTCTCGTAAGAACAGAAGAAACATATGGGAAGTTAAGGTAAATTACATTTTGTACCTCTGCACTTTGCACCAAATTTCACTTTGACCTTTACAAATGAAATCATAGTCACCGCCTACACTTTTGGTTAAATCCCACTCTGATCCCTGCACATGAAATCAGAACAGTCAACCTCGTACAGTTTTGCTCAAATCCCATTTTGGTCCCTACACAAGTGTCAACGTCTTCTGTTTCTTCATTTTTAAATTTTTAACAAAATCCAATCACTTGACAAAAATGTGCCTACTAAATGAGGGTAAAAGAGAAAAATCATCAATTTTCCTACCAATACACTTTGTCCTACGTGATAAGCTTGTGAGAGTTATATAATACAATATATATACATTATGTGTATGTATGCTAAAAATTGGGACGAAGATGCAAGAAATAGAGCTTTTAAAATAAATAAAAATGCAACAAATAAATCAAAGAGAAAGGAAGATGAATGGATAGAAGATTGTTACCCTAAAAAATAGAGTTTCGTGATTTCAATTTATGTAAAACCCTAGCTCATCTTCTTAATCATTCACAATCTGCGTTTTCTTTTAGCCTAATACAGTCATAATTTGATGTATATTTTGGGACAAAGTGTGTATTGGTGGAGAATGTAAATAATTTTCCTCTTTTACCCTCATGTCGCAATCATATTCTTGTCACATTATTAGATTCTTGTTAAAGATTTAAACAATTGAGTAATAGAAAGGGGATATTGACACTTGTGTAGGGACCAAAGTGAGATTTGACTAAATACAGGGGATTGACTATTACAATTTCATGTACAAGGAAAAAAGTGGGATTTGACCAGAAGTGTAGGGAGTTGACTATCATAAGTTCATGTGTAGAGATCAAAATGAGATTTGGTGTCAAATGTAAAGGTATAAAGTGTAATTTACCCAAGAAATTATTGTTATGCCAGCTGAGGTCTAACTTTGTTCAATTTCAGGCCTCATGGGTACTTTTTTCAATACATTTAAATTTGTTGGTGCATATACACATATATACATATATAATATATATATATATATATTATATTTTAGAGATATTTATTTGTAAATCCCATTTAGTAAATTTATAATCCAATAAATTCATAAAGTTTTCTAGTGTTTCACCAAATCCCATATATCTACACTTCTATTATAGGAGGTCCATTTTTCTGGATTTATAATGTTTTTGGGACTATATTACCCCTTTATTCTATTTTGATAATACGTATTACCCACAATAAGATATATACATTTTTACATATTTTGGGTTTTTTGTTGGTGGTGAGAGAACAAAGCAAAAATTGTCTTTTTCCATTGTTGTGGTTTTGAAACTCTATTTTCTTCTAGTTAGAGATCGTAGGAACAATTTTTCATATCTATTACAAGTTTAGAATTGATGGACAAAGATTAGCACCATTTTCATTTATTGTTGTAAATCAGGCTTTCGAACTTACTTTCTTGGACACATTACAAGGTCAATTTGTTGGATGAGTAAACCTATCATTCTATTTTGAGATTTCAATATTGATGACTATAAAATGTTTATAACTTGATTTTGATAGGTTGAATGGATTTTTTTGAATTGTAATTTACTGAATCGATCTTTTGACAATGAACCATTACATATAGTTGAAGGTGAGAAATATCATACTGTCTTTGAACAAGTTAAAAGTCTTATTACCTGAACTGAACACTTCTTTATTGATTCGATTATTTTTATTTTTATTTATTTATTTATTTATTTTTTGAGATAGATTGATATAGTATTATATATAGTGTGTGTATGCTTATAGATTGGATATTTTCAATTAATGTGAACGTTTACATCAGAGTCATTGTTGTTGTGAATTATCAGATTTTAATACTTTGTATTTGATAATGTGAACTTTAACATTAGAAGCATATAATGGTTGAATGATGTGTAATGTAGACTGATGATTACATGATTATTATAATGCATTTACCACAATGCACACTAAATCAATGGTTATGTGTACACAATAAGAAGTAATTACCAACAATGTGAATGTTCACAATGTCTCTATTATACCAAAACAACATAACATCAACAATTAATGCATTACTCACAAATCACAATCAATGTTAATATTCACATTAAAAAATAGTCATAGTAGCACAAACAACAATGTTATTTTGGTCACAAACATAGTCTATACATAAAGATGTGAATATTCACATTAATTCTACAATACAATTAGGTAGTCGCACCAAATATTAATGTTCACACACTCATATAACATTGAGTATGATTCCATGAGGGGATGTTATTTACTAACATGTATTTGTAATGTGAAAGTTCATATGAATATTTAGTGAGATTTTCATAATGTAAATGATTTTAGATTTTGGGATTTTGAGAGATTTTTTATGTGGAATAAAGGAGATATTTTTTCCTTGAAATGAGGGAGAGATTTTCTCCATAGAATAAAAAAAAAAAAAAACCATGGAGAAAATCTCCATGGAAGAAGGGAAAAATTTTGTCCATGGGATGAGGGAGATATTTTCTCTATAGAATGAGAGATTTTTTTCCATAGAATAAGTGAGAGATTTTCTCCATGCAATGGGAAGTTTTTTTTTAATTTTTTTATTGTGTATTGGTTTCAAAATAGAAGCATAAGAAAAATATTTTGAAGGGTGATTTGGTTATATTACCCTAGACACGGCCTAATGGAATATTAAAAAAAGACGATGGGTTAAATAGAGTATAACACTTAAAAATAGAACTTTTTGAAAAATGACCCATTATTTTAAGGGATTTTTTTGCCATAACCCCATCCTAGAGTCCGTTTTTCTTGAAAAGGACAAACTCTAATTTTTTTGGTTCATAAACTTCTCTAAAATAAAGAAATCTTGTAAGAAGGACAAAAAATTTCAAATTTATATTTTGTGTGACAAATTTACCCCTTCATAGACACATACTCTCTCTATATTTTTCCTGTGTCTCTCACTCAATTTGTCTCAACTTTCTCTTTCTCTCTCTATCTATTTCTAAGAGCTCTCTCTACTACCACCACCACTGCCTACACCACCACCATCTCTATTACCACGACAACCATAGTTTCGACCACCTCCTCTACCTCTACCACCATCATCTCAAGCACCGGCGCCATTTGTCACTGCCACCACTACCACCGTTTCCACTACCACCATCTCAACCACCAGCATCATTCGATGCCACTATACCATCGACAACCTCCATTGTCATCCTTCGCCTCCAAGACCTCAGATCTAATATTGATGACCTCAGATCTGAGATCTATCATCTCATATCTATATTCTCTCTATCTCTTTCTCTTTGTTTCTTCATGATACTCTGTTTTTTAGACAATAAAATTTTACTCTAGTTTGAATCAGATCTGAGGCAATATATGTGCTATCTCTATCTTTTTCTCTTTCTCTCTACATGTATATATTTTTAACTTTTAGTGTTTTTTTTTTTTTTTTAGTTTGGATATTGATTTTGAGATCTCAAACGAAAATATAATTTTAGTACATTCAATAGCGAAATAGTAAAATTTTCTCTTTGTAAGAGTAAAATTTTACAATTTTTTGACTGATTTCTCATTTAATAGCTATATGAATAATGGTATTAATTATAAGAGGTGTGGTGACAATGGCAAAAATTCATGTAATTGATTATGTTCTGATCATGATCATTCGCTATTGAACTCAATGTAGAATGATTGAGTTTTGATCATGTGTTACATGTATTCATGTAATTCATTATCATATATGTCGACTATTGATTGACTCATTCTGACGGGTTGTTGTATCTTGGGGAAGATAGGTCAATATGAAATATTCTACTGCATAAGGAAGTGATGGTTTTACCAATTGAGAAGATCTTAAATTTCCTTAAAGAAAGTGAGATTACCCTACTTTAGTCTGATTATTGCATATTCATATATTTAAAGATGTGATATATAATACGTATTTGATATAGTGGATGAGAGGTAATATCCGTAGACGTAGACAAGTTTGCCTAACCACATAAATTTGTTGTCTTCTCATAGTTATGATTTTTGCGCAATATTTATTTTGACTCCATAATTATTTAATTATTTTGATAATTACTTCAACAAAATTAAGGGGTATTTACTCCTAAGTCCTGTTATAAGGACATTGCGTCATTAAGTCTCATAAGTGTATCAATCTGTCGTTGAAAGTTGGTTCTGTCAAAATCATTGCTAAAAACACACTTTACGTAATTACATTTTGCACACATAAAATCATAACAGTCAACCCCCTGCACTTCTGGTCAAATCTCACTTTGGTCCTATACATGAAATTGTGACAGTCAATCCCCTGTACTTTTGGTAAAATCTCACTTTGGTCCCTACACAATTTTCAATGTCCCATTTTTGTTACTTAATTGTTTAAATCTTTAACAAAATCTAATCATGTGATAAGAAGCAGACTACGACATGAGGGTAAGAAAGGAAACCCATCTACATTTTTCACCCATATATACTTTATCCCAAAATTTGCATCGAAATATAACTGTATTAGGCTAAAACAAAATGCAGATTGTGAACAATTAAGAAGACGAACTAGAGTTTTACATAAATTGGAATCACGAAACTCTATTTTCACGGTAACATAGTCTTCTGTTTATTCATCTTTCTTTCTCTTTGATTTTTTTGTTGCATTTTTTTAATTTCAAAAGCACTACTTGCCTCTTCATCTCATGTGCTTATCATGTGGGGCAAATATTAGTGGGAAACATGGATGATTTTTCTCTCTTACCCTCATTTCATAGTCAAATTTTTGTCACATGACTGGGTTTTGTTAAAGATTTAAAAATGAAATAACAGAAGAGAGACATTGACACTTGTGTAGAGACCAAAGTGGGATTTGAGTAAAAGTGCATAGCGGTTGACTGTCACAATTTTGTATGTAGGGACCAAAGTGGGATTTGACCAAAAGTGCATGGGGTTGACTACTATGATTTCATATGTGAGGGTCAAAGTGAGATTTGGTACAAAGTGCAGGGGTGCAAAGTGAAATTTACCTAAATAAAAAATAGGATTTTGTGGTAACAAATAAAAGGGAATAGGATATTTTAACACACCAAAAAGTCAAAGTGTCTTATTGGTGTATGCATCTTCCTAATAGAACTTTTCGGTCAGTCTTTCCAAAATTAATCAATTTGGGCCCATTTGTAATATGGGTTGACATGTGACTTGGCAAATCAATCTACTATACTATGTTTTTTCTATTAGGAACAATTACAACTAGTCTTATTGATCAGATTTAGTTACGTATAGTTATATTTTCTTTACTTATCAGTGTCTCTAAAATGTCCTTCATTCACCTTCTTTATCCCTATTATCAACACTATTATGACTCCATCCTCCCCTGCTACCGACCACTTCTAGTTGCTGTCTCCGATTACTAGCGATCATCTTTGGCTGTCAATGACCACTTATGGTGATAATTTCCGGCAATCACCTCCAACAAAAATAACATCTATCACTAACATGTTACTATTTCTACCTCCACCACACAGTTACTTATTCTCACACATTTACATACACACACTTACACACTCATGGTCATTTATTAATATATATATTTTTTCACTCACAGCAATGCAACTACACATAGACATAAACATAGAGGAATTAATAAAGATTGATCTAATAAATTTATCAAAAACACATTCAATGATAAATTCAGCGCAGATGATTTGCAAAAAAAAAAAAAATTATAAATGACAAATTTGATTCACTCACTCTTACTCATGTTCACTCTCTCACTTATAAGAATCTCCTCTCCTACACACATAGAGAATATGAGAGACTGATAAATTTATCACTGGAAAATAAATCTGAATCTGATTTACAGCAGCTCTGGTTTGAGAAAAAAAAAAAAGAGATATATAGTAAATCACCTTTTTTTAAAGTTATTTAGAATCGATTTCACCACTAGAACAACTAGATCGGTGTAGATCTAGATAAGGTCACTGGAAAATGGTAGCTAACGAGAATGATGATGATAGAGAATGGTAGAAGCAGTGGTGATGTTGTGCGGAACGGTGACAATAAATTATAGATTGACAACAATGGAGTGTAGATTTGCTATGGTGGTGGTGGATCTACGACGGTGGATGTGGTTAGTGAACAATGGTGGTGGTTTGTAGATTGATGATGGTGCAAATAGTTCGTGAACTATGGTGGCAGCTAAACTACGACGATAGTGGTGGGGAGTGAATGGCTACAGTAACAATGGCGATGGACAATATTGGTATGAAGCTTTTGGAGAGAGAGAGAAGAGAGAGAGAGAAAGAAGAGAAGAGAAGAGAAGATAAAAAAACTTGATAGATAATAATTTAATGAGGGCAATATAATATTGTAGAATTTATTGGTGTATTCAAAATGTAACAATACTCATAAGTATTTAAGTCTACTTAATGGGACTAACTAGAAATTAATCATTTGTGTTAGAAAAATGCTTGAGACACCTAATTTATCACCCTTAATAATGTGTCTGACAAGTATCAAATTTTGATTTGTCAAATATTCCATCATGTGTGGTCTAACCTTAATGTCATATCATTAGGGCTTATTTAGGGGCCATGAATTAGGGATATATAGTATTGTTGTTTGTAATAATACATAATTTTTAGAAGGGATATTTGATCAAAAGTCACTCATTCGTCCCCTTTAAGGTAAAAAGGATAATCCAAACTTTTTTTAATTTGTAAGCCCCTTAGAGAAGAAGTGCCTCTTTCATCAAGGACAAAAAAATTTGTTTCCATTTTTTTTTATAGATAATCTTGCCCTTACTAACTACTTTTATATTTTAAACTTTAAAATGGTATAATTATTTATTTATATGTTGGTTTTTAATAAAATTAGTAGTTTTAGAATCCTCTCGTCAATATCTATTAAAAAAAAAAAAATCCATATTGTTGGCTACGAAATTCTTTATTAAAAAAAAAATCATAATTTTTTTTCCTATTGAAACTAACGTCAGCAGTAAAATTTTATTATGATTAACAGTAAAATTTTACTATGAAATTGAGTAAAATTTTACTACTTATGTCAATTATGACGGTAATTTTTTTTTAAAAGAATTTCTTAGTCAACTTGGATCTTAGAGGATTCTAAAAATACTAATTTGGATTCTAAAAGTACTAATTTTATTAAAAATCGACATCTAAATTAAAAGTTATATCATGAAGGGGCTTTGACCGAATCCCCCATGATTTCGTTTTCAATTTAAAATTACCTGCAAATGGTTAATTATATATTACAGAAATTACAAAAAGAAAAAAATCTCACCATTTTATCCTTATAACAAAATAAATCTTGATTTGTTTAATTTTGTCAATTTAAATATTAATTTTTTGATTTATTTTCAATTTAAATCATCCGCCTATTTTCGTTAAGTAAACCTAACGAAAAAAAAAATGTATTTTTAGTTATTAAACTCAATATAGATGTACATAAAATATCTAAAGGGCAAACTACCAATAGGTCCTAATAGTTAGACTTAATTCTCATAAAGTCCTATTGAAAATAAATGCTAATAAAGTCGTTAAAAATAATTTTTGTGTCCATTTTTTTACATATATCGCTAAAAATTGATAATTAGTGACTTTTTTTTTTTTTTTTATCATGGTTTTTCTAAATTGTCGCTAAACTTACAATTAGTGATGTTTTTCTGTGACGAATTTTTCAAACTATCGCTAAAAGTTGAAAATTAGTGATATTTTTTTGTGACGATTTTTTTAAACTGTCGCTAAAACTTATAATTAATGACATTTTTTGTGACAATTTTCAAACTGTCACTGAAAATTAACAATTAGTGACATTTTTTAATATGTTAATAAAAAATGTCATTAATTATCATTGGACCTCTGGAACAATAAGTCTACTTATTATGTCATGCCCGAAAATCAACACAATATAGATTTATCAACTTCCAATTACATTATCTTGAATTCTAACTCAAAAACTTCCATTGTTTAATGTAAACAAAAATAAAGCCTCAATATTGACATTATCATCAAATCTCCAACATTTGTATTCATTAGTCATCAAGAGATTTACAAATGATATTCCACATGCGAATATATATATTCAACATTCCTAGAATATGAATCTGTAGCATGTGGCACAATAAGTCAAGTACAAATTAATGTCCTCAAGGGCTACAAATTTCAAGGCTTAAGCCCGGTTACACAAAAGTGATTTTTGAACCCATACATATAAAGCCCTTGGCTTGTAAAAAATAATTACTACAAAAGAAAATAGCCTTGTACTCTCAAAATATATTCCATGCCTCTAACTCGGCGGCATCATCGCATTATTTCTTGCACAAAATCCCATAGGGTGAACACAAAGTCCAGTAGGAAAATCTTAACAAAGTATATACATTTTATACAATCTCCTGAGATGAATGCACATGCTATACTATGTTCAAAAACATATGTCTCTATCTTTTGAAACCTTTGTGCATAATGCAATTTGAGAATTTTACAATTCAACGATTTCAATGTGGTTCAACGGGGCAGTAAATACGATTTAGTAATCCCAAGGTTGGTGTTTGTAAGTAGGCATAACAAGCACTACCAATCCCACTTTACCGGTTGCTAACCGGAAGGCACATGGTATCTCCTCCGCGCGTGTTTTCGATCTTTTACCATGGACACTTTGGCTTACTTAACCAATACAACCTGCACCCCCTATTCGGACTTACCAACGTATTTACCCCCAAAACAAATCAATATGATCTTGTTTCACAAAATAATATCCTTTCTCAAAATAATACTTTTCCAATACAATATTCAAAATCAGTTGCATCTATGATAAAATGGAATGGTGATGCAAATGTCTAATGCAATAATAAAGTTTCATTTAATAATCTCACCAATTCAAAAGGTGATGATAATGAAATCAAGTGCCAATACAATGTATTTCTATATCAATGCCTTGAAATTTTGAAATTTCTCAATTCATCCACACCATCCTTCATTATGATCAAATTCCACATCTCTTATCATAATATATATTTCCAAGAGACAATATAATAATATCAACATTCATGTATTTTCACATGTTAAACATCATTTTCTAAACTCGGTTTTCCAAGACAAACTAACGATAAGTTTTAAAATCAACTATTCTCATTTCCTTCATGAAATTCCTTCATTTGATACAACCATAGGAATTTCTCCATCATTTCTTCACATAACAATTTACCAAGCATAAATTTCACAATACCTCAACTTTTTTTCCCAAAATCCCCAAATTCTAGGGTGTCCACCAAAACAAGATTTTTGTTTCATTTTTGAAATGATTTTTCCAAAACAATACCCACACCTTAGAAGATAACTCATATTCTCAAAGGTTTTGGAAAAAAAAGAAGATAAAATCATCTTCTAACATCATCTACAGTTTAACAACCCAAAATCATAACTCAAATGTGTAATAAATGTTTGAAACAAGTATAATCTTGCAAATATATATATATATAACTCAAAGATTATCCCTACCTCAAGCTTGGGAGATAAAGAGGAAGAAAACCTTAGAACTCAAAGTTGACGAAAACACAATCCAATCAGTTACAAATGTAGCCCTCGTCACCCTCTCTCGATTTGATGTAAAAAGCCCCCACAAACTCTTGAAGATTTGAGCTATATCTTAGAGAGAAGTTAGATTTGGGTATGTTTGTAGAGAGAATGGAGAGAAAAGATGAGTATATATATATACACATATATATATAGAGAGAGAAATGAAAAATCTATATGAATCACATTTTTGGCATCAGTTTGGAGGAAAAGAGCACGAATTTCGAGACAGATACATCAAAATTTGCACGAGCGATTTCAATTCCGCATGAGTGGACTTTTCAATCCGCACGATCAGAAATTTTTGCCTTATGGGCGAATTGCTCTAGAGAGCTGCCTAGAAAATTCACCAAAATCCGCTCGTGGGGGACCCAAAATTTGCTCGAGCAATTTTCTGCCCAGAAAACCCAAAAAACTTTGTGATGATCCGCTCAGGCAGTTCCCAATTCCACATGAGCGGTTTTGCCTAGAAACCCAAAGTTTGATTTTGTATATCGAAACAAGTTCCAAAACCCAAAATTTAAAATTTTCAACCCGGAAAAGTTAAGAGAGGTTAAGTAGGAGTAGAAAAGGAATCTCAACGACCCGATATGGTAAACAAAACACCGACAGAAATGCATACTACCCTACTACACAATACTATTCAAGCCCAAGACCTGGGACATCACAACCTCCCCCCTTTAGGAAATTTCGCCCTCGAAATTTGGTTAAATCTCTCACCAACACCTCCAAAGAACAAGAACATAACAACAACAAGGCTCCGTGTGGTGACAACCACACTAATAATAAAATAAATCCATAATAGCAACAAATCAATTATAGCATGGAGATCTCAATCTCAACAACATTTCACCATCATTATCAAAAATTTTCCATGGGCCAAAGCCGTAATCCAACAACTACTAATATGACCACTACAAGCATAAGTCCAACAACAATTGTAATAATTCTACAACAATTCTCATGCTTAAAAGACAACAACAATCATAACAACAAGTGGTTTTACAATTTCAACTATTTATTTTCAAACACAAGAGAAAATTTACAATCTAGAACAAACTAAGTGTTCTCAAACAAATCCGGATACTTGGAGCGGATTTTTGCCTCATGTTTCCAAGTTGCTTTCTCAGCCCCATGGTGCCTCCACAACACCTTTATTAACAGTATGGTCTTTCCTCTTAACATTTGTTCTTGAGCATCTAGAATTTGAATTGGTCGCTCTTCGTATGAGGCATCTTCGTCTACCTTCAAATCAACCCAATCAAGTACATGTAAAGGGTTGGGTTCGTACTTCCTAGGCATAGATACATGGAACACGTTGTGAACCCCTGAAAGTTGTGGCAGTAAGGCTAGACGGTATGCCACTTCTCTAATCCGATGTAAAATCTTAAAAGGTCTAATAAACTTTGGAGACAACTTTCCACTCTTACCAAATCTTATCAAACCCTGTCTCGGTGAGATTTTAAGAAATATATGGTCACCAACCTCAAAAGATAGATTTCATCTTCTCTTATTGGCATAACTCTTCTATCAGCTTTGAGCTGTAGCTAACTTCTTTCGAATGAGAGCAACTTTCTTAATAGTCTCCCTAATAATCTTTGAGCCCAACATTGGTGCATCACCCACCTCGGCCCAACAAACTAGTGATCTACAAGGTCAGCCATACAAAGCCTTAAATGGTGCCATCTCGATACTTGCCTGATAACTATTGTTATAGGTGAACCCAATCAATGGTAGGTGCCTCTCCCAAGACCCCTTGAAATCAAGGACATAAGCTGTAAGCATGTCCTCCAAAATTTGAATAGTACGCTCTGACTTCCCATCGATCTAAGAATAATAAACGATGCAAAGGGTCAACTTAGTTCCCAATGCCTCTTGAAGGTTTTGCCACAAACGAGCAGTGAAACGATTATCTTTATCCGAGACAATAGTCACAAGGACCCCATAAAATCGAACTATCTCTCCAATGTACAACTCTGCCAAATTATCAACTGAGTCACCAGTGCGCATCGGAATCAAGTGCATAGACTTAGTCAACCTATCAACAATCACCTAAGCAGCATGCTCCCATTTCTACTTGGCTATCAGTAACAGTTGTAGCAAACCCACTGGCTTTTGATGCTCAAGGCATTTCGAAACAAATAAGGCGACGTCTTGCTTCATTCCTCTCCATCAATACTAGTGACTAAGATCATGATACATTTTTGTGCCTCCCGAATGTATCGCAAGACGGGAATGATGAAATTCTCTGAGTACCTCCTCTTTACAAAATTCTGACATAAACAAACTGTCTAAATATATCACACTCAAATCCAAGTAGATGGTCAAACCCTTCTCTTCCTTCCCGTTGGAGATCCTATCACATATTGTCTCCACCTCACGGTCATCCTGCTGAGCCTCTGTGACTCTACTAATCAAGGAAGGTTAAGAAATCAAAGTAAATAAGGTAGCACCCTCGCTAGACTCGCCCAGATGCAAATCAGTCTCACCGATATCACCTAGCATATCCCATTCTCGAATGGCCACACTTGCGAAACTAGTCATAGATTTCTGATTCAAGGCATCGGCCACTACATTGGCCTTCTCCAGATGATAGTGTAACTTAAAGTCATAATCCTCCATAAATTCCATCCATCTCTGTTGACGTATGTTCAAGTCTTTTTGGGAAAACAAGCATTTTAGACTCTTATGATTGGAGAAGACATCAAACTTTTCACCATACAAATAATGCCTCCAAATCTTCAAAGCAAAAATTACTGCCGCTAACTTTAAATCATGGGTGGGGTAGTTCTTCTCATGAATTTTCAATTATCGTGAACCACAGGCCACAACCTTTTTTTCTTGCATCAATACACAACCAAGTCCATCCTGGGATGCATCACAATAGATTGTATAACCCAAGTCTCTTTCCAGAATTATCAAAACCGATACAGTGGTCAACCTAGTCTTAAGTTCTGGAAATGACTTCTCACAAGTCTCGTTCCATACAAATTTGCAACCTTTTCTTGACAACCTGGTCAATGGTGCGGCAAGTCTAGAGAAATCCCTTACAAAACAACAATAATACCCGGCTAACCCCAGGAAACTCTAAATTTCAAAAATATTTTCAGGTTGTTCCCAATCTTGCACAACATCTATCTTAGAAAAATCTACAGTTACTCATTCTCTCGACATAACATGTAACAAAAACTTCACTTCAGTTAGTCAAAACTAGCATTTCTCAAATTTAGCATAAAATTGGTGCACCCTAAGCAAGTCAAGCACTATGCAGAAATAACCATAACTTATAAGACATGACACTTTCGGAACCTCCACATGAGGCACAAGGGTTGGCTAACAACAGAACACAGATCCAGACAAAAGTCTTCATGCTCGATCGCCAAATGCTCACCTATACATATATATACACACAGTGAGCTAAAGCCCAGTGAATAACATTAAGGTAAAGGGGTTAGTGAACGAATTTCGAACATTTCATAATCATAAGACAAATCATAAAATAATCATTCTCATATCTAAACATACTAATGGTACATCCCATAGAACACATCACATATCGTCTTCTGACTAGAGTAATCGGTTCGGATACCAATTAAACACATATCACCACAACGAAGTGGTTAACGAGATCTTGTATCATATATATGTCATGAACCCGCATTAACATGCTGTGCCCTATGACTTGGGACTATCTATGGATGCCATAATAGATTTCAAACATAGGACATTCGTTCACGTAAATAATCATTTCAGAAATCATGACTTAACATATCACATTTGGAACATAATTTATATAAACATATCTTTACAATAACGTTACTCACAGTGGGCTTCCAGAAAATGGTTGGTCAGTCTTCGGACGTTGACCTACAAACACAAAAGTACATAACACAAACATATCATATCATTACACATTCATATGGCCATCATAGCTTAGTTTTCTTTACATTGATTCTTGTTCTTCTTATCACATTGCTCAAAACACACACTTGTAATCTCTTAACTTAGTACATTCCTTTCTTAGTGTGTTTCTAATTCATATCCTCATTACTATGGCTAAACTAAGGCTTAGGAATGCCTAAGATGCAATGAGGATGCCAAAATGCACTAGAAACTATTTTTCAAAACTTGTTGAAAACAAGGGTCTCGCTCGAGCGTAGCTTTCTTCGCTTGAGTGGACATACCGAATGTGAGTGGTTGCTCGAGCGCACACTCCTTCGCTCGAGCAGTCTGCAAAATATGAAAAAGTTTTGGTTACGTGCAATTTTCGCTCGATGGTCACTTGACGCTCGCTCGAGTATGAGATACAGGTCCTCGCTCGAGTGCAAGTCTTGTTGCTCGAGCGCAAGTCTTGTCGCTTGAGCATGCTCCCAAACACGCAAACTTCTGAGAGCATGCAATTTACGCTTGAGCCAACCTTTTGTCGCTCGAGCGAAAGTGTGCAAATAAAGGTGGTCACTTGAGCGTGGAATCAAAATTCTGGGTTTTCCAGATTTGCTCCCAAAGTTCAAAACTTGAATGCAACTCTCCAAAACACATCTCTTGGGCCCTAAAACTTAAGATAACATTGTAAACTTGCAAAATATGATGAATTAAGGATTATTTCATAAAATCATGGCCCAAGAGTTTGCCAATAGCTCACAATTCATCTTGAAACTTAAGAAGCAAAACATGCGTGTAAAATCTTTCAAGCTCTTTTCTTCAAAACTCATGAAATTAGTAAACTGAGCTCATATGCTCCCTGCATGTAAGAAATTCCTTTTAAAACATGTAATCAAGGTTCAAAACATGATAATTCAAACATGCATGATATGAATCATGTTCAAAATGATGAAATTAAACTAAACTAAGTATGCATGTATGAATTAACTCCAAATTCATCATCTTTAGTTCAATTCTTGTACATGATCACAAATTCCTCTTGAATTGATCTACTTGATGGCTTGAACTCATAATTAAGTCTTGAATTCTCACCTAGAGTCTTGAACAAGCCAAATTCTTGCAAATCTTAGAGCTTCTCTTCTTAATCTTCAAGAATCAAGCTTTAATCCTTCAAACTCTTAGCTTTCTCTCACTAAAGTGAACTCACTTTCTTTCTCTAGAAAGTCTCACCAGATTTTTCCACTCAAAGAATGAAAGATCTTGAGCTCAAAATGAGCTTATAACTTATATATATATAGTTGTGATGATATAATACATTAATTAGAACATAAGGCTTGCCTAACAAAACTTAATTAATCAGACTGAATCAATTTCTAATAAAATTTTCCATATGGTTCTAAAAATTTCGAATAACATATTCATGTAACCAATTTCCAATTTCGGATGCTGATAAGGCTTTCAATTTTCATATTAAAGCAGAATTCTAGACAGATATTTCTACAAGTAACAGATAGGAAGTCAAAGATCATGCAAAATACGTAATAAACACATAATTTATTTTATCCACTAAATTACATCCTTAATTACAGATTAGTACTTTATTACGGATCGGGGTTGTTACAATCTCCCCACCTTAAGAAGTTTGGTCCTCCAAACTTGAGTTATCTCATATGAAATACTGATTAGATATCAAAGGTTTACAATGTTTCCATTCTCATAAGTAGTTTTCTTACCATTCAGCTTGTCACAGAGACCTGATTCATTTCTGAGCCATTCAACAGTTCATTGTTCGATTCGGTACTCAATTCAATAATCAACCACAGTTAGTCCAAGTCATTCAGAAGTTATCAGTATACCAGAAAAATTCATATATCAACCCCATAGCAGTAAACATAATTCTGAAGTCATCATTCCCATACTGATCATTAGCCTTGGTTTTCGTAGATTCAATTGTATCACATGCTACTACAGAAGTAATTAACCATAGAATATATTGGTTTTACATATTTTCAAATAGTCAAGGTCTACAATCAAACTGGTCTGCTGTCAACAAGTCCCGTAGCATTAGATTCCAACCATAGCATCAAATTCCAAGTCTAGTAATACAACAGCAATCATTCATTATTCGTCAAGTTCACAGTAGTAGCGGTACATTGAAGCAATCAGTCATGTGTCTTATGCACATATATTCACATATTCCAGAGCATAAATTATAAAATCCTATAATCCCATTCATGTGTGTCCCCAAACAGTTATTTACAATCACATGGTCTGTTATCAGTGGTTCACATTCTTCATAAGTGTTCAAGATTGATTCAAGTTCTCAGTCGGTCAGTTCCCTTAGCAAAACAATCCAGTCAGATCAAACAAAAGTTCAGAGCATGTGTCCCAAACCAAAGTTTTATCAGTTCGAACAAAGGTCTCATCACATCAAAGTTCTATCTGATCAAGTCAGATATAAATTCCATTCCCATCATTTTCAAATGAAGTACATTTGGTTCTATAGTTCATACTTCATTCGCTTAGGTGCATAATCAATAGTTTCACGATTGTTCTAAGTTCATCAATTCTCAAAATCACATCGGGGTCCTTAAGTTCATCAGTTCTCGAAATCACATCAGGGTTATGCATCATAATAGTTCATATCGAAGTGTTTCAAGTCACATACAATGTAGCATTCTGCAAATAATTTCACATGTAGGTGTACATGTATGTAGTTGTTCATATCAAGAGGCAAGTATCATAGTCAATATAGCAGTTCTCAATAAGTCTTTCAAGTAGATATACGGTACACAGTAACGTATCATACAAAGTTCCTCGGTAGTACATAATAACGAGTTGTTATGCAGAAGTTCCAAAGCAGTCATGTAGTCACTGAAACATAGGTTTGCTATCTGAGATATTCAAATAGGGTACACAATCACAAAGTCATAGTCCCAATGATCTAGTTAATAAGCCAAGTGACAGGACAAACCATTCATTTGGGAGTAATCCGTAATTTCCTGTAAACAGATTCAAATCAACTATAAGTTCCTCAGTTTCTCAAATCAAATACAAGTTAATCATTTATCAAGTCCGGCACAGATTCATTAGTTTTCACAGTCATTCCGAAATTATAGCATAATGGTTCATATTGTTTTGACCATGGTAGTTTAAAAAAAAAAAAATTCAAAGTTCAAATATATATACATCACAGTTCCACATCATAATTAGTCTCAGTATGTTCCCATTTTCTATTGTCCTGGCATAGTTCAAGAGGTCCTACACAACGGTTCATAGTAAATTATCCCAGTCCATTATAAAGGATTTACCTAGCAACCCCCAACATTCGTAGGTTCAACCCTTTTTTTTTTTCCATAGCATAGGTAATTGTCAAACATAAGGGTTCAAAGTATCACACATATAGTTCACATCAAGCAGTAGGTCTCAAATTGTTCATTAACCACAGTTCAGCTCTATCAATTATAATAGTATTGCAAGTAAGGACATATATATGCAGATACGAGTCTAGAATCAATTATCATTTAGGCATTTGTTTGTAAATTCATAAGCAAGAATTCATTCTTCCAAAACTGGCATAGGTTCTCAATTTTAGAAGTTCCACACGTGAATGATTCATGTATATAATTTGAGATCATGAGTCTAATCATTCAATGATTTCAGTCAATATGTAACAGTTCAGTTCAAGTCATGGTCATACGGATTTCCCAAATCAATTTTCATACATACATTTTACATGCAATTAAGGTAATACTTGCGTTAGTCGTTTCAGTATTCCGATCATTTCCTAGAACTAAGGTGTAAACCCTTCCTTGTCTCTAGGTACAGGAATAGAACTAGTCGTACTAGCATTAGGCCTATTGTTGTTCGGATGAGCTCGTGGGCAAGATTTAGCCAAGTGTCCTTTCTGTCCATATCTAAAATAAGCTCCTGATAGGCGGCGACAAATGCCTCAATGTTGTTTCCCACATTCTTTACAAATAGGTATATCATTGTTCGCACTGCTTCCCCAACTTACATTGTCAAAAGTTATTGCCTTAGATTTTTCATTCACAGAGGTCATCGAATTACTAGACATTTCAACTTTCTGTTTCTTTTCCTCCGATTTTGTTGATGATGTTGACTTTGATATTTTCAA
Organism: Camellia japonica; assembly: GCA_030407325.1. Classification (NCBI taxonomy): domain Eukaryota; kingdom Viridiplantae; phylum Streptophyta; class Magnoliopsida; order Ericales; family Theaceae; genus Camellia; species Camellia japonica. The sequence continues at coordinate 68,084,992 of JAPPVO010000013.1, read as the reverse complement.
TGCTACTATGTTTGCCTCGGACATTAAGAACGTCCACATACTTTGGCAATTTTAAAACACCAACTCGGTCAAACACATCTAAATCAAGTCCATCTTCAAATTTTCTAGCCTTTTTGTAGTCAGTGTCTATCATGTGGGGTGCATATCGGGTTAGTTCAGTAAATTTTGCTTCATATTCAGCCACAGTCATATCACCTTGTTTTAGTTGTACAAATTCGGATACCTTTCTATCTCGGATGCATTGGGAAAAATATTTTTCAAAAAAAATTTCTTTAAATCTATCCCACGTTACACCTTCATTATCATCTCGTACTAATATCCACCGTCTCCTAGCTTCATCTTTAAGTGTGAATGTTGCCAACAAAACTTTCTGTGCCTTAGTACATCGAAATACTTCAAATATTTTCTCCGTTTCTAAAACCCAAGCCTCGGCTTTTAATGGTTCAATATCCCCCAAAAATTCTAGTGGTTTCATTTTATTGTATTTCTGTGTCAGTGTTATCATAGCATAATTAGCTGGTTCAGGTACATGCATTAGCCTTTGTTGTTGTTGTCTCAAAGATTCAGTTAAGGCTTCGACCATTCTTTTTAGCTGGTTAATTCTAGCGTCAGAAGATTCAGATCCATCTACATTTCTCATTTCTTCCATTTGTCTATACATAACCAATGTGATTATCAATATAGGAAAAGTTCTCATTGATTTCATGTTTCATTTCATATCAAACACATTCGTTATTTTATCTCAACTCAAATATATTCACATAGGTCATGTAGTCTTTCACATTCATATGCTCATGTTCACAAGAATTACACGTTCAATATTGAAATCAACATTACATGTTATTCCACATAACTTCTTTTGTTTATACTCATAGGTTTCATTTCATTTTCTTTACAATTTAGATATGTTCATAATAGTTCGCACACTTACACATGATAATGCAATGTCCCCATTTCTTTTCTAGGACATCCTATAGCTCATATGGACTCGTGTGTGCGGTATAACTTGTGCTCTGATACCACTCGGTCATGACCCAAACCCGCCACTATAGGTTTAGCGTCATAACCGGCCAGTAATCCTTGGATTACCAAAGGCCTTTGAACTGATTAACAAAATTAAGGGGCTAGCGGAAGTAAATACATGAATATAATTGTCCAATGAGCTATGCTGACTTATATGAACGGAATATTGAAAACTTTATATACATATCCAAAAAAAATGATTCTTACATTATACCCACACACATAATAGCATCATAAGTACAGCCAACAAAAACAAACAAGTCTCATATGCAGAAATAACCATAACTTATAACACATGACACTTTCGGAACCTCCACGTGAGGCACAAGGGTTGGCTGACAACAGAACACAGATCCAGACAAAAGTCTTCATGCTCGATCTCCAAAATGCTCATCTATACATATATATACACATAGTGAGCTACAGTCCAGTGAATAACATTAAGGTAAAGGGGTTAGTGAACGAATTCCGAACATTTCATAATCATAAGATAAATCATTACATAATCATTCTCATATCTAAACATACTAATGGTACATCCCATAGAACACATCACATATCGTCTTCCGACTAGAGTAATCAGTTCCGGATACCGATTAAACACATATCACCACAATGAAGTGGCTAACGAGATCTTGTATCACATATATGTCATGGACCCGCATTAACATGCTGTCCCCCATGACTTAGGACTATCTATGGATGCCATAATAGATTTCAAACATAGGACAGTCGTTCACGTAAATAATCATTTCAGAAATCATGACTTAACATATCACATTTGGAACATAATTCATATAAACATATCTTTACAGTAACGTTACTCACAGTGGGCTTCCAGAAACGGTTAGTCAGTCTTCGGACGTTGTCCTACAAACACAAAAGTACATAACACAAACATATCATATCATAACACATTCATATGGCCATCACGACTTAGCTTTCTTTACATTGATTCTTGTTCTTCTTGTCACATTGCTCAAAACACACATTTGTAATCTCTTAACTTAGTACATTCCTTTCTTAGTGTGTTTCTAATTCATATCCTCATTACTATGGTTAAACTAAGGCTTAGGAATGCCTAAGATGCAATGAGGATGCCAAAATGCACTAGAAATTATTTTTCAAAACTTGCTGAAAACAAGGGTCTCGCTCGAGCGTAGCTTTCTTCCCTCGAGCGGACATACTGAATGTGAGTGGTTGCTCGAGCGCACACTCCTTTGCTCGAGTGGTCTGCAAAATATGAAAAAGTTCTGGTTGCATGCAATTTCCACTCAATGGCCGCCCAACGCTCGCTCGAGCGTGAGATATAGGTCCTCGCTCGAGCGCAAGTCTTGTCGCTCGAACGTGCTCCCAAATGCGCAAACTTCTGAGAGCATGCAATTTACGCTCGAGCGGAAGTGTACAAATAAAGGTGGTTGCTCGAGCATGGAATCCTTCGCTCGAGTGTCGAATCAAAATTCTGGGTTTTCCAGATTTGCTCCCAAAGTTCAAAACTCGAATGCAACTCTCCAAAACACATCTCTTGGGCCCCAAAACTTGAGATAACATTGTAAACTTGCAAAATATGATGAATTAAGGATTATTTCATAAAATCATGGTCCAAGAGTTTGCCAATAGCTCACAATTCATCTTAAAACTTAAGAAGCAAAACATGCATGTAAAATCTTTCAAGCTCTTTTCTTCAAAACTCATGAAATTAGTAAATTGAGCTCATATGCTCCATGCATGTAAGAAATTCCTTTTAAAACATGTAATCAAGGTTCAAAACATGATAATTCAAACATGCATGATATGAATCATGTTCAAAATGATGAAATTAAACTAAACTAAGTATGCATGTATGAATTAACTCCAAATTCATCATCTTTATTTCAATTCTTGTACATGATCACAAATTCCTCTTGAATTGATATACTTGATGGCTTGAACTCATAATTAAGTCTTGAATTCTCACCTAGAGTCTTGAACAAGCCAAATTCTTGCAAATCTTAGAGCTTCTCTTCTTAATCTTCAAGAATCAAGCTTTAATCCTTCAAACTCTTAGCTTTCTCTCACTAAAGTGAACTCACTCTCTCTAGAAAGTCTCACCAGATTTTTCCACTCAAAGAATGAAGGGTCTTGAGCTCAAAATGAGCTTATAACTCATATATATATAGTTGTGATGATATAATACATTAATTAGAACATAAACCTTGCCTAACAAAACTTAATTAATCAGACTGAATCAATTTTTAATAAAATTTTCCATGTGGTTCTAAAAATTCTGAATAACATACTCATGTAACTAATTTCCAATTTCGGATGCCAATAAGGCTTTCAATTTTCATATTAAAGCAGAATTCTAGATCGATATTTCTACAAGTAACAGATAGAAAGTCAAAGATCATGAAAAATACATAATAAACACAAAATTTATTTTATCCACTACATTACATCCTTAATTACGGATTAGTACTTTATTATGGATCGGGGTTGTTACAGTCATGACCCAGACCCGCCCCTATAGGTTTAGTGTCGTAACCGGCCAGTAGTCTTGGGATTACCAAAGGCCTCTGAACAAATTAAACAAAATACAGGGGCTAACGGAAGCAAATACAAACATATAACGTCCATAGAGCTGTGTTAACATACATGGAATAGAAAATTTAAAACTTAATTTATGTATTGATGTCATCCCACGTCACCATATATATATAGACAAACGAAAGACATGTTCAAACTTAACAAAAGAAATACAAAAAGATCATTAACGTGGTTCCCAAAAACTCAACCACTTCTCAAAAGGAACCTCCTCAGGAGGCACAGTGGCTAGCAGACAAACAAAACTCCATGCAATCAACTTTGAGCCTGGTTACGCACCTAGTCACCTATATACATAAATAATATAGTGAGCTGGAGCCCAGTGAATAACAACAGAGTAAAGGTTTTAATGAATGATGTCTATAACAGATTCACAATTCAGATTCATGTTCATATTTATGTTCACAGTTCATATATTCTACATGATCATACGTGGTACATCTATTAGCACTAACAAATTCGATGACTCATAAAGGGACGACCATAAAGGCATTCCGATGACTCATGTGCATAGAGACGTTTCCGATGACCTATAAAGGGATAGCCATAAAAGCATTCCAATGACAAATAAAGGGACGATCGTAAAGGCATTCCAATGACCCAGAAAGGGACACATATCATATAATGCTAAGGATACCACGAATACATTTCAAAACATTGGACCATTAATCATTTAATTTCAAAATAGCATTTTGGAAAAAAATCATATCATATCATCATATTCAAAAAATATTTGACATTGAACATAACTTTACAAAATTATTAGTCACAGATAGCTTTGATAGCAGAACAGATAAAGCGGACGGATCAGATAGTCTATGGCGCATGACTTATACAAACAGACAACAGATACATATTGACACACACATTTGGAAAACACTGAACTTATTTCTTTTCTATCTTGGTGTGTTTTTAATCCTTATTCTCATTATTGTGTCTTAATTAAGGCTTAAGAATGCCTAGTATGCAATGAGGATACCAAAATGTACTTCAAAGCACTCAATTAAAATTTCAAAAACAGGGCAATCTACTCGAGTGCAACATCAGTCACTCAAGTGGTCTACAAAGTCTACAAAAGTACTGGTTGCTAAATTTTTTCACTTGACGGACAGACTGAGCAAACAGAGTCCTCACTCAAGTGCAACTCTGGTTGCTCGAGTCGTCTGCAAAATTCACTAAAACTTCTAGGAGCATGAATTTTACACTCAAGCCAACGTTTGTTCGCTCAAGCTAAGGTGCAAAACAAAGGGTGGTCGCTCAAGCGCAAATTTGGTCGCTCGAGCAGGGATGCAGAATTTTGGAATTTCCAAATTGCAATTCTGACACGCCCTTTTGAGCCAAAACTTAGGAAAGCATTGAGAAAATCATGGTACATGATGAATTACAAAGCATTTCACAAAATCAAGCCCAAAAGCTTTGCCAATTACACCAAAATCAAACTTGAAACCATAAAAACATAACATTCATGACTTGATATGAACTTCAATCTTCCAAAACATGATCAAATAAGGTAAAATGATGGAAAAGAGGATGAATTCTCAAAACTAAGTTCAAATTGTTGCAAGCATGAGAGAGTTTTCAGAAAACAAGCTCAAAATGCAATGAAATGCACATGCATGCATGAATTGATTCTCAATTCCATTCTTTAGCTCAATTCTCATATTAATTCAGCTATTTCACTTGATTCTAAGCACTAACTAAATTACAAAACTAGAGGCTAGATTTCTTACCTAAAGTTCTCAATTCTTTAAGGTTTAGAGATAATTTTGAGCAATTCTCCAAGTCTCCTAGCAATTTCCTTCCAAACCCCAAGCTTGATCTCAATTATCTTAATGTCTCACTCTCTCACGTTTTTCTCCTTAAGGGATGATGAAATGAGAGTGTATCTATGGTTTATCTATGGTTTCTAGCATCCTTTGGCCTTATATAGGCTCAATTAGTGGAGCTTAATTAACTTGTGTTAAAGATAACTAATTGGGATTATTTTATTCTAATTATTTGATTTCGAATTGAATTCCAATTAAACCTACCATAATGTTCTAAACATTTCAAATAACACATAAACCAAGTCAATTTCGTGATTAGATGCCAATAAGGCCTTCAATTCGCATATTGAATCGGAAATATAGACAGATCTTTCTGCAACAGACAAATATAAATGCAAATACCATATAACACATGCAATTAACATAGAATTTCATCTTAATTACTTATTAGACATTCTTAATCATGGATTATAGGCTAATCACAAGTCGAGGTTATTATAGTCTTCCCTCCTTAAAGAGTTGGTCCTCCAAACTCTAATTACCTTCATTTTAGAAGAATGTTGGATCCAAAGGGAACAAATCAGGGTACCTCTTCATCATATCCTCTTCCATTTCCCATGTTGCATATGTCCCTCCATGATTTTGCAAATCTACTTTCACCAATGGAATTTTTTTGTTCCTCAATCTTTTGATTCGGCGACTCACAATTTGAATTGGCCTCTTTTCATATGTATAGTCATCCTTCAGAAGTACATGTGTTGGCTCAATAACATGGTACGATTCCTGTAAATATTCCTGAAGCATCGAAACATGAAAAACATTATGTATGTTCTCCATAATTAGAGGTAAAGCCACTCGATACGTCATAGAATTGATTTTCTTAATAATTTCAAACTGCCCAATATATCATGGTGCCAACATTCCTTTAACCCCAAATTGAGTTTGCCCTTTCATTGGAGTCACTTTAATAAACACATGGTCACCGACTTCATATTCACTCTCTCTCCTCTGGACATCCGCATAACTCTTTTGGTGACTTTGGACATTTTTTAAATGTTGTTGAATCATTTTCACTTTCTCAGTTGTTTCTTGCACAAGTTCTGGTCCCAACAACGGTCTATCGCCTACTTCAGCCCAGCAAATCGGAGATCGGCATTTTCTACCATACAACACTTCATAAGGAGCCATTCCAATACTTGAGTGATAGCTATTGTTGTACACAAAGTCGGCCAAAGGCAAATAGGTTTCCCAATTTCCTTGGAAATCCAATACATACATTCTGAGCATATTTTCCAAGGTTTGTATCATTTTTTCTGATTAGCCATCTGTTTGTGGGTGATAAGCACTACTCAATCTCAATTCAGTCCCCAAAGCTTGTTACAAACTCTGCCAGAATCTTGAAGTGAACTTAGGATCTCTATTAGGTACAATAGATACTGGCATATCGTGTAATCTCACAATCTCATTCGCATAAATGTTAGCTAATTTGTTTACATTATAAAAAGTCTTCACGGGCAAAAAGTGAGCAGACTTAGTTAAACGATCAATAATAACCCAAATAGAATCCATACCTCAAGAGGAGCTAGGCAATCCAATAATAAAGTCCATCGTAATGTGCTCTCATTTCCATTCCAGTATTGGAAGCGGTTGAAGTAATCCAGCGAGTCATTGATGTTGTGCTTTCAGTTGTTGGCAATGCAAACATCTAGCTACAAAGTCAGCAATACACTTTTTCATACCAGGCCACCAGAAGTTCTATTTCAAATCTTTGTACATTTTCGTGGTCCTCAAATGCATAGCAAATTTGGAGTTACGAGCTTCGATCATGATACGCTTTCTCAATTCAGAACAATCCGGTACACAAAGTCTTCCTTGAAATTTCAAAATATTGTCTTCAAACACAAATCCAGGCCTCGATTTTGAACCAATCTAATTAACAATCTTTTTCAGAAATTCATCTTGTAATTTCTTTTCTTTAACTTCCTCAACTATGGCCGGTTGTGCAGAAATGGCTACTAGAACTCCACCCTGTTCACGCAAAGCCACTTCAATTTCATTTCTTTCTAGATCACACAACAATTCTTTCTGCCCAGTGAGCAAACATAACAAATTCCAAATAGACTTCCAGCTCAAAGCATCTGCAACTGTATTTGCCTTTCTCGGATGGTACAAAGCTGCAAGTCATAATCTTTAATCAACTCTAACCATCTTCTCAATCTCATGTTCAGCTCTTTTTGAGTTAAGAATTATTTCAGATTTTTGTGGTCTGTATACACCTCACAAGTCACTCCATATAGATAATGGCGCTAGATTTTCAAAGCAAAAGCCATACCTGTGAGCTCAATGTCATGGTGTAGACCACCCGAAACTCCGCTTCGCGCATGAGGGTGCGAATTGTAGTTCTTAGCTACTACAATTTGGACTCTTGTCACGGTTCTGAATTTAATCTCACAAAGTACAATGTAAGACTTATAAATCACCAAAGAGTCCAAATTCGGCAAATCGTTTTCGAAAATCAATTTTAATCAAAAAGCGCCAAACATGGACTGCTTTGCTAGATTTCAGAGTCACCACCTACATATTTTATTTTGGAAAAATTTAGGAAACCCTGACTCGTGCCTAAGGCCACGTGTTCGTCATCACCAAAATTGCCTCGGCTTGGGAACTTGGGTACGAGAGGGGAAGGTCATGCAATAAGCACCCCTGGTCGCCCGATCAAAGGATCGATACTAACATGATATGTTGTTTTTGAAAACACATGCGTTCTTATTCCAATTATTAATCTGGAATTACTATGTGATGCGCACAGCATTCAAGTATAGACTAAATCACTCAAGTTGGAACAAAACAATTCAATGTTTGTTTTCGAAAATGGTTTGAAAGTGCTACTCGCAAGTAGGCTAAGTCGTGGATTTCCCACCCTCAAGTGGGCTTAGAAAACATGGTGATTTGCCACTTCAAGTGGGCTTAATATGCGCATTTTGATGAATTGTTCCAATTCAAGCAATGAAGCCTTCATCCACAGGCATTTATGCAGTTATATCATTTAAGTAAATAGCCTCATGGCAAGCATGCTATCATGGCAGTCACTTACACACATGCAAGGATGCTATAGCATAAACATTCACAGTGTACTCCAAGCCAAAACAGAAGCTAGTTAGTAATCAATGCATGATCCTAGCTATGTCAAAATTGCCTAATGCAACACATGCAAAATGCGACTAAGATAGGCTCGGCTATTCTAAGATGTCATGTGAATGCAATTTAGATAGCGTGTATTCAAATTGGAATTGAAATACAATGCAGTTTGTATGATGCGCCGAGCCCGGTGCATGCAAGACGAATGAATGATGCACACATGCAAGCATAAGGATGCTAATTGAAATATGCCCTAATCTAACCACTGAAAGCGGGTAAATAAAAAGGAGAAAGAAATTGGGGGGGGGGAGAGAGAGAGAGAGAGACATGCATCACACACACGCACACTTAATACAAAATTTGCCCTCGTGACGAAGGGTCCGAATGAATCAACTAACTAGCTATGCTAAGCTAATTAATTACAAACCAAATTGAAACTAGCTATACTAAGCTAATTAGAATATTACAACATAGAGTAAACTAATTAATTACAAAACAAGTAATTAACTACAACTAGCTAGTAAAGCGGTAAAAATGGCCTCGCGGGGAGGGGTATATGCATGCTCGGTCGGCTTCGCTCAGAAATCCACTACCGTGCCTCGTGATGCCTCTGTTTGCACTGTTTTGGACTTTTGAAAATTGTGCCAACTTCTAAGATGCTTCTGATCCACCTTATGGACATACTGAGGGGTGGTCGGCCAAGAGGAATGGCCATCGGCCAGAGTTTATGGCTACCAACCAATTTTGATAGCCGATCGGCAAACTAAGTGGTCGATCGGCAGCTTTGATGGCCGGTTGACCACTGCTTCCTGTGAATTCCTCCTTTTGTTGCAACAGAGCACAAACAGAGGCATGGCAGTGTATTTGCAAGAAAATGTGTGTACAACCACACTCTTTATCATGTCACATGCTCAAAGGAGTGTAGTGCCCGGTTCTCGAGCCATCAATCATGCATCTCAATGCATGATGGCTAAAGAGGCCGAGTTGCACAAATCAATGTCAATGAATGCACATAAATAACACATAAGACTCGATGAACCTCCACCTTATCATGCGTGATCAAAGGAGTCGGCGACCGAGGAATGAGGCGCGTTTCATCACTTCGAGTATGAAATGCCTCTCGTTCATCGTATTTGGATCAACATCCGATCCAAACACAATGCAATGCAACAAACATGCAAACATAATGCAACATGCGACATGCAAACAACATGAGCATGCAACAACATGCTAAATATGACAACATGCAAACAAAATGCAATGCAACAACATGCAAACAATACAAGCATGGCCAGTGAAGGACAAGACATAAGGGCTATGTAATGCAACACTCAATGGACTTAAACCAACCTCAAAGAAGCCTCATGCATGCCAAGACAGTGGCCAACACACCAAAACTTAGGCACAAAAGGGCTAAGAACACATGCTCATGTGATGGCTTATCAACTAGGCATAAGAGCACAACTCTCAAACATGATGAAGAAGTGACAAAAGTAAGAGTGTAGCAATGAAGTAAAATCTGAAATTACATTCTAAATGACGCTAAATCATGCACATATGACAAATAAAGCATGCTAGTAGGCTCAAAGCATAAAGCTAGCAAAGGGACTTGCACCATAGACATATCAATCAAGTCTCAAAGGGTCAAGATGACTCAAAATAGTCCCAAGGAAGGTCAAAACAAGACCAAAAACATGCTTGAACATAGCCAACATATGCTAGAATTAAAGGCATGAAGCATGGAGCACACTAAGCCAACAAAGAGGATTACACTACACCTACCAAAATCGAACATGAGATGACTTCACCAATAGAAATCAGAGTTATGGCATGTCAAAATAACATAAAAAATGCACTTAGATGGTAACCCAAAAGCTTAGGCAAGATGGCATACATATTGTCTCATATCTAAGGCATAAAGCACAACCTTTCAAAAGCATTGGAAGAGTGACACATGTGAGTATATGGCCATGGAACATGCTCTGAAATCATGTATCAAGTGATGCTAAATCATGCAAATAGCCCAAGCCATGCATGTTAGTGGACTCAAAACACAAAGCTAATAAGCAAGAATGAACTATGGCTATACAAAGCGAGGCATGCATGACCAAAACAACATAAAACAGAGCTTAAGCATGGCGAAACATGAGTAAAAGCTTGCTGGAGTTGAGCCAAAAACATGCTAGAATGATGGTCAAAAGCATGATGCATGTTAGGCTAGTGAATGGAAATGCACTACAAGTGCAAGGAGCATACAAGAGGCTATCAAACCAACTCTTGACAGAGCTATAACATGCTGAAATAATGCCTAAAACATGCTAAGATGGAGCCAAAACATGCTAGAAAGACATGCTACTTTGATGAGCCAACAAGGCAAGCAACCAAGACACAAGGAGAGGGGATGACCCCCTTCTATTTGGGACCTCAAAACACATTTTCCACCACTAAAATTCCTCTGAGTTTCAGTGGTGAGAAGGCCCAAAAGAGGTGGTCCCAATAGCTTAAAAGGATAGCACAAAACAAAGCCAAACAAGGCACAAAAGGGGGTAGACCACCCCCAACACCAAAGAGGCCTTAAACAAACACTTTAAGCATTTAAAATCAGAACTTTTTTCAGTTGAAAGTAAGGCCTAAAACAGTATGCAAAGGGGGCTAAACACTTAAGCAAAACAAGGCTTAAAAGGGGTAACAACTCACCCTTGAAGAACCACAGCAAACCAGCACTTCTGACCCAAAGAAAACAAACTTTAAGAGTCCAAACAAGGTCCTCTAGTACCTCAGCAACAAGCAAAGGTGCTTTACTAGGTGTTGTAGTACAAAAGTGAAGACAAAACACACTTTTAAGCACATATATATATATATATATATATATATATATAGAGAGAGAGAGAGAGAGAGAGAGAGAGAGAGGGAAATATATAGAGAGAGATATATGCTTTGTATCTCCAATTTTCAGAACCTCTGGAAAGGGAGAGGGACCTCCCTTCTTATAGAAATTCAAGTTTTAAGCTTGTTGGACAAGCTAACGGCTTGGTTCAATCCTTCCATACACGTGTATGGAGGATGAAATCTGTGCTCACTAGCTGTCACAGCTGGCACAAAAATATCTGCAAAAGCAAATAAAAATGCCTCGGCCAACAAACATGGCGGATTGGCCAAAAAGGGTGTCGACCGACCAAAAATGGTGCTGATCAGCCACCACTGATGGCCGATGGAAAGAAGGAAAGGCCGATAGGCAAGAGGCCTAGCCGATGAGTTATAGGGCTAGCCAACAAGCCACCCCCTTCCCTTAGAAACAAAACCACAAGCTCTTGGTCCACAACCAAGCACAAAACAGACAAGTTGAGAGGTTCTAAGGCAAGGCGCGCAGCCGAGACCTTCAGGAACTCAAAACAAACACGAGCATGGATGATAATCGAGTGTTCAAACGATGACGTCCAAGTCTTAAGGACGGTCAAAAATGGGGTGTCTACAGTTGCCCTTCTTTGACAGAACTTGAAAGTCATAGGATGACAGGAGTGAATGTCAAAGCGCAGAGACGACCTATTTTTGACAAGGCTGAAGACTTAGACAAACATACAAGATAACAATGAGATGCGCCTGCAGGCAGGGGCAAGATGCAAATGACATGCACAATGCGGAACATAACTTATGATTATGTAAAGAGGGCTGTAACAGAGCATTTATGCAAATAAATACAACATTTTAAGCAAGCGAATAAGAAACAACAGTTTCACACATTCCAATAGAAAGGATGTAAGAAAATAATACAATTCTCACTGCGTCTCATGCGGAGAAGGCTAAAAGCGACTACCGAGAATACCCGGAGTCTCAAACGAAATACCTCCTAGCGTATCAAACACAATAGGAGAAAGGCATCCAAACGCGTGTCAAACGCGAGAGGAGAAGGGTACGTCCTAATGCATGTCAAATGTGAGAGGAGAAAGGTAACCAAGAGAGTTCGAGGGAACAAGAATGATCTCACCCGGAGTTCCTCTAACTGAAACGCATACACCGTATCGCCTGGTTGTGCCATCTTCAAATGAACCGTATATACAATATCGTGCCTGTACAAAAAAGAAACTTTGACAAGTACAATATAGTAGAGATGCAGATTCAACGTTACATCAAGATATAATTTCAATGCGAGATAAACGCGTGTGTATACAATGCAAATGGAAAGGTGCATAACAATGCATGGGAGACGTGCATAACAATGCAAGCGAAATGATGCATAACAATGTAGGGGAACAGTGCATAACAATGCAAGTAAAACATGCGTGACGACGCAGGTAAAGTGTGCATAACAATGCAAGTAAGGTGCATGACAACGCTGGTAAAGTGTGCATAACAATGCAAGTAAGGTGCGTGACAACGCAGGTAAAGTGTGCATAACAATGCAAGTAAGGTGCGTGATAATGCAGGTAAAGTGTGCATAGCAATGCAAGTAAGGTGCGTGATAACGCAGGTAAAGTGTGATAGCAATGCAAGTAAGGTGCGTGACAATGCAGGTAAAGTGTGCATAATAATGCAAGTAAGGTGCATGACAATGCAACGAGTGTGTGTGACAACGCAAGTAAGGTGTGCATGACAATGCAACGAGTGTGCGTGACAACACAAATAAGGTGTGCATGACAATGCAACGAGTGTGTGTGACAACGCAAGTAAGGTGTGCATGACAATGCAACGAGTGTGCATGACAACGCAAGTAAGGTGTGCATGACAATGGAATGAGTGTGCGTGACAACGCAAGTAAGGTGTGCATGACAATGCAACGAGTGTGCGTGACAACACAAATCAGGTGTGCATGACAATGCGACTAGTGTGCGTGACAACGCAAATAAGGTGTGCATGACAATGCCACGAGTGTGCGTGACAACGCAAGTAAGGTGTGCATGACAATGCAACGAGTGTGCGTGACAACGCAAGTAAGGTGTGCATGACAATGCAACGAGTGTGCGTGACAACGCAACTAAGGTGTGCATGACAATGCAACCAGTGTGCGTGACAATGCAAGTAAGGTGTGCATGACAACGCAACGAGTGTGCGTGACAACACAAATAAGGTGTGCATGACAATGCAGGTAAAGTGTGCATAATAATGCAAGTAAGGTGCATGACAATGCAACGAGTGTGTGTGACAACGCAAGTAAGGTGTGCATGACAATGCAACGAGTGTGCGTGACAACACAAATAAGGTGTGCATGACAATGCCACGAGTGTGCGTGACAACGCAAGTAAGGTGTGCATGACAACGCAACGAGTGTTCGTGACAATGCAAGTAAGGTGTGCGTGACAATGCAATGAGTGTGCGTGACAACGCAAATAAGGTGTGCGTGACAATGCAACAAGTGTACGTGACAACGCAAGTAAGGTGTGCATGACAATGCAACGAGTGTGCGTGACAACGCAAGTAAGGTGTGCATGACAATGCAACGAGTGTGCGTGACAACGCAAGTAAGGTGTGCATGACAATGCAACGAGTGTGCGTGACAACGCAACTAAGGTGTGCATGACAATGCAACCAGTGTGCGTGACAATGCAAATAAGGTGTGCAAGACAATGCAACAAGTGTGCGTGACAACGCAAGTAAGGTGTGCATGACAATGCAACATTATGATGCATATTCTATGCAAGAGGGAGAAATGCATATTCTATGCAAAACAACAAAAATGCATGTTCAATGCAACATTATGATGCATATTCCAGGCGATGATGCAAAATTCTTGTTCCACGCAACGACAGAGAGATGCACATATTTAATATAAGCATGGTAAAGGCATGTTCTCCGCAATGTTGAGATACAACCTCAAAACGAGATAAGGCATGCCCAATGTAAGAGTGAAAAGGCGTATAACAAATGCTCACCTTGCAAACATGACAAAAACACTATAATGCAACATATTCAAAAGCAATTTTTGAATCTTGCAATATACAAAAGAATACGAAAAAGGATACATCTTGTGCATGTCAAGTGCCACACACAGAAGGCACGGTTCGAGGTCACCACGGAGGCCGCTTAAGCGTCAAAAGTGTATTTTCTTGTACTTTCTTAAGAGATGAGGGCACAAGTCAACAGAAATACCCCAAAAAAAGGCATTGCAGGTCCATCGACCACAAGGGGGAGCCATCGGCCACCCATTGGCCATCAAACAAGCTTATCGGCCAACAATTTGGCCGGTCGGTCAAAAGTGGCAAATTCGGGGCAGTTTTGTCCATTTGCCTTGGGTCTTTAAGTATAGGGTTTCAAACCATATTCTACCACTTCTCCCTTGCCGAAAAACATTCTCCTCTCTCTCTAGATCGTTTTCCTCCCTTCGATCCGAGCTTTACACAAGTTTTCAAACCTCCCGCAAATTTCGATTCGCAAAACCCTCGTTGTTTCCAACGTTTTGAACTGATTGGAAAGTGTATTCGGTGCCTCTTTCTTGATTTCCATCACTTGGGGTTTGTTTCTCCCAAGTTATCCTTGATCTTCATGCCTTCTTCCGCACTTTGACCTTTTCTTCCATTTTTCACCCCTCGGGGTTGACTTTCGATTGACTTTTGGCATTCTTGCCCATTTTCCATACCTTCGACCATTTTCTCACTCTTCTCGAGATGGCGGACGATATTCCACAGGGTGGGGCTCCTCCAGGGATGGAGATGGATCCCGAGATTGAGCCTTTGCCGTTTGGCATTCGGCCTTTCGATCTGGCGATGTACCAGCCCGAGGTACATGTGTTGCCTCTCGACAGTATTCGCCAATTTAGGAGCTTCGCGCGAGGTGCTCCGGAGGGCCTCCTACTACGTGAGCCGGAGTCGCACTTATCCTTTGGCGTCACTAAGGTATACTCTTCCCCTCTACTTTCTGCAATGTAGGTCATATATCTTGGATAGCCAATACTGCTCTTTATCTGATCATCCCAAACACACTTGTACATCACATGCCTAGTTCACCCTGAGCACACTAATACATGATACATGTGCCGACCCGAACATATGTACACACTACACTTCTATCAATTCTGAACACATGCATACACTGTATTTCTGACACTGCTTTACATCTATTTGTCTTTGAACACAGGGAGATTCCCATGCCTTTCGGGGGTATAGGAACACCATTGCACGCGACTGGTACATGGAGCTACCCGATGATGTACGCTACATCGTCGATTAGGCCAGTTTTGGCGTATTCTGCATGGGACTCTCGCGCCTCACTGCGAGTCGGCCTCTCCTAGGCGCGCTAGTGAAGAGGTGGTGGGACACCACCGATTCCTTCCACCTTTCTACTGCAGGGAGATGACGATGACTCCCTTCAACTTCTCCACGCTCACCGGCATCGGAGTAGGGGGTGATCCGATCCCTTTCGACACCGACATGGGGCGAGTGGGATGCTGCTCAGATCTTTCTGCTGGGGATTCACCCACCTCTTTCCTGACCAGGATTCGTGAGATATTCATGGTTCGAGGACCAGTTCAGAGGGGAGTGTAGATGCGCTCCCGGGAACTCTCCGACATCCGTGCGCGCCCGTGAGGAGAGGTGCGAATCTCGTTTTGTTCTGAGCTACTACAGTTCGGACTCAATGTCGCGGTTTTGAATCTAATCTCACAATGTGCGATGTAAGATCGATAAATTACCAAAGAGTCTAAATCCGGCAAATCGTTTTGGAAAACTGATTTTTATAAAGAAGTGCCAAACATGGACTGCTTTGCCAGATACAACGTCGCCACCTATATATTTTATTTTGGAGAATTTAGGAAACCCTGACTTGTGCCTAAGGCCACATGTCCGTCATCACCAAAGTTGCCTCGACTCGAGAACTTGGGTATGACAGGGGAAGGTCATGCGATGAGCACCCCCGGCTCGCCCGATCAAAGATCGGCCTATACTAAACATGATATTTTGTTTTTGAAAACACATGTGCTCTTATTCCAGTTAATTAGCTAATCTTACTACGTGATGCGCACAGCACACAAGTATAGACTAGATCGCCTAATTTGAAACAAAACATTGCATGTTCATTTTGAAAATGGTTCAGAATTTGCTACTCGTAAGTAGGCTAAATCCGGATTTTAATAATTTGTTGTTTCCAAGTAATCCAAACTTCACCCACAGCATTCAGGGCAGTTAATTAACTAAGCAGTTAGCCTCATGGCAAAGCATGCTTTCATGGCAATCAATAACACACATGCAGTATGCTAAAGCGTAAACACTCACAGTGTACTCCGAGCCAAAACAGAGAACTAGTTAGAAATCATGCATGATCCTTGTTCATGTTAAGATGGCTAATGCAACACATGCGAAAATGCAACTAAAATAGGCTCGGCTACCTAGAATGTCATGTGAAATGCAACTCGATAACATGTTGTTGAACACGTATTCAAGTAAATTTATTGAAAATACAATGCAATTAGTATGATGCGTCAAGCCCGGTGCATGCAAAACAGATGAATGGATGCACGCATGCAAGCATAAGGTATGCTAGTCGAAATATGCCCTAAAACTAACCATCGTAAGCAGTTAAGTAAAAGGGTGAAAGAAATGGAGGTTGGAAGACATGCATCACACACACGCACGCTTATTACAACATTGCACCCTCTCGACGGAGGGACCGAATAAGAAGCTAACTAGCTAATCTAAGCTAATTAAACTAATTATTATAAAACAAATTAATTAACTAATCCTAGTTAACTAATTATTACAAAACAAATTGAAATAGCTAAACGCATTAACTATTAAAGTACAAAACAAAGTAGAAGCTAGCTATCTAAGCATGGCATCTAAGGAAAGCAATAAAAGCAGGAGGTTCTCAGAGGAAGAATACTGGATGCATGCCCGGTCGCTTCGTTCGGAAATCCAATGCGATGCCCCGATTTGCCTTTGTTTTCAATTGTCCTCAGAAACTTGCACCAAGCTCCAGAAAGCTTCTAACACATACATTGGGGACCTGTGGAGGGTGGTCGACCAGTTGTTGGTTTGTCTGCCAGCCATGGCCGACCACCTATCTTTGTTGAAAGCAGGAGAAAAGTGGTTGGCCAGCTAGTTTTTCTGGCTGGCCGACCAGTTGTTGCTGCTGAACTCCACTTTGCTGCAACAGAGAGCAAGAAAGGGCATGGCAATGTATTTGCAAGGTATGTGTGCACAACCACCCTCCCTATCATGTCATGAACTCAAGGGAGTGCGGTTCTCGACCCTCGGGCCACCAATCACGCATCTCGATGCATGATGGCCGAGAGGCTAAGTTGCACAATTCAATATAAAATGAATGCACAAGTAAACACATAAGACCTAAAACTCTATCATGTACGATCAAGAGCGTCGGCGATCGGGAGTTAAGGCACGTTTCATCACTTCAAGTATGAAACGTCCCTTTTTTCCCGTGTTTGGACTAACACCTATTCCAAACACAATGCAACACAAAATATGGCATGCTCAACGCAAACAACTACTTAGCATACTCAATGCAATGTGACATGATCAACTTAACAAAGCTAATGACATGCGAACAATGCTAATGCATGCATACACAATGCAATGCTACAAGGGCAACTTAGCATTGTTATGGACATGCATACTCAATGCAAAGAAACTACTTGGCATACACAATGCAAATAACCACATGGCATGCACAATGCGGAGTAAGATAAGCATGCAAGCAACATGCAAGTGAACATGCTAAATGGACTTAAACCAAAAGGGGTAAACCTTAGTCATGCCCAAATCAGTGGCCATATAATGATGAAACCAAGGCACAAAAGGTGAAGTATGCATGCACAATGCATTGGCCATTCAACTAGGCCCAAGAGCACAACCCTTAAGAAGGCTCAAAGAGTGACAAAAGTGGAAGTGTAGTAACACTAAGTGCACTGAAATGAGGTAAGAAATGATGCCAAATCACATACACAAAGTAAGTAAAGCATGCAAGAATCCTAAAGCAGGAAAGCTAACAAAGAGGATTACTCTAGAGACATGCAATACATGGTACGAAGGCATGAACCAACCATGGATAGAGCTGAAATAGGTCAAAGCATGGACCAAAACATGAAGATGGAGGCTAAAGACCTAGACATGCAAGCATACAAGCTAGGCTACAAGTAAGTCAATAATGCACAATACTCAAAGGCATTCAAAGACATGAATGAAGTGAGAAACATGGCAATCCTAAATGCCCTGAAAATGTCATGTTAAGTGTGCCAAATCATGTACACACACACAAATGATGCATGCTATGGTGCTCAAAGTTGAAGCAAGCAAGAGCACTTGACTACATACAACTATGCAAAACATGAAGCATGTGACCAAGGCAACTCAAAACAGTCCTAAAACATGTTAAAATGAGTCTAAAACATGCATGGAAGGAAGCCAAAACTGCTAGCATGAGGGGTAAAAAACATGATGCATACAAGCGCACCACCACTCCGGGATACACTACACCTATTAAGACCAAGCATGGAATGACTAAGCAAAAAAATCAGAGTTATATCATGGCAAATAACCCAAATAAGCACTGAAATGATGGCTCGCAAGCTAAGGCATGAAGGCATACGCAATGACATATTCTTAAGGCATAAAGGACCAACCCTCCAACGCATTGAACGAGTGATAAATGCAAGTGAATGAGCATGAAACATGGACTGAAATCACATAATAAATGATGCCAAATCATTCAAGTAGTCCAAATAAAGCATACTAGTGGACTTGATGCACAAAGCTAACAAGCTAGATTGAACTATGGCTATACAAAGCAAGGCATGCATGGCCAAAACAACCAAAATTAGAGCTAAAGCATGTTAAAACATGGACAAAAGCTTCATGAAGTTAAGCCAAAAGCATGCTAGAATGACGTGTTAAAACATGATGCATGTTAGGCTATTTCAAGGGAATACACTACAAGTGGATAGAGCATGCAAAGGGTGACCAAACCAAACCCTAACAAAGGTATGACATGGCAAAACATCACCAAAAACATGCTGAAATGGGCTCAACATAAGCTAGAATGACATGCTACTTTATGAAGCATACAAAGCTAGTTTAAGAAATTCACACTACAAGTGTATTATGCATGCATGGAGTGACAAAACCAAGCAAAAACAGTGGCATGCTACAGCAAAATAACCACAAATATAAGCTAAGATATGGCCAACATAAGCTTAACGAACATGCTCACACATGAGGCTAATGAAGACAGGTATTGAAGACACAAGGAGAGGGGATGACCCTCTCCTATTTGGGACCTCAAAACACCCTTCCCACCACTAAAATTCCTCTGAGTTTCAGTGGTGAGAAGGCCAAAAAAAGGTAGTCCCAAAGGCTTACAAAGAAGGCACAAAAGCAAGGCCAAACAAGGCCTAAGAGGGGATAAACAACCCCAAACACAAAAGTGACCTTAAATAAACTTTTAAAGCACACAAAAAAAGAACTTTTTGCAGTAGGAAGCTAAGCTCAAAACAACATGCAAAAGGGTCCAAAATCTTAAGCAAGAATGGGGGATTTAAGGGTTAAAGACTTACCCTTGAAGACCACCTTTAGTACTGCAACTCCAGCACACTTTTTGAACCAAAACCAGTCCAAGAACTTCAAGAACAACCTCAAGGGACCTCAGCTCCAAGGGTAAGGTGTTTGAGTGTGTGTTTATGTGTTAAAGCAAGACAAAACTACACTTTAAGGCACAAAAATGAAGCAAAGAAGGAAGTATTGATACAAGGCTATATCTATCACTCAAGCTCCAAAATTCTGAACCTAGAGGAGGGAGGAGATGGTTCCCTCTTATAAAGAACCAAAAGCAAAGCTTCTTGGAGAAGCTAAGGTTCAAGGCAATCCCTCCATACACATGTATGGAGGATAGCTTCAGTGCCCTCCAACTGTGCCAGCTGGAGGAAAATATCTCCAAAAAGGTTCAAGGCAATCCCTCCAGCTACTTCAAGTGGTCGGCCGACCACCACAAGTAATAAAAAGCAACGAATTTATTGCTTTATCAGTACTTTCCTCCATGCCCCGAATTTATTGCTTTATCAGTACTTTCAAGTTTTTTTATGAATGTAATAAAAAGCAACCTTGATTTGTATTCAAGAGTAGGAGAACTTTGTGTTGAAATCAATGAAATTGAAGGTTGTGGGTATTGAAAATTTTCCATTTGGTCCAAAAATGGTCTAAGTTGTAAAAAGATTAATTTGAACAAAATCAACTTTTATTAAAACTTTTCAAAGCCATTTTCGATATGGATCAGAACTGGACACGCCTGAGATCTATTACTAAGATGCACAACCCCGGATTTCAGCAACTGGAAAGTTGCCCCTAATCTGAATAGCACTGCACTGGAGATCACAACCGAGCTCTTGGATGCAGAATAGACAAAGATGACCAATATGATCACATGGACAAAGTTGATCGGGAAATGTTTATGGCTGGACTTCAAGATGATGTTGCCTACGTATCCCAAAGATGGGAATCAAGCCTTGCGTAGTTCGGCTTGGGTTCACTCGTGTATTAACACTCTCCTTTTGCACTCTAACTTTTGCCAAGGCCGCCCTTTCTGGGTTTTCAACCTTATGAGCTCAGTTTTTATTATTTCAAATTTTCTATGCTCTAACTTTTGCCTAGGTCGCCCTTTCGGGTTTTCGGCATAGCGAGCCACTTAGGGATAATATTTCTTCAACTTGTCCATGTTGATCGGCTGGAAGAACTCTAGGCTATCTAGGTCTATCAGAATGACAGCTCCACCCAACCAGATAGACTTGATGATGTAAGGACCAGTCCAATTAGGTCTGAACTTGCCCTTAGGGTCGTGAATTCTTGGTTGTCTTTGAGCACTAGATCCCCTTCCTTTAAATTCCTGGACTTAACCTTCTTGTTAAAAGCCCTGGCAATTCTTCGTTGATAACCCTGAACATGATATAGTGCTTTCAGCCTTCTCTCGTCAAACAGCATGAGTTCTTCGAACCTGCTCTGCTGCCAATCTGCCTCAGCTATCTGACACTTAGCCAATACCTGCAATGACGAAACCTCGACTTCGATAGACAGAACAGCCTCCATCCCATACACCAAGGAATACGGAGTCGCTCCAGTAGAAGTTCGAATTGAAGTCCGGTAGCCCCACAGAGCAAATGGCAGCTTATCTGGCCAGTCCCGGTAAGTTTCCACCATCTTCTGCAGAATGTGCTTGATGTTCTTGTTGGCGGCCTCAACTGCTCCATTGGTCTACGGCCGATACGTAGATGACTTATGAAAAGCTACGTTGTACTTCTCCAACAAATCGACCACTTCCTTCTTGAAGTGGGAACCATTATCTGATGATCTCACTCGGAACCCCATAGTGGCAGATGATGTTGTTCCTGATGAACTTTGCAACGTGCGATGCCTTCAACACTGCGTAAGATTGGGCCTCAACCCACTTTGTGAAGTAATCTATTGCAACCAGAATGTATTCATGCCCATTGGACCCCTTCGGAGTAACAGCTCCAATTACATCAATCCCCCAAACTAAAAATGGCCATGGCGAAGTCATGTTGTACAGCTTCGACGGCAGAATGTTCATGCGGTTTGCATGGATCTGACATTTGTGGCATCACTAAACAAAGCCAATAGATTCCTCCTCCATGGTGGACCAGTAATAACCTTGTCTAAGGATCTTCCGAGCTAGCATCACCCAGTTCATATGCGCTCCACAGATGGCCTCCATCAGGCGCTTCGATTCTTTGGCATCAACACACAGTTTATGCATCCCGAGATGACCTCTCTTGTACAGTTTACCCCAGTAGACGATGAACTGAGCAACCATTCTTCGAATTGCCCTCTTATCTTTGGCATTTGCCCCTGGTGGATACGCCTCTTTTTCCAAGAAGTTCCAAACATCATAATACTAGGGATTTTCATCTTGCACCTCGTCTATGGCAGCAATCAGCTCGTAGGGTAGCACAAATTTCTGTTCGATGATGATCGGGCGCATCTGGACTCTGAAAGGAATGTCTATCATAGAAGATAGAGTTGCTAATGAATCTGTGAACCTGTTGTTCTCTCTTAACAGATGAGCAAAATTTAGCTTCTCAAACCGAGGAATCAACACGTCCAAGGTTTGGTGATAAATTCTCATCTTTTCTTCTTTGACTTTCCAATCTCCTTTAGTTTGAGATACAACAAGGTTCGAGTCCCCGATGACATCCAACCGTTTTGCCCCTAGTTCTAGGGCGGCTTCTAAACCGGCAATACATGCCTCATACTCTACTTCATTGTTCGATACTTTGAATCGGAGTTTGAATGCTAGAGGGATACGAGAATTGTCTGGTGCTATCAGCAACACCCCTATCCCATACCCATATTGGTTTGACGCTCCGTCAAAGTACATCGTCCAAGTTTCTTCTTCGACGTATAGAATGGCCTCGTCTAGGAATAGGTACTCAACTGTTTCATCCCCTTCAACTGGGTGATCGGCTAGGAACTCCGCTACCGCTCTCCTTTTTACTGACTTGCGCATCACATACTTCAAATTGAATTCGAAAAGCAGAAGCAACCAACGGCCTAGCCTACCCGTAAGTGCTGGTTTCTTGAAGAGATATTTGATGGGATCTAATCTTGAAACTAGTGTTACAGAGTGAGCTAACAAGTAGTGCTGTAGCTTCCTGGTAGCCCATACCAAGGCCGAGCAAGCCTTCTCCAGCAGAGTGTAACGGGTCTCGTACTCCAGCATTTTCTTGCTCAGATAGTAGATAGCCCTCTCCACTTTGTCCTCGGACTCCTGCGCGAGCATGCAGCACATTGTAGTTTCAGTCATTGAAAGGTACAGAATCAACAGTTTCCCCGGCTCAGACGGTGACAACACAGGTGGGTTCTGTAAATATTGTTTGATTTGTTCAAAAGCAGCTTGGCATCGGCCGTCCCATCGGAATTTCTTTCCTTTCTTCAGGAGACCAAAGAGTGGTTCACAAGTCAAGGTTAATTTAGCAATAAACCGTCTTATGAATTGCACTTTACCCAGAAAGCCTCGCACCTCCTTTTCAGTCCTTCGTGGTGGCATTTCTAAGATGGCCTTGATTTTGGAAGGATCGACCTCGATACCTCTCTGTGTGATCAAGAACCTCAGCATTTTCCCTACTGTAACACCAAACGTACACTTCTGAGGATTCAGTCGCAACCGATACTCTCTGATCCGTTAAAAGAACTTCTGCAAGGCGGTGTAGTGGCCCTCTCTTTCCTTGGACTTGACAATCATGTCGTTCACGTACACCTCTACCTCTTTATGGATCATGTCATGCAATATCGTGGTCGCAGCCCATTGATATGTAGCCCCAGCATTCTTCAGCCCAAATGGCATTACCCTATAACAATAGGTCCCCCGCGGAGTAGTGAAAGCAGTCTTCTCCCGGTCTTCGGGTGCCATTAGAATCTGATTGTAGCCTGAAAATCCATCCATGAATAAGAGCAATGCATGCCCAGCAGTAAAGTCCACTAACTCATCGATATACGGCAGAGGGAAGTCGTCCTTTGGACTGGCTTTATTCAAATCCCTGAAGTCCTTACATACCCGAATCTTGCTGTCCTTCTTCGGCACTAGAACTATATTGGCCAACCAAGTTGGGTATTCGGGTACTAGCAGGAACCCTGCGTCAATTTTCTTGGTGACCTCTTCCTTAATCTTGAGAGCCCAATCTGGGCGGATCCTTCTGAGCTTCTGCTTAACAGGTCGGGCCTCTAGATCAAGAGAGATTCAGTACTGTACAATCTCAGGATCGATTCCAGGCATGTCTTCGTAGGACCATGTGAAAACATCTTTGAAATCTTTTAACAAAGCGACTAAGCGCTCGCGCTCCTCCGAAGACAACGTGGACCCGATCTGGACCAGCCGCGGGTCCTTCTCAGTACCAACATTAATTTAGGTGATTTCATCAACCAAAGGTTTTACAAACCTCTCCTGCTCTTGATCAAGCAAATATTGCAAAACCGGAGGAATTTCTTCCTCGTCGTTTTCATCAAAATTTTGAAAATCATGATTAATGCAATAAATTAAGGGCACAGAAAAGTATTCAAAGGCCACAGCCGCACAATTCTCATTAAGTATCTCCAAGTCGCCTGGTTCTTTTGTTACAACAGACTCAAAGAAAAAAGAAAAAGACGACCTAGACAGGACTGTGGCATTTGGGTTGTCACCCCCAAGAATACCAGACTCAAACTCAGACGAGCTGGAACCTGATTCTGACTCTACAGACTCAATGGAATCAGATTCCGGCTCACTACCTGACCCGGTGCTGCTTGATAAGAATCCTTCCTCGTATTGCCAGACGAGGGAGAGTGCGATGGATGCATCCAGAATATTTGAAGATGGGCTCGCAGCCGTTTCATTCCCGATCATGGACACCGAGAAGTTATCCCCCAGGCACTCATGTACGATCGGAGGATCTGAAAGTAGACAAGACAGTGCTACCCCCATTTCAATCTCTGTTTTCTCGAAATCCTCCTCTCTACATTGCTTAACCTCAGCTGGTGGGTCTGTCTGCTTCTCAGCAACATCATCCCCAGACAAGTGCAAGCCAAAGAATAACTCAAACCTTGGCTAATGCCTCATCTTTGCATTCAACCATGGCTCTGGGAAGCCGCAGAACGGGAAGTCCTCCCCCTCTCCGACAAAGCATCCATTTAGGGTACCCTGGATAGGCCGGTGCACCAACTCATAAGGCTTCCCGGCTCGCTTTGCTTTGGCCCTTCCGGCCATCTCCTTGCCTTTTCTCACCCAGTCTTCTTTGGTAGGCAGATAACCTAAACCAAAGGTATGTGGGTTATGCGGCACTTCGGCCGATGTTGTAATGCCTCTCCGGCCACTTTTCCCTAATCCTATCCCGAGGATGTGCTGGAGTTTGTTCATCAGGTACATAGACTGTGCACTGACATATACCCCCTCGTTAATCGCTAGTATGTTCTATACAACCCGAGCCTCAACTAAGGTAAATCCCGATAGGAATACATCCTTCGCGCCATGTTCAATCTCCAGAACTGGCATAGACACCTCTGGCGGTAGATAGATTGACGAATTCCCAAAAACTATAGCCACCCCCTTCCCGTGGGGGTACTTCAACATCTGATGTAGGATGGAAGAGACTGCCTTTACTTGGTGTAGCCATGGCCGCCCTAGGAGTAGGTTGAAGGTCGTGGGAACGTCCAAGACATGAAAGTCAATATCATGTTGTCCTGGACTGACCCTAGTCTGAATCTGCACAGTCCCCATCACTTCTCTGCTAGTATTGTCATATGCCCGAATCACCTGGGCGGTGGGTACGAAGTCCACGAGCTTCAATTCGATTGCATATGCCGTCCTCAATGGACATACATTGATAGCGGATCCTATATCGACAAGAACTACTGGTATCCATTTGTCTCTACACTCCACAGAGATGTAGAGTGGTTTGTTATGGTTTGAGCCCTTAGGTGGCAACTTCTTATCAGTAAAGGTCAGCGTTGGGGAAGCTCCTACCGGAAAAACCAATCCTACCAGTTGCTCAGGCGTGGTATCGATTGAAAGTTTAGCCCTATCCATTGCGGAAAGGACAGCCTGTCTATGAACTCTTGAGGCCATAAACAATCCCCAGATGGAGATGTCTGCTTGTATCTTAAGCTGTTTCAACACAGCCTCGTCTTCGAGTAACTTTTCTTTCTGCCTTTCTGCCTCTTGTCCTTCCCGGACGCCTCTGGTTGATCTAGGTGTGGGGGTTTGAAATACCGCCCACTCCTGGTCATGTGGTCCACCTCTCCGATATACCAGGTATCATCCGGTTGGCTGTTCCCCTAATCTTCATCTGTGTAGGCAAGACATAGGTCGTCATCTTCCCACCACATGCCATCGGCCATCGACAAGCAGCTATCCGGTCTTGTCACAACTGTTCCTATGCGCACAACACATTCCATTCCCGTGCCCACAGCACATTCTCTCCCCACAGGGGCTTTGGCCTTTCTAGCCCCCTCTAGATCTTCGATCTTTTCCTGCTCAAACTGTTTCAGTGCAACCTCCTGCTCAGCATCTTCTATACTCAAACTGTTCTGATTCTGAGCAAAATTCTTATCACCAGTGCTCTCCGGCGGTCCATTTTGATTCCCGACCATTTCGGCCACTGCTGATGTCCCTACCTCTGGTGGATCCTACTTTGGCTGAGGTTGTTCAACAACATCGGGCTCATCACTGAGCCATCCGATAGCTTCCGCTGACCCTCCCAGATCAAACCAGTTGACGGTTACGTCCCCTGAATCCTGTTCTTCAAAGAATTGTAGATTCGTAATGTCCTCTTCTAGTTCCGCTAGGTCATCTAGCCCCTGATTAGGTCCATCCTCTTGAACTACATAGATCTCTGCCCCGACCGGGAGCTCTACTCTTGGTCTAAACTAACCCGTTGAAGTAATATAACCGCTCGGGTTGTACTCAAAATTTACAGACCCTTCAGGTTCTGACTGATCATTCCCGTCTACCTCAACAGTGATCCTAATTCTATCTTTGATGGTCACCATCACCAGTTCAGGTTAGGTTTGGGAGATATCCAACATGCACAAGTCCGTGCCATCGGAATGAATACCTCCGGCTTGGGTAGGTGAGAAGGGGTAATATATATGCTCGGGTCATATGGGACGACCGAGGTTTAGATGAAGTTGATGCGTTTGGGAGGTGGAGCTTGGTTATGTGGTGGGAGAGAGTTAGTTGTGACGTTCGGCTTCTCCGAAGGCATAATCACCCTGTTGTCTATGAGATCCTGAATCTCATGACGTAATCGAAAGCACTGGTTGGTTTCGTGACCATGCTGTTGGTGATAGGCGCAGTACTTCGCTGGGTTATGGGTAGGAGGAAGTTTTTCTGGTAAGGGTCGTGGCTCTAGGAGCTTCAAGTGCCCTTTCTTGATCAAAACCCCCAAAGCCTTGGATAAGGGCATGTATAGTGGGGTGAAGGTTCTTTGGCCTCTAGGCGCATATCTGGTTGTTTGCGAACTACTTCCGGACATACCAGTAAAGGTGTAGCTGCAAGGGTTTTGGGAGGGGTGGTGGTGACCATTCCCACATCTGAAGATCTAGCAGCTGCTGCACTGCTTGTGCCTGCATTAGTACTGCGGTTGAATGCCCTCCTGGGCTACTCTTTTTCATAGTCAATCAGACCTTGTTTCATTGCGTCCTCGATCTGCACCCCAATCTCGTGTAGGTCTGCAAAGGTGGGGAGAGGGAGAACAATCATCTTTTGCATGAGCATGGGCTGGAGGTTGTGCACAACCATCCGAATCTAATCTTTATCAACGGGCCTGATGGTCATCATCGAGGCTTTAGCCCTCCAACGGGTCACAAAATCAGAGAAGCTCTCCTTTGGTTCTTGCCTGGTAGTCTCGAGATCACGAGTTGTGATCTCGATCTGAGTGTTATAGGAGTATTGAGCTATGAAGGCCTCAGCTATCTCTTCCAAACTTTTCTTAACGGGGTCCTCTAGTTTTGCATACCAAATGGCCGCTATACCCAACAGGGTCC
Organism: Camellia japonica; assembly: GCA_030407325.1. Lineage (NCBI taxonomy): Eukaryota > Viridiplantae > Streptophyta > Magnoliopsida > Ericales > Theaceae > Camellia > Camellia japonica. Next base: position 68,057,019 of record JAPPVO010000013.1, on the reverse strand, counting down.
GGCCAAACAAGGAAAGCTTCTGTACTCTGGAGAGGCCCATCGGACTTAAGATGTCTGAAAATAGCCGCAATTACACCATAGGATCTCCAAACCCATCGAAGCGATCTATGTGCAGCATTTTAAATCGGTCTGGCAGAGTCGCGGCCGAGTCGGTATATCCATCCTCTATATCCAAAATGGATTTCACACCTTGAGACTTCCTGAAAAGCTTTTCTAGCTTGCTTAGTTCTAGCTTGCTTACTAAACATGATATTTTATTTTTGAAAACACATGTGCTCTTATTCCGGTTAATTAGCTAATCTTACTACGTAATGCGCACAGCACACAAATATAGACTAGATCGCCTAATTTGGAACAAAACATTGCATGTTCATTTTGAAAATGGTTCGGAATTTGCTACTCGTAAGTAGGCTAAATCTGGGATTTTAATGATTTGTTCCAATTCAAGTAATCCAACCTTCACCCACAAGCATTCAGGCAGTTAATCAACTAGGCAGTTAGCCTCATGGCAAGCATGCTTTCATGGCAATCAATAACACACATGCAGTATGCTAAAGCGTAAACACTCACAGTGTACTCCGAGCCAAAACAGAGAACTAGTTAGAAATCATGCATGATCCTTGTTCATGTTAAGATGGCTAATGCAACACATGCGAAAATGCAACTAAAATAGGCTCGGCTACCTAGAATGTCATGTGAAATGCAACTCGATAACATGTTGTTGAACACGTATTCAAGTAAATTTATTGAAAATACAATGCAATTAGTATGATGCGTCGAGCCCGGTGCATGCAAAACAGATGAATGGATGCACGCATGCAAGCATAAGGTATGCTAGTCGAAATATGCCCTAAAACTAACCATCGTAAGCAGTTAAGTAAAAGGGAGAAAGAAATGGGGGTTGGAAGACATGCATCACACACACGCACGCTTATTACAACATTGCACCCTCTCGACGGAGGGACCGAATAAGAAGCTAACTAGCTAATCTAAGCTAATTAAACTAGTTATTATAAAACAAATTAATTAACTAATCCTAGTTAACTAATTATTACAAAACAAATTGAAATAGCTAAACGCATTAACTATTAAAGTACAAAACAAAGTAGAAGCTAGCTATCTAAGCATGGCAGCTAAGGAAAGCAATAAAAGCAGGAGGTTCTCAGAGGAAGAATACTGGATGCATGCCCGGTCGCTTCGTTCGGAAATCCAATGCGATGCCCCGATTTGCCTTTGTTTTCAATTGTCCTCAGAAACTTGCACCAAGCTCCAGAAAGCTTCTAACACATCTTGGGGACCTGTGGGAGGGTGGTCGACCAGTTGTTGGTGTCTGCAGCCATGGCCGACCACCTATCTTTGTTGAAAGCCAGGAAAAGTGGTTGGCCAGCTAGTTTTTCTGGCTGGCCGACCAGTTGTTGCTGCTGAACTCCACTTTGCTGCAACAGAGAGCAAGAAAGGGCATGGCAATGTATTTGCAAGGTATGTGTGCACAACCACCCTCCCTATCATGTCATGAACTCAAGGGAGTGCGGTTCTCGACCCTCGGGCCACCAATCACGCATCTCGATGCATGATGGCCGAGAGGCGAAGTTGCACAATTCAATATAAAATGAATGCACAAGTAAACACATAAAATCTAAAACTCTATCATGTACGATCAAGAGCGTCGGCGATCGGGAGTTAAGGCACGTTTCATCACTTCAAGTATGAAACGTCCCTTTTTTCCCGTGTTTGGACTAACACCTATTCCAAACACAATGCAACACAAAATAAGGCATGCTCAATGCAAACAACTACTTACATACTCAATGCAATGTGACATGATCAACTTAACAAAGCTAATGACATGCGAACAATGCTAATGCATGCATACACAATGCAATGCTACAAGGGCAACTTAGCAATGTTATGGACATGCATACTCAATGCAAAGAAACTACTTGGCATACACAATGCAAATAACCACATGGCATGCACAATGCAGAGTAAAATAAGCATGCAAGCAACATGCAAGTGAACATGCTAAATGGACTTAAACCAAAAGGGGTAAACCTCAGTCATGCCCAAATCAGTGGCCATATAATGATGAAACCAAGGCACAAACGGCGAAGTATGCATGCACAATGCATTGGCCAATTAACTAGGCCCAAGAGCACAACCCTCAAGAAGGCTCAAAGAGTGACAAAAGTGGAAGTGTAGTAACACTAAGTGCACTGAAATGAGGTAAGAAATGATGCCAAATCATGTACACAAAGCAAGTAAAGCATGCAAGAATCCTAAAGCATGAAAGCTAACAAGGAGGATTACTCTAGAGACATGCAATACATAGTACGAAGGCATGAACCGACCATGGACAGAGCTGAAATAGGTCAAAACATGGACCAAAACATGCTAAGATGGAGGCTCAAAGACCTAGACATGCAAGCATACAAGCTAGGCTACAAGTAAGTCAATAATGCACAATACTCAAAGGCATTCAAAGCATGAATGAAGTGAGAACATAGCAATCCTAAATGCTCTGAAATGTCATGTTAAGTGATACCAAATCATGTACACAACACAAATGATGCATGCTATGGTGCTCAAAGCTTGAAGCAAGCAAGGGCACTTGTACTACAACTATGCAAAACATGAAGCATGTGACCAAGGCAACCCAAAATAGACCTAGAACATGTTAAAATGAGTCTAAAACATGCATGGAAGGAAGCCAAAACGTGCTAGCATGAGAAGCATAAGACATGATGCATACAAGGCAAATGAGGTGGATTACACTACACCTATTAAGACCAAGCATGGAATGACTTAAGCAACAAAAATCAGAGTTATATCATGGCAAAATAACCCCAAATAAGCACTGAAATGATGGCTCGCAAGCTAAGGCATGAAGGCATACGCAATGACCTATTCTTAAGGCATAAAGGACCAACCCTCCAACGCATAGAATGAGTGATAAATGTAAGTGCATGAGCATGAAACATGGACTGAAATCACATAATAAATGATGCCAAATCATTCAAATAGTCCAAGTAAAGCATGCTAGTGGACTTGATGCACAAAGCTAACAAGCTAGATTTAACTATGGCTATACAAAGCAAGGCATGCATGGCCAAAACAACCAAAATTAGAGCTAAAGCATGTTAAAACATGGACAAAAGCTTCATGAAGTTAAGCCAAAAGCATACTAGAATGACGTGTTCAAACATGATGCATGTTAGGCTATTTCAAGGGAATACACTACAAGTGCATGGAGTATGCAAAGGGTGACCAAACCAAACCCTAACAAGGGTATGCCATGGCAAAACATCACCAAAACATGCTGAAATGGGCTCAACATAAGCTAGAATGACATGCTACTTTATAAAGCATACAAAGCTAGTTTAAGAAATTTACACTACAAGTGTATTATGCATGCGTGAAGTGACAAAACCAAGCAAAAACAGTGGCATGCCACAGCAAAATAACCACAAATATAAGCTACGATATGGCCAACATAAGCTTAACGAACATGCTCACACATGAGGCTAATGAAGACAAGTATTGAAGACACAAGGAGAGGGGACCCTCTCCTATTTGGGACCTCAAAACACCCTTCCCACCACTGAAATTCCTCTGAGTTTCAGTGGTGAGAAGGCCAAAACAAGGTGGTCCCAAAGGCTCACAAAGAAGGCACAAAAGCAAGGCCTAAACAAGGCCTAAGAGGGGGTAAACAATCCCAAACACAAAAGTGACCTTAAACAAACATTTAAAGCACACAAAAAAAGAACTTTTTGCAGTAGGAAGCTAAGCTCAAAGTAGCATGCAAAAGGGTCCAAAAGCTTAAGTAAGAATGGGGGATTTAAGGGTTAAAGACTCTCCCTTGAAGACCACATTTACTACTGCAACACCAGCACACTTTTTGAACCAAAACCAGTCCAAGAACTTCAAGAACAACCTCAAGGGACCTCAGCTCCAAGGATAAGGTGTTTGAGTGTATGTTTATGTGTTAAAGCAAGAAAAAACTACACTTTAAGGCACAAAAATGAAGCAAAGAAGGAAGTATAGATACAAGACTATATCTATCACTCAAGCTCCAAAATTCTGAACCTAGAGGAGGGAGGAGATGGTTCCCTCTTATAGAGAACCAAAAGCAAAGCTTCTTGGAGAAGCTATGGTTCAAGGCAATCCCTTCATACACGTGTATGGAGGATAGCGTCAGTGCCCTCCAACTGTGCCAGCTGGAGGAAAATATCTCCAAAAAGGTGGCAAAAAGTAGCCGACCACTTAAAGTGGTCGACCAGCTACTTCAAGTGGTCGGCCATGGTGGGAGATGATCAGCACACTGAAAACAAGCCAGGGGTGAGGTGGCCGACCAGAAAAGATGTCCCAAAGACCAAGAAAACCAATTATCAGATCAGAAAATTGGCTGGCAGGAAGAAAAGTGGTCTCCGAGGAGAAATACTAGTCTCCCACCCTTGTACCACCATCCAAGCAAGGAAAACAAGGTTTGTACAAAAAACAAACCAAAACGGATGCAAGACAAAAGTTCGGGAGGCAAAGCGCGCAGTCGGAAGCCTCGAAAACTAGTTGACAAGCACCAAAAGTGGTTTATGGCCACAAAAGTGGTCTCCCAAACCACAGTGGCCCTCTAGGCCAAGGAAATAAGGTGTGGTTCAAAAACCACGCCAAACAGAGAACGTTAAGGGGTCCCGAGACAAGGCACGCGGCTGAAGGCTCCGAAAACCGGAAACTAGTCTCCAAACCAAAAAAGTGATCTACGACCGCAAAAAGTGGTCTATGACCACAAAGAGATGGTCTACAAAACCTCTCCCTCCCTCAGGCAAGGAAAACAAGGCCTGGTCCACAAACTGAGCCGAAGCACAAAGAGTTCAGAGTCTCGAAGGCAAGGCTCTCAACCAAAACTTCGAAACCTCGAAACTAGCACAACATGCACTATCACCGAGCGCTCAATGAATGACGTCTGAGTCTTAAGGTCGGTCAAAAATGGGGTGTCTATAGGGAGACGTCGACGACCGGGGAGGTCGAGCATTACACCTGGGGGTTCCTCATGTTCTTGTTGGGCACTACTCTCTTCGCCGACCGGGCGAATCCTGTTGGCCTCTATCTCTTGAGCGCATTGGTGGACGTGACTCGCATCCGGCTCTATGACTGGGGCGGCACAGGCCTGGCCACACTATACGGATATATGAGTTCTTCATCTCGTCGGAGTGGGCACCTGCTAGGAGGTACACCTTTCTTTATACTTTATAGTCCTGTTTTACATTATTTGTACACCATGCACACTGCATACACGCAATCTGCTTTACACTGGTTGTACACTGCACACGTTGCACACTATTCTCTGATTTCTGCTTTATCTGTATACTGCTTTACTGATAAACATATTCATTATTGCCTTTTCACATTCTGTAGTTGTAGGTGTATGCCTACTTCCCGAGGCTTGCTCCAGAGCCGGAGGTGGAGATGCCCCCCATGGTTCCATATTCACATCGGTTCGATAGGAGATGTGAGCGGAGGCCGCGAGAGTCTTTCTTGTTCTTCCGCAGATATTTTGCCACTGTAGCCGCAACAGAGGTACTTCAAACCTTACAATTCATTTGAGCTTTTCTTCATATTGCACTTTCGATAGCAGATAACAACCTGTATATCCTGTCATTTGCAGATCACCTGGCAGCCCTGGGCAGTGCCGCCTGATGCAGTTAGAGACCAGTACATGGGTGCTCGGGAGGCTGCCCGATTCCGGGTTTTGCTTGAGGGTCCGGTCTGCCGAGCATGGTACTTGGGAGAGCATTTTTTGTAGTAAAGCCTCGATTTGCCTGACCAGATAGTCCCGATGCCACCTCCCTCGCACATGAGGCATACAGTGATGTACACTCTGCAGGAGATGACTGATTACATGATCGGTTGGGATGCTAACTTCTTCAGGCTTGAAGGCGACTACACCATCTTCATCGAGACATATCTCATGCCGCCTCTAGCCAGTGTTCACCAAGGTAAGAGAGAGAGACCTACAGCTCCAGCGGGAGGAGTGGGAGCACCGAGGGCGACCCAGGCCCATGGCAGGAGGAGTTCCCAGAGGGGACGGAGAGCGGAGTGGCCAGATCTGCCCACTGCCATGACATGCCAAGGGCAGGCTGGAGAGACTTATCAGATACCCATCGCTCCTCTCCCGGCTGATCATGAGCTCGTTGGAGTTCGAGGCTCGACCCTGGTATATACTATACCTTACATTCTGTTCATTCATTTCATTTCCATTGATATCCCGTAGATTACTAATTACCTCAACACTTTTGCAGGCTTCGATAGAGTACATTGAGCAGGCTCTGGAGCTGTCAGCTTCGGTGATGGGATGCTGCAGAGGAGTATGGACCTGCTGAGTATCTACGGTATTGTGATAAGTTCTCTCAACCTCTGCCCCAAAACCCTCTGTAATCTGTTCCATATTGATCTGACGCATCACATTATCAATACTGCATTTGATACACCACATTCATATACCACTCACGACACCGATATACTGCATCTCATTCACTGGCCACGGCCTTCATATACTACAATCATCCACTGCTCATGGCATTCATACACTGTAATCATACACTATAACCATATACTGCATTTGATACCATACTCAACTTCGCATAGCATAACTGATGCATCTGCCAATTTGTTCTTTTCAGGCCCCATTCCAGATACCAGCCACAACGGGTGCCTCAGCGAGACCATCAGTACCTCCCCGACCAACAGGGAGAGTGGAACGAGGGACTTTAGCTCGTAGCCAGAGTAGAGTTGGGCATACTCAGACTAGGAGTAGTTCACGGGCGCCTGCCCCAGATGATTACGAGTCGGATAAGGAGGCAGTGAGTCCACAGTCGGAGTCGTCTCATGATGGAGATGAGGCTGGAGACGGCTCGGGTTCAGACTCTGGCGACGGAGCTGATGGCGGTGGTTCCAGGCCTTCGTCGAGGAAGAGGGCGATGAGGGGTTCCCACTCCTGATGCGACTGGCGCCAATTTAGATGTTTTGCTTTTTTCTTTATTTTTCATTTTGCTAGTAGTTTTGCACATTGTACTGCCTCAGGCAGGTTTTATTTTCTTCAAAACTTTGTACTTTTGCAAAAGAAAACATGATGGAATGAAAAACAGCTTTTTTATTGAAAAAGTGTTACATTTGTACATTCTAAGCATCGCATCGCATCGTATTACATTACACAACATGTAAATGAGTTTGAACTTTGTTTGAAAATCATACACTCGAATTGCAATGCCTTAATCAGGTAGTGAGCCAACTGACAACAAACAAAACAACTCGATAAGCAAAACCAGGACTTGACATGCTAACCAAATATGAATACAACTCGATAAACAAGACAAGAACTTAACAAACAACGCAAAATACAACTCGATAAACAAATGTAACAACTCGATAAACTAATTGAAGTAACACAGGCACGACTTCGCAAAATTGTCGCAAAAAGGCATTCGAAGTGGAACAAGTCACATGTTCTCAACACCTCCAACACATGGACAGCTTCAGAGAACAAAGGAAGGGCCATAGGCCAGAGTAGAAGGCCATCGGACACAAGAAATAACCATCGGCCACCAATACTAGCCGATTGGCTAAAAAGATGGTCGGTCGGCCATAATTACTGGCCGATCTGCCAAAAATTTCAAGAACCTCCAGAATGCTGCCACCTGTCTTCCACCAAACACCTTATCTTCTACAAAAGCCCCATCTTCATAGTTTCTCCATTTCAACTTAGTTTTTGCACCAAATTGAGGCATTTCTTGTCCAAAATCTCGCAAATTGGATTGCCAACTTGGATGGCTCAGAAAAGCTGAATTTCCGGGACTTCGGAATAAATGTAGTATTCAAGCTGAGTCGCACCCCGCTGTGTTTTCCGTTCCTCCATGCCACGGAAAGGTGTTAGAATCCGGTAACTCATGTTTTTAGTTTTGGCAGACAAGAGATATGTCCCACTTCCGAAGACTTCCAAGCTTTGATGGAGTCTGAGCGTGAGGAAGAGATCTTGCCCCAATTCCGTTTCGGCCACATCCAAGCCCTAGGACGGATGTGCGGGCTCACTTTGCATGATGCTCGGTCTTTGATCCGCGATGGGGAATTGGACATCCCCAGCTTGATTCGTCGATTTTCTAATGCCGGTGACTGCAACGATCATCACTGACAGGGTTTTTCGGCGACATGCCCTTTGCTTGTGCATGTTGTCTTGTTTTTTGCTTGCCCCAGGCTCTGGAGGGTCTAGCATCCGTTTGATTGAGATTGCCCAAGGCTTGAAAGAGGGCAAGAGCTGCACCGCCATGACACTAGCTAAGACATTAATGGGTTTGGATGCTTTCCATCGCCGAGAGAAAACTAGATTCGTGGGGAGTCCACTACTGCTACAGGTAATGTTTCCTACCCTATCTCACATATATTTCTCACATCACTCGGCCCTCAGGCTCGATTTTTCTCTCAAAACCCTTTTCTCACTTTTCTCTCCACGTACACCTCTCTATTCTTTAATCTCTCATTTTTCATCCCTCTCCAGATACGGTTGATGGATAAGTTGAAGGTTGTGGACTCATGCCCAGCATATTCAGCTCGCAGCTGTTTCTTCCGGCGACGTCTAGTCGATGCCCCTGATGAGAGATGGTGGTGCGAATGGATATGCAGTTTGTCAGCTGTTAGTATTGCTTGGCGCTGCCCCTGGCTTAATCTACCGGCGATGAGCTACAGCATGTCTCGCTAGCCCGGGATTCAGTTGATCGGTCTGACACACTATGTCTTTTACTTCCCATTTCAAATCCGGCGCTAGTTCGGACATAATCAGACTTGCCCGGAGGAAGGGATAGAGTACCCTGCTGCATTTCCAGTCTGAGGCGCATAGCTAGCTCGGTATGCCACAACATGGAGGACGAGAGAGCTTCTGGCCCCCGCTCCCACTTTTAGTTGCACCCTCTCTGATGAGTGTATAGCTTGGCTTGATGAAGAGGCGCAAGTTGGGCCTACTTTGGCATCAAATGCTTCCACAAGCTCTGGGAGGGGGCGCAGGAACACCTGACTATGCCCCGAGTTTATTTCTTTAATCAGTACTTTCAAGTTTTCTTTATGAATGTAATAAAAAACAACTTCAATTTGTATTCAAGAGTAGGAGAACTCTGTATTGAAATCAATGTAATTGAAGGTTGTGGGTACTGAAAATTTTTCGTTTGGTCCAAAAATGGTCTAAGTTGTAAAAAGATTAATTTGAGCAAAATTAACTTTTATTAAAACTTTTCAAAACCATTTTCGATATGGATCACAACTGGACACGCCCAAGATCTATCACTGAGATGTACAACCCCGGATCCCAACAACTGGAAAGTTGCCCCTAGTCTGAATAGCACTGCACTGGAGATCACAACCGAGCTCTTGAATGCAGAATAGACAAAGATGACCAACACGATCACATGGACAAAGCTGATTTGGAAGTGTTAATGGCTGGACTTTAGAATGAAGTTGCCTACGTATCCCAAAGATGGGAATCAAGCCTTATGTAGTTCGGTTCAGGTTCACTTGTGTATTAACACTCTCCTTTTGTGCTCTAACTTTTGCCAAGGCTGCCCTTTCCAGGTTTTCAACCTTGTGAGCTCATTTTTTATTATTTCAAATTTTTCATGCTCTAATTTTTGCCTAGGTCGCCCTTTCGGGTTTTCGGCCTAGCGAGCCACTCAGGGAAGTATTTCTTCAACTTGTCCATGTTGATCGGCTAGAAGAACTCTAGGCCATTAGGTCCATCAGAATGACAGCTCCACCCGACTAGATAAACTTGATGATGTAAGGGCCAGTCCAATTGGGTCTGAACTTGCCCCTAGGGTCGTGGATGGGAGCTCGGTTATCTTTGAGCACAAGATCCTCCTCTTTCAAATTCTTGGACTTAACCTTCTTGTTGAAAGCCCTGGCAATTCTTTGTTGATAACCCTAGACGTGATACAGTGCTTTCAGCCTTCTTTCATCAAAGAACATCAGTTCTTCGAACCTACTTTGCTGCCAATCTGTCTTAGCTATCTGACACTCAGCCAATACCCGTAATGACAGAACCTCAACTTCAATAGGCAAAACAGCCTCCATCTCATAAACCAAGGAATACGGAGTTGCCCCAGTAGAAGTTCGAATTGAAGTCCGGTAGCCCCACAGAGCGAATGGCAGCTTATCTGGCCAGTCCCGATAGGTTTCCACCATCTTCGACAGAATGTGCTTGACGTTCTTGTTAGCGGCGTCAACTGCTCCGTTGGTCTGCTGCCGATATGTAGATGACTTATGAAAAGCCACGTTGCACTTCTCTAACAAGTCGATCACCTCCTTCTTGAAGTGGGAACCATTATCCGAAATAATCTCATTCGGGACCCCGTAGCGACAGATGATGTTGTTCCTGATGAACTTAGCAACATGCGAAGCCTTCAACACCGTGTAAGATTGGGCCTCAACCCACTTCGTGAAGTAGTGTATTGCTACCAAAATACACTCATGCCCATTGGACCCCTTCGGAGTGACAGCCGCAATTACATCAATCCTCCAGACTGAAAATGGCCATGGCGAAGTCATGTTATACAACTTCGACGGTGGAATGTTCATGCGGTTTGCATGGATCTGACATTTGTGGCATCGCCGAACAAAGCCAACACAATCCTCCTCCATGGTTGACCAGTAATAACCCTGTCTAAGGATCTTCCGGGCTAGCATCACCCCGTCCATGTGCGCTCTGCACTCTCCTCCATGGATGGCCTCCATCAGACGCTTAGATTCTTCAGCATCAACACACAGTTTATGCATCCCGAGATGACCCCTCTTGTACAGTTTACCTCCGCAAACGATGAACTGAGCAGCCATTCTTCGAATTGCCCTCTTATCTTTGGCATTTGCCCCTGGTGGATACGCTTCCTTTTCCAAGAAGTTCCAGATGTCGTAATACTAGGGATTCTCATCTTGTACCTCATCTATAGCAGCAATCAGCTCGTAGGATGGCACGAATTTCTATTCGATGATGATCGAATGCATCCGGACTCCAAAAGGGATGTCTATCATAGAAGATAGAGTCGCTAATGAATCAGCGAACCTGTTGTTCTCTCTTAATAGATGAGCGAAATTCAGTTTCTCAAACCGAGGAATCAGCACGTCCAAGGTCTGGTGATAGATTCTCATCTTCTCTTCTTTGACTTTCTAATCTCCTTCAGCTTGAGATACAATAAGGTTCGAGTCCCCGATGACATCCAGCCATTTTGCCCCTAGTTCCAGGGCAACTTCTAGTCCAGCAATACATGCCTCATACTCTGCCTCATTGTTCGACACTTTGAACCGGAGTTTGAATGCTAGGGGTATACGGGAATTGTCGGGTGCTATCAACAACACCCCTATCCCATACCCGTATTGGTTTGACGCTCCGTCAAAGTACATCGTCCAAGTTTCTTCTTCGACATGCAGAATGGCCTCGTCTGGGAACAGATATTCAACTGCTTCATCCCGTGCAACTGGGTGATCGGCTAGGAACTCCGCTACCGCTCTCTCTTTCACTGACTTGTGCGTCATGTACTTCAGATCAAATTCGGAAAGCAGAAGCAACCAACGAGCTAGCCTACCCATAAGTGCCGGTTTCTCGAAGAGATATTTGATGGGATCTAATCTTGAGACAAGTATTACAGAGTGAGCTAACAAGTAGTGCCTCAGCTTCCTGGTAGCCCATACCAAGGCCAGACAAGCCTTCTCCAGTGGAGTGTAGCGGGTCAGGTAGTAGATAGCCTTCTCTACTTTGTCCTCAGACTCCTGTGCAAGCATGTAGCCCATTGTAGCTTCAGTCACTGATAGGTACAGAATCAATGGTTTCCCTGGCTCAGGCGGTGACAACACAGGTGGGTTCTGTAGATATTGTCTGATCTGCTCAAAAGCAACTTGGCATCGGTCGTCCCATTGGAACTTATTTCCTTTCTTCAGGAGACCAAAGAGTGGTTCACAAGTTAAGGTTAATTTTGCAATAAACCGTCTTATGAATTACACTTTACCTAGAAAGCCTCGCACCTCCTTTTCAGTCCTCAGTGGTGGCATTTCTAAGATGGCCTTGATTTTGAAAGGGTTGACTTCGATGCCCCTTTGTGTGATCAAGAACCCCAGCATTTTCCCTGTTGTAACACTAAATGTACATTTCTGAGGATTCAGCCATAACCGATACTCTCTTATCCGTCGAAAGAATTTTTGCAAGGCGGTGTAGTGGCCCTCTCTTTCCTTGGACTTGACAATCTTGTCGTCCACGTACACCTCAACCTCTTTATGGATCATATCGTGCAATATTGTGGTCGCAGCCCGTTGATACGTACCCCAGCGTTCTTCAGCCCAAACGGCATCACCTTATGACAATAGGTTCCCTACGGGGTGGTGAAAGCAGTCTTCTCCCTATCTTTGGGTGCCATCAAGATCTGATTGTAGCCTGAAAACCCATCCATGAATGAGAGCAGCGCATGCCCAGCAGTGAAGTCCATTAATTTGCCGATATGCGGCGGAGGAAAGTCGTCCTTTGGACTGGCTTTGTTCAAATCTCTGAAGTCCACACATACTCGAATTCTGCCGTTCTTCTTCGGCACCGGCACTATATTGGCCAACCAAGTAGGGTATTCAGATACCTACAGAACCTTGTGGCAATCTGCTTGGTGACCTCTTCTTTGATCTTCAGAGCCCAGTCCGGGCGGATCCTTCGGAGCTTCTACTTAACAGGTTGGGCCTCTGGGTCAAGAGGGATTCGGTGCTGTACAATCTCAGGATCGATTCCAGGCATGTCTTCGTAGGACCACGCGAAAACATCTTTGAAATCTTTTAACAAAGTGACTTAGCGCTCGCGCTCCTCCGAAGACAACGTGGACCTAATCTGGACCAGCCACGGGTCCTTCTCAATACCAACATTAATTGTGGTGATTTCATCAACCAAGGGTTTTACAAACACCTCTTGTTCTTGATCAAGCAAATATTGCAAAATCGAAGGAATTTCTTCCTCGTCGTTTTTATCAAAATTTTGGAAGTCTTGATTAATGCAATGAATTAAAGGCACAGAAAAGTACTCGGAAGCCACAGCCACACCATTCTCATTAATAACATCCAGTCCGCCTAATTCCTCTGTTACAACAGACTCAAAGGAAAAAGAAAAAGACAACCTGGACAGGACAGTGGCATCCGGGTTATCCCCCAAGAATACCGAACTCAGACTCAGATGAACTGGAACCTGATTCTGACTCTACAGACTCGATGGAATCAGATTCCGGCTCACTATCTGACCCGGTGCTACCAGATAAAAAGCCCTCCTCGTATTGCCAGACGAGGGAGGGTGTGATGGATGCATCCAGAATGTTTACGATGGGCTCACAGCCGCTTCATTCCTGATCATGGAGACTGAGAAGTTATCTCTCAAGCACTTCTGTACGATCTGAGGATCTGAGAGTAGACAAGCCAGTGTTACCCCCATTTCAATCTTTGTGCTCTCGGAATCCTCCTCCTTGCACTACTCAGCCTCAGCTGGTGCGTTTTTTTGCTCTTCGGCAACATCATCCTCGGACAATTGCAAGTCAAAGAAAATCTCAAACCCCGGCAAGCACCGCCTCTCTGCATTTAGCCATGGCTCTGGGAAGCCGCAGAACGGAAAGTCTTCCCCCCTCCCAGACAAAGCGTCGGTTCAGGGTGCCCTGGATAGGTCCGTGCATCAATTCATAATGCTTCCCGACCTGCTTGGCTCTGGCTCTTCTGGCCATCTCTTTTCCTTTCCTCGCCCAATCCTCTTTGGTAGGCAGATAGCCTAGGCTAAAGGTATATGGGTTGCGCGGCACTTCGGCCGATGCTGCAATGCTTTTCCGGCCACTTCGCCTTAATCCCATCCTGGGGATGTGCTGGAGCTTGTTCATAAGGTAGATAGACTGTGCACTGACGTATAGCCCCTCATTAACAGCTAGTATATTCTATACAACCCGGGCCTCAGCTAGGGTGAACCCTGATAAAAACACATCCTCCGTCCCATGCTCAATCTCCAAAATTGGTGTAGAAACCTCTGGTGGCGGATGGATTGAAGAATTCCCAAAAACGATGGCTACCCCCTTCCCGTGGGGGTATTTCAGCATTTGATGCAAGGTGGAAGAGACGGCCTTCACCTGGTGCAGGCACGGCCGCCCCAGAAGTAGATTGAAGGTGGCTGGGACATCCAAGACATGAAAATCAATATCCTGTTGCCCTGGACCAACCTAAGTTCAAATCTGTACAGTCCTTATCACCTTTCGGCTGGTATTGTCATATGCCCGTATCACCTGGGCGCAGCACAAAATCCGCAGGCTTCAATCCGATAGCATATGCCGTCCTCAACGGACGCACGTTAATAGCAGATCCTGTGTTAACAAGGACCACCAGTATCCACTTCTCTCTACACTCGACAAAGATATAGAGCGGTTTGTTATGATCTGAGCCCTCAGGCGGCAGTTCCTTGTCAGAGAAGGTCAAAGTCGGGGAAACTCCTCCCGGAAAAACCAGCCCTACCAGCTGCTCAGGAGTGGTATTGATTGAAAGCTTGGCCCGGTCCATGGCTGTGAGGACAACCTGTCTGTGAACCCTTGAGGCCATGAGCAATCCCCAGATGGAGATGTATGCTTGGATTTTCTTAAGCTGTTTCAGCACAGCCTCCTCCTTGAGCAGTTTTTCCTTCTACCTCTCCGCTTTTTTGTCCTTTCCGGACGCCTCTGGTTGATCCAAGTGTGGGGGCTTGAAATACCGCCCACTCCTAGTCATGTGGTCAACCTCCTCCACGTATCAGGTATCATTCGATTAGTTCTACCCCCAATCTTCGTCAGTGTGGGCAAGACGTAAGTCGTCGTCTTCCCACCACATTCCATCGACAACCGACAGACAGCTGTCCGGTTCCGTTACAACTATTCCTATGCGCACAATACATTCCATCTCCGCAGGGGCTTTGGCCTTTCTAGCCCTTTCAAGATCTTCGATCTTTTCCTGCTCAAACTACTTCAATGCAGCCTGTTGTTCAGTATCTTCTGTATTCAGACTGCCCGGATCCCGAGCAAAATTCTTGACACCGGTGCTCTCCGGCAATGCTTCCTGATTCTCGCCATTCCGGCCATTGCTGATGTCCCCGTTTCTGACGGTCCCTATTCTGTCTGAGGTGTCTCAACAACATTTGCTCGTCGCTGAGCCACCCAGTAGTTTCTGCTGACCCATCCAAATCAAACCAGTTGACAGTCACATCCCCCGAATCCTGTTCATTGAGGAATTGCAGATTCACGATATCCTCCTCCAGTTCTGGTAGGTCATCTAACCCCTGACTAGGTCCATCCTCCCGAACCACACTGATCTCTGCCCAACTGGCAATTCTATCCTTGGTTTAACCTGATCTATTGATGTGATATAACCACTCGGGTTGTACGCAAAGCTCCCAGACCCCTCAGGTTCTGAATCATCATTTCTATCTGCCTCCACAGTCGACCCAATTCTATCTTCGATAGTCACCACCACCGGTTGAGGTTGGGTGTGGGAGGTGCTCAACATGCACAAATCTGTGCTGTCTGGGATGAACACCTCGGGCTTGGGTAGGTGGGAGGGTGTGATATATATGCTAGGGTCGTATGACACAACCCCAGTTTGGATCAGGTTGATGCGTTTAGGTGGTGGAGCTTGGTTATATGATGGGAGAGGGTTGGTTGTGACATTTGGTTTTTCTGGAGGTGTGATCACCCTATTGTCAATGAGATCCTGGATCTCATGATGCAGTCGGTAACACTGGTCGATGTCATGACCATGCTATTGGTGAAAGGCACAGTATTTGGCTGGGTTATGGGAAGCAGAAAGTTTGTCTGGTAATGGCCACGGCTCCAAGGACATCAAATGCCCTTTCCTGATCAGAACCCCTAGAGCTTTGGACAGGGGCATGTATAGTGGAGTGAAGCTTCTTTGGCCTCGAGGTGGATATCTAGCTGTTTGCGAGCTGGTACCGGACGAACGGGTGAATGGGGTGGCTGTAAGTGTTTTTGGAGTGGTGGTGGTGACTATGCCCACATCGGAAGTTCTGGCAGCTGCAGCATTACTCGTGTCTGCATTCATATTGAGAGTGAATGCCCTCTTGGGCTGCTCTCTCTTGTGATCAATCAGACCTTGTTTCATGGCGTCCTCAATCTGTACCCCGATCTCATGTAAATCAGCAAAGGTGGGAAGGGGTAAGACGATCATCTTTTGCATCAATTTGGGTTGGAGGTTGCACACAACCATCCGTATTTGATCCTTCTCGACCGGCCTGGTGGTCATCACAGAAGCTTTGGCTCTCCAACGGGTTACAAAATCGGAGAAGCTCTCTTTTGGCTCCTGTCTGGTTGTCTCGAGATCACAAGTTGTGATCTCGATCTGTGTGTTGTAGGAGTATTGAGCTACAAAGGCCTCAGCCATCTCCTCCCAGTTTCTCTTGACAGAGTCCTCCAACTTTGCATACCAAATAGCCGCAACACCCGATAGGGTCCGGCCGAAGAGGGAAAGCTTTTGCAACCTAGAGAAGCCCATTGGCCTTAGGATATCTGAGAACAGCTGCAGGTGCACCATGAGATCCCCAGAACCGTCAAATCGGTCTAGATGCGGCATCTTGAATCGGTCCGGCAAAGTCACCGCCGAATCAGTGTATCCATCCTCTATGTCCGGAATGGAATTGACCCCCTGGGCCCGTTGGAACAGCTTCTCAAGCTTACTCATCTTCAGAGTGGTTGGGTCCATCTCTGATTCAAACGGTGTCTCTGTTGAGGAGGCCGGTGTCTTTGAAATCTGCAGTAAAACCGGTGGCAGAACTGGCCCTGTTGGGACGTCCGTATCTTCTTGGACGTTTGCAGTCTCCTCGAGTGTTGGAACTCTAGGTGGGGGTGGGGGTGGATGCGAAGCAGATGCTCCGGCTTGTTGCGATTGTTGCTGCTGTTGTAGTCTAGCAATTAACTCTGCCTTTTGTGCCACAACCTCTGCCTGGCCGGCAGCATCCCACTGCATGGCTTGCATAGTCTCCTGGAGCTGACGCATCATGTCCTTCATATTGGCTGTAAGGTGCTGATCTGACTGAACAACAGATATATCTCTCTCTACGGTAGAAACGGAACCCTCATCCCGACTACGCACTGGTAGGGTGGATAAGGACCGCTGATCTGGTAATCGTTGTACTAGTGAACTGTGCCTAACTGACCTCCGTCTAGTAACTGGGGGTAATGAAAGGAACACTGGTTGTCCATCTATCAGATCCTCAGATCGATGAAGTCTTCGACCTCTGATCCAAAGTGCTTGGGAAATATCTGCCTGGTCGGAAGCAATGATGCAAAACTACCTTGCAAAAAGATAAATAAAGCATAATAAGGAAATAAACAACCAGAAAAACGGACAGCATAACGGCTTAAATAAACACAACACACAGTTGGCATTTGTAAGCTAAATACACTGTTCCCAATACTGATCACTATTTCCGAATCACTGCCTCAAATCTGATACCCTTAGGTAAACTGATTCTCCAAATACTGATGTCCTCAAACTTGATACCCAGACATGCAAACTAATACATGCATTCCTGTAGAGGCACACTCTAAAAGCACATAGCAAGCAAGTGAGAGCCAAAACACCCTACAGAGGGGTAGGGTTTCCCTATCCTATCTAGTCAGGAGCTAGGGTTTCACTACGCACACAGTGGTTTCAAACAACCTATAATCGGGTAAGCAACCTGTCCTAGTTTGGAATGGTCACTATGGATTCCGATATGTACTAGGTCGGATGGTCAAAAAGGGTGCCTTGGTAAAAACCGAGGTTTGTGTTCCCATCGTGGCAGAACCCGTAACCGGTCAGCCTTATGGCACGCAGCCTCCGGCAAAACGTTCAGGAATAGCAAATGGCAAACACGGTGTCCTAGACGCACCAATGCAAATGGAATGCAAAGAAACACAAAAGTGTAGACAAAACAAGATATCATGAGTTCGAGTCAAGTTCTCTAAGTCCCTAGCAGAGTCGCCACAAACTGTAGACCGCCCAGAACTCCGCTCCGCGCGCGAGGGCGCGAATTGTAGTTCTTAGCTACTACAGTTCGGACTCCTGTCACGATTCTAAATCTAATCTCATAAAGTGCAATGTAAGACTGATAAATCACCAAAGAGTCCAAATCCAGCAAATCATTTTGGAAAATCGATTTTAATCAAAAAGCGACAAACATGGACTGCTTTGCTAGATTTCAGAGTCGCCACTTAAATATTTTATTTTGGAAAAATTTAGGAAACCCTGACTCGTGCCTAAGGCCACGTGTTCGTCATCACCAAAGTTGCCTCGACTCGGGAACTTGGGTACGAGAGCAGAAGGTCATGCAATGAGCACCCCCGCTGGCCCGATCAAAGGATTGGCCTCTACTAACATGATATGTTGTTTTTGAAAACACATGCGTTCTTATTCCGATTATTAATCTAGAATTACTATGTGATACGCACAACATACAAGTATAGACTAAATCACTCAAGTTGGAACAAACAATTAAATGTTTTTTTTGAAAATGGTTTGGAAGTGCTACTTGCAAGTAGGCTAAGTCGTGGATTTGCCACCCTCAAGTGGGCTTAGAAAACATGGTGATTTGCCACTTCATGTGGGCTTAAAACGCACATTTTGATGAATTGTTTCAATTCAAGCAACGAAGCCTTCATCCACAGGCATTCATGCAGTTATGTCATTTAAAAAAATAGCCTTATGGCAAGCATCTTATCATGGCAGTCACTTACACACATGCAATGATGCTAAAGCATAAACACTCACAGTGTACTCCAAGCCAAAACAGAAGCTAGTTAGTAATCAATGCATGATCCTAGCTATGTCAAAATTGCCTAATGCAGCACATGCAAAATGCGACTAAGATAGGCTCGGCTATTCTAAGATGTCATGTGAATGCAATTTAGATAACGTGTATTCAAATTGGAATTGAAATACAATGCAGTTTGTATGATGCGCCGAGCCCGATGCGTGCAAGACGAATGAATGATGCACCCATGCAAGCATAAGGATGCTAATTGAAATATGCCCTAATCTAACCACTAAAAGCGGGTAAATAAAAGGGAGAAAGAAATTGTGGAGGGGGGGGGGAAGACATGCATCACACACACGCACACTTAATACAAAATTTGCCCTCGCGACGGAGAGTCCGAATGAATCAACTAACTAGCTACGCTAAGCTAATTAATTACAAACCAAATTGAAACTAGCTATACTAAGCTAATTAGAATATTACAACACAGATTAAACAAATTAATTACAAAACAAGTAATTAACTACAACTAGCTAGTAAAGCGGTAAAAATGGCCTCGCGGGGAGGGGTGTATGCATGCTCGGTCGGCTTCGCTCGGAAATCCACTACTGTGCCTCGTGATGCCTCTGTTTGCACTGTTTTAGACTTCTGAAAATTGTGCCAACTTCCAAGATGCTTTTGATCCACCTTATGGACATGCTAAGGGGTGGTTGGCCAAGAGGAATAGCCATCGGCCAGAGTTTATGGCTATCGACCAATTTTGATAGCCGATCGGCAGACTAAGTGGTTGATCGGCAGCTCTGATGGCCGGTCGGCCACTGCTTCCTGTAAATTCCTTCTTTTGCTGCAACAGAGCACAAACAGAGGCATGGCAGTGTATTTGCAAGAAAATGTGTGTGCAACCACACTCCTTATCATGTCACATGCTCAAAGGAGTGTAGTGCCCGGCTCTCGAGCCATCAATCATGCATCTCAATACATGATGGCTAAAGAGGCCGAGTTGCACAAATCAATGTCAATGAATGCACATAAATAACACATAAGACTCGATGAACCTCCACCTTATCATGCATGATCAAAGGAGTCCGCGACCGAGGAACGAGGCGTGTTTCATCACTTCGAGTATGAAACGCCCCTCATTCCTCGTGTTTGGATCAATATTTGATCCAAACACAATGCAATGCAACAAACATGCGAACATAATGCAACATGCGAAATGCAAACAACTTGAGCATGCAACAACATGCTAATAACATGCAAATGTGACAACATGCAAACAATACAAGCATGGCAAGTGAAGGACAAGACACAAGGGCTATGTAATGCAACACTCAAGGGACTTAAAACAACCTCAAAGAAGCCTCATGCATGCCAAGACAGTGGCCAACACACCAAAACTTAGGCACAAAAGGGCCAAGAACACATGCTTATGTGATGGCTCATTAACTAGGCATAAGAGCACAACTCTCAAACATGATGAAGAAGTGAAAAAAGTGAGAGTGTAGCAATGAAGTAATCTCTGAAATTACATTCCACATGAGGCTAAATCATGCACATATGACAAATAAAGCATGCTAGTAGGCTCAAAACTTAAAGCTAGCAAAGGGACTTGCACCATAGCCATATCAATCAAGTCCCAAAGGGTCAAGATGACTCAAAACAGTCCCAAGGCAGGTCAAAACAAGACCAAAAACATGCTTGAACATAGCCAACATATGGTTGAATTAAAGGCATGAAGCATGGAGCATACTAAGCCAACAAAGAGGATTACACTACACCTACCAAAATCAAACATGAGATGACTTCACCAATAGAAATCAGAGTTATGGCATGTCAAAATAACACAAAAAATGCACTTAGATGGTAGCCCAAAAGCTTAGGCAAGATGGCATACATATTGGCTCATATCTAAGGCATAAAGCACAACCTTTCAAAAGCATTGGAAGAGTGACACATGTGAGCGTATGGCCATGGAACATGCTCTGAAATCATGTATCAAGTGATGGTAAATCATGCAAATAGCCCAAGCCATGCATGTTAGTGGACTCAAAACACAAAGCTAGTAAACAAGAATGAACTATGGCTATACAAAGCAAGGCATGCATGACAAAAAAAACATAAAACAGAGCTTAAGCATGGCGAAATATGAGTAAAAGGTTGCTGGAGTTGAGCCAAAAACATGCTAGAATGATGGTTAAAAGCATGATGCATGTTAGGCTAGTGAATGGAAATGCACTACAAGTGCAAGGAGCATGCAAGAGGCTATCAAACCAACTCTTGACAGAGCTATAACATGCTGAAATAATGCCTAAAACATACTAAGATGGAGCCAAAATATGCTAGAAAGACATGCTACTTTGATGAGCCAACAAGGCAAGCAACCAAGACACAAGTAGAGTGGATGACCCCCTCCTATTTGGGACCTCAAAACACACTTTCCACCACTAAAATTCCTCTGAGTTTTAGTGGTGAGAAGGCCCAAAAGAGGTGGTCCCAATAGCTTAAAAGGATAGCACAAAACAAAGCCAAACAAGGCACAAAAGGGGGTAGACCACCCCCAACACTAAAGAGGCCTTAAACAAACACTTTAAGCACTTAAAATCAGAAATTTTTTCAGTTGAAAGCAAGGCCTGAAACAGTATGCAAAGGGGGCCAAACACTTAAGCAAAACAAGGCTTAAAAAGGGTAACAACTCACCCTTGAAGAACCACAGCAAACCAGCACTTCTGAGCCAAAGAAAACAAACTTTGAGAGTCCAAACAAGGTCCTCTAGTACCTTAGCAACAAAGAAAAGGTGCCTTACTAGGTGTTGTAGTGCAAAAGTGCAGACAAAACACACTTTTAAGCAATAGAGAGAGAGAGAGAGAGAGAGGGAAATATATAGAGAGATATATGCTTTGTATCTCTAATTTTCGGAACCTCTGGAAAGGGAGAGGGACCTCCCTTCTTATAGAAATTCAAGTTCTAAGCTTGGTGGACAAGCTAAGGGCATGGTTCAATCCCTCCATACACGTGTATGAGGATGAAATCTGTGCTCACCAGCTATCACAGCTGGCACAAAAATATCTGCAAAAGCAAATAAAAATGCCTCGGCCAACAAACATGGCCGACCGGTCAAAAAGGGTGCCGACCGGGCACCACTGATGGCTGATGGAAAGAAGGAAAGGCCAATAGGCAAGAGGCCTGGCCGATGGGTTGTAGGGCTGGCCAACAAGCCACCTCCTTCCCTCAGAAACAAAACCACAAGCTCTTGGTCCACAACCAAGCACAAAACAGACAAGTTGAGAGGTTCTAAGGCAAGGCGCACAACCGAGACCTTCAGGAACTCAAAACGAACACAAGCATGGATGATCATCGAGTGTTCAAACGATGACGTCCAAGTCTTGAGAACGGTCAAAAATTGGGTGTCTACACATGGGCCGGATAATTCTCCTCGTGTGATCAGAGTTGACGAGAAGCATAAGCAATCACTTTACCATTTTACATTAACACACATCCCAAACCATTGTATGAAGCATCACTATAAATTTAAAACTCATCAGTACCATTGGGAAAAGTGAAAATTGGTGCAGTTACTAACCTGGTTTTCAACTCTTGAAAGGCTACTCCCATTGATAATTCCAATCAAACGGTACATTTTTTGTGTTAACTGTGTTAATGGCATGGCAAGTTTAGAGAAATCTTTCACAAATCTTCTGTAGTAACTAGCAAGCCCGAGAAAGCTTCTCACTTTAGATATATTTGTTGGTCTTGGCCAATTTACAATAGCTTCAATTTTCTGTGGGTCTACTAATATGCCATCCTTCTCGATCACATGTCCCAAAAATGTCACACAATCAAGCCAGAATTCAATTTTGGAGAATTTTGCATAAAGTTTCTCTTCTCTCAGGGTCTGTAGCACAATTCTCAGATGATTTTCGTGTTCTTCCTTGCCTTCAGAATAAATCAGTATACCATCAATAAAAATAACAACAAACTCATCAAGAAATTGTTTAAGCACCCTATTCATTAGGTCCATGAATGTTGCGGGTGCATTAGTTAACCCAAACGGCATTACCAAAAACTCATAATGCCCTATATCTAGTCCGGAAGGCGATTTTCTCTATGTCTTTTGATTTAACTTTTAATTTGTGGTATCCGAATCTAAGGTCAATTTTTGAAAAGACTTGGGCTACTTGGAATTGGTCGAACAAATCATCTATTCGGGCAGTGGATATTTGTTCTTAATGGTGACTTTGTTCAATTCACAGTAGTCAATACATAGCCTCAAAGACCCATCTTTCTTTTTGACAAATACGATAGGCACACCCCAAGGTGAAGTGCTCGGTCAGATAAACTTCTTGTCTAACAGTTCTTGAAATTGGACTTTCAAGTCTTTTAATTCAAAGGTTGACATTCTATATGGGGTTTTGGAAATAGCTTGTGTCTCAAGTATTACATCAATAGCAAATTCAATTTCTCTATCTATAAGCTCTTCGGGCAAATCATTAGGGAACACATCAAAAAATTCATTGACTACAGGAATGCTCTCGATATTAGCATTATTAGTAGTCATATTCAGAACATAACACAAATAACCCCCACAACCCTTTCTCAACAATTTAGTGGCCTTCATAGAAGAAATCAAATATAGGGGAGGGACTACACCATTCCCACAAAACATAAACTCAGACAAATTGGGTGGTCGAAATACTATAGATTTATTCACACAATCAATTGTAGCACAATATTTGGTCAACCAATCCATACCCAGAATACAATCAAAGTGAGTAATGTCCAAGGGCAGCAAATCAACATATAATAATACATCCCCAATCATGATGTCACACGTAGGATACTATAGACACCCCATTTTTGACGACCCTTACGATTTGGATGTCGTCGCATACACACCCAATGATGACTTTATATGCCCGTCAAGTGCTTGAAGTCCTCAACGGAATGCCACAGCTTTGTGCCCTTCAAACCCTACACTCTTGTTGCCTCATTCTTGGACCAAGCCTTGGTTCTTCAAGCCTGCAGCTTCTGGTGACCTGCCGTCCACCTTTTTGGGCTGCCGCCATCACTTTTTGGTTGCCGGCCACTGATGTGGCTTGCCAGCCACCAGTGATGGCCGGTGGGCCACCAGTTTCTTTTGCAGATATTTTGTGACAGGTGTGTTGGCTATTTGCACATATGCATGCATCTACCCCCACGTGTAGGGCTAGATACTCTTGAGGGGAATTCATGTTTTTTATATATAGGAGCCTCCCTTTCATATTTTAAGGTTAGAAAAATTTTAGAGCAAAATTTTTTGTCTCTCTTTACAATTCTCTCTCTCTCTCTCTCTCTCTCTCTCTCTAGCAAATTTCTACACTTTTACTTACAAATCTTCAACCTTTGGCTATACACTCTTAACCAAACCTCTTCATCTTTGAGCTGAGGTATTCTTGACTTTTGTTGGAGCTCTAGAGGGTGTGTTTGCTTGGTTTTGTTGGTTAGAATTGGTTTTCCTCTTCAAAGGTATAAGGCTTTGCCTATTTATTTGCTTTGTCTACTCTTTTTCTTGCCATTGTAAAACTATTTTTGGGCTATAAAAACTCTATATTTTTGGGCTGAAACTTGGGTTCTAAGGCCATTAACGGTTTAGGGTTGGTTCACCCTTCTTTGTGCCTTACTTTGAAGGCCTTTTCCCTTGTGTTTCCTATCCTTTCACTATCTATTTTGAGCTTTTCAACACTATTTTTCAGAGTTATTTCAGTGGCCAAAATCATGTTTTGAAGTCCAAATTTGTAGGGGTTAGCCTCCCCTCCTTGTGTCTTACTAACTAGCCTAGCTTGTGCTATGTTTTAGCTTATTAATCTAGCCATTTTTTTTTCTTAATTCCAACATATTTTCGAGCTTATTTTAGACTATTTTAGCACTATTTTTGGTTGTTAGTTGCATTTGAGCTTTGTTTTGCATGCTTGTTGTGTAATTGTCCTCATGAGTTTGGTGTTCTAGGCCTTAGACACTATCTCATTTGAGTTGATTGCATTTATTATGGCTTTCCATACTTGTAATCACTCTTAATCACCTCTGCAACCTCCATTCTTTCTTGGCTTTTGTTTTGCTTTGAAAGTGGTTCAAACAACTTATTTGTTTAAACCATGAGATTGAGATGTCATGCTTAATGGTTTAATCCCTTTGGGGTTCATTACCAACGGTTTGATATCTCTTTCATGCCTGAGACAACTCTTGGTTTGAGCCCTCTTTCCATTAGAGGACTTAAATTCACTATTGGACTCAATTGAATTAAAGAATGGATGGTAATCTAAAATGGAGTAATTAAAATGGGACTAAAATGGTGCAAGACAATAATTGGTTTTGTGTTCAGTCGGACGTTAATTGAACCCATGGAAACTTGAGGCATTTCATACTCATTAGTGATAAAATGATTCAAGTTTCCAAGGTCACCACTTCCCTTGATCAATTCATGAAAGGGAGGGGGTTAGAGTCTTATTTTGTTACATTCATTGAACTTGCACACTTTGGTTCATGAGCCATCATGCAATGAAATTGCTTGAGTTGATGGTTTGTGAACCAAGCTTACTGCTCCTTTGACTTGTTCATGAAAATGAGGGGTGAGTTGTACAGACAACCCTTGAGAAAACCCTGTGCATGCTCTGTTTGTCCTCTGTTGTAGCAGGGTGAACTGGGTAGCAGTGGCCGGCAGGCCATTTTCCATGGTCGGCAGGCCACCTTTGATGGTCAGCTGGCTATCACTGGTGGCCAGCCGACCACTAATGCAAAATTCAGCAGTGTATTGTTTGAGCAGAGCAGAGTTATTCTGGAAGTGGACAAAGGTGTTAGTGTTCTGTCGCACAACAGAGGCCTTCTAGAAGCAAAATAGTGGTTTTTCGGGTGGAAAGCGAGCGCGTGCATGAGCATTCCTCTCATACCAAGCTTGTTTTAGTTTAAATACTTAGCTTAGCTATTTGTTGTGATTAATTAGTTGTACCTAGTTAATTTTGCAAAGTGTTGCAATTAATTAGTTAGCTAACTAGTTATTCGATTTCGTTTTGTAATTATTTTAGTTAGCTAGAATAATTCATTCAAGTGTTGTAATAATTAGTTAAGTAGTATAGCTAATTTCATTTGTTTTGCAATAATTAGCTTAGCTTCAATTAGTTAGTTAATTAGCTTAGTTCATTCGGACTCTCCTTCGTGAGAGCACAATGTTGTAATAACGTGTATGTCTTCCAACGTCACGTCTTTCTCCCTTTTATTTACTAGCTTATGATGATTAGTTTAGGACATCATGTTTTGTTTAACATTCTTCATGATTGCATCCATTTGTATTGCATGCACCGGGGCTCGGTTCATCATTCTAACTGCATTGTTAGTTTAAATACCTTTTTGAATACGAGCTTAGACCACATGCTATTTAATTGATTCATATGCCACATTAGTAGCCGAGCCTAGTAATTATATATTGCATGTGTTGCATTAGTCATATTGTATAAGTTAGGGTCATGCATCTTTCTAACTTTATCATCTTCTTGGCTTGGAGTATTAGGTGAGCTTTTATTTGCTTTAGCATAATTGCATGAATGTGATTGTTGCCATGTCAAAGCATGCTTACCATAAGGCTAAATGCTAAATTGATAAACTGCTTGAATGCCTGTGGATGAAGGCTTGTTTCTTGAATTGGAATAATTTGAGCGATGTTCATATGCGATCACTTTTTTTAAGTGGTACATATTTCGAAACAATTTTCAAAACAAACATGAATCAAGTGTTCCAATTCTTGCGATTTAGTCTATGCTTGTGTGTGTGCATATCACATAGTAATGCTAGCCTAATAAACCGGAACAAGAACATATAATGTACATGTGATTCGTATAATGATTAATAGAGGCTGATCTTTGATCGGGCGAGCAGGGGTGCTCAATTTATGACCTTTCCCTCTCGTACCTAAGTTCCTAAGCCGTGACAATCTTGGTGATGACGGACACGTGGCCTTTGGCACGAGTCATGGGTTTTCTAAATTTTTCCAAAAAAATATTTAGGTGGCGACTCTATATTTGACAAAGTAATCCCTTTTTGGCAATTTGATTTAAAATTGATTTTCCAAAAAATTTGCCGGATTGGGACTCCTTGGTGTTTATCTATTTCACATTGCACTTGTGAGATTAGACTCAGAACCGCGGGAGTCCGATACTGTAGGGCTTATTCGTCTTCCGAAGGAGGGCGTGAAAAAGTCGAGCTACAGTTTCTGGCGACTCTACTAGGGAGAGTAGAGAACTTGACTCGAATTTCATGATATGAAATTTTATCTACATTTATATGTTTCTTTGCATTGCATTTGCATTGGTGCGTTTAAGTCACTGTGTTTGCCATCTACTATTCCTGGACGATTTGCTGGAGGCTCGCCCAAAAAGCTTGCCAAAAGGCTGATCGGTCACGGGCTGTGCCATGATAAGAACATAACCCTTGGATTTCGACTATCGCTGTACCATTTGATCCTCCTTTCACTTCTCGGTGTTAGGTGTGAGAGGTATATTAGGTAGTTTTGCTAAGGTACCCTTTTGACCATTTGGCCTAGTTGCATATCAAAAAGTCGTAGAGACTATTCCAAACAAGGACAGGATGCTTACCTGAATACAGGATTGCGTAAAACCGCTTTGTTTGAATAGTGAACCCTAGCTCATGACAAAACTAGGACAGGGTAACCCAACCCTCTCATAAAAGTGTTTTGGTTCTTACTTAACTGGTATGTGTTTTACAATAAAACTGTACAGGAATGTGCATATCAGTTGCAAGTAGGGTATCACTTTTGGGGGTAGAATTCAGTGTTGAGTGCAGTCCTACAACTTTAATTACATCTGTGTGTTGTTAACATTTGAGCTGAGGTGCTACACAGTTTCTGATTACTTCTTTCTTTGTGCTTTATTTATTTAATTATTTATTTATTGCTAGGTAGTATAACACCATAGCTTCGGAAAGTTCAGATATCCCCCAAGCACTTTGGACCCGTGTCAGAAGGCTTTGCAAAGCTGGAGATCTTGCTAGGGGATAGCCCGTGTTTACTTCACTCCTGCCAGTTACTAGACGGGGGAGAGTAAGGTAGAGTTCACTAGTTCAATTTCTACAGCAGTCACCCCTCACTTCACCTGCATCTAGTCAGGTTCAGTTTTCTACATCTAGTCCAGTACGAGATCACTTGCCAATTCCGATGGCACAGTATCCCCCAATCAGCATGGAGGACCTAATCCATCATTTTCAGCAAACAGTTGAAACCATCCAGCAAGACGCTGCTCGTCAAGCTGAGGTCATAGCACGTCAGGCTCAGGTAATAAACAGGCTGCAACAACAACAACCACAGCTGGTAGCTGCTTCTGTATCTCATGTACCTCCTACAACTATCCCAACACTTGGAACCACTACCCATGCTGAAAATCATGGCAATCTGGCTGAGCCAATCCCACCACAAGCCTCTAAAGCACCCGTGTATCAGACCAAGGCTTCGTTTGAGTTTGAGGTTGACCCAACTGTGCTTAAGGTCAACAAACTGGAGAAGCTCTTCAAGACAGCGCATGGTGTGAATTCCATCCCCGACATAGAAAATGAGTATACCGACTCTGCAATGACATTGCCAGACTGGTTCAAAATGCCGCACATCGATCGATTTGATGGTTCAGGAGACCCCATGGTTCATCTTCGGCTGCTTTCAGGCATCCTGCAGCCGATGGGCCTGACTAGGTTACAGAAACTCACTCTTTGACCGGACTATGTCCAGAATAGCCGCCATATGCTATGCAAAGCTAGAGGATTCTATGAAGCAGAGTTGGGAGGAAATGGATAAGGCCTTCGTTGCATAGTACTCGTACATCACACAAATTGAGGTCACAACTCGTGATCTCAAGGCAACGTGCCAGGAGCCAAATGAGGGCTTCTCAGAATTTGTGATGAGGTGGAGGGCCAAAGCTTCAATGATGACCACATGGCCTTCCAATAAAGATCATATAAGAATGGTAGTTCGCAATCTACACAGGAAGTTGTTGCAAAAAATGATCATCCTACCTCTGTTTATGTTCACCGAACTCCATGAGATACGAGTTCGGATTGAAGACGCCATGAAACAAGGATTGATCACTGATGAGAAAGAGCAAGTCAAGAGGCCTTTTGTGTGCAATTCCAATGCAACCGCTAGTGGTAGCACAGCTGCGTGGCCGTCGGATTTGCGCATTGTCACCACCACAACCAAGACCGCAAATCCCTTGGCCAACACAGCTCCATAAACTTCAAACAAAAGCCAAGGCATCTTGGAAAGACAGAGAGATTGAGAAACAGAAAGAGAAACAGCTGGAAGAAAAGGCAGTGTTGAAGCAACTGAAGAAAATCTAAGCAGACATCTCAATTTGGGGTCTTCTAATGGCCTCCTTGGTATATCGACAGGTTGTACTGTTAGCAATGGACAATGCCAAATTATCTATTAACACTACCCCTGAATAGCTTGTGGGACTGGTCTTCCTAGGTGGTACCAGGCCAACCCTAACCTTTTCTGACAAAGAACTGTCGCCGAAAGACTCATCTCATAACCCTGTACATATTAGTTGAGTGCAAGGAAAAATGGGTACCGGTGGTGTTGATAGACGCTAGTTCAGCTATCAACGTTTGTCCTTCCTGCACGGCTTATGCCATCGGCCGTAGACTGACAGACTTTGTTCCCAAAGCCTAAGTTATTCGGCATATTATAATACCAGCAGGGAGGTTATGGGCACGGTGCAAATCAGAGTCCAGGTAGGCCCAGCTCTGTAGTATGTCGAGTTCCATGTCCTGGATGTCCCGGCCACCTTCGACTTACTGTTAGGATGGCCCTGGCTGCATCATGTAAAAGAAGTCTCCTCTATCCTCTACCAAATATTGAAGTACCCTCACGGGAAAGAGGTAGCAATTGTTTTCGGGAATTTTTCTATCCATCCTCCGCCAGAGGTAACTACACCGATGTTGAAGATCGTTCATGGCGAAGAGGATATATTCCTTTCAAGTTTTGCACTAGCTGAGGCCTGAGTAGTGCAAACCATCTTGGCTGCTGATGAGAGCATATATGGCAATGTCCAATCAATCTATGTAATGAACAAACTGCAACATGTACCAGGAATAGGAATAGGACTTAAAAGGTGTAACAACATTGGCCAATGTGCCACATAATCCACATGCCTCTGGTCTGGGTTATCTACCCACCAAAGAGGACTGGGTCAGGAAAAAATAAGAGATGACAGGCAAAGCCAGAGCCAAGCAGGCCGGGAAACACTATGAGCTCATTTATAGGTTGTGGGGGCCGAATATATGGAAAAATCAGAAGGTGCGTACCATTGGAAGACTGATATTAATTGGCTGTATCCTACGAGAGTGGGAAGTTGAATATGACATATGTGCCGAATAAGTGTAAATCCTTAGGGCCGAATAATGGAAAGGACAATGATTAAAAAATAGGCCCTGGCCCCGAGGATCAAAAGGAACATGTATAAATACAGGAACAATGGGTTGGGAAAGGTATTTAAGAATCACTTCACTTAACTTAGTAAACAAGTTATCCTGATTGTCTGAACTGACTTGTCCGTCGGAGTGCTAATTCCGGTGCCCCCGACCGGAGTGTTTGTGTCTTTTCAAGTGACTAGCTGAGGATCACAAGCATCTCCCAGGATTTGAAGAGTATTTCCAAACCACTTCTCTATAATTGGCGCCGTCTGTCGGAATACTCAAATACATCCATGGCAGGCGTAACTGAAGATCCTCCGATAGCCCCTAACGGGACCGCACAGAGAGATGACCTCACTCCAGCAAATATGCTCGGAAAGGAAACCATCACTACAAGATGCGCCTTGAACTTCGACTAACCAACGACTTCAGCGCAAGAGACAATGCAAGCGATCATGGAACAAGCAAAGCAGAATGAACAAAGGCTGGAGAACATGATCACCGAAAATGAACGTCTTCGTCAAGATTTGGCCCTGGAAGTAGCAAAATCCAGAGAAGCCATGCGCCAAGATCCCGAATGACCTCCGAGGGCAGGTGGACAACAACCTCGAGCCCGACCAAAGGATACCGATAGCGACTCCAACTCATTACCCACGGAGCTCAACAAGAAGGAACGATCTGAAACTTCCAGCTCCTCCGAAAAGAGTCCACATACAAGGAACAAGCGTAGAAGAAGCAGTTCAGACGAAGAGGACCAGCACGATCCTTTTGTCTGACGGATTGCAAGAGCAACCTTGCCCAAAAAGTTCAAAGCTCCGTCATTCACTCTTTACGACGGAAAATCAGACCCCACTGATCATATCCGTCACTACAAGTAGGCCATGACATTGCATGTAGACAATGAAGCCCTCATGTGTCGAATATTCCCCAGCAGCCTTAGCTCATTAGCTGTCAGGGGTATCACAAGCTGGAGCTGGCTTCGGTCAAAAGCTTCCATCAATTACAGAAATCCTTCAGGGCCAGGTTTATCACCAATGAGGTACAGCCAAAACAGGCCGACTCTCTCTGGGATATGCAGATCCAGTCAGGAGAAATGCTCAGAGCGTATTCGGCGCTATTGGGAGTGCTTCAACCTCGTCGACGACGCTTGCAACGACTCCATGGCCATCACCGCCTTCAAAATGGGACTACATCCTGACAGTGCTCTTCGCAGTTCCCTAACCAGAATACCCCCCAAAACAGTCTGGGCGTTGATGAAGAAAGTTGAAGAGTATTGCAAAGTGGAAGATGATGCCTTGAGAATAAAAGTTGAACAAATGTCCAACAAAACGGCACTCCCTGAAATTGCTCAACCAATAAGTTCCGTGCCGCCTCTGAGCCCTGAGCCACGGCAACGCGCTAAACGAGACAAAAGGTGGGACTCTCGCTGATCAAGCGATCAATGCTCCCACCGGACGAATGAACAATTGCAAGTCGACAACAGGTGTGCCGACAAGAAGTACACAGAGTTACCAGAACCAATCGCTGCAATAATGACCAAAGTCCAACACCTTCCATTCTTCAAATGGCCGTAAAAGATGGTGGGGCCACCCGACATGCGAAGAAGGGATAGGCGGTGCGAGTATCACAAAGATCACTGCCATGAAACTGAGAGTTGTTACGTATTAAAGGATCACCTGGAAGAACTGGTGCAAGACGGTCGACTGCAACAGTACATAAGAAAAGGAAAGCCAACCAAGGCACTAGCCTTGAGGCAGGACTCACCTCCACTTGGCGTGATCCATATAATCTACAGCCTGCCTGCATCCCCAACCGTGCACACAATTCAATCGCATCCAATCCCCCAAAAGCAACGTATTCTGACCGAATGGCCCAGAGAAGCTCCAACAATTACTTTCAGTGACTCTAATCGTAGCGGCACAACAGCTTCCTACATTGATCCGTTGGTCATCAAATTATGCGTAAATCAGTTTACCATTAAACGCATTCTCATAGACCCAGGGAGTACTTCAGAGGTTATGTATTACCAAACTTTCACCAAACTCAGCCTCAACGAGTCAAATCTGTCTCCGGCGCCTCACCCATTGTTCGGCTTTAATATGAATCCTGAGTACCCGTTAGGAAAGATCATACTACCTGTTCGAGCGAGCTCCAGAACGGTCGAAGTAGAATTCCTGATTGTCAAGCTCCCTTCGTCGTATAATGTCATCATGGGGCGAACTTGGTTACATATTATGAAGGCCGTTCCAAGCACTTATCATCAGCTTGGGCGCTTCCCGATAGCCCATGGCATTGAAGAAATCCATGGCTCCCCGCAATCGGCACAAGCAGAGATTTTATGAAAACCCTATCACTGACCAGACCTGTGGGCTTTGATACTTGTATATATATCACTTCTGCAATGCAAACCATTTTTCTTCGTCGCTCAATTCATTTCTCAAACCCCATTGTAGCGCTCGTCATGTCGACGATTCAAATCCCCCCTTTGGTGCATGACACCTTAGGGCCGATTAGGACTCCAGATTTGGAGCTCAATTTGGTGCATGACACCTTAGGGCCGATTAAGTCTCCGGATTCGAAGCGCCCTTTGGTGCATAACACCTTAGGGCCGATTAAGTCTCCGGATTCGGAGCCTCCTTTGGTGCATGACACCTTAGGGCCGATTAAGACTCCGGATTCGGAGCCCCTTTGCTGCATGACACCTTAGGGCCGATTAAGACTCCGGATTCGGAGCGCCTTTCGTGGATATCACGATTGGCCACACTAAGCCTCTGGATTCGGAGCCCCCTTTGGTGCATGACACCTTAGGGCCGAGTAAGACTCCGGATTCAGAGCCCCTTTGGTGCATGACACCTTAGGGCCGATTAAGACTCTGGATTCGGAGCACCCTTCGTGGATATCACGATTGCCACACTAAGTCTCCGGATTCAGAGCCCCTTTGGTGCATGACACCTTAGGGCCGATTAAGTCTCCGAATTCAGAGCGCCGTTTGGTGCATGACACCTTAGGGCCGATTAAGTCTCCGGATTCGGAGCGCCCTTTGGTGCATCACACCTTCGGGCCGATTAAGTCTCCGAATTCGGAGCCCCTTTTGGTGCATGACACCTTAGGGCCGATTAAGACTCCGGATTCGGAGCCCCTTTGGTGCATGACACCTTAGGGCCGATTAAGACTCCGGATTCGGAGCGCCCTTCGTGGATATCACGATTGTCCACACTAAGTCTCTGGATTCGGAGCCCCTTTGGTGCATGACACCTTAGGGCCGATTAAGTCACCGGATTCGAAGCGCCCTTTGGTGCATGACACCTTAGGGGCCGATTAAGTCTTCGGATTCGGAGCCCCTTTGGTGCATGACACCTTAGGGCCGATTAAGTCTCCGGATTCGGAGCCCCTTTGGTGCATGACACCTTAGGGCCGATTAAGTCTCCAGATTCGGAGCCCCCTTTGGTGCATGACACCTTAGGGCCGATTAAGTCTCCCGATTCGGAGCCCCTTTGGTGCATGACACCTTAGGGCCGATTAAGACTCCGGATTCAGAGCGCCCTTCGTGGATATCACGATTGGCCACACTAAGTCTCTGGATTCGGAGCCCCCTTTGGTGCATGACACCTTAGGGCCGATTAAGTCTCCGGATTCGGAGCGTCCTTCGGCACGAACAAAAACAAAAAACACGCCAATGTCCGAAATAGGGTGCTTAACTAAGCATATAAAAAATTCAGAATAAGACGCAAATGTTTGAAATAAAACTTTTTATTTGATCAAACAGTTGTTACATAAACGCAACCCGCATTTGAGCAGTACAATACCCACTTTCAACCTCAAAATCTAAAAAGTGGAAAAAAATGCATTGGTAAAGCGGCAGCGCCGAATCAACTCCTGTCACCCAGAAGTCCACAGTTTGCAAAGCCTTGAGCCAACTTTGCCCAAGCCCATGACTTGTGCATTGCCAAACTTCCCCTGATACCATTGACAATGTCAAGGCAAAGATCCAGGACAAGGAAGGATAAACCCAACGGTCGTTGCCTTTCCTTTCGGGGTGATCTACTTTGACAACTGGAAGATTCATGCCAACTTTTGGACGTCCTACCTCCCATACGAATGGGTCCTCAGTCGTGATCCATTGCAACACCAGGTTTGGCTGAACTCCCAGCCTCTCTAACTAACATCCTCACTTATCTCACCTCACATAATAAATGATCGTTTATCCGCGCGAAGTGCCCACTCCTTTTATTTTCAATACTGGCAGCGATCTCGAGGCCCCAATCCCGAGGCGATTTCATTAACGATAAACTCCATGAGATAAACGTCGGTTGACATTCGCCACGGCGTAGTTATCCAAACGACTTTTTGAAGCACATGCGCTGGCCAAAAATCTAGGCCCCGAGCCGAGTTGAATTTGCCACAGCCACTCTACCCACTGGCTTTCGGCTTCCCCAGGTTACAATGGCCTCATTCAGGAATAAACGGCTATCACGTATGGGTCGACCTTGCCTATAAACCGGCGTACCATGTACAGGTCGACCCTGTCGATCAACGTTTATACATTCATTCAAACATACAATAAAACGAAACACATACATGCCAAATACGAACTGCAACAAAATATTTATAATAGAACGTTTTTTATTCAATAAAACAAATAATACATTACATAGTTTTGAACTTGATCTGCGTTTCAACCTTACAATAAATATACTTATACGGCGTCACCCTTATCCTCACTCTTCTCGACTTCAAAAGCAGAAAACGAAAAATGTTTATTGTGGTAGAGTGGCGATGCCGAATCAATGCCCGACGCTCGAAGAGCTTCCGCGGCTTGAGATGCCTTGATCCAACCGTGCCTAAATCCACGATTTTCACATCGGCAAACTTCTTCGGCAAGTTTTTCCTTAGTCTCTTCGATTCCAACTTTTCGACCTTCATGAAAACCTTTCTCATAGGCCCTCCCCTTCGCGGTCTCTATTGCGAATGTACTCGCCGTCTCACGATCGGCAAGCGGTACTGATGAGCCGACTGGTAACCCTTTCTTCCACGATTGGGTTTCCCTGCCCGGCGGGTTGTGCCTAAGCCGCCTTGGTCTTCCTTAACTCGCACTCAGCCACCTCCACGCGAGCCTCCAAACTTCAAATACGTTCCTCCTTCTTCTCCATTTCTCGGCGAGCAGCGCGCAACCGCATGCCGATTTCAGAGGCAGTGTAAAGCCCCTTCACCACCCCGTGAATGCCTTCGCAAAATACTTCATAATCCTGACAACCTACCATCGATTGCTGAACCTCCGGAGGAAAA
Organism: Camellia japonica; assembly: GCA_030407325.1. Lineage (NCBI taxonomy): Eukaryota > Viridiplantae > Streptophyta > Magnoliopsida > Ericales > Theaceae > Camellia > Camellia japonica. Next base: position 68,021,492 of record JAPPVO010000013.1, on the reverse strand, counting down.
ATTTGTCGAGCAAACTCGACCGCTACATTTGGGTCTCGAACAATCGAGTCCGCCTTTGTCATGGGTATATTCCCCACAAATACCGCAAAGCTTAATGAGCACGGATTCGCCTCAGATCCCCTCTCGACTCGAGGTTGAGAAGATCTGCCCTGCGACTGCTTGTCCTGCCTGGGCGACCTACTTCGACGTCGAGGAGACTGACGCCTCTCTCGATCCCTGGAACTCCTACTCCCTGTGCGCGAAGGGTCACCACCTCGATTCATGTCTCCACCCAGCTCAGCTAGCGTCCTCGCTTCCCCTCTGCTGTTAAAGAAGAGTCTGTTCGACATTCCTACGATACCTTCAAAAGTTGGAGTCAGTTGTTTACTGTGCTCATAAAAGTTGTACCTTTAATCATTTATCCATTACAGAGGCAGCATCCTCGAGGCAATCTCATTAATTGTGAAAACCTCAATCGCCCAGCGCCGACTGGATCGACCCACTTGGGGCAAGGGCAGACAGATCTATCGATATATTCGGCTTAAGTGCCCCAGCCGGCCGATGAATCGACTTCAAAACTCCCAAGTTCGTCTTATCCGGTGCCCGCATGATCATGTACCGCTTGGGGCAAGGGCAGATAGATCTATCGATATATTCGACTTAAGTGCCCCAGCCGGCCGATGAATCGACTTCAAAGCTCCTAAGTTCGTCTCATCCAGCGCCCGAATGATCATGCACCGCCTGGGGCAAGGGCAGATTAATCAATCTATTCGGATTAAGTGCCCCAGCCGGCCCATGAATCGTTTCAGCATAATACCCACGAACTATTCGGCATACGAATGATAAGATTGCAAAGATATTCAATCGAAGAAAGCTCAACAGAGTAATCATTCTATCTAAAGTAGTCAAAGGCAAAAATTCTTCACCAACATAACATCACAAAATGCGTATAAGTAGTAGTGAAACAACAAGATAATTTTCACCAACATAACATCACAAACTGCGCATAAGTAGTAGTGAAACAACAAGATAATTTTCATTAATAAATTGACCAGAGACAATAACCAATTTATACATGAAAACTACTCGGAACCAACAAAAGTCCTCAAAACAAAAAAACAAAAACATACATTAAAAGGGAAAGCATTTCACAAAATTCGACTGACTCCCAGATCAATCCTCGGGGTCAGACTCAAGTGGCTCAACGTCCACCTGCTCATAAGGAATTGGCAAGGCCAATGTAACCCCAGCGGCATCAAGGGCCTTGAGCCACCCATGTTTGAACCCCTGATTCTCAAACTTGGGGACTTCATTTACGTATTCCTCGAAGGCGGTGCCTTTTCCTACTTCGAATGCGGCAGAAGCCTTAGATTCTGCCTTTTCCTTGGCCGCCTTCAACTCTGTGAACTCAGTCTCCATCTTGTTAAGCGCCTCCTCGGCTAGCCTAAGCGATTCTTTGCTCGCGTTCGCCCTATCTTCGGCATCAGAACGGAGATGATCGGCAGTCCGAGCCCTTTCTACTTCGGCTTTGGCTCGCGCAGTCTCCATCGCGGCTCTCATCATCTCAAACTCGACCTTGCTCTTTTGATCAACCACTTCTGATTGCAAACGGTCAATCCTCTCAAGGGCATCGTGTAGGCGGCGGCCCAAGTCGGCAGTCCTACCGACCGTCTGCAAAACGAGTTGGGATCGTTAGATGCCATAGGCAACCAAAATCAAAACAAGTCAAAGTTCACCTACCAAAAGGGCCGACTGCGCAGATAGGGCTACAGCCACCAAATCCGGCACGGCATGAAAGGATGCCTTATCAGCTGGTAGAGAGACTGAACCCGCCAGGCTCAAGGCTACCGCTGGGTCGGTAATGATGGCTGCGTCAGAGGGAATCGGTGTGTCTCTGATCTTTGGCTAAACAATGAAAGGAACAACCACGTCCGATTCTTCTAAGCGAGGCCTTTTGTCGGCAAGACTATCTTCTGAACCGGCCTCTCCCTCGGCATTACGCTTTTTGCCCCGCTCTTCCAGAATCAACCATTCTTCAATGACCGGTTGTTCAACCTCTTTCGCCGTTTCAGCCGAAACAATCTAAGCTGGCTCTTCAATAACGGGTTCGAAAGACTCAATCAAGGCAGGTCCAGAACAGGCGGCCTCGGCCTTTTTCTGGGCGGCCATGTGCTCGGCATTTTTTCTTTCGAGCCATCTGTGTGAGGCTTTCCCCAGCCATACCTTCAAAAAAATCGCCGGGTAGGTCTCCCAAACTTCCAAAAATATCTCCAGAAGAAAACTCCGCCCGACCCGAAGTGGACGGCGAGGTAGCTGACTACCTTTGGCTACCTCAAACACCAAGTTTAGGGCCTCGTCAACCTCTTCGGCCTCCTCAGTGAACTCTTCGGCTAGTTCGGCGACTACCTCTACCACTGGCTCAACGTCTTGCCCCGAATCAGAAGCTTCGAGACCAACTTGCCTAAGGCTCTTGAAGCTAGGGAAGATAAGAGCCGCAAGTTGTTGATCGTCGAATGGAATCAGAATGTTGTCAGCGGCCGAAAAAGTAGTATAAGTAGGCTCGTATCAAAGAAGTATACGGGCTGCTCTCCCTTGCTTCTGTAAGTTTGGACGGCCGAAGTATCCGAGTGCAGTCACAATCTGCGTAAGGACTGCGTCGTTGGTAGAAATTAGAATCTTCTTCAATTTACTGCCTGCAAAGACAAAGGGTTAGACACGGAGAGAAGGCCGAGTAAAGAAAAGTTCAGTAAACGCAAGGAGACACACGGCAACCTGGTTCACCCCTCCGTCTGGGAATAGGGTCTAGGCGACCCTTGCCTTCGCCAAATTCCCAGTTCCCTCGAACATTGACCATTACGTCATCCACACACTTACCAGAACTGGCAAGCATGGTTACCAAATGATGGTCAGTATCCTTGGCCCTAAGAAAGTACCGCCCAAGTCGACTGGAAGATTTGGCTAAAGCATAGCAGTACCGAATGGCCGGAATGCCAAGATCGATCCTGAGGTGCCGGTTCAACTCTACGATCCCCATTACGATTCGAAAAAAGTTCACGTTGGGCTGAGCAGGAATCAGACCCCAATAGCGGAGGACGACCCTAAGGAATGGATGTAGGGGAAAACGGACCCCGCCCTCTGCAATGGATAGGAGAGGGAAGACGATTGAATTTTGATCCTCTCTCTCCATATCCAGAGTGTTGTCCATCACTAGAGATAGATGAACATCGTCGGGGATGGAAAAGTGTTGCTGGAATCCAGAGACACGACCCTCAAAAAGGAGGTCTTTCAAGTGTTTAGCCATTTTCACAGGGAATAAAGGGTTCGCCAAAATTAAAACAACAAACAGAAAGTAGGATTGCAAAGAAAAGAGAAGAAGACTTACGAGGAGCAAGGAGACGAGGGTAGACGGAGAAGAGTTGCAAAAAATGCGAGTCAGAGAAGGGATATCCGCTGGCGGTCCAAGAGTCTCGAATACTCGATGAACTGTGCATTCGAAAGGACTGAAATTTCAAATCACAATAAATACGAGACACACGAATGAGGCGGGAAAGTGTAATGATGAACGAAAAGGTATGCGCATCTTGACATCTATATTGGGGTACGCGAAACCGCCTGACCTATTTCAACTTTTCCAATTCAAGACCAAACACACCGATTAACTACCGTCAATGGGGAGTTCGGGGGGCAATTGTGGGGGCCGAATATATGGAAAAATTAGAAGGTGCGTACCATTGGAGGGCTGATCTTAATCGGTTGTATCCTACGAGAGTGGGAAGCCGAATATGATATATGTGCCGAATAAGTGTAAATCCTTAGGGCCGAATAATGGAAAGGACAATGATTAAAAAGTAGGCCCTAGCCCTGAGGATCAAAAGGAACAGGTATGAATATAGGAACAATGGGTTAGGAAAGGTATGTAAGAATCACTTCACTTAACTTAGTAAACAAGCTATCCTGAGTGTCTGAACTGACTTGTCCGTCGGAGTACTAATTCCGGCACCCCCGACCGGAGTGTTTGTGTCTTTTCAGGTGACTAGTTGAGGATCAGAAGCGTCTCCTAGGATCTGAAGAGTATTTCCAAACCACTTCTCCACATAGGCCAATCCGGGGAACGCTGAATGGCCGCTTTGTTCGGGAGGGAGAAGACTTCTCCTTTTGCGGCGTTCCCGAGCCCTGGATAAATTTTACGAAGCAGCGTGTTCCTAGATTCGAAATCTTCTTTGACCTACAGTTACAAGATAGAGATACCAAGGAAAAGGCTAAGCGAAGTACTGAAGCTGAATAGAACATGGAAAGTGACTCGAACAACAATGAGCTTAGAGTAGGGGTAGCACTGGCATGTCTCCTTACAGATCCTCTGGGTGACTCAAAGAACTTGGGGGATAACCTTACCATCTTTATGATCAGGGACCAACCAGATGTGAATCCATCCAACAGCATTTTGGATGCATCGGAGGCACCATCTCTTATCTAGCAGCTGGAGAAGGGCTACATGTCTAGTTCTGAGTTGGGTGATGAGCTAGAATCTGATTCCACAGAGTCTGTGGGGTCAGAATTAGATTCCAGTTCTTCTGAGTTTGAGTCCGGTATTCCTGGGGGTGATAACTCGGATACCAAGGTCTTGTCCAGGTTCTCTTTTTCTTTTGCTTTTAAGTCGGTTGTAACCGAAGAGCTAGACCTTGTGAATAAGAATGTTGTTGATTCTAAGTATTTCTTTATGCCGCTTGTTTATTGCATTGACCAAGATTTTTAGAATTTAATGAAAACGAAGAGGAAGGAATTCCTCTGGTTTCAAAAAACTTGATTAATCGTGAGGAAGAGAGGTTTGCAAAACCCTATGCTAATGAAATCATTGCTATTAACGTTGGTAGTGAGAAGGATCCGCGTCTGGTCCAGATCAGGTCCACGTTGTCTTCGGAGGAGTGCGAGCGCTTAGTCGCTTTATTAAAAGATTTCAAAGATATTTTCGCGTGGTCCTAGAAAGACATGCCTGGAATCGATCCTGACATTGTACAGCATCAGATCCCTCTTAACCCCGAGGCTCGACTTGTCAAGCAGAAGTTGCGAAGAATCCGTCTGGATTGGGCGCTGAAAATCAAGAAGGTGGTCACCAAGCAAATTGAGGTAGGTTTCTTGTTAGTATCTAAATATCCGACTTGGTTGGCCAACATCATCCCAGTGCCGAAAAAGGATGGTAGAATCTGGGTGTGTGTGGACTTTAGGGATTTGAACAGAGCCAGTCTGAATGACGACTTCCCTTTGTCGTACATTGATGAATTAATGGACTTCACTGCAGGTTATGCATTACTATCCTTCATGGATGGGTTTTCTGGGTATAACCAAATTCTGATGGTGCCTGAGGACAGAGAGAAAACTGCATTTACTACGCCGTGGGGTACCTACTGCTATCGGGTTATGCCGTTTGGCTAACGAATGCTGAGGCTACCTATCAAAGGGTTGTAACCACCATTCTACATGACATGATCCACAAAGAGGTCGAGGTGTACGTGGACGACATGATTGTCAAGGCCAAAGAAAGAGAGAGCCACTACATCGCCTTGAAGAAATTCTTTCAACAAATCAAAGAACACGAACTGAGGTTAAATCCACATAAATGTACTTTTGACGTAACAGCAGGGAAAATGCTGAGCTTTTTGATCACACAGAGGGGCATCGAAGTAGATCCTTCCAAGGCCATCCTAGAAATGCCACCACCAAGGACTAAAAAGGAGGTGCGAGGCTTTCTGGGTAAAGTGCAATTCATAAGACGGTTTATTTCCAAATTAATCTTGACTTGTAAACCACTATTTGGTCTCCTAAAGAAAGGGAAGAAATTTCGATGGGATGACTGATGTCAATTCGCTTTTGAGTAGATAAAGCAACATCTCTAGAATCCGCCCGTGTTATCATCGCTAGAGCTGGGGAAGCCTTTGATTCTGTATCTGTCAGTGACAAACACAACAATGGGGTGCATGCTTGCTCAAGAATCTAAAGATATGGGGGAGAAAGCCATCTACTATTTGAGCAAGAAAATGCTGGATTATGAGACCCGCTACACTCCATTGGAGAAAGCTTGCCTAGCCTTTGTATGGGCTACCAGGAAGTTGAGGCACTACTTGTTAGCTCACTTCGTAATTCTGATTTTGAGATTAGATCCCATCAAATATCTCTTTGAGAAACCAGCACTTACGGGTAGGCTAGCCCATTGGTTGCTTCTCGTCTCCAAATTTGATCTCAAGTATGTTACCCACAAGTCGGTCAAGGGGAGAGCTGTAGTAGAGTTCCTGGCAGATCACCCAATAGAAGGGGACGAGGTGGTGGAATACCTATTCCTAGATGAAGCCATTCTGCAAGTTGAAGAGGAGACTTGGATGATGTACTTTGATGGAGTGTCCAATCAATACGGTTATGGGATAGGTGTGTTGCTGATAGTACTCAACGACTCCCATATACTTTTAGCCTTCAAACTCCGGTTCAAGGTGTCCAACAACAAAGCAGAATATGAAGCGTGTATCGCTGGTTTAGAAGCCGCCCTGGAACTAGGGGCAAAAATATTGGATGTTATCAGGGACTCGAACTTAGTTGTTCCTCAAGCGAATGGAGACTAGAAAGTCAAAGAAGAAAAGATAAAGGTTTATCACCAGAACCTGGACGTTCTGATTCCTAGGTTTGAAAAGATGACTTTCACGCATCTACTGAGAGAGAACAACAGGTTCGCTGATGCCTTAGCAACTCTATCATCCATGGTAAACATCTCACTTGGAGTCCGGATCCGTCCGATTATCATTGAGCAAAGATATGTGCTGGTCTATGAAACTATCACCGCAATAGATGAAGCGCAAGACAAAAACCCTTGGTACTATGATATTTGAAACTTCTTGGAAAATGAGATTTATCCACCAGGAGCAAATGCCAAGGACAAAAGGGGAATACGGCGAATGGCCGTCCAATTTATCATCTACGAAGGTAAACTGTACAAGAGAGATCATCTAGGAATGCACAAGTTGTGTGTCAAAGAAAATGAATCAAAGCGCCTAACGGAGGCCATCCATAGGGAAGAGTGCGGAGCGCACATGAACAAAGTGATGCTGGCTTGGAAGATTCTTAGGCAAGGTTATTACTGGTCCACTATGGAGGAGGATTGTATTGGTTTTGTTCGGTGATGCCACAAATGCCAAATTCATGCCAATCGCATGAATATCCCACCGTCAAAACTGTACAACATGACTTCACCATGGCCTTTCTCGGTCTAGGAAATCAACGTCATTAACGCAGTCACACTAAAAGGGTCGAATGGGCATGAATACATCTTGGTGGCAATTGATTACTTTGCAAAGTGGGTGGAAGCTCAGTCTTATGCAGTGTTGAAAGCATCGCATGTGGCCAAGTTCATCAAAAACAATATCATTTGCCGATATGGAGTCCCAAACGAGATCATATCAAATAATGGCTCCCACTTCAAGAAAAAAGTGATAGACTTGTTGCATAAATATAATGTAGCTTTTCATAAATTGTTTACATACCAGTTGCAAACCAACAGAGCTATTGAGGCAGCCAACAAAAACATCAAGAATATCTTGCAGAAGATGGTTGAGACCTACAGGGACTGGCCAGATAAATTGCCATTTGCACTCTAAGGCTATAGAACTTCAATCTAGACGTCTACTGGGGCAACTCCTTATTTTTTTGTCTACAGGATGGAAGCTGTTCTACCAATTGAAATAGAAGTCCTATCACTACGAGTTATGGCTGAGTGTCAGATAACAGAGACGGACTGGCAACAAAGCAAATTTGAGGAGTTGATGTTGTTTGATGAGAGAAGGCTGAAAGCATTGTATCATGTTCAGGGCTACCAGTGCAGAATTGCTAGGGCTTTTAATAACAAGGTTAAGTCCTGGAATCTCAAAGAAGGAGATATGGTGATGAAAGACAACCGAGCTCCCATCCATGACCCTAGGGGCAAGTTCAGACCCAATTGGACTGGTCCTTACATCATCAAAGCTATCTGGTCGGGTGGAGCTGTTATTCTCATGGACCTGGATGGCCTGAAATTCTCGCAACCAATTAACATGGACAAGTTGAAGAAATATTATCCCTGAGAGGCTCGCTAGGCCGAAAACCCATAAGGGCGACCTGGGCAAAAGTTAGAGCATGAAAAATTTGAAATAAAGAAAAATTGAGCTCGCAAGGTTAAAAACCCTAAAGGGTGACTTTGGCAAAAGTTAGAGCGCAAAAAGAGAGAGATACTCAAGTGAACCTGAACCGAACTACGTAAGGCCTAATTCCCATCCTTGGGATACGTAGGCAACTTCATCCTGAAGTTTGGCCGTAAACACCTCCAACTCAACTGTCCTGTCTATGTGTCTGATCAGGTCATCTTTGTCTGTCATTTACCTGAGAGTTTGGTTGTGATCTTTACTCTGAGAAAAGAGCTGGTTACAATGCAGAGCAGTGGTGTTCAATCAAGGGGCAATTTATGATCTTTGGATTCAGGGTTGTACATCTTAAGGATTGATTCCGTGCGTGTCAAGTGGTGATCCTTTTCGAAAATGGTTTTGAAAAGTTTTAATAAAAGTTGATTTTGTTCAAATTTTACCATTTACAACTTAAACCATTTTTGGACCAAAAGGTAAATTTTCAATGCTCACAACTTTAATTTCTTTGATTTCAACATAAAGTTCTCCAACTCTCTAATACAACTCAAAGTTGCTTTTATTACATTCGAAAAAACTTGAAAACAAAGGTTAAAGCAATAAACTTGGGGCATAGGTGAGTCAGGTGCTCCTGCATCCTCCTTTCATGCTTGTAAAAGCTTTTGAAGCCAAAGTGGGCCCAATTTGTGCATCATCCTCGAGCCAAGCCAAGCATTTGCCAGAAAAGACGCAACTGAAACAAGGGGCAGGGGCTAGAAGCTCTCTTATCCTCCAAGCAGTGAGGTACCTAGCCAAGTGTGAACCACGGATGGGGAATGAAACCGAGTACTCTACACCCTCCTCTGGGCGGGTCTAATCATACCCAAATTGACGTCTGAACTGGAAAGGGAAATAGAACACTAGTGTGTAAGGCCGATCAGTTGTATGCCAGTTTACCGAGCCATGCTGTAGCTTATCTCGGTCAAATCAAGCCAGGGCCAGTGCCAGGCTATGCAGTAGCAAACCTATTGCATATCCAGTTGTACCACCATCCCTCATTCGGGAAATCCACTAGTTGGTGGCAGAAGAAATAACCTCGAGTTGAGTACTCAAGGCAAGAGTCCACTACCTTCAGCTTATCCATAAGCCACACCTGGGAAAGGATGAAAGAAAAAAGAGATTGAAGAATAGAGAGATGTATGTTGATAGAAAAGTAAGAAAAGGGCTTTGAGAGAAAAATAGAGCATGAGTGCCGAGTGATATGAGAAACACATATGAGAAAGGGTGAAAAACAATACCTGAAGAAGTAGTCGCCTCCCCTTGAATCTGGTAGTTTCTCGCCGATGAAAGGCGTCTAAACCCATCAAAGTCTCGACCAGCGTCAAACCAATGTAACTCTTGCCTTCTTTCAGAAGTTGGGCCACTTTGATCAATCGAATATTGGACCCGCCGAAACTAGGGGTGAGAAGGAAATAAGCAAGCATACATAAGCAGAGGACATGTTGCCGAAATCCTCGCCAGAGAAGGTCGCCTCTGTCGCCATGTCAAAAAATCGATGAATCAAGTCGGGAGTTTCTAGCTCTCCGTTGTGGGCCAGAGATCAAGCCTCGTGCAGAGTGAGCCCACATATCCGTCCCAAAGCTTGGGCGTGGCTAAAACGGGGCTCAGGTATGATTTCCTCATCGCGCCGAGATTCCATTAGTGCTTGAAATTCTTCAATTGTCGGGCATATTTCATGTCTCCCGAAGCTAAAGACGTGTAATCGAGTCCCAGCATCGTGCCACAGCATGAAGGAACAGAATACAAAGTGGAGTTCAGCTCAATGACAAAAGTGTATTTATGCTGAAACCCCCAAAATGTACCTTTTCTGTGCCGTATAAAGTCACAATCCAATCCAAGAGCTTTTCGGTAAAAAATGGCTCCATTTGTGGAAGAATTTGCAGCTGAAATGAAGTTCTGGAGAAGAATTCACGAAGCTGGACCTTTTGTAGAAGATAAGGCAGTAAGTGGAAGGTAACTTTCAGCAATCTGGTGATTCTCACATTTTGTGGCCAGAAGGCCCCATTGGCCACCTCTTGTGGCCAACAGGCCACCCTCTCTAGCCAGCAGTCTCCTTCCATGACCAGCAGTTTTCTTTTCTGCCCTACTGTCCACCTGTGTGCTGAGTAGTGTTGGAAGCCTGTGTTTTGTCTTGATCTTTGAGTATTTAAGGTCTTGTTTTGAGTCTTTTTGGTTTTAGCAAGTTTGTTTATTAGTATTTGAGTCATTATTGTTTTGTTTATCGAGTTGTATTTTGTATTTTGGTTGTTGGTCGGCTCATTACCCAATTAAGAACATTACTTCAATCAAGTGCTCTATTGGCCAATTCGATTCCATGTCCATTTTCATGCAAATATGGTGCTCATGATGTAAAAATAACAACACTTTTTATAAATAAATAAATAAAATAAAACTGCGAGGCTTTATTCTGATCATTTTTTATTTATTTTTTTTACAAAAGAGGAGTACAAGATTTAAAAGCAAAATAAACCTATCCGAAGTTATACATCTGCAAATGCCACCAAACAAAAAGAAGCTAAACAAAAATAAAAAATAAAAAATCAGTGTTACTCGCCTCAGGCCCAAGAGGCCCTCTTCGTTCTCTTCCTCCGAGGAGAGGACTCTAGGGCACTATCTCCATTAGTGTCGCTGTCTGAATTAGTCTCTAAGCCAGAACCAGAGCCGGCATCGTCTTTGCTCTCTGCCCCAGAACCCGCCTCGGAATCGTCATCTCCGCTCTCGATACTTGAGCCAGCATTATCGTCTCTACTCTCGGATGACTCAGAATGCCGACTCATCGCCTCCCCGGAGTCACTAGTCTCAGCATCATCATCGCTTAAGATGGGCTCTAGAGGACTGCTCTGGCCTCGGGCACCCCTATCTCTGCCTCTCCCCCTGCTTCTCGAGAAGGTATTACCGGTGCTGGCGCTGCTGCCACCGTTGGAGCAATTAGTATAGATGGGACCTAAAAAGCACAAGTGTCAAAATATCAGCTACAGTATGTGTATTAGATGCAAGCATAGTATGCAAAATAAGCAATATGCAGAAATTAGATACAGTATGAGTACGATGTATGAATGCAGTGTGCCAATGCAGTGTATCAGCACAGTTTGGGAAAAACTAAAGTTGAAATTCCAGTGTATCAGTGGAAATTTGATAGCATGAAGTGCAAATTGAAGAAATTACCAGGATGTCGTAGAGACTGAGCAGCGTCTCCCTCCTCTGTATCATGCCCATCAAGGAGGCTATCAGCCCGAGAGCACTCCCCGTGTACTCTATGGATGTCTGCAAATGCGTTTGGATGATCAGTGTCTGCAATCTGAAATGAAATACGAGGTGCAAATTGTAAAGTATCGTCCATACCCGAGATAAACCCCAAACTCCGACTAACTCGTGACCAGCCGCTGCAGGCTCGATCGGGATCTGGTAAGCCGCCCCGGAATGCCGCCAGCATATAAGCGTAGTAGGAAACACTAGCCAAAAGGTGCTCTACTCCACCGAGGGAGCCCTTCTAGCACGAACCCTGGTCCCCCTAGTCACCCTAGGTGCCTCTCTCGCTATAGGAGCCCTCGCTCCCTCTCCTCCGCAAGCGTCTGTCAGATGTGGCATGAGATGGGTCTGAATAAAGGTCGCGTAGTCGTCCTCTGCTCTGAAGTAATCAACATCCAAGCCCAGCATAAATTGAATGACTGCATCAACGAATAGGCTATCTGCTGATCTCATAGACTCTGGCGATGGCATCAGAACGATCGGGTCCAGCAAGCCCATGGTCTGTCGAACAAACCGCTCACTTAGGAACCAGGCTCGATGGACTGGGCCCTCAAGTAGAATGCGGAAGCGAGAAATGGCCCAGGCCCTGGCATACTGGTCCCGTATCCCAGCCGACATCATGGCCCAAGGCTGCTACATGATCTACAAATAGAAAGTGAACATATTGTTAGTTGCTGTCAGTCGCAAAAATGTGAATCCGAATAGTTGTAAAGAAAAAATGACTGTGTTTTGGGTTACCTCGTGGGCGGCCACTGTGTTGAAGTAGTGGCGAAAGAATACGAATGACTCGTGGCTCCGATGCTGGCATCAGCCATCATGCTACCTCGAGTAGGGGACTGCTAGAGGGAGCTCCTCCATAGGCTCTGGGGCAAGAGCTAGGAAATAAGCATAAACCCACAGCTACACGGAAAATGTAGTGATATGTGATCAGTACACAACATGAACAGATGCAGAAAGTGCAAAGCAAAAAGCACAGGCGTTGAACAGATATAAAGCGAAAAATATGAAGCAGAAAATGTAAAGTGCAAAGAGGGAACTGAAATGCATACCTCTCAGGCTTGCCAGTAGCCTCTGATTAGCTCTCCCCTCAAGCGGGAGATAGAGCTCATATATTCGTACAAGATAGCAAGGCTAACTATGCCCCAATCGTAGAAGCGCACTCAAGGAAGGGTCACTAGGGCGTTCAATAGATATAAGCCCACGGTGTTCCACCTGTTCGAAAACAAGGTGGTACCAAGAACAAACATCAGGAAGCCTCTAGCGTATTGCTCCATCTCCTCTAATGTCTTTGGCTCGCTCCCTCAGAACTGCTCAGCAAACCAGCTATATTTGACCATAGCTGTCCAGTACAAGGGTGGGCGTGCTTCCAACAGCTCGATTCAGGCGACCTCCCACACCCTATGTCTGTGTCGAAAGAGATCATATCACCCCTTACTCCTAAGCCCGTGATCATGACAAAGTCCTAGGGAGTCATCATCATCTCCCTGGTAATGGAGAAGTAGAAGGAGTTGGTGGTGTTCCACCATCTCTCCATAAGCGCACCTAAAAGAGGATGGCTCGCAATGACTCGTGTCAGGCCGGAGCAGAGTAGGCCGAAGCCAGTCTCATCCACAATGTCACAAACCTCGACAGGGAGCTTGTCGTACCAATCTCTCGCAGTTGTAGCTCTGTACCCTCTGAAGGCACGAGACTACCCATGTGGCAAAGAACAAATGAATCAGATAAGGCAGTGATGAAAGTATAGCTAGATGAAAGGTAGTACAAGAAATACCGTTTAAAGAAAGGCAAGAATGCATGAGAACAAAGTTCATACCTCAGTGGCGCTGGATAAAAGGTGGGAAGCCGGCTCCCTCAGCAGGAGGTCCTCCGGTGCACTGAAAGCAAAGTCGCTGAATCGTCTAATGCCTCCGGGTGGCAATATGTCTGTCCAGGGATAATACCTCGCTGGATCAAAAGGCCGTACCCTCAATAGTAGTAGCTCCGACTCAAGCTCAGGCTCAAACTCCGCCTCGAGGTCAACCTCAATACCTTGAGCCACCTCACCAGCCTCAACAACGATCGGCTCCTCTGCCTCAGCAACAGGTGGCAATATAGGTGGAACCTCTGGAGGGGCACCGTCATATGGTGAATCATCTTCCATTTGGAAAATAGTTGAAAAGTAGGTGAAAAGTGAAGAAAAATGGAAAAAAGAGGGTAAACTTGGAAAAAGTCAACCCTATGAGAAAGAAAATGTAAGAAAAAGTCAAAGCAGGGAAAAGTTCACGGAACTCAAGAGAAACTCGAGGGGAACAAGCCTAAAGTGGTGGAAATCCAAGAAAAAGTGTCAAAATCAAATTTTGATCAGTTTAAAAAGAAGAGAATCAAGAGGGTTTAGCAAAGAAAACGTGCGTGGTGCATTGGAAAATGCATAAAAAGCTCGGATTTGGAGAGGGGAAGTGTCTAGAGAGAGAGGGAAGAATTTCGAACCTAGAGAAGTGAGGAAATGAGGAGTCTTGGCCTATATTTAAAGACCCATGCGCAAAATGTCCAAATTTTCCCGAATTGCCATCAGTGACTAGCAGGTGGCCGGCAAGGCTCTTTGATGGTCGACAGATGGCCGACATCCTCCCCTTGTGGCCAGCAGGTGGCCAGTGGCCTTCCTTTGTGCCCTGATGATGTTTTGTGTCTTTGTTTCCCAAGAAGTGTAAGAAAGGTTCATTGTTAAGCTCAAATTGTTTCTAAGGGAGCTCAAAACTGTGTTTTAGCGCACAATGTTCATCACTTGTCAACATGGATGAGGTGTATCCTTTTTAAACATATTGCAATTCCTCCAAGAGGTAAATCGGAAAGTGCCATCGAATGTCGCTTTTATTCGTTTTATGTTTTCGTTCTCTTTTTGTTGTCTCTTGTTGCATAGAATATGCATTTCACATATATTGTTGCACAGAATATCCATCTCACATATACGTATGCTAAATGCTTGTTTGCATTAGTTATTATTCACGCATAGAATATGCTCTTATTACTTGTATAGAATATGCTTTTGTTTCTTGCATAGAACATGCTTTCAATTAACATGTTATGTCGGTTTTCTATCTGACATGGAATATACTTTCTGCATATATCGCACTCATTCACTTTGTGCATCTATCGCACTCGTTCATTTTGTGCATTTATTGCACTTGTTTACTTTGTGCATCTGTCGCATTTGTTTACCTTTGTGCATCTATCACACACCCCGTTGTTGTATCTCGGGACACGTGAAATGTGAGCTTGAGCGGTTCTCTTGTATCTCAAGGTGCATGATGCACGACCCTGGGCAGGTTTCATCTCGGGAAACATGAAATGCGAGCCCGAGCGATTCTCTTGTATCTCAGGACACGTGAAGCGCGGCCCTGTGCGTGTTGTATCTTGGGACGCGTGAAACGCAAGCCTAAGTGGTTCTCTTGTATCTCAGGACATGTGAAGTGTGGCCCTGGGAGTGTTATATCTCGGGACACGTGAAGCGCGAGCGATTTTCTATCTCAAGACGCGTGACACGCGGCCTTGGGAGTGTTTCATCTCAGGACCAATGAAGCGCGAGCCCGAAACGATTTTCTTGTTTCTAGGGATGCATGAAGTGTGGGCCCGAGCGATTTTTCTTATTTCTCGGGATGTGTGAAACATGACCCTGAGCGGTTTTTATTCTTTTTTTTTGGGTCACGTGAAACGCGATCTTGAGCTGTTTTCGTTCTTCAGTTTCTTGGGACACAACCCCAAGCAGTTTTCTCAGTTTCTCAAGATGCATGAAAAGCAACCCTGAGCTGTGTTTTCTTTCCTCGTCTCTTGTTTTGGCGTGGTTAGAGTGTGGTTTTATCTTTTAGTATAAAACCTGTGTTGGTTTTAAGCTTGAAGCTGCTCATTCATATGTTGTTATCTCGTTATCTTGCTTATTGTATTTGTTATCGCTTATTGCATCATCTTGCATGATCATAAGTTTTCAAAATAGCCAGCTTCGCGTAGCGTGTGAGTCCAGTTTTCAAAGTTGCATTGTGCATATCATTTGCATCTTGCCCCAAAACTACGCTAGTTTGATTCCTTGCAAAGGGATACGTATGCAGCCTGCGGGCGCAACCATTTGTTGCTGTCTTGATTGCTTGTCCAACTCTTACGGCCTTGTCAAAATGGGTCATCTTCAGGCTTTGATATTCACTCACGTCATTTCATGACTCCGAGTTCTGTCAAAGAGGGCAACTGTAGACACCCCATTTTGGACGACCCGTACGACTTTGACGTCATCGCCTGCACACCCGATGATGAGTTTATATGCTCATCAAGTGCTCAAAGTTCTCAGCGGAATGCCTCAGCTTTGAGCCCTTCAAACCCTACACTCTTGTTGCCTCATTCTTTAACCAAGCCTTGGTTCTTCAAGCCTGCAGCTTCTAGTGACCTGCCGGCCACCTTTTTGGGCTGTTGGCCATCACTTTTTGGTTGTCGGCCACTGATGTGGCTTACCGTCCACCAGTGATGGCCGGTGGGCCACCAGTTTCTTTTGTAGATATTTTGTGACAGTTGTGCCAGCTATTTGTACAATGTATGCATCTGCCCCCACGTGTAGGGCTAGATATTCTTGAGGGGAATTCATGTTTTCTATATATAGAAGGCCACCCACTCATGTTTTAAGGTTAGAAAAATTTTAGAGCAAAATTTTTTCTCTCTCTCTACAATTCTCTCTTTCTAGCAAATTTCTACACTTTTGCTTACAAATCTTCAACCTTTGCCTATACACTCTTAACCAAACCTCTTCATCTTTGAGTTGAGGTATTCTAGAGCCTTGTTGGAGCTCTAGAGGGTGTGTTTGCTTGGTTTTGTTGCTTAGAATTGGTTTTCCTCTTCAAAGATATAAGGCTTTGCCTATTTGTTTGCTTTGTCTACTCTTTTTCTTGCCATTGTAAAACTGTTTTGGGGCTATAAATACTCTATATTTTTTGGCTAAAACTTGGGTTCTAAGGCCATTAAGGTTGAGAGGTAGTTCACCCTTCTTTGTGCCTTGCTTTGAAAGCCTTTTCCCTTGTGTTTCCTATCCTTTCACTATCTGATTTGAGCTTCTAAAACTATTTTTCAATTTTATTTCAGTGGCCAAAATCATGTTTTGAAGTCCAAATTTAGAGGGGTTAGCCACCCCTCCTTGTGTCTTGCTTACTAGCCTAGCTTGTGCTATGTTTTAGCTTATTAATCTAGCTTTTTTTGTCTTAATTCCAGCATGTTTTAGGACTTATTTTACACTATTTTAGCACTATTTTTGGCTGTTAGTTGCATTTGAGCTTTGTTTTGCATGCTTATAGTGTAATTGTCCTCATGAGTTTAGTGTTCTAGGCCTTAGACACTATCTTATTTGAGTTGATTGCATTTATTTATGGCTTTTTATACTTGTAATCACTGTTAATCACCTCTGTAACCTCCCTTCTTTCTTGGCTTTTGTTTTTCTTTGAAAGTGGTTCAAACAAGTTATTTGTTTAAAGCATGAGATTGAGATGTCATGTTTAATTGTTTAATCCCTCTGGGGTTCATTACCGACGGTATGATGTCTCTTTCATGCCTAAGACAACTCTTGGTTTGAGCCCTCTTTCCATTAGAGGACTTAAACTCACCATTGGACTCAATTGAATTAAAGAGTGGATGGTAATCTAAAATGGAGTAATTACAATGAGACTAAAATAGTGCAAGATAATAATTGGTTTGTGTTCAATCGGACGTTAATTGAACACATGGAAACTTGAGGCATTTCATACTCATTAGTGATGAAATGATTCAAGTTTCCAAGGTCACCACTTCCCTTGATCAATTCATGAAAGGGGGGAGGTTAGAGTCTTATTTTGTTGTATTCATTGAACTTGCACGCTTTGATTTATGAGCCATCATGTAATGAAATTGCTTGAGTTGATCGTTTGTGAACCAAGCTTACTACTCCTTCGATTTGTTCATGAAAATGAGGGGTGAGTTGTGCAGACAACCCTTGAGAATACCCTGTGCATGCTTTGTTTGTCCTCTGTTGCAGCAAGTGAACTGGGCAGCAGTGGCCGACAGGCCACCTTTGATGGTCGGCTGGCTATCACTGGTGGCCAGCTGGCCACTAATGCAAAATTTAGCAGTGTATTGTTTGAGCAGAGCAGAGTTATTCTGGAAGTGGACAAAGGTGTTAGTGTTCTATAGCACAACAGAGGCCTTCTGGAAACAAAACAATGGCTTTTCGGGTGGAAAGCGAGCGCATGCATGAGCATTCCTCTCATACAAAGCTTGTTTTAGTTTAAATACTTAGCTTAGCTATTTGTTATAATTAATTAGTTGTAGCTAGTTAATTTTTCAAAGTGTTGTAATTAATTAGTTAGCTAACTAGTTAATCGATTTCATTTTGTAATTATTTTAGTTAGCTAGAATAATTCATTCAAGTGTTGTAATAATTAGTTAAGTAGTTTAGCTAATTTCATTTGTTTTGCAATAATTAGCTTAGCTTCAATTAGTTAGTTAATTAGCTTAGTTCATTCGGACTCTCCTTCGTGAGAGCGCAATGTTGTAATAACGTATATGTCTTCCAACCTCACGTCTTTCTCCCTTTTATTTATTAGCTTATGATGGTTAGTTTAGCACATCATGTTTTGTTTAGCATTCTTCAAGATTGCATCCATTTGTATTGCATGCACCGGGGCTTGATTCATCATTCTAACTGCATTGTTAGTTTAAATACTTCTTTGAATACGTGCTTAGACCACATGCTATTTAATTGATTCATATGCCACATTAGTAGCCGAGCCTAGTAATTACATATTGCATGTGTTGCATTAGTCATATTGTATAAGTTAGGATCACGCATCTTTCTAACTTTATCATCTTCTTGGCTTTGAGTACTAGGTGAGCTTTTACTTGCTTTAGCATAATTGCATGAGTGTGATTGTTGCCATGTCAAAGCATGCTTACTATGAGGCTAAATGCTTAATTGATAAACTGCTTGAATGCCTGTGGATGAAGGCTTGTTTCTTGAATTGGAATAATTTGAGCAATGTTCATATGCGATCACTTTTTTTAAGTGGTACATATTTCGAAATAATTTTCAAAACAAACATGAATCAAGTGTTCCAATTCTTGCGATTTAGTCTATGCTTGTGTGTGTACGCATCACATAGTAATGCTAGCCTAATAAACTGGAACAAGAACATATAATGTACATGTGATTCATATCATGATTAGTAGAGGCCGATCTTTGATCGGGCGAGCGGGGGTGCTCAATTCATGACCTTCCCTCCCGTACCTAAGTTCCCAACCGTGACAATCTTGGTGATGACGGACACGTGGTCTTTGGCACGAGTCATGGGTTTCCTAAATTTTTCCAAAAAGTTATTTAGGTGGTGACTCTGTATCGGACAAAGCAATCCATTTTTTGCAATTTGATTCAAAATTGATTTTCCAAAAGATTTTTCGGATTGGGACTCTTTGGTGTTTATCTATTTCACATTGCCGCAAGAGTCCGATACTGTAGGGCTTATTCTTCTTCCGAAAGGAGACGCGAAAAAGTTGAGCTACAGATATACATAAAAACATAACATAGAACCTCCAGATGGTGTAGATACAGACATCAAATAATTCAGAGATTCTAAAGGTCTAGTCAACTTTCAGGAAAAAGCATGCGATACAAATGAATGAGTGGATCCTGAATCTATCAATACTTATGCGTTTTGAGCACAAATAGGGAGTATACCTCACACCATTGATTTAATGTTCTGCACATCACCAGGCACGAATGCAAATACTCGTCAGTGCCGTAAGGTTTCTCTCCTAGTGTTAGCTCTTATATTCGTTCTTGATGTAAAAGCAGATCTAGCTGAACTTGCTGCTAGACAGTTGGTATTTTTGAACCCGACAAGACAATTTCTCACCATTTGGCCTATTTTACCACACCTAAAATAGGCACCCATTGTGCGATAACAAATACCCTTATGTTTTCTTCCACATTCAGAACAAGTAGGTATAGATCCACTACTTTGACTTGAGTTGCTAGTAGACCCCATGTTTTGTGTCTTATTCATTGTAAATGAATGACTCTTTTTAAACTTAAAACCTGATCTCTTACCCCTCCATTCATTTGTCGGGGCTTTAGTCTGTTTCATTGTAGCTAGGTTGGCTTTAGTCATTAGAACTCTATCAAGTACATCCACATATTTGGGCAGTTTAGGACACCAACCCGATCAAACACGTCTAGATCCAACCCTCCTTCAAATTTTTGAGCTTTCTTATAATCCATGTCTACCATGTGTGGGGAAAAACGGGCTAATTCAGTGAACTTGGCCTCATGCTTGGACACTGACATATTGCCTTGCTTGAGTTCTTGGAATTCGGACACCTTGCGATCTCGAAAGCACTGGGGAAAGTACTTTTTGTAGAAAATCCCTTTGAATTGATCTCAGGTCATGGCCCCATTGTCATTGCGGATAAGCATCCACCAATGACAAGCTTCTTCCTTTAAAGTCTAAGTAGCCAACAATACTTTTTGAGTTTCGGAGCACGGAAACACTTCAAACAATTTTTCAGTTTCTAGCATCCACGTTTCAGCCTTTAAAGGTTCAATTCCACCCAAGAAAGTCGGTGGCTTCATCTTATTGAATTTCTGAGTCAAGTTGATGATGTCATTGTTTACCAGTTCTGCTTGGACCGGAAGGGGCGAAGCAAGCAAAGGTTGTTGTCTTTGTTGTTGCATCATTGCTTCTGTCAAAGCTTCAAACATTCATTCCATTCAGTTCATTCTGGCCTCGGAAGATTCAGATGTACCATCACTTCTTAGATTTTCCATTTGTTATAGGTAAATAGAGCACTAATAAACACAGGTAATAATTTTTTTACAACTCCTCAATGTTCATGTTCATGTTCAGTTCAGATATGTTCGTGTTAATTCACTTGAGTTCACAGATGTCCAGATAATTCATACACACACTCACACATGCAGATGTAATATCCCTAATTCTTTCCTAGGACATCCTATAACTCATATGGACTCGTGTGTGCGGTAAAACACGTGCTCTGATACTACTCTGTCACGACTCAAACCCGCCCCTATAAGTTTAGTATTGTAACCGGCCAGTAATCCTCGGATTACCAAAGGCCTCTAACCAAATTAAACAAAATGCAGGGGCTAGTAGAAGCAAACACAAACATATAACATCTATAGAGCTGTATAGACATACATGGAATAGAAAATTTCAAACTTAATTTACATATTGACGTCATCCCATGTCACCATATATATACATATACAGAAAAACGAAAGACATGTTCAAACTTAACAAAAGAAATACTAAAAGATCATTAACACGGTTCACAAAAACTTGACCACTTCTCAAAAGGAACCTCCTCAGGAGGCACAGTGGTTGGCAAACAGACAAAACTCTAGGCAATCAACTTTGAGCCTAGTCACACGCCTGGTCACCTGCATACATAAATAATACAATGAGCTGGAGCTCAGTGAATAATAACAGAGTAAAGATTTTAATGAATGATGACCATAACTGATTCAGAATTCAGATTCATATTCACATTTATGTTCACAATTCATATATTCCACATGATCATAAACACTGTACATCCATTAACGCTAACAAATCCAATGACCCATAAAGGGACGACCATAAAGGCATTCCGATGACTCATGTGCACAGAGACGTTTTTGATATCCCATCAAGGAACGGCCATAAAGGCATTTCGATGACCCATAAAGTGATGACCATAAAGGCATTCCAATGAACCATAAGAGGACGCATATCATATAATGCTAAGGATGCCACCAATACATTTCAAAGCATTGGACCATTAATCATTTAATTTCAAAATAGCATTTCGGAAACAGATCATACCCTATTATCATATTCAGAAAATATTTAACACTGACCATAACTTTATAAAGTTATTACTCACAGATAGCTCTGATAGCAAAACAGATAAAACAAATGGATCAAATAGTCAATGGCGCGTGACCTATACAAACACATAACCAATACATATTGAAACACACATTTGGAAAACACTGAACTTATTTCTTTTCTATCTTGGTATGTTTCTAATCCCTATCCTCATTATTGTGTCTTAATTAAGGCTTAAGAATGCCTAAGATGCAATGAGGATGCCAAAATGTGCTTTAAAGCACTCAGTCAAATTTTCAAAAGCACATCAATCTACTCGAGCGCAACATCGGTTGCTTGAGTGGTCTACAAAGTCTGCAAAAGTACTAGTTGCTAAATTTTTCTGCTCGACGGACACTCGACAGTTGCTCGAGCCAAAGACTGAACAAACAGGGTTCTCGCTCGAGCGCAACTCTAGTCACTCGAGCAGTCTGCAAAATTCTACAAAACTTCTAGGAGCATGAATTTTACACTTGAGCCAATGTTTGTTCGCTCAAGCTAAGGTGCAAAACAAAGGGTGGTCACTCGAGTGCATATTTGGTTGCTCGAGCGGTGATGCAAAATTCTAGAATTTCCAAATTGTAGTTCTGAGTTCAAAATCCATTTCCAAATTATCAAAACATGTCCTTTTGGGCCAAAACTTAGGAAAACATCGAGAAACTCATGGTACATGATGAATTACAAACCATTTCGTAAAATCAAGCCTAAAAGCTTTGCCAATTACACCAAAATCAAACTTGAAACTTTAAAAACATAACATGCAATTCTTTAAGGTTTAGAGATAATCTTGAGCAATTCTCCAAGTCTCCTAGCAATTTCCTTCCAAATCCCAAGCTTGATCTCAATTCTCTTAGTCTCTCACTCTCTCACATTTTTCTCCTCAAGGGATGATGAAATGAAAGTGTATCTATGGTTTATCTATGGTTTCTAGAATCCTTTGCCTTATATAGGCCCAATTAGTGGAGCTTAATTAACTTGAGTTAAGGATAACTAATTGGAATTATTTTACTCTAATTATTTGATTCCAAATCGAATTCCAATTAAATCTACCATAATGTTCTAAAAATTTCAAATAACACATAAACCAAGTCAATTTTGAGATTAGGTGCCGATAAGGGCTTCAATTCGCATATCAAATCGAAAATATAGACAGATCTTTCTACAACAGACAGATATAAATGCAAATACCATATAACACATGCAATTAACGTAGAATTTCATCTTAATTACTTATTAGACATTCTTAATCACAGATTATAGGCTAATCACTAGTTGGGGTTGTTACAATGACACCCCCAATCCAAGTTAACTTTACCTCCAACAAGTGACTCTACCCTGAGTGGAGACATTAACTGAGCCACCTCTAACCCCGATGTAGAAGCCAAAGTAGAAGATATAAATGAATGTGATGCACCCGTATTAATCAACACATTAGCCAATGAATTGAACACAACAAAAATACCTCTCACAATAGAGGATCCTAGAAACTGCTATGGCGCTGTAATAGTATATACACGCCTCTGTGGCCTTTTATCAACTTGCATATATCTCAGAGCATAGGCCTGCTAAACTGACTGAGCCAAAGCGGCTCCCTGATTAGCTCATGAGGTCTGGACTTAATGAGCCTGCAGATGGCTCTGAGTCTGCCTTGACCCAGATGCACCTCCCAACTGCAGGCAAGCTCTCCTCAAGTGCCCCGACTGATCGCACTGAAAGCAAGTAGGTCATTATTCCCTACTCTGAGACTGACTCTGAGATCGGTTAGGTGGAGGTGGTAACATCTGTTGCCCTCCTCCCTTCTGTGGGTAGACACCAGCCTTGTGACCGGGTTGGCCACACTTGAAACAAGTAAAGCAGCCCCGAGCATTCCTCCCCAAGCCAGCGCTCAACAATAGAAAAGAATATCTAGACTGCTGTGATTGGTCCTGGAATGAAAAAGTGCCCCTATTCTTCTTGCTAAGTCTAAAGTCCCCCTGCGACTCCTAGTCTTTAGACCTCGAACCTCGAAGTCTATCCTCTTCAACCTGCACTATAATCTCTACATGTGCCACCACCTCCATAAGACGGTCATAGTTCTAGATCATATTTTCGGCAACCTTGAACAAGATCTTCAATCTCAATCTCTTCTTGAACTCTATGCAACGGCGTTCCTCTGTTGCTATTGACTCCGGTACAAACCGGGACAAACTAGTGAAAGTCACTTCAAACTCGGCCACGGACAAGTTTAGTTGCTTAAGGTTTTGGAATCCTTGCCTCAATCTCTCTCTAGCAGTGAGGGGTAGGTACTTGTCTTGGAAAGCAATGACAAAAGCTTCCCATGTCTGTTCCACTCTACTTTTGGCGTACTTCCACTATTGGTCCACATCCCTTTTGAGGTAGTAACTCGCTAGAGTCACCCTTAGCTCACTATCTTCAATGTGAAACATCTCAAATGTCTTCACTGTTTGGTCAAGCCACTCATCTGCCTTCTTTGACTCGAGGCCACCGTGAAACTCGTCCAACTTGGCCCTCGAAAACTCCTTCGTAAGAAAACTCTCCCTTGACTCCACGGTATTCTCTTGGGCTTGGTTCTCCGCTCTTAAAATGTTCATCGACTCTCTCAAGGCCTCCGCATCTCTTGGGGCTAGGGCACCCATTGCGGCTTAAACCGCTTGTTCTGGTATTTCCGCTTGCCCCATTTGCTTGGCCACATTAGCTTGGTCTGCTTGGTCCGCCGCATTGGCTTGGCCGAACCCTTCCTCTTGCACTGGAACCTCATGGACCGACACTTCATGCACACCTTGCGAGGCCTACCGCGCCTTCCGCCTCTACCACCACGTGCTTGACCTCTCCCTGACATCCTAATTAAGGATAAAAGTAAACAATTCAGCACACAAACTCAAATGTGCTAGCAACTTATCTCACACGTCTTATCACACAATTCTTTACATTTCCATATCATAAAATCACTTAGTTCCACTCCACATAAGCACTTAGTCACATAAACAAATATGGATTACTCCTTTAGGATGAAATTTGTCCCACGAAATGCCAAGAATTCTTAGTAGAATGAGAATTAATCAAGCAACCTTCTAATAAGACCTCAAGGAATTTAATAAGCGCAAACCACATCCCAAAAGTTCAATCCCATACCCATCTAATCATGTAAGCATGTTATCACATAACACCTAGAACATGGAACATCTCCTAATCAAGTAAAATGAACCCATTATGGAAAAAATACTTCCCGCGAGGCCCAAGTATTCAAACACGGTAGCTTTGATACCAAGTTGTCAAGCCCTGAAAATCAACACAATGTAGATTCATCAAATTCCAATTACATTATCTTGAATTCCAACTCAAAAACTTCCATTGTTTAATGTAAACGGAAATAAAGCCTCAATATTGACATCATCATCAAATCTCCAACATTTGTATTCATTAGTCATCAAGAGATTTACAGATGATATTCCACATGCAAATATATATATTCAACATTCCTAGAATATGAATCTATAGCATGTGGTACAATAAGTCAAGTCCAAATTAATACCCTCAAGGGCTATAAATTCCAAGGCTTAAGCCCGGTCACACAAAAGTGGTCTTCAAACCCATACATATAAAGCCCTTAGCTTGCCAAAAATAATTACAACAAAAGAAAAGAGCCTTATGCTCTCAAAACATATTCCACGCCTCTAACTCTACGGGATCACCACATTCTTTCCTGCACAAAATCCCATAGGGTGAACATAAAGCCCAATATGAAAATCTTAACAAAGTATATACATTTTATGCAATCTCCTGAGATGAATGCACATGCTATACCATGTTCAAAAACATATGTCTCTATCTTTTGAAACCTTTGTGCATAATGCAATTTGAGAATTTAACAATTCAATGATTTTAATGTAGTTCAAAGGGGCGGTAAATACGACTCAGACAATCCTTAGGTTGGTGTCTGTAAGTAGGCCTAACAAGCACTACCAATCCCCACTTTACCGGTTACTAACCAGAAGGCACATAGTACCTCTCCGCTCGTGTTTTCAGTCTTTCCCCATTGACACTCAGGCCAACTTAACCAATACCAATTACGCTCTCCATCCAGACTCACCAACATATTTATCCCAAAAAAAATCCATATAATCTTGTTTCACAAAACAATTTCCTTTCTCAAAGCAATACTTTTCCAATATAATATTTAAAATCAGTTCCATCTATGATAAAATGGAATGGCGATGCAAATGTCTAATGCAATAATAAAGTTCCATTTAATAATCTCAACAATGCCAATTCAAAAGGTGATGATAATGAAATCAAGTGCCAATGCAATGTATTTCTATATTAATGCTTTGAAATTTCTCAATTCATCCACACAATCCTTCATTGTGATCAAATTCCACATATCTTATCAATATAACATTATAATATATATTTCCAAGAGACAATATAACAATATTAACATTCATATATTCTCCACATGTTAAACATCATTTTCTAAACTCAATTTTCCAAGACAAACCAACGGTAAGTTTTAAAATCAACTATTCTCATTTCCTTCATGAAATTCCTTCATTTGATACAATCATAGAAATTTCTCCATCATTTCTTCACATGACAATTTACCAAGCATAAATTTCACAATACCTAAACTTTTTCCTCAAATTCTAGGGTATCCACCAAAACTAAGTTTTTTGTTTCATTTTTGAAAAGATTTTTTCAAAACAACGCCCACACCTTATAACATAACTCATATTCTTAAAGGTTTTGGAAAAAAAAAAAATTGATAAAATCATCTTCTAATATCATCTACAGATCAACAACCCAAAATGATAACTTAAACATGTAATAAATGCTTCAAACAAGCATAATTTTGCAAATATATATATATATATATATATATCTCAAGGATTATCCCTACCTCAAGCTTGGGAGATGAAGAGAAAGAAAACCCTAGAACTCAAAGTTGACGAAAACACAATCCAATCTGTTACAAATGTAGACCTCGTCGCCCTCTTCGATTTGACGTAAAAAGTACCCTCAAACTCTTAAAGATTTGAGCTAAATCTTAGAGTGAAGTTGGATTTGGGTGTGTTTGTAGAGAGAAGGGAGAGAAAAGATGTGTATAAAGAGAGAGGAGTGAAAAATCTATATGTATCACATTTTTTGCATCAATTTTGAGGAAAATAGCACAGATTTTGAGATAGAAGAACCGAAATCCGTACGAGAGGTTTCAATTCCGAAAAGAGCGGAATTTCCAATCCGTACGAGCAGAAATTTTTGCCTCGCAGGCGTATTGCTACAGAGAGCTATCCAAAAAATTTCACCAAAATCTGCTCGAGCAGGACCCAAAATTCGCTTGAGCAATTTTCTGCCAAGAAAACCCAGAAGACTCTGTGATGATCCACTAAGGCGGTTCTCAATTCCGCACTAGCAGTTTTACCTAGAAACCCAGAGTTTGATTTTGGATTTAGAAACAAGTTCCAAAGCCCAAAACTCAAAATTTTCAACTCGGAAAAGTTAAGAGAGGTTAAGTAGGAGTAGAAAAAGAATTTCAACGACCCGATACGGTAAACAAAACACCGAAATAAATGCATATTACCCTACTACACAATACTATTCAAGCCCAAGACCTAGGACATCACATATTAGGACCTATATGTAAGTCTCTCATATCTAAAATACTCTTTTTCGTTGACTTTGATAACTAACATATCTTCTTCTTCTTTTTTGCTTTTTCTTTTTGGTCAATTTTACTTTTAAAAAAGGATAAATTACAAATACACCCTTTGAGATTTTCTTAAAATATAAATCACCTCTTATGATTCTTGAAATTGCATTCCACTCCCTGAGGTTTCCACTTTCATAACAAATGGCCCCTTTATTTATAAATCATCAACTTAATTAAAGGTTTTTTTAATAATGTTAGAAGGATAAATTACAAATACACCTCTGAAGTTTACTTAAAGTACAAATTGCCTCCTATAGTTTGAAAAATTACAAATACTCCCTTGTTAGAATTTTTTATTTAACAGAATTAACTAAAAAAAAATGAAATTTATACTTGCTCTCCTATACAATAATAAAATTACCTAAATTATTAATTCAAAAATATTTCTAACATCATTAAAACTGTTAATTGACTTGATGATTTATTAATAAAATGGGCTATTTATTATAAAATTAAAAATCTCAAGGGGTGGTATGTAATTTTCAAAACCACAGGGGGCGATTAGTATTTTAATCAAATCTCAAGGGGTATATTTGTAATTTACCCATGTTAGAAATATATTTCAATTAATAATTCATGTACTTTTATTATTGTATAGGAGGGCAGTTATGAATTTCATTTTTTCAATTAATTCTATTAAATAAAAAATCCTGACAATGGAGTATTTATAATTTTTCAAATCACAAAAGGCAATCTGTATTTTAAAGAAATCTCAGGAGGTTTATTAGTTATTTACCCTTTAAAAAATAGACAAATGATTTAAATTGAAAATAAATCAAAAAATTAGGATTTAAATTAATAAAATTAAAAAAAAAAAAACTCAAGATTTATTTTGTTGCATGTGTCAAACCATAATATTTATTTATTTATTTATTTATTTTGGCAATTTCCCCTAAGGTATTTCATGACATTAATATGGTCAAGCTTACAGTTACAATGTCATTTAAAACTTGTAATTCCAAAGGACATGATATCAACTTTAGTAATCCCGGAATATACACGTGATATTTCATAATATTGTGATTGGTGGAGAATAGGTGGATATATGAGGTATTGTGTTGTGTGATTGAGGAATATGAGAGAACAGAATAAATTATGATTGATTAGGAATACAAACACGCGGTACTCCGGGAATAGTCTATAATTTTCCACTTAAACCAACCCTTTTATCAAGTGTTGGTTATGAGTATAATGGTCACCGCAATGAATATAATGGTCATGCATTATTAGGCCCTCTGTATGAACCTGCAATTCAGCTGCAGAATTGATACCCTTCACTTGCACAACCAAACTACGATGCCGAGCACTTTTTTTGTGGCATGTTGACCTCTTTTGAGGACATTTTCAAGACATGAGTCACTTGTCCTTCCTTTGGATTTCCTTCGATAATTGATAGTGTTTCTTCATCCAAATCAATCATGCCTGTGCATAATGTATAAAGAATTGGACCTGAAAATAAAGAATTGGACCCTTATCACATAATGTCAGTACAAGTGTGCCAATTTAAACTATGGTTCATCAGTTTTACAGTGTACCAGTCATGTAGATGGTGTACTTTGTATCATCTGTATCTCCAAGGAGAGAGAGGAAATCAAGTTTGGATTGTTTTGGAAGCAAAGCTGCTCTCTTTTGCCTTCTTAATGAGTTCTCATCGCGTACCTTTATCAAACAGAATGATCAAAGCGAAACCTAAGATTTTCAATTCTTTGTCAAGTTTGGATTGTTTGTAAACAATCTCTGCTTATTTACCTGTTGAATTTGAAGGTGGAGATACATATTGGCATGGAAGAATGGTATTGCCCCAACCTCTTTGACAGAGACTCTGTCTCTTGATGCAGTTTCAAGATTCAAAATTCTACGAGTACTTACGTCGATCAGATTGTAACTATGTCCAATTGAAGCATTTGATGAATGAATCCTCTGAACAAGCACGGCAATACTATCAAAAACCTAAATCATCTAAACCAAATTTTCAAAGGTTCAGGAAGAAAAGAAGAAGCAATGCTTACAGTTAATGCGTCATCCATGCTTGTTGCTTCAAGAAGATCTCGAGAGATGAAGTTCCTTCCAATGGCACCACTAACAATCTCATTTTCAGATGGGGGTACTGAATTCAGTGTAAATGCCTAAGGGAAACCATTTTTGGAGCACAGTACAAAGTCCATTATTTAAGTCAAGCTATAGGATGTCATAGTAGATTTTAACTCAACATAGAACCTGATGTGCTGGGTTGGCAGGGTTGCACTTGCACCTCAAGGGTATTCAGGGCCATAACTCATTTGACAAATTGAACAGTACATCAAATTGAACAATACACTATTTAAGAAAGTCCCAAGCCCAACACCAACAACCACTACATCAGTACAAGAAAGAGTACTATAATCAATCTTTACCGCTAGAAATGATTTTGACCCCATTGACTTCTCTGTTGAGAGTATATTAGGAGTGACCAACTAAGCTAGTCCAATTGATTCATTTGATCAGATGTTGATTATTGATTAGATGTTGATTATTGATTAAATTGCACAAGTCATGGCAAAGGATTGATTAGAGGTCAAAACCTATATATTGATCAAAATTTGGGTCATAAAAAATTTACCAAGAAATGACACTGGGTATTTAGTTGATTTATAATAGATTAGAGATTCTACCAGTCCATGATTGTTGAACCCAAATGCACAGCTTGGGAGTTCTCCTGCATATGTATAAGCAGTGAAGGATAGTCCATTCGACAGAGTCGCCCTGATCAGATAGCTGCAATGTCACATTTAAAAAAAATTGCTCCATTTACTAATAATTTAGACCCTACCCTTGCATTACAATTATGGCAAAACCCTTTATTAATAAAGAATAAACAACAAAACAAACACCAAGCATTTATGTGGTCAGGCTATGGAGGAGTATATACATACCAGTATCCAAATAATACCAAATTGGGTTAAAATAGACTCAAATATGCTCGCCATTTGTTTGTTTATCGTGTCCTATGAGTGGCTAAAAGCAGTATGCATATTGTAAATGCCTAGATTGGTCTGGGCTATCTAGCTATTCATCAGAGATGAGTCATGTCTCTTGACTGAAAATACATTATCTCTCATCAACTTTAATTAAGTATTTCAGAAATTATGTATAGAGAGAGATTGGTTAAGTTAAGAGCATTACGTGTGGCCAAGTAGAGCGACATTTGCATCCTCATTGTGGGCTGCAATGGCCATTGATTCACTAACAACAAGAACATCAGAACAGTCATCGTCTGTGATATGATCAACATTAGAATTTGTAGCTGTCTTTGGAATAAATGGAAGTATCTCTTTCCTGAAGTTAAGTAATATTAACTGAAACATTTCAAAATAAAAAATAAAAAAATTAGAATCTCGCTGTCACATTAACCAACCAAAAATATGACTAATTAGAGCATAATCATTACATTGAGAACAGCGACGCCACTCCCTTGGGCAGTCCCCAAGAGTTCATCCCAGTAAGTTGGAAACTTGTTCCGGTTGGAGTCGGAGAGTGATTTGAGGAGTGGCTGAAATTGTGGGGTTTGGGAAAAAGGGAGAAGTTGGTTTTGAAGAATGAGGTCTGTGGCCAACCTGCTTCTTATCTGTTTGGAGAACCTCTTCCCTATGAGAAAGCCCAAATGGTAACCATTTTCACAAGGCCCAACCTCAAAGATTGGTAGCTTTTCCTGTTCCATACTTGAACTCTCCATGTTTCACCCTTTCTGTGTGTGTGTGTGTGTGTGTGTGTGTGTGTGTGTGTGTGGATGAAACTAGTTAAGATACCTTATCTTTATTTTTTCTATGCATATTTCGTTTTGTTCCCAAATACAGCCTCCCATGGGCCCAACAAATCATATATTTATCATCACATGACACTAGCATAGGAAATATTTGGTGCAACTTTTTTTTAATTGAAATTTGATTATCATAATGTATAAATTTAAAACGCTTTTTACCCAACTTCTAGATAATAAGTTTTTCGATAAATTAAACTGGTAGTCTCTATATTCTGCCGCTTATGTCATTGTAGTCTCTGTAATTTCAATTAGCTTGATTTTCACTATAAATTATAATTTGTATCATTTTTTTTTTTTTTTATCAGCAAAGAAAAATTTCATTAAAAACATGAAATTAAAGGTACAGGAAGATGAAATGCACTGAGAGAGATTCGGAAAGTATAAAATACTCCTACTACTGCTACTCGCAACCATACAATCAACCCCTCAGCCTCACTAAACAAAGAAAGTTAAGAAGGACTTAACAGAATATCAAATACATGATTTCCCACCAAATCAAGCCACTAGATACAAATTAACAGAATATAATTTGTATCAATTTACTCCAATTAATTACAATTATTACTATTTTTGAATAGAAAATACACACATAAGATGCATGTTTTATGCTTTTATAGACAATTATTTATTTGTTCAAATCAGTGAGTTAACCTTAACTAACTCAGTGATCATTTTCTTTCAAAAATTCTAATTGACATTATCAATTGGACCAAATTAATATAAAATTTAAAATTAAGTGTCAAAATCAAAATAATTGAAATTATAAAAACTAAAATGACACAAGAAAAAATACAAAGACTACTGATGTAATTCATCCTAAACTCTTTTAGCTTATTTATTAAGCTATTTTTTTTCTTATATGCTATTAGTGGAAGCAGCACCATACACTAAACTTTTTTTTTTTTGCACATTTCAAAAACATTAAATTTGCGATTGAAAAAGGGTATTTTCACAATTTTTTACAACCTTGAAACTATGATATTTCACAATTACAAACTGAAAATTATTGTGTGAAATTTCACTCTTTCATTGCACTATCAATATGAAATTTGTGTCCTTGAGAAATTGTTGTCATCAACCTTCCAAGTAAGTCTAGTGACACCAAGTAAATCACCGAATAACTTCACAGTTTTACATCCAAAAGCTATAAATTATGAAATTAGTATTAAAAAATATGAAATTTCACACCCTCTCCCACTTTTTTACTCTTGCAAATATGCCATATGGAGGGACGGAGCTACCTTAGGCCTAAGGGGGTCACATGCCCCCTTTAAATTTTTTATATTTACACTATTATCCCTATATATAAGTATTATGTATTATTTATCCCTTATAAAATTGTAGTAATGTCCCCCTTAAATCATATAAATCTCGCATTTTAACATTTTAAAAATTCTCTATTCAATTTTTTTGGTCATGCTTGTGTACACTCTTAATTGACAAGTCGAGACAAGAATTGAATCAATAAATTATTTCTTTCCCATTATAGGGTTTGTTTAGTTGGTTATTTCTCTCCATTGTGAGACTCTTTGTTAAGTTGGTAGGGTTGGATTCGTTGATTGTAGATTCAGTCGTTTGTTTGTCGTTAATAGAAATTAGTTGTTGATTCTCATGATGATTGTAAGAGCATTGCTATTGAAGTCCAAAAGTTAGATCCAATTTTCAAACTCAATGATGTAACAATTAATTAGAATATCTAAGACAACTTTTTCTCTCATATATTCTCTAATTATTAGCCAATCATCTCTTTTACACATCATTTGGTCTAAAAAGTGAACGTGTAAATTATTTTTCTAATTGTAATATTCTATCTCACCAATTAACAAAAAAAAAATATATTTTTAAAAAATGTATAAGTTCGGTAATATCTCCTTGTTACTTGTTATGGGAGAAAAAAAAAATTAATGTTGGGATTAATTTGTGCCCCATCTAAGATGAATTTCTGACTCCATCACTGGCCACATGCGCATATATATTGAGTATCATCCTTTTTTGAGCTTAGAAAATAGTTATGAAAATAGCTTTCAAAATAGTGTTAAATTTTAGAAGTGTGAACTTTCACGTTTTTAGATCCAAAGAAGTGTGAAATTTTAAATTTTTTTCATTAACAATTAAGATCTTATTTGATAGAACTTATTGACAAGGCTCCACAAATATAAATTTTATCAAAAAATTATGTGTATAATGAAAGGTATAAAATTTTAAAAGTTGAAAAAGAAAAAAAACAAAACAATTAATGAGGGTAAAAGGGTCCAAAAAAATTGTCAATTTTGAAAAAGAAACGTAAGCTTTCAAAAATAATTTATATAATTGGACCTTATGAGTTAACAAAACAGTGATGGATCTAATGGGAAATAAATGCATTCAGTAGGACTTCTCATTGATTTTCCCTAAACTAGAATGTAATAAATTTATGAGTAAATTACAATAAACCACTTTAAATTCTAAACATTAAAACTCAATAGTAAATCACCTCAAAATATTATCAAATTATAGCTAACACATTTTGTGATGTCCTTGTGTATATAAATTCAAAATTTCTAATCCTTATCCTTATTGTTTTTGAACCTCATGAATCACGTGTTGTCACCTATTCTTCTCTTTATTATTATTCATTCTTGTCCGAAAGTGTTTTTTGTGACGTCAACTTGGGTCTCTAGGTGTTGGATCGAGTTTGGGAATGGTAGGAATGCTCTAATGTTGATTTTAGCCTCATTTGGAAGTTGAGTCCGCTCAGACGGCCCTTTTGTCACTCGATCGGTAAACCTGTCTATCTGGTTCTTTGTTCTGAAATCTGAAATACTGAGAGTCTGATTTCACCACTCGAGCGAAAGTTTTACCACTTGAGCAGTCTGCCTGCAAATGAGAAAGATTCTGAGAGTTTGAATTAACTGCTTGAGCGCAAAATCCATTTCTCGAGCTGTCTGTCCGAAGTCAAAATCATGAAATGTGTTCAATCACTTAAAATCTGAAGTGAATCACCCTTTTTCTTCACTTTTTCATTTCACACTTTCTCTCTCTCTTTACACTTCACTCTACTCTCTTTACTCATCTCTCTCTAGAAAACACCCACCAACCCTCTTAAATTCTTGATCTCTCCAAATCCATTGGAGATTTGACCCTTGTTTCTTCATCAATTTAGGAGAGCTCATCAAGGGCTACAACGTGTGCGATGGAGATCGGATTTTGACACCATTGATTTAGGGGCTTTTCTCATCCTTATTTTCCAAGCTTGAGGTGGGAAGTTTCCTAAAGTTATATATTTGATTTTAGCATGTCTTTGTCTATTTTGATGTAATATTGTGTTGGAAGTTTGGAATTTGGTGTATTGAGTTTTGGAATGTTTGAAAAGTGATTTCTCTCATGATTTTGTTCAAATTGGTTTATTTTATGAACTTATGAGACTCTTGGAAGTCTATTGATAGTAATATTTTTTTTAAAAAAAAAATGAGAGAAATTCATTTTGGGAGGAAACCCTAGATTTTGAAATTTTGAAAAAAAAAAAAAAAAAAAAGAGTTGATTTTGAGAAAAACTCATGAGATCATGAGATTTTGTTGAGAAAGCTGAGGAAAAAATCACGTGCTTGATATATTGTTGAATCATCTATGAAATTTGTGAGTTTTTGTTGAGAAATTTTCCATGGAAAGTATGTCGAAAATACTTGGATCATGGAAATTGGACAATTATATAAATTGTGAATATAGAAATGTGTCATATATTATACCTATGTGAATATTGATTGTTATTTGCAACATTGAGGAATGTTGAATACAGCGACTCCGGTTTTGACCCGACATTTTATTATGTCCCGGACTTGGGTTTCATGGTCCAATATTGTTGTTCATCTTTTATTCCTCTTGTTGTTCCTTAGATTGGCCATTTGGATTGTAGTTGTGTATTTAGAACATGTTGGTTGCTTGTTTTTCCAAACTTATGTTGCCAGGTTTTTACTCCTCCGCCCGAGCGGCCATTCTTGCGCTCGAGCGGGCTTTGCCATTTTTCTCCTCCGCTTGAGCCGCCATTCTTACACTCAAGCGGGATTTGCAAACTCTCAATATTTTTTTTGCAGACCTGCAAATGCTGGAAAAGTGTATTCGACGCTCGAGCGTCGCTTCTTACGCTCGAGCGGAACCTTATGTCTAACCCTCGAGCATCACTTTTCACGCTCAAGCAGACTGCGTGTATAATAGTCCGTGAAGATGACATTTTTCATCACTTTTTCATTCCTCTCTTTCTCTAAAACTCTCCAAAACCCTAGATCTTGAGTTTCTCTCTCTAAAACTCATCTTCTCTCTACTATTTCACCTAGATCCATTGGGTTCTTCACCCTAGTGCTTTTGAGAAAAAGGTAGAGCACGTCGAGGGCTCTTTTTTCATCCGAACGAAAGTGGGTTTCGGTGTCTCTGGAGTTTTAACCTTACTTTGCTCGTCTTCTCTTCTTGAGGTAAGGATTTTCTACACTTTCTTATGGTCTTTAGCTTAGTTATTTGCCGTGGTGTAATAATGGTGGAATTTGAGAGTAGTTTGAACAAACCTAGGGTTTGGGTGTGAAACAAAAAGAGGGATTTTTGATAAATGGAAAATAAATGGTTATGGAGTTTGTAAATGAGGTTGTATTGGGTCAAAATTATTGATTTTGGAACTTTGGTTGATATTTGGAAAGAGGGGGAGTTTTTCCTAAAATGATTATAATATTTATTTTATATAAATAAATGAAATTGGTGTTGTAAACATGAAATTGGGCGGATATTGAAATAGATGGTGGAGTTGAGTATGTAATACCTCTCACCTTTGGAAGTTTCGAATAAATTATTTGTCCTGAGATTGAATATCTGTTTAGAAATAACTGTGTTGGGCTATCAATGGAGAATAGCTATGATTGTTGTAGAAATTGCATGAGGAATAGGTAAATTGAAACTAATTTATTGTTGGTTGTCATTGAATATGACTATGTTTAAATACATTGTATATATATGATGTTTGGGAGGAGAAAGAGGATGTACTCCATTGTTTGGGAGGAGATAGGGATAGACTTCATTTGAAATTAAGTTGGTCGGAGTGTTCAGGATGAAAGTCCCGAAATCTTGTGTATACATTGATGCCGATCTCGCGGACAAAATTTTCGTAAAATGGAAAATTGAATGTTTGTGTGGTAATTGTGTTGATTAGATAACCACTGAGTTGTAGTCTCATTTTGCTTGTTGGAAGAATATGGAATTCGCTCATGAGTTGAAAAGGGTAAATTAACTGGAAAAGAATGGATGGAAAATGAATTGCAATACGAACTTTGGTACTTTATGATTTTATCAAATGTGAATATCTTGTCACGAGCATTGTACTTATATATCTGCTTTAGATTATTCCTAATGGGTTTTGGCTCACCTTATTCGGGAAAACCATTTTCAGGTGCTAGTGACATGACTCCTCCAAGACAATAGCTTGGAGGGACTTTGGGAAGCAAGAGCTTCTTTATTTTGTTTTATTATTTTGTATAGCCAAGGGCTTTAATTGTATTGAGCTAAGCTCACTTTTGTGTAACCAAGCAATGACTTGGAAAGATGTAAGCCTATAGGGCATCTGACTATATGTTTAGTTTCATTTCTCTCAATATTGTAATACATGCTATAGATTCAGGATGAACATTGGTGAATGTATATCGCATGTGTTAACTCTTGTAAACAAACTCTTATGAATGAAAGTATTTCATTTCTATTATTCTCCGCTTATGAGTTGGATTTATTGTATTATTTTTGGAGGGCGTTACATTGAAGGTTGTAATTCACATTGAGGAAAACTGTTGAGAATTGTGGGATTTTATATATTTGCATTTGCATTTCATTCACTTGCATAGCTTTTGAATATCGATTATTACAACTATGTTTTATAAATTGAGTTATTGTTTTGAGAAAACAATTGATGATCTTGAAATATTTTGGGGTAAATATACGTTTGGTAAACCCAGATAGGGGGTGTAGTTTGTATTGTTTAAATTGGGCTGAGTGTTCAGGGTGAAAGATCGAAAATACACACGGAGTAGGTACCATGTGCCTTCCGGTTATGAGCCGGTAAAGGGGTGATTGGTAGTGCTTGATATACTTCCTTGCAGACACCAACTTAAAGATTACCTAAGTTGTATTTACCGTCCCGTATGTGCATTTTGAATTCACTGAGATAATGTGTTTTGAAAAGAGCATTGCGTGTGGTTTCAAAAGGGACATAGTTATAGTTTTCGAAGTATGGCATTGCATAGCATTAATGTTATAAAACTACTTAAAACATATATACTTTGTTAAGATCTTCCTACTGGGTTTTGTACTCACCCCTAATGAATTTGTGCAGGAAAGGATGTGGTGATATCACCTAGCTAAAGGCGTGGGAAGTATTTTGAGCGCACCATACTCTTTTCTTTTATTGTTTATTTTGACAAACTAAGGGCTTTACATGTATGAGTTTTGATAACCATTTTGTGTAATAGGGCATAAGCCTTAGAACTTGTAGCCCAAGGGATATTCTTTTGTGTTGTTTCTTTAACATTATCCATCTCACATGCTTTAGATTCATACCGCGAAGGAGATTGAATATGTAATTGCACGTGGACCTCTTTTGTAAATCTCGCATATATTAAGGAACACAACGATAGAGATTTGACTAGTAATATGATGATTAGAGTTTCTTAATTATTTAACTAAAAATGATTAAATCAGGATTAGTGTATGTTAATTATTTGGAGGCATTACATTTTGTTAAGATTCTGTTAAGGATTTACACATAATCAGATCATGTACAAAACATATGACACATTTATTAATTTTTTAGGACAATACTATCCTAATCTGGTGATTTGGTTTGTACTTTGTCACTAAGATAAAGGAGATAAAGTGCAAATGAGATCACAACAAATAGATATTGTTTTAAGAAATCAATAAATGTGTCATATGCTTCAATACATGACCTCATTCCATTTAAAATCATAATAGAATTCTAATGAAAAAAATTAGATGTAACAAAAAAACAGTTCAAGATAGTTAATTGTTGAGTTTTAAAGTTCAGATGGGCAAAGTGCAAATGAGTCATAGTTTAAGAGAGTTTACTATAATTTATCCTAAATTTACATATTACCACCACAACAAATTAAGGTTTTAAAGCTAAAAATTTAGGGACAAAATCACCTTTTAATGATGAAATATTTTAGTTGCTAAAAGTATCATTGTTATATTTTTAGCAACAAAATTAGACATTTAGTGATGAATCACTAAATTTGTAAACCAAAATTTATCTACAAAATGAAATTATTTGAAAACAAATTATTTTGTCCCTAAAAGTTCATTAATTAGCGATATTTTTAAAATTTTGTCACTAAAAGTTCTTTTATTGACTCTTCAAAATGACCTTTTAGCGAATATATTCTCGTGATGACAGAAGTTCATCTTCAAATTATTTTATACCTAAAAGTGCATTAATTAGCTATATTTTTAAAATTGTCACTAAATGTTCTTTTTTTGACTCTTCAAAATGACCCTTTAGCAAATATATTCTCATGATGACAGAAGTTCATCTTCCAATGTTTTTTACAACAAAATTTTCACTTTTAAGAATAAAGAATTTTAATTCTTAAAACGCTTATATAATATCAACTTACATTCTAAATACAAATCTATTCTCAAGTTTATTTATCCCAAAATGATATTTCTTTTGTTAATCAAAAAATAAATAATAAGACAATAATCAGATTCACGACTTTAATAATTTTTTTTAGTATACTAATTTCATATCTTTGAGATGATGCCGGACAACACATTGTGATTAAGAAACCATATCTATTTCATTTCCCACTAAATCCCAAATGGGTTGGAACATCTAGGCCCCAGAGAATAAAGGAAAATTATTTACATTTCAATGGTTCCAAACGTGGCACTGCTAGGTATTGACAAGTAATCAAAAACCATAATTATAATGAATAAATAATAAGTATGGTGCATTGATCAATCATAAGAAGGGAAAGAACCATTGGATTTTTAAAATGTGGGCTATGAGGGCATGGAATAGACTAAACAGAAAGTTAGGTCAAAATATGAAGTAGACTAAACAGAAAGTGTGGTGGGAATTTTGTTTTTCTTTCAAAGAATATGCTTTGGGGAAACGAAAAACCATGAGGGC
The DNA here is from genome assembly GCA_030407325.1 of Camellia japonica. Classification (NCBI taxonomy): domain Eukaryota; kingdom Viridiplantae; phylum Streptophyta; class Magnoliopsida; order Ericales; family Theaceae; genus Camellia; species Camellia japonica. Next base: position 67,982,506 of record JAPPVO010000013.1, on the reverse strand, counting down.
ATGGAATAATTATTTGATGGTTTTGGTGTGTTGTTTCATTTTATTTATTATTAGAAAAGTGACAAGTTGTCTCTCAAGGGTAATAAAAAATAGTGTGTTATTATTTTAACTAATGAATATTAAATTAGTGAGTGCACCACATAAATTTGCCCAAAAATCATCAAATAACTTTTCGATGGCATGGGTCTCAATTGTCACCTGCCATGACGAGAGAAGCACTAGCTAGTAGCTAGAGAGTCATCAATATATTTCATATCTCACTAATTTTAAATTTACAACATACGTATATAGATAATATTTTTTATTATAATTACTTTCTATGCAAGAGAGACATGACTATTTGTATTCTAGATTTATAAAATAAAAAAAATGATATTCATAGACAATTTTGTTAAGTTTTTATTCTTGACAACCCCGTTTGACAAAACTCCTTTCAGTTGTATTTGTTTTCGCACTTTTATTTCAGTGAGGCTATGAGTTTATTAGATACGAATCCAACCCGAATTGAGTTTTGCAGAGAAGTTTGTGATGTTAATGCTTTCAAGATTGCCACTTCGCTGATTATAACGGGGGTCGAGCTGCCCGGTCAGCTCGCGGGGTCGAGAGACAGTGCCCCCGAAGCAAAATGCAAAAATGCATTCAAAGTTGGCTGTCCGCTCGAGCGGACATTCCTCCGCTCGCGCGGAGAATGCTGAGTTTTAGAAGTTTGGTGAGTCTGCAAATATACTGCGATCCGTGTTTTCACGCTCGAGCGTACACCCTAGTGCGGAACACGTCATATAGAGTCCCCGCTCAAGCGTCAATTCCCACGCTCGAGCGGACCTCGCGATTTCAAATTCTATAAATTGACAAGTTGCTCCAAATCTAGGATTACTCCTCCAGATTTTCTTCTTGGATATTAAGGTTTATATCTGGGGATATTTTGCTAGTTTTCTTTGATGGTTTTTGAGTATTCAACTCATGGTTTAAAGAGTATACATCAAAGGATTATTTGTTTGTTCTACACAAAAGAGAGAGTTGTTCTTCGGTGGATTCTGAAGAATTCGAGCCTGAAGCTTTGGTGGATTCTGGAGTGGCTCATCGTCAAGACAATTCCGCGGTGAAGACGGGGTTGGAAGAGGCACATAGGGGTTGGTTCAATTCGGGCGTGGATTCGCTAGGTAATTGAGAGTATACCTGTGTAATTCCTTTATATCTTCTTAGTGGATTGTTTTGTGGCTGTTGCCTGTGATTTTTTATCACAATTGGAGGTGCTCCAATTGTGGTTTTTCCACGTTAAAATCGTTGTGTCGATTTGTCTTGATTGTTTGATTGGGATTGTTTTATTGCTTTAAATTAATACATAATTACAAATCAACATCTAGGGAATTTCTAGATTTTTCAATTGGTATCAAAGCGGGTCGTTCTATTTTTTTTAAAAAAAATCTTTTAGAACGAGATCTTGTTTGATTTGTGATAATGGATTTAATTCATGAGGAAAATTCTATGGTTCGACCACCCCTACTTGACGGATCCAATTATTCGTTTTGGAAAGCTTGGATGAGATCGTTTTTAAAATCTATTGATGAAAAAGTTTGGCAATCTGTCATGTATGAGTGGACTGAACCAACGATTACAGTTGATGGAGTAACTTTCTCCAAACTAATTGATAAGTGGGACACAATTGATTACCAAAATAGTAGCTGGAATAGTAAAGCTATCAATTCTCTTTTTTGCGCTGTCACACCTGAAGAGTTTAGTCGTATCTGTAATTGTGAAGTCGCAAAAGAGGCTTGGGATATCTTACAAACTATTCATGAGAGCACTCATTTTGTTAAACGCTCAAAACTTCAAAGGCTCGCGTCTAGTTTCGAAAACCTTTCAATGAAAGATAGTGAGACCTTTGATGAATTTTATGCAAAGTTGAGTGACATTGTAAATTCCAGCTTCAATTTAGGTAAAAAAATACCAGAATCCAAAGTTGTGGGAAAAATTTTGAGATCCTTGCCCGATCGGTTCCAACCAAAAGTTACGACTATTGAGGAGGCTCAAGATGTTGACAACCTCAAGCTGGATCACTTGGTTGGAAATCTCCAAACTTATGAGGCACATAGGAATTTCAAAAAGAAACAAAAAGATGCTATTGCTTTTAGTAGTGCTCATAGAGTTGGAGAGGATTCTGATGAGGATTGTAAGATAGATTCCAAGATTACGGTTACTTTTATTAAACAATTTAAAAAATCTTTTTTGAAAAAGAATCCTAATCTTTTGGAATCTACTCATACTCATAAATCTAAAGGCAAAGATAAACTCAAAATTAATTCTATACCCAATAAGGATAAAGGAAAGATACAAGGGAACTCTGAAAGAGTCCAATGCTATGAATGCCAAGGATTTGACCACTTTGCTTCAGAATGCCCCACTCGTTTGAAGAAGAAGAAAGCCCTCGCTATCACTTGGGATGATGAATCAGAATCTGATCAAGATGAAAGTGACAGCGAAGATCAAGGCGAAGAGGGACATAAACAATTCCTTGCTTTCATGGCGACTTCCGAAACTGAAGGACGAACAGAGTATCCGAAGAGGTCGGTTGAGAATGCCACTGATGATGAATCCTCGGAGAGTGATGATGAAGAGCTTGAGCAAGCTTATGAAAAGTTGTATAAGGAGTCTCTTAACTTATCCAAATTGAATGACAAACTCACAACGAAACTCAAAGCATGTAAAAGTGAGAATGTCAAACTTAAGGAGGAGATTTATGAGGCTAGGACTGATGCCATCAAGATAGCTAATGATCGACAAGCTCTTTGTGCAAAACTCTTGACTTGTGAGACAGAGAGGAATGAGCTACAGCAAATCTATGCAATGTACGAAGAAAAGATTGAATCTCTCGAGATGTCTTAAGTTGCCTTGGAAGAACTAATGATCAAGAAAGAGGAAGAGCTCAAGTGTGCTATGGCTACCATTGGTCTTTGGAACAAAGGATTAAAGACTTTGGAGGATATCATTAGGTCTTAACAAATGTGTTATGACAAGAGTGCCATTGGCTTTGGTGATAACAAAGAGCAAAAACAGAGTGCATCTACATCTCATGATACAAGAACTCAAGGAAAAGGAGAACAAAAAATTCAACATAAGGATGGACTTCTCAAACTTTCTAAAGTTGGTAAGGTAAAAGAAAAGAAGGTACACCCTGTTTTTATTTGTCATCATTGTGGTATGCATGGTCATATTTGCCCTTATTGCTATAAGTTGCATGGGAGAGTGTCTCATAGAGATGGAAGAAATTCCAACATCTCGTGGGGTAGGAGACACTTCATTTGTGGTAATGAGGTTAAGGGTCATAATAGATTTCGTTATTTAAATGTGCTTGAGACTAAACATGGAGCGAGTTTGCATTTGCCTAGAACTATAAATAGGAAGTTGGAAACCACATCGAGACGGGTTCCCATTGAAAGGGAAGGGAACCACAACGTCAAGACACCACCCAAGAACCGCAATTCTCACAACTTTGTTCATACTAAAGCGGTTTGAGTGAGAAAACTTGACTTGTGTTAATTTGTTTATTCATTTTAGTTTTTGGGTTTCTGTGTGTGTTTTTTTTTTTTTTTTTTTTGAGCCATTTAATGTGTGCATGTTTGTTTTTTGTCTTGCTTTGTTTAGAAAAAAAATAAAAATAAAAAAATCCCAAAAAGATTTTCTTAGTATGGTTTTGCAAAGCTTGAAATTTTTGAGTGGTCCTTGGTGCATATTGGAATTGATGAGAATATCCATTACATGTTAATATGTGTGTGCTTTCTGTGGTCATTACTCATTTCGGAGTGTGTGTTCTTTGATTGGTATGTCTCTTTCTGTACACACTCTTGGATTAGCAAATATTGGAGTCTTCTGTCTCAGTGAACTTTTTTTTCTATGGACTTCTGGCATGGTATCTTTTGTTTTTCTACAGGAATTGACCGATACTAGCATATCTTGGGTGATGTTGAGTCTCTTAACCACCTTCCATCTTTTTGCATCTCCACGGCTTTCCCCTCTGTTCTTTGGAGTCCAGCCATGAGGAAAAGGCTACCTCAGAGTCACCAATCAGACTATCCTTATTATATCCATGCTTCTCTGGTTCGGTTTCCATACTCTTGAGCGTGTCAGCCGCCAATGAGTGTGCAAAAGAAAGAAAAAATGTGCAAAAGAAAGAAACAAAAAAAAAGATGTGCAAAAGAAAGAAAACAAAAAGATGTAAAAAAAAAAAAGGAAAAATATAAAGGATTCATTGATTGAGGGGGAGCCTCCGCCTTTACACACCAAATACCCCTTGATTCCTAATAGTTTGACTTTCCTTTGTTGTGCATAGATTCTCATACCGGAGGTCCAGCAATAAGATCACTACTAGGATTTGAATCTCGTGTTTGTCAAACTCCAAGAGTCACACACACACTTTTCTCATGGGATCTATGCTTTTCACATAATGCATCACTTTCTTTTATGAGGAATTTTCTAGAGGCGGTGCACATTGTGTTTTCAAGTAATTGTGCTTCTTAGATAGTCTTGTGTGTTTTAAGGTACAAATCTGAAATTCCCTGCTTGCTCCACCATATTATTTTTGTCGTTTTCTTCTTGTTCATTTTTTTTCAATTTGTGGTTGCTATTAGTGAGAGGGAGTTTGATTTATCTTTACAGGAGATTGTTAGGTTTTATTCATGTCATGTGTCAGGTGCATGTGCCTTAGTTTTCATCTATTCATACTACATGTTCTTAAAATCTCCAAGTCGCATCTATTCATGTTTTCCATCTCATGCTTCAAGATAATCTTGTCATATGTTTATTGTTTTTTTCATATACTCTTGTGGGACTAATAGTTGTTTTGGAGATTGTGGCACTGATAGTTGTTTTGTAGATCATGACCTTGAGAAAGAAGTTTGCATTTGTTGGCTGTAATGGGTTGGGGTGATTAGGATTTTATTTGTTAGGTGTGTTTTGTAACAGCATTGCCAAAGGGGGAGATTGTTAGGTTTTTATTCTTGGCAACCTCGTTTGACAAAACTCCTTTCAGTTGTATTTGTTTTCGCACTTTTATTTCAGTGAGGCTATGAGTTTATTAGATGCGAATCCAACCCGAATCGAGCCTTGCAGAGAAGTTTGTGATGTTAATGCTTTCAAGATTGCCACTTCACTGATTATGACGAGGGTCGAGCTGCCCGGTCAGCTTGCGAGGTCGAGGGGCAGCGCCCCCGAAGCAAAATGCAAAAATGTATTCAAAGTTGCCTGTCTGCTCGAGCGGGCATTCCCCCGCTCAAGCGGAGAATGCTGAGTTTCAGAAGTTTGGTGAGTCTGCAAATATACTGTGATCCGTGTTTTCACGCTCGAGCATCCATTTCCCCGCTCGAGCGTACACCTTAGTGCGGAACACGTCATATAGAGTCCCCGCTCGAGCGTCAATTCCCACGCTCCAGCGGACCTCGCGATTTCAGATTCTATAAATTGACAAGTTGCTCCAAATCTAGGATTACTCCTCCAGATTTCTTCTTGGATATTAAGGTTTATATCTGGGGATATTTTGCTAGTTTTCTTTGATGGTTTTTGAGTATTCAACTCATGGTTTAAAGAGTATACATCAAAGGATTATTTGTTTGTTCTACACAAAAGAGAGAGTTGTTCTTCGGTGGATTCTGAAGAATTCGAGCCTGAAGCTTTGGTGGATTCTGGAGTGGCTCATCGTCAAGACAATTCTGAGGTGAAGACGGGGTTGGAAGAGGCACATAGGGGTTGGTTTAATTCGGGCGTGGATTCGCTAGGTAATTGAGAGTATACCTGTGTAATTCCTTTATATCTTCTTAGTGGATTGTTTTGTGGCTGTTACCCGTGATTTTTTATCACAATTGGAGGTGCTCCAATTGTGATTTTTCCACGTTAAAATTGTTGTGTCGATTTGTCTTGATTGTTTGATTGGGATTGTTTTATTGCTTTAAATTGATACATAATCACAAATCAACATCTAGGAGATTTCTAGATTTTTCAAATTGTAATATAGAATTTGAGATAATAATAATGTGACAATGATATTTTAGAATTATGAATCATAGTGGGAATTTTTAACTTTTCAATGAATGAATATAAATGAAATATAACATTCCATATAATTTTTTTTTTTTTTTGGGGAATAAAAATCATATTTGTATAGTATTACCCATTCTAGATTTATATTAATGGAATTCAAAGTATTTTCGTTGTTAAATAATAATAATAATAGTAGTAGTAGGCAGATTACCTCTAGTCCATAATTTAGATTAAAGGGCATTGTTTAGATTTGCGGGCTCGTCAAGGTCCTGTTTTGATTATCTAAACAGCTCATTTTGTTGAGCACTTTGTGTATTTTATGCACACAAAAAATTAGGTCAATTTGATAATTGTAATCTATTCAATTTATCAAATTTGTCACAAAAAAAAATTTATTTTTAAAAACAAAATTATTGTCCATTTTTTGGAGTGACAAACGCGATAAATTAAATAAATTATAATTATCGAATCGATTTAATGTATTTGTGCATGAAATATACAAAGTGTCCAACAAAATGAATAGTTCGGATTTCGAAACGAGATCCGTGATGAATCCCACGGGTTCAATTTAAGCTTGATGTGGACGTTAACATTCACTTTCTCAAATTTTCATTTTTCACTTTTTATTTATTTATTAGGGAAATTAGACTTGGTGGTCTTTATATTTTGTTGTTTGTGTCATTTTAGTCTCTACAGTTTTAATTGGTTCAATTTTAACCCTTAATTTTAACTTTTGTATCAATTTAGTTCAATTGATAGGGTCATAAGGGTTACTGCTACCATCTTAACTCATCTAGCGCTGCAACCTTACTAAGTGATAGTTGAGTTGAGTATGTATGAGTAATGGTATGAAAATGGAAAGAGAAGTACAGCAAGGGGGGTGAATTCCTATTGTGAAACGAAAATGGAGACAATGAGCAGGGAGAGAGGATGATCGCATAGGTCTATACACATTGTTTGTGGATAATCTGCCACAAAAATGGAGCCTAAGGGCCTGTTCAATCTATTCATGAAGTTTGGTGTAGTCAAGGATGTTTTCATACCACAAAAGAGAAGAAGAGTGACATTTTCAAGATTTGGTTTTGTGAGGTTCAGTTGTGAAGTTGCAACAAAAGTAACAATGCAAAAAGTCAATGGTCTGTGGGCAGATGACAAGAGTGCTAATTTTGGAAGGAAGAGATAGTAGAAAGGTCCAGTGCACCTGCAGACAAGGAGACAATTTGTGCAAAGGCCTCAGCAAATTAAAGAAAGTGAGAAGGTGAATCAGTATTGTCACGCCCCAAGCTCCATGACAACGCCGCACACTCATTTAAGTGAGCATGCAAAGCTAAAAGTCCAACACATAACCAACAATGTAGAATACTCAAATTAAATTCTTAAATATCATAATGCTAAAAACCACACAAATAGATAATTCTCATCATATAAAATTGTCCACCAAGTCCACTAATAAAAAAAATAAATCCAAGTACTTAAATCATAGTCCTACTCTCGGCACTCCTACAAGTAAAAACCCCGTGCAGCTCTACTTCTCAAAATCTAGAAAAAAAAAAAAAAAAAAGGGTAAGCTAGACAGCCTAATAAATAACCAACCATCACTGCTAGCTGGATCAAGTATACAAAAAATAATAATCGATAACCAATAAATATATTTTTTGCTACCATTCAATAAATGAACAATTATTTTGTAAGATGGTTTCATAACTGAAAATAAACAGTGTAGCAATACATTTTAATTGAAAAGACAATGAGGTTATTCGACGAAATTTCGTTGTTCAAAATTGATGGTTCGATATTCAATGGTTCAATGATGCGATTCACAAAACCCAAGTCTTGGTGACTACGGTCACTTAGCCCGTGACAAAGCCCCAGAACCACACATAGGCCGGTGGTAAAGCCCCAAAAGAAACTAGTTTCTGTGCCAATAAATAACCCCTATTGACTAGGGTCCAAATCATAGTCAGACTAGAGTGATGTTCAAAATTTAAACAATATACAACTTTTAAGTAAAATATTTGATACTTTCAAAATAAACATTTAGTACAATTTTCATAATAGTTCCATAAAATATTCAAATAATTTTCATAATAATATTCGATGTTGTTTTATACTTGACCCATATTTTATTTAAAGAGAACATGAAGGCTATGAATAAAAACATATAATTTTAAACGATTCAATAGGAATAAAAAAGGTACCAACAGTGATAGAGGGTTACTTACCTCAAACGCTTAGAAATAATATTCCAACACCAACTCCAAACACCCAGCTCCACCACTTCAATCACACAAACCTAATAAATAAAATCTCAAATAAATTAATATTTTTGCGTGTTACATACACCCACAAAAGCCCCACCATATTAGATTAATGTATTGCTTTAATATCCAAGTGATCAAACCATTCAACCCAACTTTGTAGCCAAACACACCCTTACCCATGATACAAAACTCCATTGTTTCTATTACCCACCCAAAGTTACACTTACACATTGCACCCAATTCTCAAAACCTAAGTAGGCACCTATAGATCTTCCAAATCCCCTTAATGCATTGACTGTTTAATTCCTCAACATAAACTTAATAATCAACAGTAAAGGAAGATTTTACCTCAACCAAATGGGTGTCCCAAAATCACCCAACGTGCTGCATCCAATCCCTATTGCAGCCTCACTTGAACCTCTCTTCTCTTTTTCTTTTCTTTTTTTTCTTTTACCTTCTCAAACCCTTGCCGCCTATGGAGCAATTCCCAACCTCTGTTTTGTTTGTTTCCCAAGACTTAAAGCCGCCACAAGTGGGCTGATTAACCTAATTTCTCAAAGTTACAAAATTACCCATCTAAGTAATAGAAAATATAATGCCATCTCATAACTAATTCTTTGATATTAATAAATGACCCATAGAAATTAATGTAATTACTAACCTATCCAATAAAATAATCCTACACACAACTTGGGTTTTACAAGTACATATATAGCGACCCCGGTCTTTTTTCTTTAGATGGTTGTATCCGGACGTAAGTTCCGTGGATCCGGGCATTGTGTTTTGTTGTTGTTGTCCTTTTATTCTTCATTTTTTGAGTTATGGGTTGAGTTGGGCAGGTTTGTTTCAGGTTGTCTGTGTTGGAAACCAAGTGTTGCTGTCCAGATTTTTGGACCTTCGCTCGAGCGAGGAGTTGGTCGCTCGAGCGAGCTGTTGTTTTTGTTCTTCGCTGGAGCCAAGGTTTGGTCGCTCGAGCGAGAGTCTGCGTCTAGTACTTAGACCTGAGAGATGTGTTTCTTGGCTCGAGCGAGTTTTTTTTCGCTCGAGCGAGCGAGGTGTATGTTTTCGAGTTCTTCGCTCGAGCGAGCATTTCGTCGCTCGAGCGAGCTTCTGGGTTGCAGACCTGAAGCATCGAGTTTTTGGCTCGAGCGAGCTTTTCTTCGCTCGAGCGTGGATTTTTGTGTCTGGTCGCTCGAGCGACCATGTCTTCGCTCGAGCGAGCCTGTTCAGTTTAAATAGGCAGCAGCGGGTTTTTTAATCAGTTTTCTATCTCTTTTTGTTTCCAAACCCTAGGTCCGACCCTTCTCTCTCCCTACACACCTTCTACCCTAGGTTTCATCTAGCATTAAGGCGTTTCTACCCTAGGGCCTTTATTAAAAAGTTAGAGGGGGTTGAGGGCTTCAGTTTAATCCGAATAATTTGAGTTTTGGAGCACTTTGGAATTTGGGTCAGCATCTTCGTCTTCTTATTTGGATTATTTCTTCGAGGTAGGGATTTCCTACTCCAATGTATATGTTTTGTTCTAAGTTTTGGTAATTTAATATGTTGGGGGTATTTTGGTAATTTTAGGAAAACCCTAGTTGTTGTGTTAAATTGAATTGTAAGTTTAATTTAAGGAAACTTGGGAGTAATGGTTAAATTCACGAAATATGAGGAATTATTGATTAAATGGGGTAGTTGGTTGATTTAAATCATATGCCTATTAAATTGTTGATTTAGTTATTTTCTGTTTAGAGATAACTGTTTTGGGCTATCGGTGGAGGATAGTCATGATTGTTGTAGGCATTGCATGTGGATTAGGGATAACTGAAACTAATCAATTGGCCATGTCGTTGTGTATAAAGATTGGAATAATACATTAAATTTATGTATTGATTGTTTGTGTATATGACTTTGTGTTTATATGCATTACTTGTGTATGGGAGGAGATAGGGGATGTACTCCACGGTTTAGGGGAAGATAGGGGATGTACCTCTAAACCGGTTAATGATTATGGGAAGATAGGGGATGAACCCAGGGTTGCAGCTCATATGCGCGCCTATTGCAGAGATATAGCTCATATGCTTATCTATTGAAGTGTGATACAGCTCATATGCTTGTCCACTGAAGTGTTTGATTATTTGATTTGATATAGCACTAATATGTATATCATTATTTTTGTGAAGTACGGAAGTGATTTATGAGATATTGATACAACACCAACATGTGTATCCATTATGATATAAGAAAGGTTTAACTTGAATTGTTATCCCCGTTGAGTTATTTGGCCAGGCTCTGAGCCATATTTGTATAAATGTAATTGATAAGTATCATAGACATTGGTGTCTTAAGATTGTATGTTGATATAACTGGTTATCATGGTTAACCATCTATTGAATGCTAGGACTTTATTCAAAGCGTATATTTGGTTTAGTATTTCTCTACTGGGCTATGGCTCACCCTATATGGGAACTTCATTTTCAGGTTCAGGTGGTTCACTACCTCCAAAGACTTAGCTTGTGAGGATTTGGACTTGAAGATCTGTTTTATTTATTCTAGTTGTTTTTATTTGAATTATGTAAACATTCAAGCCCAGGGCTTTATTTGTTTTGAGTTAGAACTCATGGAATTGTACCCAAGTGTTAGCTTGGCAAGATGTAAGCCCGTAGGGCATTTATTTTGATGTTTTACTTTGTAGTACTCTGATGATTTAAATAATGTAATGTTTTTCTTTTAGTAATGCATGCCTTGTTTTAATATCTAATGGGTTTAATTTTGAGGGCGTGACAACATAGGACAGAGATCTTATATAGAGGTGGTAAAATGGGGCATTACTGTAGGAGGATGAGTTGTAACAATAAAGGCTGAGGAAATAGGTAATGGTTGGTTGTATGAGAGTGTGATACTTCGAATAAAAGCTAAGTATGTTGATGTTAACCTGAAGATGGAGCTTGAAGAAAGAGGAATGAAAGAAATAGTGGTGAGAAAGAGTGGTGGCCGTGATATGATATTGTTATTTAAGTCCAAGAAGGAGATGAACTTAAAGGTGAAGGATGTAATGGAAATAATTGGGGACTGGTGTGAATATGTAGTGATGGGTTGTTAAACACACCAAAAATAAACACTAAACTACACCAAATTCTTTTAGAATAATGGCAAGTCCAGGTATCGATCCACAGGGACAAATGTGAAATGAGATTAATTCAATCGCTAAATTCCTAAATTAATTTTGATTAAAAAAAATAAGATTGATTCTATAACTAAACAGCAATTAAATGAAATTGAAGAATTATATTGACAATTAAAATTAGGGTTTGAGATATTAATTTTTGGGAAAAATTCTAGGGCAGAGAATTCACCACTAACCACATGAATGAGACTTAACATTGGCCAACAATCGCGATTCGGTTTGAACTACCCAATATTTCACAATTACAAGTTTGAAATATTGATCAAGAGGGTTGTCGCATTCAACATACAGGCACAAATCATCCCAAGTAGTATGAGTCGTTTGCTCTAAACTATGGTAGCAATACGACCCGTTTCTCATAGCATGACTCGTCTCGTACTTTGAATACAAACACAAAGAAAACTAATGTATGTAAAACATTAAACAATCACAGAGAGTAAAATCCTTGAAGAGATGAAAGAAACAAATATTAAAAACTTCTAAATCATCCATACATCCATTCAAACCAATTCACAATTAAAGCTAATGAAAAATCCTATTACATGGCTAGGGTTTCATCAAAACCCTAGAAAAGACGACCAGCCACTCATGGAGGAGTGGGAAGAGGAAAAAGATGAGGAAGAAACCCCCATGGAAGTGTCCTTCAAGCTTTGGTAGAATATCACCTCTTTAGAACCCTAGCCTCCCTTTTCTCTGAATTAATTTTTGAACCCTAGGTTTGGCTATTTTTCTTTCTTTTATTCTCAGCAAAATAGACCAAAAATTTCGTGTACGCGCCCCTAGGTGGGGCCGCTCGAGCGCCCATGTGGGCCGCACGAGCGGTGGTGGGCTGCACATGCGGTGAAGCTTGGCCGCACATGCGGTGGTCTGGCTGGCTCGGATTCTTCACTTCTCGCATGGAGGATCTGTTTTCGCGCCCTTTTTGATTGAATTTTCATATTTCCTGCCAAATCTGTACAAGTGCACGAAACACATAATCTCCATCAAATAAACAAAATTGGAAGACTAAAAATGTAACTTAAGTGGCCTCAATGTGGTACCTTTCAGCCTACATCATGTAGTTATGTGGGAATCAAGGCTAGTGCTAGAACAAGAAAGATGTATTTGGATTGGCTACTATGGTATTCCTTTGAATCTATGGAATATAACCAATCTGATTAAAATTGGTAGTCTATGGGGTGAAGTCATCTGTGGTAAGGGAGACTGGAGCTAGTCACATTCCTTTACCTGTGCGAAGATTAAGATGGCCACAAAGTGCATAAAACGAATCAATAAGGTAATAAATATGAAGTGCAAGGGGATGCTATACCCAATAAGGGTATGTGAAGAACAAAGTGTTGTAGTCCAAACAATTAAAGAAGCTTGTATCTATAAGAAGCATATGCAAATGGAAGAGGACTATAACACAAATAATCAGATGCATCAGTTTATGGAGGAGATAGACAGAAAAAAGGAAGGGGATGATGACAGGGTTGATGAGTCAGCCCATGAGTTGAAACAATTTGATGAGGTGGCAATGGGAGATAAGACATGTGGAATGAATAACAGCATGGAAGAAGATAAGGAGGTGGTTGAGATAAGTAAGACGGTAGTTGCAGAGTCTTGTGGTGAAGTGGGAAAGGAGCTAGAGATTGATGCCTGCCAAACAATAATGATTATGGAAAACGTAAAAAATAGTTGTGCTAAGCTGTGTTAGGACTGTGATGATCAGGTGTACATGCTTAGATAAATGAGAAGTTTAAGTGGGTCTAGTTTGTTTCAACATGGATTGAATCTGGAAGTGGCATTGGGCTGTAATCAGGTGAAGAATGGAATAGATAGGCCACATATTTTATAGAATGGGCCCAGAAATTAGAGTCTTAGTTTAGATGAATGAACTGAGGTAGCTGGGCTAGATAGTAGAGAGGCAATTGGGTCAAAAGCTCAAAGTATTAAGAGTATGAGTAAGAAGGCAAAGAAGATGAAGAAAGGAAAGAATAAATGGATCAAAAAGGACAAAGGCAAGATACAACCACAGAAAAAGGGGTTCTTTGATCTAGTGAGAAGGTATGGCCACAAGGGAGCTTCAACAATCAAACCAGACTCGAAGCATGTACTACTGAGGGGATTAATTGCAGAAGCTTCATTATTGGCATCTGTGGAGAGTGGGAATAGTGGAGGAAGAATGATCCTTGATGAGGCTCATGCAACATTACACATAGGGAAATTATTGGGTTTGTAATACAATGAAAAAGAAGTTGAAGTTTTAAACAAAATAGTGGAGCTTGAAATGAAGGATAAGGAAAGGATTGACGGAGTGACTGGGGCAACTACATAGGTTGCAAAAAAGAAAGGGTCTGGAAGGAATTTTGCAAGTTTCTATATGAAGATATTAGTCTAGAATATTAGAGAGATTGGGAGGAGACAGAAGAAATGAAAGATTAAGAAGATGGTGAAGGAGAGAAATGTGGATATTGTGTTGCTTCAAGAAACAAAAAAGGCAGATATCTCAAAAAAAGAGGTCAGAGTAATATGGGGGACGGATAGAATGGAGTATATGGTAGTGGATTCTGAGGGCATATGTAGAGGGCGTTTGTGCATATGGGATCCTGGGGTATTCCAGTTAGTTGATTGTTACAGTAGTAGGAGGTTTATACTTTTATGCACCTAATAAAGTGGGGGCTAGGGGTAAATTCTGGGATAGCTTGTTCAAACTAAAATAAGATTTTTCTAAACCATGGTGCCTATGTGGTGATTTTAATAAGATTATACATATAGGTGAAAGGAAAGGTTGTTCTAGGAGGGATAGGGGAATAGCAAAGTTGAATGAATTCATTGAAAATTGTGAAGTGAATGACTTACCATTATTGGAAAGGAAATTTACATGGTGTCATTCTGTAGAAGGGGAGAGATGGAGTAGAAATGACAGGGTATTGGTTGACCCAAGATGGTTGGAGGTGTTTAATCTAAAGTTATGGGGTTTGCCTAGGCTCATATCATATCATAGTCCATTACTTCTGATGGAGGATGAAAGGGTCTAGGGACCTAAGCCATTTAGGTTTTTAAATGCTTGGTTTTTACACCCAAGTTTTTCCTTCCTTGTGGGCATTAGGGATGGTCATAGGTTGGTTGCCGCCACGAAACCTCTAATCCACCATTCGTCCGCCAAATTGGCAGATTGAAGAAAATTAATCCGCATCCGTCCGCTAATCCGGTAGATGCGAATTAAGCGGATTAGCAGATGGATGCGAATTGGTTTGACAGTTTAAAATTTTATAAATTTTCAACATAATTCAACATGTGCACTTCCTCAACAGAGAAAAAAAATAAAAATAAAAATAAAATATTAGTCCAATGGTCAAATTTTCAACATATAGTGGCCACATTTGAGAGAGAATCAGTAAGTACTAGTTTGAACTAAGAATCCCAATTCATACTGAAAAACAGGTATTGGACTAAACTGAAAAAAAAACAAAAACAAAAAAAAAAAATACAAATTGCAAAGAGAAAGAAAGAATTGTTAGTCCATACATCTGCAACAAACCCAAAGAACAAAATAATAATTAATGACTTTAATAAACTAAACATTGGATTTTCAAAAGTCACATTTGTCTAAATCTTCACCAACACACTCACAGAATTCACATATAAACATCAAAAGATGTGCATTTCATAAAATCCCCCATTTGGTTGTCAAGAATTCTAAAAGAGAGAACAAATAAATAAAAATAAATGTAACCAACTCTAAATCACACAATGTTATGGTAATTTCAGAATCAAGAATGTATACAAGTGAATGGAAGATTCAAAATCCCATCTTTTGAGCAGTTTACTAAGCAACCAAACAGAGGACCAAGACCCTTTTGAGAAAATGAATACAAAACACTAACCTAAAGCTGTTAACTAGAGAGAGAATCACTACTCCTCGTCGAACTTACAAATCTAAAGGCAAAAAATTCAACTCAATATTTAATGAATTAAAAAATAAATAACATAAACTATTGACCAACAACAACAAGGGATGGCTTTCAAGAGTACTATTGATTTATTAATGCAAATTGGGCATCCAGTTTGGCATCCAGATTGTTAACAGTGAACAATAAAGCTGCTGAACTACTTCATGAGACCCCATGTAACACACATAGTAAAATAAACGAAAACACCCAAAATATGAGGAATCAAGACAAACCCACCTCGGCTTAGTACTCGTGTTGGTCACCGAAGGTCTCGGGAGCTTCTTTTTGTTTAGCAACAGCAGCCTCGCAGAGAATATCTCACCAACTCGATTGCCGATCGCCTTTTGGTCGTCACTCGCTATAGATCGTCGCTCTCGGGAGCTTCTTCGTGTAGATCGTTCGTCGCTCGTCGTAGATCGTGTAGATCGTCGTTTGTGTAGTCGTCATCGGTAAATGCCGATGGGTAGGATTTTGGAGGGAGAGAGTGAGTGTGTGTGTCTGTCGAAGAAGAATTAAGAAAGGGTAGGTTGGGTTTTGAGTCTAAGATCAGAAAAGGGGGTTGAGGGGCTAAGGCAGTCAAGGTGTAAAAAAAAAAAAAATGGACAGAGTAACAGGCAGGTCGGGTTAAGTGGGTATATTGGTGGATCAACAGCAACCCAACTCGAGCCTACGAAATCAAATAATTTGGACCCGCACCCGTCCGTCACGTGTCACGCATCCACCCAAAAGTGGTCGGGCGAGGCAGGTTTGACGGGTCGGGCAATCCGCTGCTCAACCCTAGTGGACATAACCTGGAAAGAGTCTATGATAGATGGTTGGGCTAAGTTTATACTACTAAAAAAATTGAAAGCTTTGAAATTTGCATTAAGAAAATGGAATAAAGAGGTCTATGGGAATGTGCCATTAAGATTGAAAGAAGTAGAGTAGGAGATGTATAAACTAGACCTGGAGGTTGAGATGAGAGAGCTTGATTAGAATGAGAAAGCAAGAAAAAGGGCAGTTAGAGAAGAGTTATGGAGGCTCAATAAGATGGTTGAATAGATGTGGTTACAAAAATCAAGGTTGAATTGGACATTGAAGGGGGATAGGAATACTAAATTCTTCCATGTAATGGCAAGGAGCAAACAAAGCAAGAATGAAATAGTATCCATAGCAGTATGGGATTCAGTGATTGAAGATCCTTATCAAGTAAGGAAGGAGGTACATGATTACTTCGAGAAGTAGTATGCAGAGGAGTGGGTGGTTAGGCCCAAGCTAGGTGGTTTATTCAAATCAATCCAAAGCAGTCCTTATTTTGAAATGCTAGAAGCAGAGTTTTCAGAGGCAAAGATTGAGGCAGCCGTGAAAGATTGTGATGGCAACAAGGCACCAAGGCTTGATAGGTTCAATATGATGCATTTTCAAAAATTCTGGAAGGTAATGAAAGGTGATGTAATCAATTTTATGAAGGACTTCCATAAGAATGGTAGATTGGTCATGGGATTAAACAGCTCCTTTATAACTCTTGTTCCTAAAAAGGAGAATCCTGTAGGACTAGCAGATTATATAGACCTATTAGTCTTGTTGGGTCAGTGTATAAAATCCTAGCAAAGGTACTACCAAGAAGATTAAAAAAAGTACTTCCTTGCATCATAAGTGAAACTCAATCAGCTTTTCTAGGGGGGAGAAATAGTCTTGATGGTGTACGCATTGCTAATGAAGTTGGGGATGGGTGGAAGAAAACTAAGAAGAAGGGAGTGATAATTAAACTTGACTTTGAGAAAGCTTATGACTCTTTGAACTGGGGATTTCTACACTCAATGCTTCTGAATTTTGGTTTTGGTACAAGATGGACTGAATGGACTATGGAGTGTGTTACAACAGCTAGAATATCAGTCCTTGTAAATGGGTCTCCTACTGATGAGTTTTGTCCTCAAAGGGGTCTTAGACAAGGAGACTTATTGTCTCCCTTCCTGTTTAACTTGGTGGCTGAAGGATTGAATTTGTTATTAACAAGAGCATATCAGATGGGAATTATAAAAGGGGTGAAAATAGGTGTTGGCGGTGTCTCATTTTCAATTTGCAAATGATTTTTTACTCTTGTGTTAAGCTGAAGAAGAGGAAGTTAAAAGTTTTGTAATGTCCGACTTTTATTATTCGGATAATGTTACATTTTTCCTTTAAATCAGTCCATTTCAATAATAATAAACATCAAAGGTATTTAGGAAGGAATACATTACAATGTCCTCTCCCGTGTATATGTAATGAAATACAATACACGCCCATAGACGTTACGTCATCAATTACAAAATAACGAATATATAAAAAGGATTAACCCTTTTTACAACACATTAGCATTCTTCCTGCATTTAAAAGGCTCCAAGGCCAACAATTAACAAACTTCAAGTCTTAAACAACTCTTCACTCCATACTTGAAAAAAATGATTAGCAACGTGGGATGAACATAAAAGTAGTAGGAATCCCAATAATCCTAAACAATAGTAACATATAGATAGCTATAATCATGAATGCTCCACGCATATATATATATAGGAAATGTGACATTTCATACTTCAAAATATGCTTACATAAATACAATTTTCCAAAAGATCCTCTTTAACATAATTAGAAACAACGACTAGTTCTTACCTTTCAAAACTTTTCATTTGTATTTAAAGAAATCTCAACCATTCATCACATTATCACGATTTCCTAGGGGTGCAACTTGGGCGGGCTCAACCCGAGCAACCCGAGCCCAGCCCGAGTTTTTTTAGGGCTTGGACAAAATATTTTCAAATTTAGTACGGGCTTGGGCAAAAATTCAGAAGCTCGAATTAAATTTGGGCGGACTTGGGCAAAGACGTCAAATAACCCGAGCAACCCGAAACACGAATTATACATATATAGATATATAAAAATATTAAATATACGTATAAATTATTAGCCATTACATGATATTAAAGTAATTTAATTATTAAATCATATTAGATATATATTATATATACAAATAACATAAAATCTTACTTTTTTTTCTTTTTACTTTCACTCATAAGTTATAAGGACTGCTATAGTAAGATCTCTCTTACATTATATAAATTATTTGTTTTGATGATATTAATGATTTTCTATAAAATAAAAAATAAAAAAATGTAAATAGAGTCAAATTTTAATAATTTAATAATGTAGCTAAAAAAAAAAAAACTAAAATTCATTTACAATTTGGGCAAATCAGGTAATTCGGGTTTAACTCAGGTCGGGCTTGGGCAGATATCCTCGGGTTACAATTCGTGCTTGGGCATGTCTCAGCACAACTTAGGCTGAACTTGGACAACCTCTCAACCCGACCGAACCCGCCCAAGTTGCACCCCTACAATTTCCTAAGATTGATCTAAACAATATACTTGTCCTACATTCCAACTCATTTCGGCTACAAGGATAATTACTATGTATTATGGCCTTAAGCACAAGTGTAAAATGAACGTTCACAAATACATGTATATATAAGCAACAATAAACACGTCAACACATATTACCATATTTTACCAGTCACAAGCACGGAAAGCCAATAATGCATCCCTTCTCATCACAACACAAGTATGAAGATATACAATGCGTAATTAACAGATAACGGACCCCGGCTGCGTCAAGCCATAACCACCACAACCCACTTTATCGGGTGGGAGCCGGAGGGGAGAGGAACCCATTTCAAAGCGCCAAACTTTACCGGCCCTTGAGCCAGAGAGGAGATGAACCTGTTCACACTTTATTGGGAGCAAACCGAAGGGAAGTGGAACCCATGTCAAAGCGTCAAACTTTCCCGGGTGCAAATCCGAAGGGGAGAGGAACCCATATCAATGTGCATTTTCATTCGACTCAACAATTGGCACATTATTCCATGTTTCACAAATTATTCAACAACGTCAATACCATCCTCTACCAATAGCCAAGGACACAACGTCATAAACAACAAGTACCAAGTCCATGAATTCAATTTCATCCTCTTGATTTAGATTTTATCAACATTTATACGTTACTTAACTTTCATCTTTCAACTCCAATTAATTCAACTTCCAATTCACGCCGTTTTCAAAACTCATAATTAAAGCCTCTTCGATCACTACCATCCGATCTTTATGATTCAATTTAAAATATTAAAATTTGGTTCAACAAGTAGTTATTCGTCATGAATTTTCACTTGTTCTAACGAAAAATCGTCAACTCCGCTTTTTTCTCATTTCAGAAAAGTATATAAATTGATTCCTAAAATTTATTTTCCCTTATCTCCAAACTCCCAATACCCACGGCAAATCGTCACATCTTTCTCATTAATTATCAAAACTCAACTAGTAATTTCTTTTCATAATCCAACACATATGTAACACAAATTAATCCCATCACTCAAACAAACAAATAACCAAAGGATTTGGGACTTTCATCACAACCATCATGAACGAGATTAACCAATCCACAAATCTTTCAATACACATAACATTTACCAATACCTTTTTTATTTCTCCGAAATTCTGATTTTTCAACAATTATTACAACTTAACAATTATAAAACTATAAATAACAATTAACACAAATTAAATTCATGATGACTTTTTTTATTGTCTTACATACCCATTTTCACATTTTTAATACACAATACCCCATATGGTTCAAATAAAATCAAATCACTAATTTTCTCCTTTTTCTCATAACCCATAAATAATTAATTAGGACTTTTTACTCTAATCCTTTTAAACATGTTCCTCAAACATTACAGCCTCATATTCACAACAAAACACAATATTTAACTCTAGATCATAAAATCCTAACCCTCTCCACATGCTTTTCAAAAATACCCAATAAATCAAGTTTTAATACAATAAAAACTATCACATGTCTATCTATAACGAGGTATTTAAAAGGAGCAAAGAAATCCATACCTCAAAGAGAGAATAGAAGAAAACTCTAAAAATTAACTTTGGCGGAATCTGATCTCCACCAGTCAAAACGTAGCCCTCGAAACACTTGTCATTTTTGTATAAGGAACTAGTATCAAAATCTCGCTTGATCTTTGTAGATCAAAGAAAATGTGAAATTTGGTAAGAGTTTAGAGAGAAGGAAGAGAAAAAAGAAGTTAGAGAGAGAGAGAGAGAGAGGGAGAGAGAGAGAGAGAGATATCTGATTTGAGTGAAAAGAGCACAGAAATCGATGTCTAGACGTACAAAATCCGCTCGTGCAGATTTTAAAACCGCTCGTGCGGATCAACTCAGGGAGAAAATGGCTTTCTCGCGAAATCCGCTCTTGCAAAACTCAAATTTTCGCTCGTGCAGATTTGACCAAACAGCTTTTGCTGGGTGACTTCCAACAAGCGTATTTCCCTCGTTTCAAAAATGAAATATGATCACTTTTTTGTCTAAACTGAAGCCCCTGAAATAAGCTTTCCAACGGTTCTAGCCACACATCAAGATTCAAAATGTGAAGAAAGTAAAAGGTAAAAGAGTGAATACTACTCAAAACAAATATTTGAATCTGTCATTCTTGGTCTACTCTTGCCCAACCAACAAGTTAACTCATCAATCAAGGCTCCGAACAAAGAGGAGGAGGTCCCAATTATAATAACTAAAAGGTCAAATGTAACTCATAACTTTTCAAAAGTCCCCAAAAAAAAAGGTAAGTATAGAGTAATGGTTCCCACTTAACAAAAATAAGTCGGGATTAAGACCCGAGACACTACAAGTTTGAAAAGGATTTTAAGGTGCTTTGAGGTCATATCTGGTTTGAGGATAAACTACCATAAAAGCCAAGTCTTGGTGTGGGTGTTTCTGATGACTATTTAGCCAAATTTGCATCTATACTAAATTGTAAGACTAAAATGCTGCCCTTATAGTATTTAGGGTTGCCTTTAGGGACTAATCCTAATAGAAACACAAAATGGAAGCCAGTGTTGGATAAAGTTAGGAGCAGATTAGCTAGCTGGAAGAGAAAGCTTTTATCCTATGCTAGTAGGCTTACTTTGATAAAATTTGTCATTGCATCACAGCCTGTGTATTATTTATCTCTGTTTAAAATGCCTGATGGGGTAGCTAGAGTGATTGAAAGGTTGCAGGCTACATTTCTTTGGGGAGAATCTGAAGTAAGGAAAAAGGTACACATGCTCTAGTGAGAGGAACTAACCAAAAGTTTGGAATAAAGGGGTCTGGGGTTGGGAAGAGTGAAGGTGTTCTTGCCTACTAATCAAGATGTGGAGGAGGTTTGGGTATGAAAAGGATGCATTATGGAGAAAGGTTATTTGTAGCAAATATAAAGTAGATTTCAGAGATTGGCTTCCCTCTCAAAGCACAAATAGCAGTATATCTAGTGTTTGGAAAGAAATAATTACCATTGCTGAATCAAACATTACCCTCTTGGAGTTTTATTTGAATAACTTTTTGATTAAGATTAGAAATGGAAATAGAGTCAAATTCTAGGTGGATAAACGGTATAATAATACTAGTCTTAAAGAAGAATTTCTTGGATTATATTGTTTGGTTTTGGATAGGGAAGAATCACTAAGAGCATTGTATGAGAGAAAGGAATCTGTAGGGGATTACGTGTGCCAATTCAGAAGAAGGTTGTATGACTGGGAAGATAGTGAGGTTATAAGGCTTAGAAACTTCCTTGTAGCAGCACCAAGTCTTGTAGTAAATCAAACTAATAGACCAGTGTGGAAAGCGTCATCTTCAGGAGTGTTCTCAGTGTGGTCTGCATATAAAGGTATATTTGTTCCAGCAGGCCCTCAATTGAGAACAAGTAAACTGGTGTGGGTTACTTGCATGCCTCCAAAAGTCCAGTTTTTTGGATGGCTAGTATGGAGAAGTAGAATTAAGACTTCAGTTTTCCTTCAAAGAATAGGTGTCCTCCGAAGTAATGTATCAACTTTGTGTGTGTTCTGTAATTCTGAGAATGAAACAGTGAACCATGTATTGGTCTCCTGCCCCTTTGTGTGGAATATGTGGTCTGAAATTCTGAATTGATGGGATATTCAAGGGGTTTTACCTGGATCTGTTGAAGACATACTGTTATGGTGGGATAGAGAATGTTTCAGGAGTAAGGAGAGGATGATCTGGAGAGGAGTTCCTTTGGTTGTGTTGTGGTCAATTTGGAAGCATAAAAATGATTGTGTGTTTAGTGCATCTGTCCCAAATTTGGTGGAGTTGTGTGAAGTGATAAAGGTAAGAATTGCATTATGGATGAAACCAAGCTACTCAGATTATTATTTTTCAGTGCTGGACTTTCTGATGAATTTGAGGCAGGTGAGATGTTGCATTAAAAGGGAAAGAGTTTAAGGTTATGAGATAATCAATTTCGTATTTGTACTTATGTTCTTTTCTTTTTCTTTTGTTCTTTTTTTTTTTTTGGATTCTCTCCAACTGTGAGGGATGCTAGCGGATGATTGGGCTTGCTAGCGGATGCCAACCTAGTTGGGATTGGTTAGTGTAGCTTTGATGTTTTTTGCTCCCTCGTTCTTTGCTGATGTTCATCTTTGTAATTGTATTGCTTAATTGACATCAATAATGTGTTTTTTGGCTATTTCAAAAAAAAAAAAAGAAAAAAAAAAAAAAGGCATCTTAAGAGTCTTTGACAAAAAAATGTTTACTGAATTGGTTAAGGTTAAATCACTAAATTGATAAATTTACAATTTTACCCCTAAAAACTTGACACATGCCGTTCATTTGCGCATTTACAATAAAAATACTAACAATTGGAATCAATTTGACTAATTTGAGACAAAATAAAAATTTCAGGTTAAACTCGAGTCAGTTGAAATTATAGGAACTAAAATGACACAATAGTCAAGGTATAGGGATTACCGGTATAATCTGCCGTATTTTTTTATTTTATTTTATTTTTTTATTAAAAAAAAAAGGGCCTAAATTGAGGGTTAGACAAATTGATAATATTAAGACTAGATAATTTTTATTTTATTTTTTTATCATTGAAACAAAGGTTTTATTGATGAAATCCAAAAGTGCATTACAAATCAGGAAGATATACATCAATGAGCAATGATAGAAAGCTCTAATATTTGAGTTCTAAAGAGAGCTCTACACATGTGACAAAAAAAAAAAAAAGCGCACACATCACATCACATGTGGGCCCAACCCATTTAGAGTTCCTCTACAGCTTTCTTTCTAGAGCTTTCAATCATTTTTAATACATCAATAAAGGAAAAAAAAATGCACACTATATCTTAGCAAACCATCACATCTCAATTATGTTGGCACGAAAAAAAAAGAAAGCCAAATCATTTGCAACCTTTAAAGGGCTGATAAGGAGCCACTAGTTAATGTTAACATAACATATATATGAGCTTTTAACTTTTGCTGATCAAAAAAATATATGAGCTCTTAACGCATCTCCTTTTTTATGCTGTTCTTTGTATTATTTTGTATTCCTGAGCTACATCAATAAAGTTTCTTTTGCTAATACTTTTGCTAATAAAATAAGATTAACAAAAAACATATATCTAATTTGGTTATTGAAAAGAATCAACAGAAGACCTCCTAGTGGGAAAAAAAATTGCCCTTTTTCATTGGTAATCAGTAAACACCATACATAGAAACTAACAGAAGATTGCTATACCAACAAGGCATCAATGTGAATCCTATGTTTTACCTTTTACAACTTACAAAGTTTTGAAGCCCGTACATATTGTTGATTAATTACATACACTCAAAGCCATTCATATGAAACACAAACAAACAAACAAAAACAAATATGGTTAACAGTACATTCATGGGATGGTCACCCCACTCATAAGCTTCATTATCAAAAAGAAACTGACCCAAAAAATAAAAACAAAAATGAAGGAGAAGATCTCTATGCACTATCACACAATTGGAGCAGTCACATATGAGGATATTTTGGTAATTGCACCACCTAGAAGACTTGTCTAGGAACTTGTGGCACTGAGTGGAAATTGGCAAGACCCAAGACGCTAATGTTGTAGATCAGCATCATTACCAACAAGAAAACCTTGAAAAAATTTATTTCTGAATCTAGTCCTTTCTTACAATCATCGTTATCATGTAACAGAGAGAATCTCAATTCCTCCCAACAAATTGACCCGTTTATTTTTCTTACTAGAAAGTTTAGGGCTTTGCCATCACAAATCTTTATATATACATAATATCTAATTCTACACATGTATCAAGTAATTAACATGACTTAAATAGTCTTTTATAAAAATAAAAAATAAAAAAAGTGGAGAATAAATTTTTAACCAAATCCACCTTCTAAAATATAATGAATATGACTTTTTATATAAGAATCATAATAAGTCATAATTAACAGGAAGAACTGCAAAGACTAACCCTAGTCCTTGAAGCACTAATCATTGAATTTAGATGAGAAACAAAGGAAGTAATTAAAGATCATACAATCTCAAGGATTGTTTTTAAAAAATGCATAGCTTGTTGATTTGATGATAGAGCAGTGATCATCAAGCAATCATATTCAAAAGGCTGAAACAATCTTGATACCAACATATTTTGGATGCATAATATACTATATATATATAGAACAATGAAAGGAGATTAGATTATATATGTATGTAATATATTTGTAATGGTAAATGTTTGGTGAGTTTCAAACTTTTAGGATAGCTAGCAAGAGAAGAGTGAAGGAAGCTCCCTTCAGTCCAAGTATAGAATGCTTAAGATTTAATTTGTCTCCCGCATCATTCACTCATTTACTGGGTATATCTATTAACACAGTATTTGGATGAATGAGTCGGCACTTGATTAAATCATACTGCCACCCATGAATGGACTAAAGAAAGCTCTCTACAACTTTAATCATTAACGAACAAAACCAACCATAAGCTAGATCTAAAAAACACAAGATTTGATTCTATTATTAAACACTAAATTAAATAAACATTTAACCCATCAATAGCATGGTGAGAACTCCTTTGTGACACACGAGAGAGAGAGAGAGAGAGAGAGAGAGATCATGAACATAAGAAAACAAGTATGGACCCTATAGAGAAAGGATGGAATGAGAGAAAGAGAGGGTTGAAGAATGGAATGGGAGATTCAAATACCAGTGCTTCAACAATGAGAAAATGAATCTTATTCAACTTACCAAAATATCTTTCAGTACAAAGAGATTTATATACAACTATCAGTAGCTCTCTTAACTAGTTAACTAAAACTAACTATGGTACAGTTAACATAACAACTTCCCTAACTACTGAACCACTACAATTGGAATGCAACTGCCTTAGTTGTAAACACGTGCATGATGACCTACAGCAGCTCTAACTGATTTGGTGAGATGTAGCTGTGGCTTCAACTGTGGCTCTATCTTGGTCAGCTCACATGAGCTGGTATGTGTGGGCAGCTTCTTCTACAGCTGTTGTATGTGTGTGTTGAGCTTCTACAGCTTCTGCAGATACATTATCATGCCCCCTCAAGCGGATAGGAGAGGAAAGAACCATAAGCTTGGACTGCAAGTAATTAAAGTGTGGAATAGACAAAGGCTTAGTGAAAATATCTGCAACCTGATCGGAAGTAGGGATATGACAAATGTTGAGTTGTTTAGCAGCGTCTCTTTCTCTGACATGGTGATAATCAACCTATATGTGTTTAGTTCTGGCATGAAAAACAGGATTGGAAGACAGAGAGATGGCAGATATATTTTATCACACCATAATGTAAGAGGGGAAGAAGGAATATGTAGGTCAGAGAGAAGCATACCAAACCAACTTAACTTAGCAGCAGTTTGAGCCAATACCCTATACTCAGCATCAGTAGAGGATCTAGCCACAGTAGGCTGCTTTTTAGCAGACCAAGACACCAAATTAGGACCAAGGAAAACACAGAAACCAGTAGTGGATCTCCTATCCAGAGAATCACCAGCCCAATCACAGTTTGAAAAAGCATGCAGTGTAAGAGGACCAGGGCTAAACTGAAGACCATAACCAAGGGTGCCTTTGAGATATCTGAGAAGCCTTTTGACCATAACAAAATGTCGAACAAGAGGTTGGTGCATATATTGGCAAGAAAAATTCATAGCAAAAGCAAGATCTGGTCTGGTGATGGTGAGGTATTGAAGGCCTCCAACAACACTTCTGTAGAGAAAAAGATTGGAAAAAGGTAAATCATCATTGGGAGAAGAGGAAGCAGATTTAAGAGCCATGGGAGAAGAGTATGGCTTGCAGTTAGCCATACCAGCCTTAGCAAGCAACTCAAAAGCATACTTGTGTTGGGATAAGAAATAGTCCATAGAAGAAGATGAAACAGAGATGCCAAAGAAGTAATTAAGTAAACCAAGTTCCTTTATAGCAAAAGCACCAAGCATTTGTTGAACCAAAATAGCTATATAAGAGGAATCACTACCAGTTAACAAGATATCATCAACATAAATGAGAAGAATGGTAATAGAGGTTGCAGTCTTCTTGACAAATAATGAGGAGTCACAATGGCTAGATATAAAGCCACAAGATAGTAAAAAGGAAGAGAATATGGAAAACCATGCTCGGGGAGCCTGTTTGAGACCATAGAGGGCTTTATGTAATTTGCAAACCAAGTTAGGATGAGAAGCATCAATGAAGCCTTGAGGTTGTTGCATATAGACTTCCTCCTCTAAGACACCATGCAAGAATGCATTAGATATGTCAAGTTGCCTGATAGACCATTGAAAATGAAGGACTAAGGACAAAAGGACTCAGACTGTGGGCTGCTTTACAACAGGACTAAAAGTCTCATGATAGTCAATGCCCTCAGTTTGAAGAAAACCTTTGGCTACTAATCTAGCCTTATATCTAGCAATGGATCCATCTGAATTTTTCTTGAGTCTATAGACCCATTTGCAGCCAATAACAAGTTTGTCTTGAGGTAAAGGCACAAGGCACCAAGTGCCTTGTCTTTGTAAAGCCTGAAACTCCTCTAGCATAGTTGTTTGCCATTGAGGAGATGTAGCAGCAGCCTGAAAATTATCAGGTTCAAAAACTGCAGAAGAAGTTAGAAGACAGGTAAAAGAGAGAGGTCTAGACTTAGATATGGTGAGCATGGGATGAGTGTTTGAGGTAGAAGGAACAGTTGGAGCAAGACCAGCAGGGTTACCTGGTACAGGACTAGAAGTGGTAGGCATGAGAGCTTCTGATGAGGAAGGAAAACCAGGAGGAGAACCAGACATAGCTGGAACAGAGAAAACAGTACTTACAGTAAAAACAGAGGGGGCTATTAGAGCAGTATCAGAATATAGAGCAGCTGAGCTGGTTGAAGGCCAAAAGAAAGTCTGAAGCTGAGAGAGAGAATGAGGAGTAGATGGAGGAAGAGACGTAGACTGAGACTGAAAAGGAAAATAAGATTCATCAAAAATAACATGCCTAGAAACAAAGATATGCCCAGTGGTAACATCAAGACACCTATACCCTTTAGTAGATGGAACATAACCAATAAAGACACAAGGTAAAGATCTAGGCTGAAGTTTGTGAGTTGGGTAAGGTTGAATCCAAGGGAAACATCTACAACCAAATACCTTTAGAAAAGAGTAATCAGGTGAGTGATGATATAAAACTTCAAAACGAGTAAGGTTATTAAGCTTGGAAGTGGGAAGCCTATTAATAAGAATGACTGAGGTTGCAAGAGCATCAAACCAATAGTGCAATGGAAGAACAAACTGATGCATGAGAGCAATGGTAGTTTCAATTAAGTGTCTGTGCTTCCTTTCAGCTACCCCGTAAATTTACTGTAATCATCAATGAAAAGAACATAGTGTTTGAAATTGGAAACAGATGCATTAAAGGGTCCCCAAACATCAGAGTGAATAAGAGCTAATGGCTGATTTACAGTGGAATTAGAAAGATGAAATGGCAACCTATGACTCTTAGAAACAGAACAATGTGTGCACAGCTTATTGTCATTAGAACTAGGTACATTAGTAGGCAACAGATTTTGAGATACAAGAAATTACAACTTATGACTAGAAGAATGTCCTAATCTATTGTGCCAAGTGGTCTTGCTGTAGGGAGAAGTCGTAGAAGACTTGAAACAAGTTGTGGAAGAAGTAGCAGGAAAAATAAATGAAGTTGATAGAGGATAAAAACCAGTTGAATGAGGACCTTTATGAAGAATTTTCGTGGAAATCTTGTCCTATATAATGAAACAATCAGTATCAAAAGTAATGGTGCAGTTGCTGTCTTTTATGAACTGCTGAACTGATAAAAGATTGGCAGAAATGGAAGGAACATGAAGCAAATTATGAAGATGAAAAGAAGTAGATGGTGTAGGAAGTAAACCATTACCAGTGTAATGAATAGGCAAAGCAGAACCATCTCCTATAGTGACATGGTCAGAACCTTGATAGGGCTGAAAATGAGTGAAATTATTAAGATCATTGGTGAAATGACTGATGGCCACAGAATCTAAGAACCAATTTGAACCAGGTGTAGCAGTACTAGATTGATGTTCTTGAGCAGCAGAGTGTAGACACCCCATTTTTGACCGACCTTAAGACTCAGACGTCATCGACTGAGCGCTCGGTGATTGCGCATTGTTGTGCTCGTTTCAAGGTTTCGGAGTTTTCGGCTGAGTGGCTTGCCTTCGGGCCTCTAAACTCTTTGTGTTTCGGCTCGGTTTGCGGACCAAGCCTTGTTTTCCTTGCCTGAGGGAAGGAGAGGTCTTGTAGACCACTCTTTTGTGGTTGTAGACCACTTTTCCCGCTTGGAGACTAGTTTCTGGTTTTTGGAGCCTTCGGTCGCGCGCCTTGTCTCGGGATTGCTTAACGTTCTCCGTTTGGCATGGTTTTTGAACCACACCTTGTTGCCTTGGCCTAGAGGGCCACTGTGGTCTGGGAGACCACTTTTGTGGCTGTAAACCACTTTTGGTGCTCGTAGACTAGTTTTCAGGTCTCCCGGCTGCGCGCCTTGCCTCCCGGACTTTCGTCTTGCATCCGTTTTGGTTTTTTTTTGGTACAAACCTTGTTTTCCTTGTTTGGAAGATAATACAAGGGTGGGAGACCAGTTCTTCCCCTTGGAGACCACTTTTCTTCCCGCCAGCCAGTTTTCTGGTCGGGAAATTGGTTTTCTTGGTCTTTGGGCCACCTTTTCTGGTCGGCCACTACACCACCACCTTGGTCTCATGCTGCAAACCACCACTCCCACCTGGCCAACCACTTTTTGCCTTGGCCGACCACTTCCACTGGTCGGCCGACCAGTAGAAGGAGCTGGCTGACCACTTCAAAAGGTCGGCTGCTTTTCACCAGCTTCCTGAAGATATTTTCTTTATAGCTGGCACAGCTGGAAGGCACCAGAACCATCCTCCATACACGTGTATGGAGGGATGGCCTTGGACCCTTAGCTTCTTCAAGAAGCTTGAGCTTTTGTTTTCTATAAGAGGGAGGCTCCCCCTCCCTCCTCCAGGTTCAGAAAAAGTTCCTTGAGCTATACATACAATCTATATCTATACATCTTGATTTCTCTCTTGTTTTGTGCCTTAAAGTGTTATTTCTTCATACTTTAACACACAAACACACTCAAACACCATCTTTTTGTTGTTGAGGTGCTTAGGAGCTGGTTTTGAGGTTTTTGGTTTGGTTTGGTTTGAGCTTGAAAAACTTGCTGGAGTTGCAGTTTCAAAGGTGGTCTTCAAGTGTGAGTCTTTAACTCCTTAAAACCTCATTCTTACTTAAGCTTTTAGACCTATTTTCATGCAGATTTAAGCTTAACTTTCTACTACAAAAAGTTCTAATTTTTGGTCCTTAAAATGTTTGTTTAAGGTCACTTTTTTGTTGGGGGTGGTCTACCCCCTCTTAGGCCTTGTTAGGCCTTGTTTTGAGCCATCCCTTTTGGCTCTTGTTCTAGCCTTTGCATGACCTTTCTACCACTGAAATCCAGAGGATTTTCAGTGGTGGAAAGGTGGTTTTGGGGTCCCAAATAGGAGAGGGTCATCCCCTCTCCTTTTATTTTGAATACTTGCTTCATATGCCTCATGTTTGAGCATGTTTATTAAGCTTGTGTTGGCTTGTTCTTAGCATGTATTTGGGGTTATTTTGAGATGGCATGCCACTATTTTTGGTTGTCTTGATCACCTCATGCATGCTTAATACACTTGTAGTGTAAATTTCCTAAACTAGTCTTGTATGCTTCATGAAGTAGCATGTCTTTCTAGCTTATGTTGACTCCATTTCAGTAGGTTTTTGGTGTTGTTTTAGCATGCCACGACTCTGTTTTGGGTGGGTTTGATGGCCCCTTGCATGCTCCATACACTTGTAGTGTAATTCCATAAATTAGCCTATTGTGTATCATGCTTTAACATATCATTCTAGTATGATTTTGGCTTAACTCTAAGAAGTATTTGTCCATGTTTTAGCATGCTCTAGCTCTAATTTGTGTTGTTTTGCTCATGCATGCCATGCTTTGTATAGCTATAGTGCATTCTAGCTTGTTAGCTTTGTGTATCAAGTCCATTAGCATGCATTGCTTGGCCTATTTCAATGATTTGGCATCATTTGTTATGTGATTTCAGTGCATGTTTCATGGTCATACACTTGTATCTTTCACTTATTCAATGCGTTGGAGGGTTTGCCCTTTATGTCTTAACATGAGCCATTGTGTATGCCTTCATGCCTAAGCTTGCGAGCTATCATTTCAGTGTGCATTTGGGGTTATTTTGCCATAATATAACTCTGATTTTTGTTGGTTAAGTCATCTCATGCTTGGTCTTGATAGGTGTAGTGTAATCCACCTTATTTGCCTTGCATATTCCATGCCTTATGCCATTCATGCTAGCTTGTTTTGGCTTCCTTCCATACATGTTTTAGTATCATTTTGACATGTTCTAGGACTTTTTTAGGTTGCCTTGACCATATGCTTCATGTTTTGCATAGTTGTAGTGCAAATGCCTACGCTAGCTTCAAGCTTTGAGCACCATAGCATGCTTCATTTGTAACATGTACATGATTTCGCATCATTTATCATGGTATTTTAGAGCATATAGGACTACCATGTTTCCATTTCTTTCACCCTTTGAGTGCCTCTAAGGGTTGAGCATTGTTGCCTTGTTTATGGCCTTGCTTGTATGCATGCATGCCTAGGCCTTTGACCCCCCATCTCAGCATATTTTGGTCTTTGTTTTGACCTACTTGAGCTCTGTTTGTGGCTGGTTCATGCATTTGTGCCATGTATTGCATACCCCCTTTGTAGTCCTCTTTGCTAGCCTTTATGCTTTAAGGACCCTTGCATGCTATGCTTGTATTGTTTGAGTGATTTGGCATTATTTCATACTTTATTTCAGTGCACATAGTGTTGTTACACTCCCATGTTAATCACTTGTTGAGCACTCTTGAGAGTTGTGCTCTTAGGCCTAGTTGATGGGCCGATGCATATGCATGCTTTGTTTTGCATTTCATGCCTTTGTTTTGGTGCTATGGCCACTGATTTGGGCATGGCTGAGGTCTGCTCATTTTGGTTTAAGTCCATCAAGCATGTTATGTGAATGTTGTTACATTACACCATGTTGTTGCATGCTTATGTTACCTCGTATTGTGTATGCCATGTTACATCGCACCGAGCATGTTTGTTTACATGTTCTTAGCATTGAGTATGCCATCCTCTTCATAACATTGTGCATGCCATGTTGTTTGCATTGTGTATGCCATGTTGTTCTTAGCATTGTGCATTGTGCATGCCATTAGCCTTGTTAGGTTGTTCATGTTGCATTGCATGTTTGCCTGCTTGAGTTGCATTGCATTTGTTTGGATTGGGTATTAGTCCAAACACGAGGAACGAGGAACGTTTCATACTTGAAGTGATGAAACGTGCCTCAATTCTCGGTCGCCGACCCTCTTGATCAATCATGATAGAGGTCAAGGCTTTATGTGTTTATGTGTGCATTCATTTCATATTGAATTGTGTAACTTCGCCTCTCGGCCATCATGCATCTAGATTCGTGATTGGTGGCCCAAGGGTCGAGAATCGCACTCCCTTGAGCTTATGAAATGATAGGGAGGGTGGTTGTGCACACATATGTTGCAAATACATTGCCATGCCATTTCTTGCTCTCTGTTGCAGCAAACTAGAGTCTAACAGCAACAACTGGTCGACCAGCCAGAAAAATTAGCTGGCCGACCACTTTTTCTGGTTTTCAACAAAGAAAAGTGGTCGGCAGGTGGCCTCCCACAGCAACAACTGGTCGGCCACCCTCCCACAGGTCCCCAAGGTGAGTTAGAAGCTTTCTGGAGCTTGGTGCAAGGTTCTGAGAACAATTGCAAACAGAGGCAAGTTGGGGCATCGCAACGGATTTCCAAACAAGGTGACTGGGCATACATGCACTCTTCTCCCCCTGAAGGCCTCATTACTTTACTGCTTTACTTAGCTAATTTGCTTAGCTAGTTTATGCTTTGTTTGTACTTAATTAGTTAATGCGTTTAACTATTCAATTTGTCTTGTAATAGTTAGTTAACTAGGATTAGTTAATTAGCTTCATTATGTAATAATTAGTTTAATTAGCTTAGATTAGCTAGTTAGTTTTTTATTCGGACCCTCTGTCGAGAGGGCCAACTGTTGTAATAAGTGTGCGTGTGTGTGATGCATGTCTTCCAACCCCCATTTCTTTCTCCCTTTTACTTAACCGCTTACGATGGTTAGTTTTAGGACATATTTCGATTAGCATACCTTATGCTTGCATGTGTGCATCCATTCATCTGTATTGCATGCACCGGGCTCGGCGCATCATACAAACCAACATTGTATTTCAATACATTTACTTGAATACGTGTTCAACAGTATGTTATCAAGTTGCATTTCACATGACATTCTAGAATAGCCGAGCCTATTTTAGTCGCATTCTTGCATGTGTTGCATTAGCCATCTTAAAATGAACTAGGATCATGCATGATTTCTAACTAGTTCTTTGTTTTGGCTCGGAGTACACTGTGAGTGTTTACGCTTTAGCATACTACATGTGTGTTATTCACTGCCATGTTCAACATGCTTGCCATAAGGCTAACTGATTATTTGATATAAACTGCCTGAATGCCTGTGGGTGAAGGTTGGATTACTTGAATTGGAACAATTCATTAAAACCCCGATTCAGCCTACTTGCAAGTAGCAAACTCCAATTCATTTTCACAAACAAACATGCAATGTTTTGTTCCAAATTAGGCGATCTAGTCTATACTTGTATGCTGTGCGCATCACGTAGTAAGATTAGCTAATTAACCGGAACAAGAGCACATGTGTTTTCAAAAACAAAATATCATGCTTAGTACAGGCCGATCTTTGATCGGGTGAGTTGGGGTGCTCATTGCATGACCTTCCCCTCTCGTACCCAAGTTCCCGAGCCGAGGCAACTTTGGTGATGACGGACAAGTGGCCTTAGGCACGAGTCAGAGTTTTCTAAATTTCCCCCAAAATAAAATATTTAGGTGGCGACTCTGTATCTGGTAAAGCCGTCCATGTTTGGCACTTCTTTATAAAAATCAATTTTCCAAAACGATTTGCCGGATTTGGACTCTTTGGTGATTTATCGGTCTCACATTGCACTTTGTGAGATTTAGATTCAAAACCGTGACATTGAGTCCGAACTGTAGTAGCCTAGAGAACAAAACGAGATTCGCACCCATCGCGCGCGGATATCGGAGAGTTCTCGCGGGGCACGTCTACACAGAGGTAATTAAAGAAGAGGCAACATAAGCTTTAGAATGTGGTCCTCTTGCTTGTGAAGAAGAGGATTGAAAAGCCTGATCCATTCTGTGCCAGCAATCCATGGCTGAGTGGTTTGGTTTACCACAAATTTGATAGATCAGTCCATGTTGATTTGAAAGATTGTTATGTTGATTAGAGGTAGGATTTGAGAATGATGATGAATTAGATATGCCTTGTCCTCCACCTCTGTAAGTGTTTTAATAAAATCTGCCTGAATGTTACCTGTATATCCTCCTCTGGTGTAACCTCGAGAACTACCTCTAAAATTATTTCTGGTAGTAGCATAAGCAAATGGAAGGTCTGATGTTTGAGTCTGTTTAAGAGAACTTTCAATATAAATAGATTCAGAACACAACAATGAAGATAAGGCAGCAATAGAGATTGGTTTAGGTCTGGTACGAATTGTTGTTTTAAAGGCATTGTACTCATCAGGTAGTACATTGAGATTAAGTAAAACCAGATCTTCATCATGAATTGGTGATCCTGCAAGACTTAACTGATTAGAAATAGTCTTGATTTGACTGAGATAGTCCTCCATTGTTGAATTCTTCTTTGTAAGATGACTGAGTTTGGTTTTCGATTGATGGACATGTGATCTGGATAATGAAGTGAATCTTGTAGCCAATGTAGTCCATACTTCATGACTTGTGATATAATGAAGAACATATGTGAATGTGGATGAAGACAATGTAGCTGTAAGGCAACTAAGTAGATGTGCATCAACAGTGATCCATTGTGTGTATGCTTGATTCACCACAGCATTTTGATTCTCATCAAGAACCATAGAAGGAGGACAAACCTCTGATCCATTGACATATATCTGAGTAGATTTGTAGCTCGTAATATGTTTTGAAACTGATTCTTCCATATAAGATAATTTGTAGACTCAAGTTTTGTTGGAACAAAAGAATTCAGATTTGAGATAAGCAGAGTGAGATTTGAAGGTAAAGGAGAACTAGTAGTTGTACCAGTTGAAGAAGCTACCATTGTGGATCTTCCTTGAAGATCTGCCATTGTTGATCCTTGTTGAAGATTTACCATTGTTATCCTGAAGATGAAGCTTTAATGCTCGCAAGAGCTATAGAAGCTCTGATACCATAATGAGAAAATAAATCTTATTCAACTTACCAAAATGTCTTTCAGTGCAAAGGGATTTATATACAACTATGAGTAACTCTTAACTAGTTAACTAAAGCTAACTATGGTACAGTTAACATAACAACTTCCGTAACTACTGAACCACTTCAGTTGGAATGCAACTGCCTTAGTTGTAAACATGTGCATGATGACCTACAGCAGCTAACTGATTTGGTGAGATGTAGCTGTGGCTTCAACTGTGGCTCTGTCTTGGTTAGCTCACATGAGCTGGTATGTGTGGGCTGAGCTTATTCTGCAGCTGCTGTATATGTGTGTTGAGCTTCTGCAGCTTCTGCAAATACATTATCAGGGAATATGTGTGATATGTTAGTGGATGAATGGATTTATATAGCTAAGAGAAAGGAAGTGATTAGACAGTGATATGTCTAAAATATTGTAAAACAAAAACTGAAAGGGGAGTTATTCATATTCCTTGTTTATTTTGTGTTGTCTTGTGCACTTCCTCCAATCTTATTGCAGTATGGCAAGCCCATCACTTCCTTTGCATCTGCCTCAACTTTTTCTAAATTTAATATTAACTTATGTTTGAGAATTTAAGTGGTGTTTAGGCTGTTGTTATGTATAATATCTACTAGTATGTATGCAAATATTAGAATTTTTATATTGGTATTCATCAATATAGAGGGTGTTTGGCAACACCAAAAAAGTCATCTTCTATTAAAAAAAAAAGTCAAAGAAGTTAAAAGTCAAATATCACATTAATTTTTTTTAGCAATTTTTCAAACGCATTAACTTAAAGAAATCAAAAAATCAAACACCACATACTGCTTCAATTTAATGTAAGGA
The DNA here is from genome assembly GCA_030407325.1 of Camellia japonica. NCBI lineage: Eukaryota > Viridiplantae > Streptophyta > Magnoliopsida > Ericales > Theaceae > Camellia > Camellia japonica. The sequence goes on along the minus strand of JAPPVO010000013.1, from coordinate 67,946,506 downwards.
ATTTATAGTAAAGCTCACCACTTTTATATTAGAGTTTTGATAAACAATATGTAAGTGACACAAAGTCATTAGAGATGAAATAAAAAAAATAAAAAAAACTCCTACTAATGACAACCTTAACTATTGTCAATAAATATTGCAGGATGTCAAAATATTTATAATCTTAATACATTTTTCATATATCTTAATACATTTTTACACATTTGAATATATTTTTTTAACACTAATGTGCTTTTAACATTTTCCAATAAAAAAATAGTAATAATTTAAGATATGAAAATAAAATTAACCCCCAAAAAGATATAGATGATGTACATAAAGATAATAATTACTTGCACTCAACCACTTACCATTGTATAATTTTGGATGGGTAAAGTCAAACATATTAATCCCTTTGATTTATTTTTATTTTTTTTTATAGAGAAATCTCTTTGATTATTTGATGGCAAGACAGCATTATACTTATTTAGGTTTTTTTTTTTTTGGCTATAGTAAAACATGTACCCCATATTTGTTAAAAACCATTCTGATAAGTTAAAAAAAAGTATCAATAAAGTTGGTGTATTTGTCGCTGTGAATCATTTTGTGTTTGGCCTCTTTATTGATGATATATTTGTATTTGTACATTTCCATTTTATTAACAAAGTTTCTTTGTTAAAAAAAAATATAAAAAAAAATTAAAAATATATGTTCATATGAAATGAAACCCTGAAGATTCCAGTATAATTGGGTTTGAAGGCTGTACAGCCCTAAATTTCAATAGTAGCCTTTCTAGATGGTATATGTGTATTCTTTCTTTCTTATCTGTACTTTATAGTTTCGCCATCTTTAGTTTGACAACATTTAAAACTTGAAGTGATTAAGTTATGTTTAATACTGATATTATACAACACGTGTGTGTGCGCACTAACACAAACCAATTTGTAAGCAAATACAAAGGATACCACTGTATCATGCTCATGCAGATGAAGACTATATGCTTCCATTAAAATTTTAAAATTACAAAATATATATATATATATATATATATATATATATATGTTAAATTACACTTGCCACCTTTTAAGTTTTGAGAAAACAAAGCAAATTTAATAATTTTAGCTTAATTTTTATGGAATTTCTAAAGATTTGAATTTACATATTACTTGAATTAGTTAGTCGTGTAGATAAAAAAAAAAAATTAATATTATCATATCTTTTACAATGAAATGTGTATTTTTTTTTCTTATTTATTCTTGTGTCGTCACACCATCTGTATTATCAATTTTCTGATTATCAGTTTTTAACTTACAATAATCCACACCAAACACCCCCAATAAAGCCCACTAGTTTGGTATAATAACACTGGGCTCCCTCAAGTTTTCAAGTCATATTACATTTACCTCCATTTTCATCAGAAATTTATTAATCATATGAATAAAAAAATAATGTTGCCATCTCTGTTAGAGAAAATATCATTTTGCCTTCCAAATAATTACTCAAAAATTAATTCAACCCCTGTTCTTTTTATAATATCAATTTTATACTTAAACTATTTGATTTTGCAATTTTACTCCCACCGTCAATTGCCTTCTATGATCAAATAGAAGTTGCTAATGTGTTCATTTGAAATTTTATTTTATCCTCCAAACTATCCTCAAAATATTAATTAGACCCTTGAACAAAATAAAATTTCAGACTCTAATTGATATTTTAGAAATAATTTGGGGGTAAAATAAAATTTCAAACGAAATTTCAATACCACATGAACAATTTCCGTTTGATTATAAACAGTAACTAACGGTAAGGGCAAAATTGATCCAAAATCAAATAGTTTAGTTGTAAAATTAATATTATTAAAAGAACATTAGTTGAATTAATTTTTGAGTGATAGTTTGGAAAACAAAATGATATTTTCTCTATGTTTTACACTAAAATGTATATTTTATTTTATTTATCTTTGTGTTAAAAAACCATTTTCATTAGTTTCAATCTCTTGAACCTTATTCAAATGGAGGTCATTATAAATTATGTCAAAATTATGAGATTTAATGTATTTTTTTTCTAAATTTTAAGAGAGATTAGTATAATTTATTCTTATGTAATAGTATAGATGATATGACTATGAAAATCATTCATGTATGAGTGCCAAACATTATAGAATGCCATTTTTGTGAAGGAATTGCCAACCCTTATCCAATCCCAAAATTTTCAAGTTTTCAAATTACTTTCCGTATCGAATGTAGACATTATTCAGCATACTGTACACTATACCTCTCTCTTAGTACCTTTCGCAATGTAGATAGATTATAGATACCCTCAAAAAGCATTGAAGATGGAGGAAGAAAGTGAAAATTGCACACAGTGACTCATGTTTCATATTTGTAACAAGTTAATGCATATACGTTCATTATTTAAAAAAAATAAACAAAAATAAAATAAAAATAAACAAACAGACATAAGGAGGGAGTTGGAGCAAAGAGGCCAATGAAAATATGATGAGAGTGAGAAAATAGTAATAACATGTGTGGCAGAGATGGAGGAGATCACATTAGATTCTCGAAAAGTTATTGGTTGGTCTTGAATATCGTCACATGATATTTCAATGATAATGTAATTAGTGAAATAAGTGAAGTATATAAATTTAGGAAAATGACTCAGAGCTCGAAACTTTCGAGCTCGAAACGGCTCGAAAGAGAAGGAAGGGAGAGAAGAGAAGTGAGGGAGGAGGCCGTCGGCCGTCACAGCTTCGTCCCAGCCCGTCGTCGCCTCGCCTCGCCGCCGTCGTCGCGAGACCCAGCCCCGCAGCACCACAGCTCGTCGCCTCCGCCGCCTCAGCAGCTCGTCGGTCGTCTGCCAGCCCCGGTCCGGTCGTCTGCCCCCGCAGCTCGCCCAGCGCAGCCCCCCCGATTTTTATGGCCCCCTCCCTCCAGTCCTCCCCCCTCCTCCCCCCTCCTCCTCCCCCCGTTCTGCAGAGCCCCCCCTTCTTCTTCTTCTTCTTCTTCTTCTCCTTCGTTTTCTTCTTCTCGATCTGCAACAAAGAAAAGAAAAAATAAATAAATAAATAAACTCGACACCAAAACGACGTCGTTTTGGTGTCGAGCCAGTATTCGAGCCGTATTCTTCGAGCTACGTAGCACTTCCGATAAATTTATATGGGTAAATTACACTTACACTCCCTGAGATTTGGGTTTAATACAAATCTCCCCCTAACGTTTGGAAAATTACACTAATCCCCTATCATTGTAATTATTTATACAGAATGAAGACATTAAACTCATGTATTCTCTCCTTTTTTACTTTGCTTTGCTTTACTTTCTCTTTTTTTTCGCCTTTTCTTTACTTTTTTTTTTTAATGTAATTTCCTCTATTTTTCTACTAGGAGTTGTTACCTTTTATATAAGTAGGGGGGTTTGTGAAATGAAATTATTAACCACAGGGGTGGGAATGTAATTTCCAAAACATCAGGGAGTGGGTAGTAATTAGACCAAATCTCAAAAGGTGTCAATATACTTTACCCAAATTATATTGAATAATTAAAAAATATAAAAAGATATGGTAAATTATAACATGTCAAAATTAATCAATAATTTTTTGAGATTCCCAGTCACTACTAAAGTCATTGTCATGTCAAACCAAAAGGCTGCCTATAGAAAAGAGTCTGGATCCTCGGTGGTACTTTCCTGCCACGCCTCCTGTCGCCCTCCAAAACGACGTCGTTTTGGAGGGTTTAAAAAAAAAAAGAAAAAAAAGAAGATAAGCGAGATGAAGACCGAAAAAAAAAAAATTGAAGGAGAGGGAGAGAAAGAAAGCTAAGAACATAGTTAATTTATCAAAGCATCAAGCTTCAAACATCCTGTGTTCTTAGGTTTCTTTTTTCTTTTTTTTTTTGCTTCATCTTTTTTTTTACCCACCCAAAATTTCAAACCCAAGAACTAAAATCAAATTTCATCATCATCATCATCAAACCCAGAATAATTTCATCGTCATCATCAACAACAATAACTAAAAAAAAAGAAAAAGAAAAGAGCAGAGAAAGAGAGAGACGAACTAACATCTTGATGAAATTGATCAAATTTCAAACCCACCCAAAATTTCATCATGTGTTCTTTTTTTGCTTCAAACATCCTGTGTTCATCCTGTGTTCTTGGGCTTCTTTTCTTTTCTTTTTTTGCTTCATCTTTTTTTTTACCCACCTCAAATTTCAAACTCAAGAACTAAAATCAAATTTCATCATCATCATCAAATCCAGAATAATTTCATTATCATCATCAACAACAATAACTAAAAAAAAAAAAAAGAAAAGAAAAGAGAGAGAGAGAGAGAGAGAGAGAGACAAACTAAACCATGGCTCTGATGTGCTTTTGGCAAACCCAAAATAATCAAACCCAAGAACACAAAACCCAAAATAATCAACAATAATTTCAAACCCAGAATAATCAAACCCAAGAAAACAAAACCATGGCTCTGATGTGCTTTTGGCAAAGCTGTTAATCAGCTCCATCTCCTACTGCGAATCAGACTCTACCGCCGCCTCTCCTCTCCTCGCCTTGCCTCGCTTTGCCTCTGTCGCCTCTCCGTTCATCGCCTCCGTCCCCTTGTCTCGCCTTGTGTAATGACCCTCACCACTGATTACTGGTTAACCATTGATCACTGCTAAACAGAAACCGATTATGATAAGTAATTGAATCGACTGAAATACTGAACTGACTGATTGAAATCTGGAACTGAATTGATTGAGTATATCTGTTTAATTGTATGTCTATCTGTTGACTATTAAATTATCTGTTCATGTTTTATGTTTTAAATTGCAAATTGAAGGCCTTATCGGCGGCCGAATCCGAAATTGATTGATGTTTTATGATTATTCGAATTTATGTGATTTTATGGCATATTTAATTAAAATGTAATTTGGCACGATTAAATTAGATTAAAATAAGTAAATTACACAAGCTGCATTATTCACCATTTTGCCACCACTAGTGGGCCACTTACTTGACACTTTTGAGACTCATTCATATGCATTGCAAAACATTTGTTCAGCCATTTTTCTTGAGACAAACCGACCTAAAGGGAGAGAGTGAGAGGAAGAGAGTGATTTCAACAAATTTTGCTTGGAGGCTTAGAGTTTTTGGAAGATAATTGGTTAATTGAGCTCCCTTATCTTGCATTGGAGACCTAAGGTAGAGATTCTATTCCTTGGTTTGTGTATTTAAGCTGTATCTTCATGGATCATGGACATTTAGTGAGTTAAAGTTTAGATTTGGTACTACATTGTTGAATTGAAGCTTAAGGCTTGCATGCATGTATGTATTTGGAAGTTTAGAGGTTGTAAGTTCATAATTCCTCACATGCATGTCCATCTTTTGATCATAATCCATGAATTCGCCATGTTTTTGTAAGAGATGGCTCATTAGAGCATGTATTTGAGGCTTGGAAGTTGTTAAGTGCATGTATGTTCAATTGAAGTCTTGTTCATGAATTTGGTTTGAAATTGAGTTTAATTAAACTACCCTTGGGCTTTGATTTCCTAAATTGATCTTTGAAACATGTAATATTATGGGTTTTGAAGTGTTTTCCAGAAAATTAGCCCAAGAGGATCGGAATTTATGCATTAAAACTTGGTTTTGAACTTGGAGTTCAAATCTGGAAATTCCATATTTTTGACTCCCGCTCGAGCGGGGGAAGTTGCACTCGAGCGGGGAATTCGAGCTCCCAGCATCTTGCACTGTTTTACAGTCTGCTCGAGCGGAGGAATGTACACTCGAGCGGGAACTCGTGTCTCACGCTCGAGCGGCTATCGAGCTCCCATCGAGCGTGATTTTCACACATCTAGTACTTTTGGCATATTTTACAATCCGCTCGAGCGGAGTAACTCGCGCTCGAGCGGGGTATTTTGTTTGCCTTTACGCTCGAGCGGGGTAACATACGCTCGAGCGGGACCCTGTTTTTCTGAAAATTCTGAAAATGCTTTTAAAGTACATCTTTGCATCCTCATTCCATCCTAGGCATTCTTAGGCCTAGTTTAAGGCATCTTAATGAGGATATAGGTGTAGAACCACACCGAGTCTAAGTAGGGACTAAGTCTTTGATTCCCGAATGTGAACTTAGTGTGTGTTCGTCCTGTTACTGTATAGGGTTGGCCTTTGGAGACGCGCTCTAGCTGCTTATAGCCCGGAACTCTGTGAGTAACAACTGTGTAAAGATATGTTTAAATGTGACTGTTTAAACTGTACTGTTTCTGAACTGATACTGTTTACTGATTGAATGTTTGTCCTCTATTATGAACTGTATTGTGGCATCTATAGCAACTACTGTTACTGTTACTGCTACTGTTACAGAGATGTCTGTCGGTTTCCATGTCGAAACCACTACTGTTTACTGATAAGATGGCCATCATTGATAGTTCGGTCTTTTAAGACCTACTGTTTACTGTACTGCTATGCTAATGGATGTACCACATATGACTGTTATAACTGAATGACTGATATACTGAATCAATTGACTGTTTTCAATACTGAAAGGACATTAATTCTTAACCGCTTTACGCATTATGTTATTCACTAGGTGTAGACGTCCCCGAACGCCCCGGGAGGATGAGTCCCGTTCCGTTCGTCTTGGGTTTACTACAGCTCGGACTCGACTTGTCACGGTTCTAAATCTGAACCAAAGAGTTCAAATCTGGCAAATCGTTTTGAGAAAACAGATTTTTGAAAGAAGTGTCAAACATGGACTGCTTTTCCAGATACAGAGTCGCCACCTAAATATTTTTTTTATGGGGGAATTTAGGAAACCCTGACTCGGTGCCAAAGGCCACGTGTCCGTCATCACCAAAGTTGCCTCGGCTCGGGAACTTGGGTACGATTGGGGAAGGTCAGCTATGAGCACCCCCTCTCGCCCGGTCCGAAAACCGGCCTCTACTAACCATGATATCCGATTTTGAAAACCTTATGTGCTCTTATTCCGGTTATTAGCCTAGAATTACTATGTTATGCGCACAGCAAACAAGTATAGACTAGATTGCCTAATTTGGAAATAAGCATTACATATCCGTTTGTCTTGAAAAACACTTTGGAATTTGCTACTCGTAAGTAGGCTAAAATACGGATTTCAACGAGTTTTTCCAACTCAGACAATCCAACCTTCACCCACAGGCAATCAAACAGTTTATCTCACATAAGCATCTAGCCACATGGTAAACATGCTGTCATGATGGCACTCACACGCATGCGGTATGCAAAAGCATGAAAATACTTACATCGTACTCCGTGCCAAAACAATAAATTAGTTAGCAAACATGCATGGTCCTAGTTTATGTCAAATTGACTAATGCAACACATACAGGGTGCAATTAGGGTAGGCTCGGCTAACCTAAACATGGCATGTGAAATGCAGTCAATTGATGCACGTATTCAATTTGGAATTGAAGTACAAATACAGTTAGCGTGATGCGCCGAGCCTGGTGCATGCAAGACAAATGCATGGATGCACGCATGCATAGCATAAGGTATGCTAAATTAAATATGCCCTAATACTAACCATCGAAAGCAGGTAAGTAAAAGGGAGAAAGAAGTGGGGGTTGGAAGACATGCACACACGCACCCACACTTATTACAAATTCGCCCTCGCTCGGAGGAACCAAAAGAATAATACAGGCCGAATAAATAATTAACTACTCTAGCTAATTAAATATTAAAAAACTCTATTTAATTAATTAACAAATTCACTAAGCTATGGAAAGCAGTAAAAGGCCTCGGGAAGAGGGATGCACGCATGCTCGGATTTGCTTCGCCCAGAAATTCATTGCCATGACACATGTTGCCTCTGTTTTCACTGTTTGGCACCTCTGAAGACTGCACAAGTCCCAAGGTATGCTCTCTGCACACTGTGGAGTGCCACTGGCTAGGAGGAATGTCCATCGGCTATGGGAAATGGTCACCGGCCGCTGATGAAGTTATCGGCCATTGATGAATTGCCGGTCGACACTGTATGTAGCCGACCGGCCAAAACTTCATGCAGAAACCTGTTTGACAGCAGCAGAGGGCAAACAAGGCATGGCAATGTATTTTCAAAGCAATGTTTGCACCACCACACTCCATATCATGTTTAAGACTCAAGGAAGTGTGGTGCTCGACCCTCGGGCCACCAATCACGCATTTCGATGCATGATGGCCTAAGAGTCAAGTATGCATTTCAATGTCAAATGCAATGCACACAAAACATACAAGGGACCCAACCTCAATCATGGTTGATCAAGAGGCGAGGCAATGCACAACAATGCACATGCGACCTAAGCATGCAAGCAAGCATACAAACATGCAATGCAACTACATGGCACACACAATGCTAACAACATAACATGCACAACGCATTGAAACATGGCATACACAATGCAAGATGGACTTACACCAATGTGAGTGGACCTCAGCCGCACTCACATCAGTGGCCATAAGATGAAAATGGGACGCTCGAAATGCGTGCACGTATGCATGCAAACCGAGGACCGAACCTAAGGCACGAATGCCACTCTAACAAGACATGGCAAGACATGGAATATGGCATACTATCATGCAAATTTCGGAGGCAAAATGAGATGCAAAACAGCCCCGAAACATGGCAAAATGGTACCCGATGCATGGAACGAGTCCCGAAACATGAAATTAGGCATACAGAATGACCTATAGCTATGCAATGCATGCATAATTTGAACATAAAGTGTAAGACAGAGGCAAGACAGTCCCAAAAAAAAGCATGTTTACAGTTTAAAGCAAGGCCAAACAGTGAGTATAAATGGGGCTAAGCTAGCATACAAAAATGGCCCCGAAAGCAAGATATTGAAGCAACTCACAGATGCTGGCCCCAAACAGAGAAGGGGCCTCCTACAATATTGAAGAGGGGCCAAAAATAAGATGTTTTACAGTTTATGACAAACCCCAAAACAGATACAAGTATGCTCAAAATGCTATGCAAAATAAGGGCCAAAATGGAGATAAAGAAGCAACTGATACATGCTGATCCCAAACAGGTAAGATCCCTTCAACAATGTTGAAGAGGGGCCCAAAATATGACTTTTTACAATTGATGGTCGAGCCCAAAACAGTGTACAACTATGCTCAAAATGCAATGCAAGATATGGCCTAAAAGAGAGGCTACAACACAAAGTATACAAATGATGCTCCAAACAGAAATAGACCCTTAATGAAACATAGAGAGGGGGTCAAAAAAAGGCCATTTTCAGTTCAGACCAAGGTCCAAAAACAGAAGCTCAATAGGCTAATGAATCATGCAAAAATGGGGCTAAAATATGGATATCAAAGCAAGTAGCACATGGAGGACTCAAACAGTGATGATCCCTTCTACAATGTTGAAGAAGGGCTCAAAAAAAGCCTCTTTATAGTTTGTAACCAAGCTCAAAACAGTTTTAAAATAGGCCTAATATACTATGCAAGAATTGGGCCTAAAAGAGAGATTATGAAGCAAGTGATAGCTGGGGATTCCAAACAGCAAAAGACCCTTAAACAAACATGGAAAGGGGTTCAAAATATGACTGTTTTCAGTTAGGGTCGGAGCCCAAAAATACAAGCAACTAAGACTAAGATATCATGCAAGATAGAGCTTCAAAGAGGGAGAAGAGGACTTACCCTTGTAGCCAATGACTCCAGCAGCTTTTGGACCAAGAATGCTAGCCTTCAACCTCTGCAAATGACCTCCAAGGGGCTGGAATGGATGGTGGAGGTGGTATGCTATGAGTTGTAGTGAAAATGGCCAAGATCAAGGCCCTTTTGGACCCTTTAACCCACCCAAATGTAGAGAGAGAGGGGGATATAGAGAGAGAATGATATATATATCTTATATACCAGGTTTTCCTCTGATTTTTTGCTGAACCCAACAAAGGAGAGGAGAGGCTCCCTTATATAGGCAATGGAAAAGGGCTTGAAGCTTATAAGACAAGCTAAAAAGAAAGGGTCAAGGGGTGCAAAGGGGGCAAGGCTTATTAAGGAAGCCAAGCTAAGGGATCAAAGCTTCCTCAAGAAGCCTTGAGCAAAGGGTGCAAAAAGAGGGGTTTAAAATGGTCAAAGGCTCAAAATAGCTACATATATGCACGAGGGAGCAAGGTCTGTGCATCCCAGTTGGCACAGCTGGCATGCACCATGCCTAGGAGGTGCAAAAGGGTCAAACCGGCTAGAAAAGGAGGTCATCGGCCAAAATAAATTGCCGGTCGGCACTATAAATTGCCGGTTGGCTAAATAGATTGCCGATAGGTGCTTCCAAGGTCAAAAAATGGCCGGTGGATGTTCAAATTGAAGCCCCGGAAGTTAGCTTTCCAATGGCGCAAACCTTGCATTAAAATTCCTCCTGTGGAAAAAGTTATGCCCATTTTGGTGAAGCCGCGCAGATTCGATCCAATCGGGATGATGCCCAACTTCAACTGATCATATCTCCCCCACCCGGACTTGGCTTTAAGAGATTCTTGAGTGCAAAATGAAGCCTCGGAAGTAAGTTTTCCAACGGTGGTGGCCTCATAGCTAAAATCCAAGTATGTAGATGAATAAGCCCGATTCAGCGAGGATTGCTCGACTCCCTTCCACCCGGATCCTTGCCGAACTTCTTCTCCAACTTGTTTTCTCCCCTCTTCTCCTATTTTCTTCAACTTCAAACCCCTAAGTAAGGTGTTTTGAAAGATTTTTCAAAGATTTCATCTCTCTTTCATTCATCTCCACTTTGTCCTTGCTCGGTTTACCGAAAAGCGCAACATTTACCGAAATGCGAGCGTCGGAACATCGTGGGAATTTTATTTCAAAAATGTTTTGAAAGAGAGGGTTTTAAGGTCTAAAAACCATCCAAAATAACTTTGGTCCAAAATGGGGTGTGAAGTTGAGATTTCTCTCTCTCCTTGCCAAAGAAACTGAACCTTTGCCCTGCACAGCTTTCTCCACCATGCAAACCATCAGTAACGCCCAAGTCTTAAGGGTGGTCAAAAATGGGGTGTCTACACTAGGCTTTAGCTCACTGTTTATATATATATGTAGATGTTCAGGCACCAGACCGGAGCTAGGAGCGTGGGTTAGACTCCCCTTTTTGTCAAGCTAACCACTGTGCCTTACTGCGAAGTTCCGAGCATGCCAAGCTTTGGCTTAGGGGTGTTTTATCTCCCCCGTCTGTCTCTGCATCTGTTTTGTAATAACTGTTTAGACTGTTACTGTACTGCTTAATAGGGATTAGGTCCCTGTTCTGAATAATTGTAAATGTTGTACATGCTGTTTTGTACTGTTTATATATATATGTATGAAAAGTCTTTTGCATTCAGACTGTCACAGCTCATTGGACATTGCTATTTACTGTTTTGGCTTCCGCCTTGCCCTTGTACTCTGTATTACTGTTAAGCAGGCCTTCGGTAATCTCGGATTACTGGCCGATTACGGTGTTAAACCCATAGAGGCGGGTTTGGGTCGTGACACCTTGCGTCTCTCTCTTGTCCAGATCTGCCTCTCTGTCTCAGAGGCGAGGGTTCAAAAATGAGAAGGGGAAAAAGCAAAATAAGAGGAAAAAAAAAAAAAAAACCTACAAAACGACGTTTTGGAGGGCGGTAGAGAGGCGCGGCAGGAAAGTGCGACCGAGGATCCGGACTCTATAGAAAATGATACCCTCCCCCTTCCCTTTGGAAGAAAAGTTATTCGGTGATTTTGAAACATGACTAGGTAGAGTGTCTAAAAAATATTATAATTGATGAAAGAAATAAAATTCACAATTTAATGGTAGGTGATGAAATTAGTGAGAACATTTTAGTGTCCCAAAACCACTTAATACTTTTTCCTCTTGAAGATCTTCAAGTTCACCCTTCTCCTTGAAAAATAATTATGGAGAAATTTCATTTCTGAAGTGATTTTGAGAAAAAAATTATAAATAAGTGATAAACTTTATAAATATTAATAATTAAGAATATAAATTTTATCATGAATCAGTAATAAATTTTTTAAAAAATCATTGGTTTGTGATTTTTTCAAAAATTATTAGGTACCAATCACCTAATAGCATATCCTTATTGGTTGTCATAACCTAACACTACAAAAAAATTAAAATTTTAGAAATCAAAATTTAGAAATAAAATTATTTTTTAGGGATTAAATATTTTTGTTGCAAAAAGTGTCGTTATTATATTTTTAGCAACGAAAATTAGACATTAGTGATAAATTATTATCCTTTTGAGACCAAGTTTTTTGTCTAAAAAAAATAAACAATTTTGAGACCCAATTATTTTGTTTTTAAAAGTTTATTTATTAGTGACATTTTTAAAATTTTGTCACTAAAAGTTTTTTTTTTACTTTTCGGGACGACCTTTTAGCGACTATCCTCATGACGATAGAAATTGATCCCTAAATATCTTTTGCAATAAAAATTTTTCTTTTGAAGACCAAAATATTTAATCTCTAAAACTCTTATAAGTTGTAGTATAACATCGAATCATAAACTTCATTTCTTTCACCAATCATAATATTACTGGAACTGACCATGAATCACCAAATAACTTCTCTTACCATTTCATATCTTGTCCCCATTTGTCCAATCAACACTTTTTCTCTCATCCATCCATCAATGAGCAATAAGTTGTACAAATTAAAACGAAATATTTTTTTTTTTCCCCGCAAGAATTAAATTAAACTTACAATCTCATATCATAAAGGGGGCCAGCTTGCATCACCATCTTGCCTGGTTTGCACTACTCAATTTTGTTGCAAGAGAGTTCGGTTTTTAATGTAATGGTGATCAACCTTTTCTCAAAAAAAAGTTTTAAAAAAATGGTGAATATCCACTCTGTACATGATATTTTGCCAATATATTCTTTTGGGTAAATTATAACACGTTCCCTTAAGGTTTAAAAAAAATATAACAAATTTTATAATTTTAACATAATTACATTAATTTTTTTTAGTAAGATTAAAGATATCAAAATTAATATAGATAGTATGAAAACAAAAAGATATACAAGATAAAATCTATATATTTCACCGAAGAACCTAATATAATTATATCAAACTTGTAAACTTTATAATATTTTACCCAAACTTCAAGAGCGATTAGTATAATTTACTCTTTTTTTTATGTTAACAAAATAATAATAATAAGTGAGTATATAATTGAAAAAATTAATATAAAGTACACCTCCCTCTCTTTTTATCTCTCCTTTTCTCTCTCTCTCTCTCTCCCTCCTTGTATCTTCTGCTTCCAACCACGTTTATTTAAATGAGAAAATTTCATCTCACTGTATATTTTTAAAAAATATTTATAAATTAATAATAAATTTTACAAGTATTATAGTTTGAAGTAGTAAATCTTTTTATTAATTAGTAATTAATTTTTAAAAAAAATCACTTAGTAGCAGTTTCTTCTCCTTATTTAACGGGGGATTTACTTGCAAGTCTCAATAGATATATTTATTACCCAATAAGTCTTGTAATAATTAGTGACATGGTTAAGAAAATTACTAATTGTCAGTTTTCAGTTATGGTATAAAAAATTCGTTATAAAAATGTCATTAAAAAAAATGTTACTAATTATAAATTTTAGCGATAATTTAAAGAAATGTCACAAAAAAATCACTAATTATTAGTTTTAGTGACATATTCAGAAAATCATCACAAAAAAAAAAAAAAATTAGTGACATTTTTATTAAAGCTAACTTTTAGCGATGAATTAATAAAATCTAATGAAAATTAAATTCAATTACAAGGGTCTGATAGTAATTTACTGTATTTAATAAGGAAAATGAGTTGGACCCTCTCAAGGAAGCACCCCTTTGACCCCCTCTCTCTCTAATTGGTCAGTTTTTCTTTTCTTTTTTTTCTTTTTTTCCTTCTCCTCTAATCACCACCCATCACATGTGTGTGGGAGTGATGAAGGTGGTGATTGGAGGGGTCCCAATCACTTCCCATTTAATAATGGTTTAATACTTCTATTGGAATTCAAAACTGTCATCAATTGGTGTCAACTGTTAGTATCCGACAACAATCTATTTAGCGAGTTCACTGTGGATGTTCTGGTAACTCTGTTTGGTTTAGAATTTTTAAAAATAATATTTTAAGTCTTTAATTTGTATTTTTTGTATTACTTTAAATATTTTAATCATTTTTTATTTATTTTTTTACATTTTTAGAGCCACTTAATCTTAATATATTTAAAAATATTATATTTTTTTTTTTGAACTATTAAAAAATATATAATTTGTAAACAATTTTTTTAAAAATTCATTGAATACAATTGTTAAGTTTTTGTAACTGGTAATCACGCTGGACAAAACTCCATTCAGTTATATTTTTATTCGCTTTATTGTATCTGTGAGTTATGAGAATTTAGATACGAATCCAATCTGAATTGTGCCTATACAAAGGAGTTTGTATTAACATTCTGTATCTTGACGCGAGCATTTCTTATTTGCCACTTCACTGACTAAGTAAGTTAAAGTTGATTAACAGTTAAAGAGGTCTTTTGTGTGCTCGAGCGGTGAAGTGGTTCATCCAATATTTTTGTCGGCATTCTAAACTTCTGGGAAACAAGTTTTACCACTCGAACGGTGGATGTTGCGCTCAAGTGGTTGGCCTATATGTGAGCACCGTATTTTCTCATACCGCTCAAGCGGTAAAATGTGCACTCCAGCAGTTTTCGCGGCTATGTTTAGTATAAAGTGTGTTGTTTGCTATTTTTAGGGTTTAACTCGTCCAAATTCTTAGAGAAAAAGAGAAAATAAAGTGTTCTATATTGGAGGCTGTTTATGTATTGTTTTCCTTGATGATTTGAAGATAATCGATTGATCAACGAGTTTCATATTATCTATCATCAAGGGTTGCTTTGTTCTTTCATTTACAAAAAGAGAGATGTGTTTATTGGTAGATTTCGGAAAACTTGGGCTTGAAGGTGGATTTCGGAGTGACTCATTATCGTGGATTCGACATTAACATTATGGATTCAACGTTGAACAAAGTAATTCTGAAGTAAAAACAGTTGTGGAAGAGACAGAGGCAGAGAGCCAAGACTCAAGCATTGGGGGAACCAAAAAGAAGACATCAGGACATATATAGTTGAGTAAGTTGAAGCGAGTTCAAACAGCTTAAATAATTATTAAAACTAGTAAATCAATATTAAAGATAAATATGTAAATAATGAAAACGTACTCATCAAATGAGATGTTTTAAATTTTCAGTTAGTTGAACCTACCAAAATTAAAGTTACTTTTGAAATTATGTTTTCTTTTTTCAGACTATATGATTTTTATGTTGACTAATTATTCATCATACATTTTCTTTTTTCTTTTTTGTCTTTAATAGATAGAGAAACTAGAGAACGTTTAGGATCTAGTTATTTTAAAATTTTGTTATATACTTGCATATCTGAGAGCAGATTCAATGTTTGAGTAAATCTTTCATCAAATTTAAATTTGACAAAAAATTTTGGTAAGACTGAGGTCTAATCATTATTAAACTTATATCAAATTAAGGGAGAAACAAATCAAATTAAGGATGAACCAAATCTTTTATCAAGTATTTTTTCAATTAAATTTGATGAAAAAGATAAAGGATTGGAGATAAAAATAAATAAATAAAAAAAAATTATTATCAAAATTGGTTAAAGGAAATTTTTGAGATAAGTTAAATGTTTTAAAAATAAAAATAAAAAAATTGATGAAAGTTTTGATTCACACCATTAGAGTGTGTTTTATCAAATTAAGCATTTAGACTACACTTGAAGAATTAGTTTATCAAATAATGTCAAGGGAGGTGGCAGGAAAGACAGCCAAACTTGAGAAATTAATTTATCAAATAAAATAAAATATGAAAATTTCTTTCTTCTTTTTTTTTTTCTTTTTTTTTTTTTTTTTGGGGGGGGGGGGGGGGGGGGGCGCGGTGGTTGTCGCCAAGTACGGAGAAGGTAAATAAGTATTCTTGTACACATACAATAATAACATGGGATATCAGCAAAATTTGCAGGGCGGACCCCCGACCCCCTCCCTCTGCTTCTGCGAAGAGGACATTGGGTTCGATTCAATTCAGATATAAATTTGTTGGGTAATTAAAGGTTTTCCAGTGTAATTTTTTTTTTTTTTTAGTGAATTATTTTGTGATTTTGATTCATTATTTTTTTATCACAATTAGAGGAGTCCAATTGTGATTTTTTTCACGTTAAATCATTATGCCGATTTATTATTAATTATTTGATTGGGATTGCTATTCGTTGTTTTAAATTGAATCGTAATCACAAATCACTATCTTGGAGTGTTTTTAGAATTTTCAAAACCAAATAAGAAAATGTACTAATTTTTCATTTTTAAATATTTTTTGTATTTGGTAATTTAAAAAAAAATAATTCACAAACATTATATTTTTTTCAAGTGTATCTAAATTAGATATATCTAAAAAATAAAAAATTGTGTAAAATATTTAAAATAATTACTAAAGAAATACGAAAAATAAAAAAACTCAATTTTCAGAAAAACATAAATAACCAAACAAATATTTTCATGATAGAGTTAGAAAATTTTAGCCCCATTTACCATTTTTACATAATTTTCTTTAAATTATGTTTTAATCAGAAATCTAAAAAGAGAAACAGATAAATTAATAGAAATATAAAAGAAATAATTCAATTTTTTCTATTTATCTTTTAATTTTTTTAAATGTTTACTTAAATTTATAATCCAATCATGAGTTGAGTACTACAAGTAAACCTCCAATCTAAAATGGACACACCAAATAAACAAATAAAAAATAAAATAAATAAAGAAGAAGAAGAAGAAGAAAGGTAGATTATGAGAGATTTATTTGGTGGTTTTAGAATATTAATCTACACTGCTTATTACCTAACACTAGTTATTCCGCAAAATTTTAGTAGAAATTAAGTACTAAATTTTATAATTTTAACTAATAAATATCAAATTACAACACTATGCCACAAAGTAATTTTGCCGGGCCGTGCTACATCCCCCTAATTTGGGGAGCCCTAATCCCCCGAAAAATCAGACCAAGGCAAAAAAAAATAAAAAATAAAAAAAAAAAATCCCCAAAACGACGTCGTTTTGGGGATTAGGGGGATTAGGGGGGGCATTTTTAGGGGGACAAATCATTTTCTAATTTTGCCATGGATGATCTCATTTTTACAATAGACATTTGTAGGAAGGACCGATACTACACTATGTTTGGAAACCTGAGAGAAAAAAAAAAAAAAAATTATTATTTAAGTTATAAGAGAAAAGAAAAGAAAAGAAATGGTTGTGATTTTTTTCCTTCTTGTTTGGATAAGTAAGAAATAAAAGAAAAGAAATGATTATGATTTCTCTCATTCTTGCTTTGTTAGATTTCATAAGAAAAAAAGAAAAGAAATTATTTTATGTTTTATTACCAACATAACCTTTTTATATTTTCAATCATTTTTATTTCTTTTATTTTTACAGGGACAAAATTGGTATTATGAAAATATTGGTTTCTTTTCTCTCCAATCTGTCCACTTTTGAGAAGATTGAAAATGAGGGTTATAAGAGAAATGAGTTTCTCTCCGTTTCTCTTCATTTCTCCCCATTTTTCTCCACTTAAGTTATCCAAACAAGTAAGAGAAATATATATTTCTCAATTTCTTTTCTTTTCTCTCCGAATCACTCAATCTAAACATATATAAATCATTGGACAAATGGGGGCTTGTTCCATGAAGTCACTGTCTGCCTGCTTCAACACCTCTTCTTTTCTTCTCCATTTAAGTTTTGGCATCTCTCAAGTTTATAAGACTTGTTGGGAGAAATAATTATATAAAAAATTAAAGTTACTGAATATCAAAAATTATATGTTTGAATTATATTTATTATTTTTTTAAAAAAAAAATAGATGATAAATATAATTTTAAGAATATCCATCCACTTTTTTGTAATGCAAATTTGATTCAAATATATAGGTATCTGTTAATGTATATGTTGATTTCCTAGATATATTTAGGAATAGTCATAGTTAGATTTCTAGTAGGATACTCTTTCTCAACCTATATATACAGGCCTTCTATTGTATAGGATAAATTCAATAATACAGTTCATATACTTTTCTCTCTCTCTCTACTATTCTAATATGGTATCAGAGCTAAGTTAAATACCTAATAATTTCGCTTTACTGGCGGGCGACAGCCTTGCCTTGGCTGCCCGCCGGACCTTAACCCATTCCGTTGTCATATTTTCCTTTTAGTATCACTTCGTGATGATCTCTTCCTCTATCTGCTGGTTTATTTCTATCCCAAATATCTATATCATATATATATATATATTTGCTCGCAATCCATTTTTTCTTTTTTTGTGTGTTTCTGCTCCACTTTGTCTTTCCCTCTGTTTCAACTTCAAATAGATTTCTATCTTCAAACCTATTTGAGTTTGAGAGAGAGTATTATACCTATATCATGGTGAGCATATATTATACCTATATCATAGTGAGCATGGTTATACACCATGCGAACCATCCAAGCCGCTCCCTTTGGCACACTCTAGCGCACAACCCAAGCTATCCCCTTTGGCGCACAATCCAAGCCGTCTCCTTGGCACACTTCCTAAGTCGCCTCTTTTGCTGCACTCTCTAAGTCGCCCCATTGGCGCATTACCGAAGCCGTCTCTTTTTGGAGCACTTTCTAAGTCGCCTCCTTTTGGCACACTCTCTAAACCGTCTCCTTGGCGCACCAACAAAGTCATCCCCTTAGCACACCAACCAAGTCGCCCCCTGGCGTAGCACACATCATCATAGTTCTGTGTGTGCTCCGCTTGCTGGTTCAACATCCAGTTCTCTACATTGGTCCCGACATTGACCCCTTTTAAACTGTCCTGACATTGATTCCTGTTAACTTCTACAATGGTCTGACATGACCTTAAACTGTCTTAACATTGATTCCGTTAAGTTCCTACAACGGTCTGGCATGACCTTAAACTGTTCCGGCATTAGTTTCGGCCAGTTCCTACAACAGTCCAACACGACCATAAACTGTCTCCCAATATTAGCTCCGGCCTCTACTATATCTCAAGTGCCCTTGCGATCCCATTTGGATTTGCAATCTATTTGCCTTTTATTTTATTTAGTTTTATTTCATATTTTAGTTTCTCTCTCCAAACTCAAGATGTTTATTCTCCTTGAGTTTGATGGGAGATGTTAATGTATATATGGTATATATTCCTACGTATATTAGCTATTGATTTCCTAGATACATTAGGTATTGCCATAGTTATGTTTCTTATAAGATACAATTTCTCATAGTTAGATTTCTAGTAGGATACTCTTTCTCAGCCTATACATACAGGCCTTTTATTGTATAAGATAAATTCAATAATACAGTTCATATACTTTCCTCTCTCTCTACTATTCTAATAGTATCGATGTCCGATCATCTTAATTTTTTGCATGAATATTTTACTCAATGAATCTTACAAGGTGAACAGTTCAAATCACCAAAATCGATTCCAAAATAGGCCTACCAAACTCAAATGTTCTCTCAAGCTTAGAAGGCCAACTTGAGAACTTGAGATAAATCAAACTCGTTTAAATAATAGAGTTGAGTTTCTCTCAAGTTATTTGAGAGAATTTGAGGAGTCATAAAAATCATCACATGTCTCATTTCAATAATTTGAAATGTTGATTTTATAAGTTTTTCAATAAATATCATCTATGAAAAAGTTTAAATCTATCTGATAATCCTAACATTTTCGTTTTATCGCGTTTGTCTCAAAATAAAAATAGATAGTCTTTTTTCAAAAACATGCTTATCGTCTATTGTTTGAAATCAAACGTGATAAAATAAAAATATTATGATTATCAAATCGATCTAATTTTTGTTATGAATGATATACATTGAGAATCCTACAAAATGAATTGTTTGTCATCGAAACGGAACATGTGGTAGACTCCATGGGCTAATCAAGTTTGAACTTGTGAGAAACCAATTCATTTATTTATTTTTTAGAAATTATAAATAAATTAACTCAAATTATTTGTGAATATATATATATATATATAAGGTTAATTGTTGAAAAATCAATATTAGGTCTAGTGGATATTTTTTATCGAATGAGAGATTCACCCTTTGTAAAATACTTTCGTGAAAAGTCATTTTGTTTGTTTTGAAAGACATTTTATTTCATATTTTACTCCTTAATTTCTATGTTGACTTTTTTTGACTATATGTTCAAATTTTATTTATTTGTTCAAATTTTTTCACTGTGTTCAAATTTTTCCCCTATTTGTTCAAAAGTTTCTCTAAATGTTCAAATTTTTTTTCCTTTCTGTTCAATTTTTTACCCTATCTGTTTAATTTTTTTGATATTTTCAATCAAAATTTCCCTTATTTGTTCAAATATCTGTTCAAATATCTGTCCAAATAAAATCAATCTGTTGAAATTTATTTATTTAAAAAAATTTATCTGTTAAAACTATTTGTTAATTTTTTTATCTATTCAAATTATTCTTTATCTGTTGAATTAATTTGTTCAAATTTTATTATCTGTTCAAATTTTTAAACAAATCTGTCCAATTTTTTTTAATCTGTTACAATATGTTTCTTTTTCATCAACAACATTCATCATCATCATCATCCATCATCATCATCATCAACAATAATAACAACAACAACTAAAAAATAAATAAAATAAAATAAAAATGAGAATTTAACAACAACAATAACAGCAATAACAACTAAACAATAAAAAAAAAACCACAAACAAAGAAGAGAAAGAGAAAAGAGACTTGGAGAGAGAGATAGATAGAGAGAGAGAGAGAAATAGAAAGAGATAGAGAGAGAAAGTGGTGGTGGCACTACGACGCCAACGGTTTCGACTCAGATCGAACATTACCTACCGAGATCGGTTCCAAACAACCTAGGGTTTGAACTTAGATTTATCGGTGGTGGCAGTGGTGAAACTGAGACAACGGTGGCTTACGGCGATGGTTTTTTTTGCCTATCTGATTTTCTTCATCGATCTGACTTCATCTCCAATGAATGAAATTGGGTTGTGATGATGGTGATAATGAGACTAAGAGAAGAACAACTCAAGACTAGCAAAGACGATGCGGTAACCAAAGGGGATGCAGCCAGCTAAACCAGTGAAACGTTGGTGTAGTGCAACGTTAGAGAAATGAGAGAGCCAAGAACGATGTGATCGGAGCCTCTGACGCCGATGGCTGAACTTAGAAGAAGTGGCTGTCTGGCAAGAACACTATGCCAGAGGATGGTGATTCGGTGAGAGGAGGGTGCCTAATAAAGAGAGAGAAGAGGAGAATAGAAAGAGAGAGAGAAAGAAAGAGAGATATGAGGATGATGATGAAAGAGAGAATGGGTTTTTTGAAAATGAATTTCAACAGCTCCTATATATGTTGTATATGTAGAGAGTAGGGGTGGACGTGGGTCGGTTGCGGCCACGAAACCCCCAATCCACCATCCGTCCGCCAGATTGGCGAATTGAAAAAAATCAATCCGCATCCGTCCACCAATTCGGCGAATGTGGATTGAAAGGATTGACGAGTTAGCGGATGGATGCGAATCGGTTTGGTGGTTTAAAATTTTATAAATTTTCAATATAATTCAACTTGTGTACTTCTTAAAAAAAAAAAAAAAACATTACAGTTAATGACTTAAAAAGGTATTACAATCACTGCATACCTCATCCAAAGAAAAAAAATTTAAAATTTTAGAATATTACAATTACTGCATATCTCTTCCATATGAAGTATTACAATTTGTGATTCTTAAAATATAAAAACAATTCAAACTACCAAATCATGAACAGAGCAGTAGTAGAGATTGTATATCTCTGTATTGTTATATGTATATCTGTTTTTGAAAACAAAAACCAACCAGTATATATCATATTTTTATTTATTATTTTTAGAGTTAGATTTAAAAACAAAAAAATATAGATAAATAATACATTTACTTTTTTCAATTCAAAAAATATATTCAAGTTGAAAACTCTTTTTCAACAAAATATATTCAACAGAATATTTAAACTCTTTTTCAATTAAAAACACAAATAGAATATCAAACAAATTAAAAACACAAAATTTTATAAATTACTAAGGGTGCTCGTGGTTTAGTGGTTCGGTTGTGGCCAAAAGAATCTCAAACCCGGTGGATTGGAAAAAATCAATTTGCAACCGTCCACCTGTCGTCACTTATTTGTCTAAAAGGCAACGGATTGGTTTGGTTCGATCGATTTAGGTGAATCGATATATCCACTACTCACCCTTAGAGCTTAGAGAGAGAATAGGTTTTGTGGAATAGATTTCAACAGATCGTAAGCAACGGAAATAATGTAATTACTACGTGGACCTATTGATGGAAAAAAAAAAAATAAAAAAAATAAAAAAAAAAATCTAAAATAGGACTTTTGGACTGAGCGTCCAAAAAAAATGCTACCGACGTCCAGACTGTTAATAACCTCAGGAAATGTAGAAAAATATATTAAAACATATAAACAAGTGTATTAAAAAATATAAATAATTTAAAATCCGAAAGAGTGGGTCTACAAACCTAGAAGAAAAAATCCAAAAATTTACTAAAATCTAAAATTAAAGGCTTAAATTTATTTATGAGGAGGGCCCACAACAACAAAACCTAACCACACCCTTCATTTGAAAATATGGGACCATTTCTGGATAAAATTCAAGGTTCATTGACTTACTGAATCTGAAAATGCCGGTAAAATCTGCTGTAAATAAAAATTTTGCACTATATTCTTTCTAATTTAGATCCTCATTGATTAGGGTATATAATAACACATATATTTTTTTGACCCAATATAAAGAATAGAGAAAAACATGTGAGCCTCATTTCTTTTATATGAGTAAATTATATTTTACCCCTTTTATATTTGGTCACATTTTTACTTTGGCCTTTAAATTTTTTTGTTTTTTTTCACTTTGACCCTCCATATTTTAAATTTTTTCTACTTTACTCTTAAAGTTAATTTATGTTAAAAATTAGACAGAAAATGATACATTAACTGTCACGTAGCATAATTTTTTTTTATTATATATAACTCACACCTGTAACATAAACTTAAAATTTAATATGACAATGTATTTTTTGTTTTATGTGACAGTTACTGTAACATTTTCTGTCTAATTTTAATAGAAATTAACTTTAGGAGTATAGTAGGAAAAACTTAAAACGTAAAGGGTCAAAATGAGAAAAAATTAATTTTAAGAGCCAAAGTAAAAAAAAAATAGCAAAACATAAAAGTGACAAAATATAATGTATCCTTGTTTATAACCTGAGAGGGAAATTTATAAGCTGGTTTGGGCCGTGGTAGCAGCCGGGCAGGTGATGTCCGAGCGTGTTTGGGCCGAGCTAACTTGGGCTTGTCCAGAGGTGGTTTTGCTCGGTCGAAACCCAGGACCATGTTGGGACCGAGCTACTTGGGCTTGTCCATGTCCAGAGACGGTTTTGCTCTGCCGAGGATTAGGTCCCGTGCATGGGCCGAGTTTACTTGGCCGAGATGATCGCCTGCCAACCCGGGGTCCATGGTTCGCACGTTTAGCTCGGCAGGAAAGGCCTTCTGTTTGCCGGCTCGATCTATCTTGAACTCGGCTCTGCCGGAATGCTACTAAGCTCGGTGAGTGGAGCCCTCGAACTCGTTACGCAGCACGACCGTATGAGGCCGAGGTTATGCCGCCGGGATGCCTAGTTCCTGCTAATGTTGTCTGGCGGTTTGGTTAGGTGGTGTTCGCTGGATTTGTGCTGACAGATGGGAGAGCAGCTCCACGTGTCAAGAGACTAATGGGTGCAGAGTTGAGCGCAAAAAGTATATAAGCATGACTGCGCCCCCCATGCTGAGGATGGAACATCATTTGGTGAGATACAATTTGACATCGATTGAATTTCTCTCTCTCTTTCTTTGAGTGTGTGCTAACTTGACCGTCGGAGGGGTTTTCCGGCAACACACCGCCGGGTAGCTCACTGCCGTTGTGTTCTCAGGTCGATCGAATAGATTCGGAGCTTGGACGAAAGGAGTACGGACAGCAACAAATATCTTTTCCCCGTACATAACCTTTGCTTGGTTATCAGATAAAAAAATTCAGTAGTATGTTATATTACTTACACCCCCATCGTATTTCATGGTCCAATGAGTAATCATTTATCAAATGATAAAAAATAATTACTATCCTCTTATCTTTTTTTGGATTTCTTGTGTGAATTCTTAATATTAAACTTAATTATTTTAATGATATAATTTCATACTTTACCCTAAGCTTATTTTAATGATACAATTTCATCATATTTTAACCTAACCCCACGTTATCTTATATATATATATATATATTAACATCAATTTTTTTAATGTAAAATAGAGTATAAAGAGTACACAAAATTACATTACCCTCAACTATCAATATTCTCTCAATTTTTTTTTTTTTATATTAAAATCTAGTTATGAAAAATACAACGGGACATGTAATTTTGTCATTCCTATGCTATATCTTAGCCTAATAAAATATATAATATATATACATATATAAAATACATCTTATATCTTAAACATATTATAGGGAAAATTAGTGAATTATCTTTCTCTAATTTTGGATAGTAGGAGAGGTTAAATATATATTTTTTTTATAGCTAAGGTCTTTCAATGAAATTTCTCTGTGAAAATTTAAAAAAAATTGTGTTGGGGCGAAATTTCTTTATTTCAGGGCAAAATTTCACTGTGTTGAATTTTCTCTGAGAAAATATTGAGCGACCACAACTATTATGAAAATATTATATATCATGTATCTTATAAAATCTTAATATTAGAGACCTTAAAAAAATTCTCCCATATCTTACATCTTGAATTATTACATATCATTTTTCAATTCCTTATATCTAATCAGAATAATCAAACAAGACATTAACCTTTTATAATTATTTTGACTTTTTCTCACTAATTTCACTATTCTCTTAATTTTCGTTGAAAGTATTATATATCATACTAAGGTGTTTGGAGTTTGCTTATTGTGTTTGGAATTTACTTATTTGGTGGCTTTATTTTTTTGGTTTATTTTAGTCTTCAATGAACTTTTTTTTTATATATATTTTTAAATTGTCAAAAAGCTTTATGCTTCTTTATTCAACCGTACGAGATGAACCGAAAATTTTTAAAAATTAAAAAATTCTAAAAATAAGTCTAGAAAATACAAAAATAAATAAAAAATAGTGAATTTTTTTTTTCTTCTTTACTTATTTTCGCTTTTTCACATTTTTTTAAAAGAATTTTTCAAAAATTTTCTTTTTTTTTTTTGCCTACAAAAGACAGACTAAAATATCTTACATCTTTTTTTTTTTTTTTTTTTTTTGTTACAGGAAAATCCTCCCACTCTCCCACAGGTCCAAGGCAGCGCCCCATGCAGAGATCACCAAGGTGTCCTGTTAGTCGTTACAAGCAAGAGACTATTAACCTGGGAACTTGCCCCGACCTCCCAAGACAAGCTCCGCTTAAGTCAGGACTCGCACAGCGAGGGAGCATTGAACCCACACCAAGTGCTGACTAGACAACTTGAGGTCCAACCTCCTAACCAACAGTGCTTCGCCCAGGAGATTGGCCCAAGAGGGGTGGGGAGTTGAACCTGTGACCTTGGGGCTTAACCCCAAGGCTTTTACCACAATGCCACAACCCATTGGGTTAAATATCTTACATCTTGAATGATTACATATCATTTTCCAATTCCTTACATCTAATCAGAATAATCAAACAAGACATTAAACTTTTATAATTATTTTGACTCTTTATCACTAATTATTTTAATTTTCATTGACTTTTTATCACTAATTCACTAATTCACTATCATGCTAGGTGTTTGGAGTTTGCTTATTTGGTGGCTTTATTTTTTTGGTTTATTTTAGTCTTCAATGAATTTTTTTTTTCAATTTTTAAATTGTCAAAAAGCTTTACGCTTCTAGATTCAACCGTACAAGATGAACCGAAATTTAAAAAAAATAAAAATTCTAAAAATAAGTCTAGAAAATACAAAAATGAATAAAAAATAGTGATTTTTTTTTTTTTGGTGCTTATTTTGGCCTTTTCAATTTTTTTTGGAAGAATTTTTCAAAATTTTTCTCTCTCTCTGTTTTTTTGCCTACAAAAGACAAACTAAAAAAAAGTAAAAAAGAGCACTAAAAATTAAACAAATAAAATAAAAGAAAGAGGTGAATTTTTTCGGTGTTCCTAAACACCTATTGCTTTTTTGGTTTTTTGAACCAGCCTACACACCTATATATTGTTTTTTTTTGCCTACAAAAGACAAACTAAAAAAAAGTAAAAAAAAGTAACATAAATTAAAAAAGAGCACTAAAAATTAAACAAATAAAATAAAAGAAAGAGGTGAATTTTTTCGGTGTTCCTAAACACCTATTGCTTTTTTGGTTTTTTGAACCAGCCTACACACCTATATATTGTTAAGTCTAATAAAGTTGCAAATGAACAGAACATAACAGAATTTTGCTAAGTTCGAACTCAATTCGATAACTAATTGAGCTCAAGTTTGACTCAATTTTTAATATTAGTCAAGCTTGACCTTGACTCGAAACTCCATAATGAATTTTTTTACTATTATTTAAATAAAAATATTATTTATATTACTCAACATATAAATAATTTATGGATAAATTACATTTACCTCCCTTGAGGTTTTTGACAAATATAGGGACTTCCCCTGTGATTTGAATAATTACAGTAATCTCCCCTACTTTACCTGACAATGCCAAGATTTTCTCATTCTGTCAAATTATTCCAAACGGTGTTACTTTTTCTATAGAAATTACCTTATTGCCCTTTTAAAATATTAAAAAATGTTTTTGGATTTGAGGACAGGTTTGGAAGAAACAAACAGTATTTGAAACAATATTTTTGGATTTATTTTTTTAAAGTATTAAAAAATGTTTTAAAAAATTATTTTTTTATTTTAAATATATAATTTTTATTTAAATATTTTAAAAAATTTTATTTTATTTTGTAAATATTTAATTTTTTTTAATTTTAATATTTTAAACTCAAAATACAACTTCACACTCAAATCGTAACCAAACACATAACTCAAAACTCAATTTAAAAATTATTTTCAAACCTCATAACCAAACATATAACACGACACTCCACACAACTTTCAAAACTCTACACTCAAATCATAACTAAACGCATAACAAAAAAATTAAAATATTTAAAAATATATTTATAAAATAAAATAAAATATTTAAAATAAAAATTATATATTTAAAATAAAAAAATAAAATTTTTAAAATTTTTTAATATTTAAAAAATATATTTAACATAAGTTTGTATTTAGTTATGAGTTTTGAAAATAATTTTTAAATTGAGTTTTGAATTGTGTATTTGGTTAAGACTCTATGAGTTTTGAAAATTTCTAATTAGAATTGTGATTCTAAAAGAAAACCAAACATGTTTCTAAATTTTTTTTTTTTTTCGGAACATGTTTTTACTCAAAACTCAATTCAAAAATTATTTTCAAAACTCATAACCAAATACAAACTAAAAACTCAATTCAAAATTCTTTTCAAAACTCAAAACAAAACTTTTTCAAAAACTCTATTTTAAAAGAAAAAAAATTTCAAAAAAAATTTATTTTATTTTTTACAATTATTTTTAGAATCATGATTTGAGTGTGGAGTCGTATTTTGAGTTATGAGTTTTGAAAAAAAAAATTTGTTTAATATAAATTTTGAAATTATTTTTTTAGGGTAAATATTTTATATTTTAAATATTTATTTATTTATTTTAATGTGCATTATATTTCATACATCTATGTGCGGTATTTTTTTTTAATATTTTAAATATATTTTTAAATATTTTATTTTATTTTATAAATATATTTTAAAATATTTTAATTTTTTTGTTATGCGTTTGGTTACGAGTCGAGTGTAGAGTTTTGAAAGTAGTGTCGAGTGTCGAGTTATGTGTTTAGTTATGAGGTTTGAAAATAATTTTTGAATTGAGTTTTGAGTTATATGTTTAGTTACGATTTGAATGTAAAGTTGTATTTTGAGTTTAAAATATTAAAATTAGAAAAAATTATCCAAAAATGTAATTTATCCATAATTTATTTATGCTATAATTTATATACATTCTTATATTATTTAATATGTAAATAATATATTTATTTTATAATTTAAATAAAAATAAATGAATTGAGTATGGCGAGTTAAGCTTATTTGAATTTAAACTCATCTCGTTAACTATAAGCGAATTTAGAGGTTATTTGAGATGATCTAAATAAGTGTACTTTTTGACTTTTTATAAAATATGAATTGGGTATGGGTTGGGTTTAAAGTGATGTGATAGATAGGTGATATGACTTAAATAAGATGATGTAACTTAAATAGAATAGTGAATTTTTGATTTTTTGACTTTTTTAAATTATGACAAACAAAACCTAAAAATCAAGCTCAAACCCTTTAATTTATTTAATGAACTGAGCCGAATTAAATTTACAAATACTTCAATTCGTTTGTAACCTGATCTAATGTGTCCTCCGTCATAATGGGTTGGCAGAATATTATTATTCATACCTGCCACAAGTTCTTCATTTTGCATTCCATTATTCATCCTTCTGTACTTTTCCCCTGCCTGTGAGATTTTGTTGCTCGGTAATTTTCTCTCTTTTTTTTAGAACATAAAAAATATTTATATTTAAAAAAACAATATACAAAATAAAATTTCAAAGGGCCATATAAGTTATACAACAACCCAAGGGTGGGTGGCATTATAGTTAAGGCTTGGGGTTTAAGCCCCAAGGTCATGAGTTTAATTCCTTTTCCATTGGGCTAATCTCCTAGGTGAAGCACGTTTGGTTAGGATGTTGGACCTCAAGTTGTCTAATCAGCATTTGGTGTGGGTTCAATGCTCCCCCGCTGTGCGAGTCCTGACTTAAGCGGAGCTTGTCTTGGGAGGTCAGGGCAAATTCTCAGGTTATAGTCTCCTCGCTCGGAACAGCTAACAGGACACCCTGGTGATCTCTCCAAGGGGCGCTGCCTTGGACCTGCAGGAGGGTAGAGAGGATTTTCCTGTAACAAAAAAAAAAAAAAAGTCATACAAAAAAAAAAAAAAAACAATATATATAATAAACAAAAAAAATAATAAATTTGTCAAAAAAATCAATTACGAACCAGGAAAGACCACTGATCTTCTCAAAGACGTAGTTTAGCAAGTAAGATTTGCTTGAAAGTCTGTCGTCCCTATCAACGTCGTCCCCGTCACCGTTGCCCAACTCCGCCACTGCCTCCGCTATACTTCGGACATCGTTAAACTGTTATTTCAACCATATTTAGGAATTAGTTATTTTAGTTAACTTTTTAAATTTTTTATAAAAAAATGTGTAAAAAAGTAGAGAGAATAGTTATTTTTTTTGTAATAAAATTTTGATTTTTTACTAATTTTAATTTGTTCCCAAACTTGCCTTCAATTATTAGGTAGTATGATTCTATTTGATTCGATTTTGAAATAAATTAAAATTAAATTATTATTTATAATTTCGTAAAATTTAAAATATAATTGAATTATGATAATATCATAATCAAATCAAATCGAACTTTAAAAACGCAATTTGATTTGATTTAGAACTACAGCCTACAGGTTTGATAAACATTGTTATTATTTATAATTAGTAGGTGATTCATGCGATGCACGAGAATTTATTTTTAAAATGAAAAATTAATTTTGATTCTTAATACTTTATTTGTAAAAACATTTAACAATTAAAAGACAAATACAAACAGATTTGCTAATAGCATGTGGGGACATAATTTTGAGTTGTCCACGTGGCTTAGGTGGTTAGCCAAGGTGCCACATGGGTGATTTTGATTAGCCGATGTGTAGTCAAACCACATCTAAATATGAGATGTTCAAATGAAGGACTAGAGTCCTAGATGATGATAGACTCTCTATTTGGGTAAGGTTGGACTCTTGAAAGGGTTGATCTTAATCTAAATAGGAGGAGTCGTGGATAATTGACATCCTTGTAAAAAATAGAGTCCGATGAAGTAAAACTTCTAAGAGAAGTTGGACACTGATCATTATAAAAGTAAGACACTCCCATGGATTGAAGGGATGTTTTATTTTGTGAGTTATTTATTTGAGTTGTTATCTTGTGAGATAAGTTTACTGACTTGATTGTCGGAGTTCCTCCAAGTGGATGAGCCACCGCGATTTTTCTTGTCTTCTTGTGTACAGGTGTTGGGTTTAATCTATTCCGCCGCATGCTCTCTTGCTAAGTTTCCTAAGATCTCAGTGAAGAGATCTAGTTTGGTTGTGAGGCCAAAAATTAACACCCACAATTTGGCACTGTCTGTGAGAACTTAGTAGGAATAGATGGCCATCATTGTGCAAGATCAACATGTCGGTGACAACGAGTTCAGCGAAGATGGAGAATGCATCGACATTGACGAAATGAAGACCCTTCTAGAAGGAATGAATGCAAAGATAGGAGGCATGAGCGCTCCTAAGGAAATGAAAATGACCTTCAAGTATGGAAGGATCAACTCAGGTGAACAGATCCCAGATGGAAGAGCACAACCAAGGTGAAGCAAATCCTAGATAGAAGAGCTCAGCCTAGGTAAGCAGATCCCAGATAAATGATCTCACCCTAGGTGAGCATATCCAAGAAGGCATGACCTCAGCCTAGCTAAGTAGGTACAAGAAGAGAAGACATCATCATAGGTGAAGCAGATCCCCAGATGGAAGAGCTCGGCCTAGGTGAGCAGGTTCTAGATGAATGACCTCACCCTAGGTAAGTGGATCAAAGAAGGCATGACCTCGGCCTAGATGAGTAGGTCCGAGAAAAGAAGACATTGACCTAGGTGAAACAGATCCCAAATGGAAAAGCTCGGCTTAGGTGAACAGATCCCAAATGAACGATCTCACCCTATCCAAGAAGGCATGACCTCGGCCTAGATGAGTAGGTCTGAGAAGAGAAGACATCAACCTAGGTGAAGCAGATCCCAGATGCAAGAACTCGGCTTAGGAAAGTAGATGCCAAATGAACGACCTCATCCAAGAAAGCATGACCTCGGCTTAGATGAGTAGCTCTGAGAAATAAAGAGCTCACCCAAGATGAACAAATCCCAAAAGACAAGACCTCGGCCTAGATAACTAGGTCCAAGAAGAGAAGAGCTCACCCTAAGTGAGCAAATTCTAGAAGATAAGACCTTGGCCTAGACACGTAGGTTTGAGAAGAGAAGAGCTCGCCTGAGAAAAGCAGATCCCAAATGATAAGACCTCAGCCTAGATGAGTAGGTCCGAGAAGAGAAGAGCTCGCCTTAGGTAAGCAGATCCCAAGAGACAAGACCTTGGCCTAGATGCCTAGGTCTGAGAAGAGAAAAGCTCACCCTAAGAGAGTAGCTCCTAGATTACAATACCTTGGCCTAGATAAGTAGGTTTGAGAAGAGAAGAGCTTCGCCCTAGGAGAGCAGATCCCAGATGACAAGATCTCAACCTAGATGAGTATGTCCGAAAGAAAAGAGCTCGCCCTAGGAGAGCAGATTCCAGATGACAAGACCTCGGCCTAGATGAGTAGGTCTGACAAAAGAAGAGATCGACTTAGGTGAGCAGATCCCAGATGATCGAGCTCAACCTAGGTGAGTATATCCAGAAAGATAAGATCTCCGCCTAGATGAATAGATCCAAGAAGAGAAGATATTGGCCTAGGTGAGTAGATCCCAGATGTACGAACTCACCCTAGGCGAGTGAATCCAAGAAGGCAAGACCTCGGCCTAGATGAGTATTTCCTAGAAGAAAAGACCTCACCCTAGGCAAGCATGTCCAAGAAGTGAAAAACGCAACCTAGGTAAACAAATCCAAGAAGAAAATGCCTCAACCTAGGCGTGCAGAATCAAAAGGAGAAGGTCTCAGCCTAGGTTAGCAAATCTGGAATGAAAAGAGTTCAACCTGGGTGAGTAATTTTGAGAAGCTTAGAGCTTACCTAAGGCGAACAAAGTTGAGATAAAACAAAGCCTGCCGAGAATAGAATATCTTGGCAGTAAGGGATTGCCAAGGCCTTGGAATGTGGCTTGAAAAAATTTGGAGCTTACTCCAATCATGTTGATAATCTCAGCCAAAGTTAAGAATAAATCAAAGGAAATGACCATTGAAATGAAATCGAAGGAAACGACCCTTGATCGAATAGATGACCCTTGAGTGGGAAACAACCCCTGAGCTAATTAACTTAGGCTTGCTCAGAAAGCAAAGCTGAACTAAGTTAAATAGTTGTTTCAATGGGAAACTGTGTGATTAACTTAGGCTTGTTAGGAAGATATAGTTGGACTAAGTTAAAGTGTGTTCTAACGAGGAACTGTGCGTTTAACTTAGGTTTGTTAGGAAGGCAGAGCCAAACTAAGTTAAAATAATGTTTCAACGAAAAACAAGACGATATTAACTATGACTCTGCCATAGGGCATTAATGTCGGTTAGTCAGCCTGGTTATTTTGTAACAAAAAGCTGAGGTAGTTAGTACTATGAAATTGGTGCACTAAGGTTAAGCCTTCACTATTTTGTTTAGATGAGCTAAACATGAAGACATCGGTCATGGTTGTTTAAGTCTGCAAGACTTAGGCAAGAATGAAATGTTAGCTCATTAATGTGAATGTAAGTTATGCTAACATTCACATTAGGGGGATGAGAGTAGAGATGAGTTAATGAAGACTGAGGCCTCATCTGGCATGCAACACTTTTAGCCTAAAAAAAGTTACTAAAAAAAATCAAAAAGCCTATAACCTATACCAAAAAAATCAAAGATTCTCTTTTCTTTTTACTTTTTGTAAAAAAATCAAAAAGTCTTTCCAAACATAATAAATTTTTTTTACCTCATATTTTAGCCTAAAAATCAAAAAATTACTAAAATAGCTTATTCCCAAACAAGGCCCGAGTCAATGATTTGAAAGTGATACTTGGTGAAATTTTCAAACAAATTTGGTGAAATAAAGGTATCCAAGATAGCACTTATATCCGAGGTGACATGATCTATGATGATGGTTTTATCCGAGATGTAAGTTTGATCCAAGATGTTACACTTAAAAAATTTCTTAGTATTGGAGACATGAAGGTAAAAGTAAATCTACATCAACAGAAATAAATGAGACATCCAATACTTCGTCAAAAAACAAACGTTGTATTCGCAGAAACGAGTTACATCACCAAAAGGCACATCGTCCTTGCCAAAATAGATGAAATATTGTTCACAAATAGACAAAGTATTGAACAAAAAGACAAATGAAAGTAAAATCCTAAGTGCTAGCTTTTCGATTTGCACAGCAGAGGTTTTAGTTTGACCAACTTCAACAATTGTAGTTGTGTCGGCCTTAGTCATCAAAGTTTCAATCTTGTCAGCCTCATAATCGGTTGTGATCTTTTCATTGATTTCTTTTAGTTGCTTCGATAGTCTTGTCAGCCATAGTTTTTTTGACTTGGTTGGTTGCAAGGGAAGTGTTTTGACTTCTTCATCATCTCTAGTGAGGTCCAGGATGTCGTCATTCAGAGTGCGAGACTTGACTCCTACTGGAGGGTCTTTTTTTTCTTCATCTTCTTCATCTAAGCTATCAGGATCTTCAGCAAGTAGAGGAAAGAAAGACAAAGAAATGATGAGTCCTTGGGGATAATTGTGGCATTCAAGGCAACAACCCTTCTGAGAGCATAGCCTCTGTTGTAAGAGATGTTAACCTGCTCCTTATATTGATCTTGGACAGAGTCTTGGCCTTCTTGATAGGCCTTGGAGTCTACTTCCTTGATCTCTTGCTCCTTGTTGGCTAGTGTCTCTACTATTCTTCTTAGCTTTCTTTTCGGCGGCTTTAGTAATGGCCTTGGCTTTTCGTGCCTCGGTTTTCCATGCCTCAGTTTTGGCAATAGTAACTTGGTCATTTTGCTTCATGTGCTTCTCTTCTAAGATATTAAGTTGCTAAAGGTATTCATTAGATTCCATAGTTTGCTTGGTCAGGACCCTTTTCATTTTTTTGGCCTTGTATGAACATAAATGAGCATGTTGGATTGACTATAAGGAGATTGAGTGGATTGCACAGTTATCACATCAAGGATGTCAGCAAGAAAGTCTTCTAGGACAAGTAGTCGGCGAGACATGTCATCATTGGTTATAGCGACGGTTTCTCATTGATATGCAACAGATAGGGCCATTAGAGGATTGTCAAGGTCGTAGGTTGGGAGCTTAGGACCTCGGTGTTTCCTGCTTGTGGTTTTGGTGGCAAGATTCTCGCTATGTTGGCATTTGCGCTGTCATTGAGTTAGTGGGTTAATGCGTAGAGCAACTGATGAAGTGCTTGGCAGCTAGTCTGGTTTAGTTGGTAAAGTTTGAACCTTGGGCACGAATGGAGTATTCACAGTAATGAAAGTTTTAAGAACAACAATAATGGTTTGCAGAGGCAAAGAGAGAGAGTTTGGGGGCACAGAGAGAGACGAAATGGGAAAGTGAAAAGGTTTTGTTGGAATTGGAAAATGTGACAGATTGTAATGATTCAAATTTCTTAAGAGATGTGTGATGGCTGATGTTAGGTGATGTCAAATGGGGCATTGTGTATCAATTATAGGACGTGTTGGAAACCAATGAGGAGGTGACACGTCATGATGGTATGACGGTTGAATTTGTTTTGAGATGACAGATTTCGAATCTTAATGTTCTTGAACTAGCGAGTTATGATCTCGGCTAGTTGTGTGATCTCGGTTGAGATGTTGGACTTGGATAAGAAATAACATGTTAGTTCTTGATCCTTGATGAGTGTACATTTTAGTCCTTGTTTATAGAAGTCGACGAGTCATGATCTCGGACGGAGGAGTATCTCTGACATGTTGTTTAGCCGATATGTTGGGAGATTAGACGATATAAGTTCCATCACCTCAGGTTACTGAGGTAATAGAACCTAGGGAGTAGTTGTGGGGACAAAATTTTGAATTATCCACGTGGCCTAGGTGGTTAGCCTAGGTGGTTAGCCAAGGTGCCACGTGGGTGATGCTAATTGGCTGAGGTGTGGTCAAACCACATCTGAATACGTGATGTTCAAATGAGGGACTAGAGTCCTAGATGATGACAGAGACTCTATTTGGGTAAGGTTGGACTCTTGAAAGGGTTGATCTTAATCTAAATATGATTAGTCTTGGATAATTGATATCTTTATAAAGATAGAGTCTCATGAAGTAAGACTTCTATGGAAAGTTGGACACTGATCATTATAAAAGTAAGGCACCCCCATGAGTCGAAGGTATGTTTTATTTTGTGAGCTATTTACTTGAGCTGTTATCTTGTGAGATAAGTTTTTTGATTTGATCGTCGAAGTGCCCCCGGGTGGATGAGCCACTGCGGTACTTCTTGTCTGCAGGTGTTGGGTTTAATCTATTCCGCCGCGTGCTCTCTAGCTAAGTTCTCTAAGATCTTGGCGAAGAGATCTAGTTTGATTGTTAGGTCAAAAATCAACACCCATATGGCTAATGAAATTTTTTTTGTCACTATGTGTGTAATCCTATATAAAAGGCTCATAAAAATAATTTTTTTCAAAGGTTTTTTTTTTTTTTTTTTAAATGTGTATTCTCAATCTAAAATCAAATCCTGATCATTTGTGTTAATCAAATTTATCAAAAATCATGAATTCCATTTGTATCAATTTTTTTTTTTTGAAATAAATAAAAACAACGAACATTATGACTTGGTTATAACTCATGGCATATTATTTTGGTTATTAATTACAAAGGTCTTTGCCAATTTCTTATATTTTTTGTTATGACTAAAGTGGTGCATTGGGTCTTTAATTACACTTAAAGTGGTGTTTAATTATGATCTATTATAATAGCTTTAGGAAAAATTACATAAATAGTCCCTATAGTTTACTCTGTGTGTCATTTTGGTCCCTGTCATTTTAATTTGCTTGATTTTGCCTTTGAATTTAACGAGGTGTGTCAAATTTGTCCAATAATTGACGCCCGTTTGAAATTATGGATGGAAAGTCATCATGTGCCTCTCACATGCTCCCTTGAACAATTATTGAGGGGCACACTCGTCTTTTCAGCTCAAATCCTAGCTTACCTTTAAACCCTAGATGTATATTGACAGTTTATACCACAAAATCTCCACCTCCACAATTTGAACAAAGCAAAAATGGCGTTCCTTCTCACATTTCCCCCACCACCTCCCTCTCTCCTCCCCTAAAACCCTAACCTTACTCTTCTCCTCCGTCCTACCAATCCACATTCTCTCTCTTTCTCTTTCTGTCCAAAACCACCACCACAGCCCGATTTTCCTCCCTCGACCCTCTCTCCGGCGAACCCTTCATCTATAACTTCTTCGTCGACGAGTGGGGCGATTTGAGAAGTTGTCCGACGCTGATCTGAGCCATCGACGAAGTTGTCTAATGCCGATCTGAGCCGCCAATGAAGTTATTCGACGCCGATCTGCCCCAAAATGAAGACGAATGTGGTGGAGCCACTGTTGGGGCTCAAGCTGAGGTCGTGGACGAGTGGGGAGAGAGAAAGCCGAGCTCGACATCGAGCCGCTGACGAAGGAAGTTGTCAAAGTCTGATCCACCGAAGGATGAGGATGAAGATGAGTGGGGAAGTGAAGAAGATTATGTTATCTTTAGTAATGATAATGGTAGTGTTGGGGAAGAAGCTAGAGTGGTTGATGATGGTGATGATGATGATGATAATGATGATAAGGATAAGCTGATGGAGCTGAAGAGGTGCTTGGTGTATAGTGTTTCTGGGACTGACTTAGGGTTTTGACGTCGGCAGAGGTTAGGGCGGAGGTTTTGGAGCTGATTAATTAATTGGAGGCAACGAATTCGACTTCGGTGCCGATAGAGGCCATTGATGTTCTTGATGAGAACTGGGTTTTGGAGTAATCTATTCTTTTAAATTTGGACTGTATATGGACTATGTATGTATGTGTAAGTATGGATATGAGCCATGGATTGATTGATTTTGTACGTGAGTAGATAGTAGAAAAAGTGTGAGCATTGATGTTCTTGATAAGAACTGGGTTTTGGTATAATCTATTATTTTAAATTTGGACTGTATGTGTGTATAAGTGTAGATTTGAGCGATGGATTGATTGATTTTGTATGTGGCTAGGTAGTAGAAAAAGTGTGAGCATTGATTGTAACCAGTATCTCAATTAATTGATGTATGGTCTGACGTGAAAAGACGAATATGCCCTCAGTAATAGTTAGAGGAAGCACGTGAGAGGCACATGATGACTTTCCATTCATAATTTCAAACGGGCGTCAATTATTGGACAAATTTGACACATCTCGTTAAATTTAGGAGCAAAATTGAGCAAATTGAAATGATAGGAACCAAAATGACACACGCAGTAAACTACATGGACTATTTATGTAATTGCCCAAAATAAAAATAAGATTTTGTGGTAATAATTAAAAGTGAACATGACTTTTTCATGCACCAAAAAGTTAAGAGGACCTTATTTTATTTTATTTTATTGGCAAAATTGAAATAAATTGAAGAAATATAGGAAAAGTACACAAAGTTCGTTTAGAGGAAACAAATCCGAATTCTAACTAGGCTGAACAAACCCAAGATAACAAAATAGACAACAAGTAGCTAACTAAAACACGAAGTATAACATTTCTCCCTAACTATTAAAGCAAAAACAGGTAGAAGATGATTAACACTTTCTTCTTTTGGATTTTATCTTATGAACCTCGTGAATGTGGAGCATGAAGTCTGTAGTAGAAAAGCCAGAGAATCCGGAGTTTATCTTTGCCCATAAAGCCACTTGAAGTTTGATTTCATCAACGAGTTTAATCCAATAAATTTGACGATTTTCGAAGATGAAGTTGTTTCTAGCTAACTAGAGTTTCCAGTAGACACTAAGAAATAAACTCCGGATTGTTTCTAGGACACTAAGTTGTTTCTAGGGCTCATTGGTGCACCCATATTCTTAATAAGACTTTTCAGTCAGTTTTTCATATATATGTATATATATTTTATGTTTTCATCTACTTTAATATGGGCCTTATTTATAGGTTAAGCTAATACTGTTGACTGACCTCAAAGAATTTGGTACTTATCCACTACACCAAATGGCTACATTCATACATTCAAGGACCAAATATTGGCCCAAACAAGTCCAAACTTTTACCCAACACATCCAAAGGCTCAAACATTTGGAGAGGTGATAGAGACGTATAACAAACAAATAAAAATAAATAGACACTTGTAAGATTTACTTGGATGGAACACACAATTGATACAGGACACAATGTCCTATACCACTCATATTTATTTCTAATATAATGTTTATACATAAGATGATAAATAAAATATGATAAAAGAAATCTGATTATTACATCATTATTGCACCACTTATTATTCAAAAATATATAAGATAGAAGATGAGAAGTTATAATATTACTCTCTCTTTCATGCATACACGTGCAAATTTGAACTTCCTAAATTATATTAAATATGCATTTGTTCAAAAAGTTGATACTTTCATCTGATCATAAAATAAGCCAGAAGGCCCACCATGAGGAAGCAAAGCTAGCCTCACAGACCATTTAGAACCATATTCAACAATCAGTGTTCCAGTATTTTGGTTTGATGTCTGTTTTGATATGGCCAGTACTTACTGCGTTTATGACAATATTACGATACTTTTTTGCCAAAAATCTTGTGTATGCATTGAGAGCTGCCTTGTACACTTTGTAAGCAGAAAGACGAATAGACCATCCTTCGGTTTCTAGCAAATCCCCCTTTAAATCCTCAAGAAATCTCTTAATCACGTCGTCCACTTTCTCTAGGGTGAGGCCATGAATATCGTTTAGTTCCTTCTTGGCCTTTTCGTTTGAAATAAACTGAAATACAACTCAAACATTATTATAACCCCTCCATTCCCATTTATGCAGTATTTCATTTTTTTTTTTTTGATCGGCAAAGAAAATCTTCATTGATGTAAGCATGCAAAAAGATACAGAACATCAATAAAGAAGAGCTTGGAGCTAAATGAATATGCAGTATTTCATTTAGTGTTTTGTGGCATTACTAATCCCTATATCCTCCACAATCATTGCATTTGTGAAATCATAGCGTGATTTTTACAATTAATTATTCATATATGGTGCTAAAAAGGGCTTAACAGCTCTTATGTAGATCGATTCAACTAATGTACATTATTTAGAAACTAATGGGAATACAGTGAAATCCATCCAGTGTCAATTTCCTAATACTTTTGTATTTTCCTCTATATAGATAGATAAATTTGTGTACCTTCAATTGCCCCAAGGTGGAGGAGACATTAACTATTCTAGTATTGTTTGATAGTTGAAGAAGTAGAATAAGCTCTTCAGTTACTTGCTTTGCTCCATAATAGTTGGTTCTCAAACAAGATTCTGACCCTTCATAACTTTGATTGGTAACATCTTTTACTGATGTAGCATCTGAACGTAACATCTACATTGAAAATTTGAAATTGGCAAGTAAATTATTTATATGCCTCTAGAGTTTATAATATATCTTCAATAAGACCACATTGGTTTATAGAGAGACTTACATCATCAATTGTGATTCCAGAAATTCCTGCATTATTCACCTGTACCAGTACTCGATTATATAATGTCCATACCCACAAGAATATTAAAAAAAAGTTTATCTCAATTTAGAAAAAAAGAAATCCAATTAACTCGCTATAAAATTAAAAAAAAAATATTGAATTTAAGCATTATACATACAACGATATAACGGTAACAAAAAAGTTGATTTTTTTGGATATGACTTATAAATTGACTATTTTGCTTATTACAAAAAAACATACAAAAAAATAGAGAAGTAATATGATTAAAATAAGCTAATAAACTGGTTTTTTAAATTGATCCCAAAAGAGAAGGAATCTAATCTTTGCTTCAAGTAGCATTGTACTTGTTTTTTTTTAAGATACAAGCATTTTACTTGTTGAAGAAGAGATTTTTTATTTTTATTTTTGGCATAAAAGAAGACAAATATAAACAGAGAACTCACATATAGTTTTAAAATAAATTGCAAAACTAACTCTGTTAAAGTTAATAAAAGGACATTTATATACCTTTCTGTCTTCTTTCATAGATTACTCTTTTACAAAAAATAAAAAATAAAAAATTATTAATTTAAATTACAAACACATCTCTTGAGGTTTTTTTAAAATACGAATTGTCCCCTATTGTTCTAAAAATTACGTTTGCCCCCTGAGGTTTCTAATTTCATAACAAATGACCATTTTTATTAATAAATCATCAAGTTAATTAACAATTTTTAATGATATTAAAATTTTATTTAAATTAATAATTATGATAATTTTATTATTGTATAGGAGATCAATTAGAAATTTCATTTTTTCAGTTAATAAAAAATCTGTTAAAGGGACATATTCTGACAAGGGACTATTTGTAATTTTTCAAACTACAGGGGCAATTTGTATTTTAAACAAACCTGAAGGGGTCATTTGTAATTTACCCTAATTTTTTTAAACTTCCAAATCTAATTAAGATATATATATATATATATAATATATTTTAACTTAGGGGTAAAAAAAAAACAAATTTAATGTCTTTAACAAATCAATTTCAAAATCCATAACAAGAGCACGGGTCATGAGAACTACTCAATATTATGCCCTATTTGGTTGAGTGGAATGGGTTGAAATAGAGTGAAATGATCATTCTTTATATTTTTGTCTATTTTCTCTTATCATGATGAATGATGATTGCATTTGCTATTTATTTGTCATTATTTTTTCAGTCAACCAAACATAATAATAAAAATTTTGATAGAACATTGAGTATAATTTTAGTAACAATAACAATGACAGCAGATGAGAAGTAAAAATTGAGAACCAATAACTACTTAAGAGTGAACATTTTCATTATTTAGGATCGATTATTACAACGGTTGGGGAGATTGGAGCGGATGTAGTGCATAGAATTAAGGTAGAGTAGTTTAAATGGAGAAGTGCATCTAGAGTATTGTGTGATAAACCAACACACACTAGACTAAAAGGAAAGTTCTATAGAACAGTTATTAGACCAGCGATATTGTATGGGATAGAATGTTGGGCAACTAAGAAACAATATGTAGATAAGATGAGTGTTGTTAAGATGAGGATGCTAAGATGAATGTGTGACAAGACTAAAAAAGACAGAATTAGTAATAAGTATATTTGTGAATGAGTAGGAATAATACCGATAGAAGATAAGTTGAGAGAGAATAGATTGAGATAATTTGGTCATACAATAGAGGCCAACAGAAATAGTAGTGAAGAGATATGATAGAGTGATTGTGATGTCCTGGGTCTTGCACCCAACTTGAACGTGTCTTTTGGACCTACCTTTTCCCTGTTCGATACCTTGATGGTTTGTGTCGCTTTGATGCTTGAGAGTTTAGACTTGTTTAATCTACTTAACGTTGGATCGATTTGAATATTTTGAGTTTCGGGCGTAAGGACGAAACCGAGGGGACTGGGATTACCTCGAGAAATTCGTGCTGAGTTGGGTGGAACCGCACGTGTGGGGACGTATGCCGCAAGTGCAGATTGGGGGGACGTACGTGCGGGGGAGAGGGCTGCACGTGCGGGATTGAGCTGGGTGGATGTTTTGGTTCTGCAATAATTGCACGTGCGGTGGAAAATTCCGTACGTATGGGAAGGGGCTCCGCACATGCGGCAAGGGGCTCCACACGTGCGGCCAGACGCATGAAACTGTCCCATTTTTTGTACTTTTCAGCTATGATTTGATCATTGGTCCCTCTTCCTCTCATTTTCTAAATATGTCTCTCTCTCTCTCTCTCTCTCTATACAATATTTCTCTCTTTTTCTCTCATATCTCTCCACCCAAACCCTCAAAATTTTACATTTTCTTTAGATTCCAAAAATACATTGAGATTTTGGTACTAGTTCCTTATACAAAAACGACGAGCATACCGAGGGCTTCATTTTGACTGGTGAAAATCGAATTCCGACAAAGTTGATTTTTGGGCTTTTCTCCTCTTCTCTTCTTGAGGTAAGGATTTCTTTGATCTATTTTTCAATACCTCGTCTATAGATAGACATGTGGTAGGTTTTAATGCATAAAAACCATGTTGTTATGGAATTTTTTTTTTGAAAATCATGATAGAGGACCTAAGACTTGATCTTGAGTTTGAGATTTTTGTGAAATTGAGGTCAAGTTTGGCATATTGTAAAAAAGTCAAAAAGCCAAAAAGTTACTCAAAAAGTTAAAAAGTTAACACTATTCACCAAAAGTCAACAATTACGGCTGCACAACTCCCAATCCTAATTTTTCCCTACAAATCAATTTTTACAATTTTTTATTACACATTTTTCCATAAAAAGTCAAAAAGTTAACCCAAACATCCATATTTTCTTCCTCAATTTTTTAGTCCAAAAAGACAAAAAGTGCACTTATTTAGGACACCCCAAACAACCCCTGAATTGTTGTTTGGGTTAATTGGGAAGTGGTTTAACATGTTGGTGTTGAGAAAAAGGTAAAGCCCTCATTTTTGTAATAATGCTTAATGGGTAAAAAGGGTTGAAATTGTGAAATAATCATGTTATGAATTAAGGGATTTGATTAATAAATTGGTGATTAATTTGATATTTATCGGGTCTCATGAATTTTAGTATGAACCTTGTGTTGGGTTGTTCATAGTTAAGTATAACAAATTGGTAGCATGTTAATTGCTAAATAGGGGGTTTAACCATGAGATTAGAATCATTGGGTTACACTTTTATTGCGTTGAATTGAATGGATTATGGCTTGGTTGTCCATAGATTGGGTTTTGGTTAAATGAAGAAAATGAGTTCTTTCTTTATAGTTAGTGTGTTGTGAATAAGAAATTGTGGAAATTGATTTTGGGAAGAAGGAGTAATTATAACTCTTTCGAAATTGAGAAATAACTTTAAGTAGAAACTGAGAACCCTTGAATATTATTGTTGTTGTTGAACTTAATGCTTCATAAGAATTCGATAATTGTATTACGTGTGTTTAATGTATCATGTTTAGAAGTTTTTTCCTTGGTCATCGGTGGAGGATGACATTGTGATGTTGAAATGATTATGTGTATGTAGTACACTTGAGTCATTTATGCTTGTTGTACAAAGTGATAGTTGGAAATTGTGCACGCGTTGAGAATAAGAGATACCAGTACCTTCCAGCTAGCGCCTGGAGAACTTGGTCTCGTTAAGAATGAGAGGTACCACTACTTTCCAGCTAGTGCCTAGAGAACTTGGTAGAGGTACCATTACCTTTCAGTCGGTGTCTGGAAAATTGGCATTTTATTGTGAAGAGATGTATCGTTGGCTTACCGTGCTTAAGGCAGGTAAGGTAGAGTGTTTATTATGTTGGTTTCAATGTGACTATGATATGTCTCGTGTTGTGACAATTGAGGTTCTGGGAAAACGAGTTGTTGCACAAGTTGAGGAGGTAGTGAATGGGTATGTTTTGTTTTCATCTTTTGCACTAAACGGTTATGTGCACATGTGGGTGCATCAAATTGATTATTGATAGTGTTTTCCCTAACCTTGGGTTTTAAAGCATGGAAATGTAATAAAGGTATTTATGCATTGAGGTTGAAAGAAACAAGGAAAAGAAAATCAGATCCTTGTGATTTGTTTCAAAGTTAAGGCAATTATTATGTACTATTTTGTTAAAGATGGAAAAATGGGAAGTAAATGTGAATTGATGTATTGTTGAATAAATCGGGGAATTTTAACAACAAATATATCTATGTATGTATACTCTTGTTATAAACCGTCACAATATGTATATGATATAGTGTGAAGCATTCATGATCATAGCTATCTGTATGTTGTTATTGTTTAGGATCATGGTGAGATCCCTACTGGACTTTATGTTCATCCCACGTTGCTAATTCTTTTTTAGGTGAACATCGAGAAGTGTCTCAAGGTTGTGGATCTTCCTTATCTGTTGGCCACGGGGCCTTTTATTTGTGGGCGGAATGCCATTGATGTAAAAGAGTCAAACCTTTTCCCTTAATTTAAAAGATGTAAGCTTACGAGCAATTTATTTAATTATAACTCCTGTTGCATTCATATTGTATTCGGATGAGAGAATCTTTATTCATGTGTTCTTGTGAATATAAAGAGTTTCCATATGTTATCTCTGAAATTGAATCTATAATAATGGTTTGGTAATGGAATCTAAGTAATAAAAGACGGGGCATTACAGTGATGATTAAAGTGTTAGGGGAAGGGGCATGTGACGACTCCACCACGTATAGTAATTAGCAATTAATTAATTAAAGGGATTTGAATTTGAATTGCTCATTATTCTAATTTAATTTGGATTTATGAAAATTATGGAGACTAATTCGTATATGATTCTATTAAGGGTTTATTTTGGAATTCGAAATTAAAAGCTTAAATGGCTCAAGAGTATAATTGGTCAATTGAATTATTTTAATTTTGAGTATCGGACCATATGAGAGTTTAATTAAATACTCGATTCAGATTTCTAAAATTGAGAT
The DNA here is from genome assembly GCA_030407325.1 of Camellia japonica. NCBI lineage: Eukaryota > Viridiplantae > Streptophyta > Magnoliopsida > Ericales > Theaceae > Camellia > Camellia japonica. The sequence continues at coordinate 67,902,021 of JAPPVO010000013.1, read as the reverse complement.
TTGATTAATTGGGTCCGAATTAGAGTTGATTAAGTTATGAGAATTAGGAATGGAGATTATTATGAATTAAATTTATTTGTGAGGTGTTCAATTGAATATGTAATTTTTGGTGGGGATTTTGAGTTTGATATGAAATTGAAGGCCTTAATGATGTGAGAAACCAAAATTGATGAAGGTAATAAATTTAATTTGATATTTGGAGCCTTCTGGGAGTTTGATTAAAAATCTAATTCAGATTGAGAAAAATTAAATATAATTAATTGGGGTATAATGGAAGTCAAATTAGATAAATTAAATAATGTGGGATTTATGATTAGTTATAACTAATTTAATTAGGTGCTAATTAAGATTCATTAAGACCATAAATTGAATTATGGAACAATCTAGAATTGAGGGTGTATTTGGGTGTGGGTGTGCAAAGAAAATTCTGTGGGTGTGTGCATGTTAAGTGTTGTGCTGGAAGTGCTGCAAGAGTGTATGTGTGCACGTGTAATGAGGCCAAAAATAGGGGATGTGAGTAATATGTACAATGTGATGAAAGCGTCCAAGACCTCCAAAAGAAAAAGAGATGAAAATCGAGGGAGAGAGAATAGCCAAGAGAACAGCCAAGAGAGAGAGGGCTGGGAATCCAACTCAAGGGCCTAAGAAGAAGAAGGAACAAGGAGGGAAAAGCTAGGAAATGTGTGGAATAAAAGGGGAGTTCAAGAACTTATCAAAAAAATTCAACCATTGAAGATGATAAGTAAGGATTTCAAGCTTCATTTTTGTAGATTCATTATCTAACAAGTAAAATCAAGATGTGAAGGGGCTTAATTTCATGAAAATGGATAGAAACTAGGAAAAGAATAAAGAAAATGGAATTAAGTTTAAGTAAAAGGAAATTGATTTAGAAACTCATCTTTTGGGAATAATTTTAATTATCTTTGATGAATTTGAGTTCTAACTTTACATGCATCAATGAATTTTTAAGAGATTTGAAGAATTAATTTATGAACATGGTTAAGGTTAATAAACATAAAAATAATTGTATTGAGCTTGAGTTTGGAAACCTTAATATATATATAGATATATACATACATATATATATGAGATGTGTATTTGCATGCACCATGAGTTTTGAAAAAATTTTAGTCAATCAATTTCATATTTTAAAGAGAAGAAGGAAAGAGTTTTATAAACATCAAGTTCATAAAAATTTGGAGTTAACCTTAAAATTAGATGAGGTTGTGATTTTATTATGAAAATTAGAGATTGGTTTAATTTTGAATTTTAATCTATGCATGTAATCTAACTTTGTAGTGTTATTCAATTTAAATATATTTTGGAACATCTATAATCATAAATTAAGTATTTGGTTAAAGATGGAGTTAAGTTCAAATTCTAAGAAATTGATTTTGCTATAAAGAAAATGAATTAAATTTAAGTTTGGACAAATTAAGGAATGAATTATAATTTTACTTTGAGAATCAAGAATTGGTTTGATTTGATTTAAATTCCATACATGCAATTATTTTTCTAAGAGATTTATAGCTTTAATGTTATGTTTTGAAAATCAAGAGAAAAAGAATTTTAGAAAACCATGAGTTCATGGGTTTTGATTTTGAAATTAAGTAAAGCTTTGATTTAAATAAATTAATTATTGAGTTATAATATCTTGAGCAAATAATTTATAAATAAATAAGTGTTTATGTTTTCTAAGGTATTTTCATGGTTTTGATCAAGATAGGTATGTATTTAAAGATTGAAAATGCGTTTGGAAGCCATTTTTGAGAAATTTGGAACTCTGAAATTTTATAGATCGCTCGAGCGGTATAGTTACTGCTTGATCGCACATTGAAGGCTCCTAGTACTTTTACAGTCTTTTATAGACCGCTCGAGCGACTAAAGGTTCGCTCGAGCGAACAACTATTTTCAGCTTATTTTGGAAAATGGCATTTAATTCATATTTTCATTCTCATCTCTTCCGAAGCATTCAAGACATGATTTCTAGCTTAATGAAGATTGATAAGCTAACAATCAACATAAAATAGTTGGTTAAAGAATAAATCATTGATTTAGTAGTAATTGATTGAGAAGCCAAGTAAGAAGTCGGTCTATTTGAGAAAGAATGATTTAGTAATGAAAGAATATTTGAATAAAGAAAGATAGTGCAGTAGAACTTCGGGCTATTTAGATAGAAAAAAGACAAGAAAAGTCAAGTTTGATCAACGAATTGATATTGTGTTTCAATGTGTATATATTATGTGTTTGTGTAGGTCATACGCTATTGTCTACCTGATTTATCTGATATGTCCAATCTGTTTGATCTGCTTCTGCAGCTATCTGTGAGTAATGACTTTGTAAAGTTATGTTTGATTTTAATTATTTTCTGATGATATGAAATGATTAGTTTTCTGAAATGCTATGTTTTATATGAATGAATGATTATCTAAGTTTCTAAAATGTATTCGTGACATCTTTAGCATCATATGATATATATCCCTTTTATGGGTCATTGGAATGCCTTTATGGCCGTCCCTTTATGGGTCATTGAAAATGTCTCTAAGCACATGAGTCATCAGAATGCCTTTATGGCCGTTCCTTTATGGTTCATCGGAATGCCTTATAGCCATCCCAAATATGGGTCATCGGATTTGTTAGCGCTAACGGATGTACCACGTATGATCTTATGCAAAATCTGAATATGAATATGAATATGAATATGAACATGTATATGAATCTGTTTTTAATTTGAAATCTGAATATGCATAAGACTTTATTTATGATAAAAATTTGTTTCTGATATAAACTCTAATTTCTGACTTTGTGATGGACATCATTCATTAAAACCCTTGTGAGACCCAAAAAATCCTCTCACATTGATAGTTGATAAGATCCAATGAAGAGATAACCTTGGCTCCTGTAGATCTGCAAGGCCGGGGTTGTCAGCTGGAGACACTCCGATGATAAAGTTAGCCCCGGAATCAGAGAAGGAAGATGAAGAAAAATGAAGAGTGTTTGTGTGTTGTCTGGCAGAAAGATCAACATACCTCCACTTGGGATGCCCATTTTTTATATAGATTTTTTTTTTGGGGGGGGGAGGGGGTGTGATATTTGATTGGGCTGGGTCCATTGTAGGCCTTGTTTGGGTTAGCCCCAATAAGCTGATATATATTTTTTTCTGGCTCCCACAATGGCCCTAAAACTTTCATTGTTTGCGGTAAAAGGAATAAGAGTTTTTATTGCCGAGTTACCCTGTTCAAATAAATATTAGGTCTTTTGATAAATGAATGGATGACTGTATGAATGCATGTACAAATATATATATATATATATAAGGGAGAGAGATTAAATAAATAATGGTGATCTTAGTACGAAATTATATCACATGAGTTCCAAACAAATCATAATGATGGGCTACGATATTGTTACCCCCGGGAAAGGGTCGTAGGCTGCGGTATTATAACCCTCGGGCGAGGGTGTAGTGTATTGTCGAGTGCGAAGAGCTCTTCAAAATATGGATTTTCGTGCCGAGTTAGAGATATTTCTATGTGCCGAGCACGGAAATGATTTCTTGAACCAAATAATGTAAATTAAATAAAGTAGATATATCAGCCAAAAAATAGACCACGGTATTATTACCCCCAGGCGAAGGTGTAGACCTATGGTATTATAATCCTCGAGTGAGGGTGTAAGCCGCGGTATTCTAACCTCCGGGCGTAGGTGTAGGCCGTGGTATTCTAACCCCCGGGTGAGGGTGTAGGCCGCGGTATTGTAACCTCCGAGCGTAGGTGTAGGCCTTTGCTGATGGCGCTTCGTGCCAAGTGCAAAACTTTTGCTGATTTTAAGTGGCGATCAAGTGCCAATATTGCAAGGATTGTGAATAATGCATCCTGTCAGTGATGGCCTGTACCGAATGAGGTGGACGTGCTAATCACCAATAATATTGCTCTGCTTGTAAGGAATTTCCAAGTAGATATTGGGCCAACTATTTAATTGCCAGGTAAAATTTCAGCCAATTAGCATTGCTCGATTTGCGTTTAGTTCAATGTAGACTTGCCCCATTGCCCTATGTTGCGGGGAAGATTCAGCTTTGGTAAAATGACGGCGTGCAAAAATATGAGAACTGCTGACTGCCAAATGCGAATGACCGACTGCCAAGTGTGTAATGTATTGCCCCAAAACTGGCGCTTGCTTGGAGCGGTGTGAAAAGGAGTGGGAGTTTGTAACTCAAGTAAAGTTCTTTGTAATGTTTGTACCAAGTTGGCCGGGTATGCATGCATATCAGAGGTGCCGAGATAATGATTGGCTGATGTACCCCAATTGAAAAGCGAAAATTGACTAAGATGTTCCAGTGGGCAATAAATGGCCAAGGTAATGAAATGAATGATCGGGGAAGACAGAGGATTATTTCCTAGCCCCAAGATCCTGCGGCTAAAAGTGCATGCCAATCGGGTATGATGTGACCGTTGATTTTGTATTTAATATTCTCAATTGGCCTATGTATTGAGCTCGATATGCGACTCAAAATTTGGAGAATTGGACTATACGGATGTGTTCAGAAGGGTCCAAATAGTTGGAAATGACTATGGGATCACTATAATCGCACTCCTGATGGCATAGTTGTAGCCAAAATAGAATTGAAAGCTCAAATCAGTAGGGTGCAATTCAACTGTGAAGCACAGGATAATTCCTCTATTGGTTGGCTGGTCGTCTTCTCCAGCGAACCTGTTCACTTTTTGCGCAAACTTTGATCGGCCCGTATGGCTTTGTTTTAGCTTCGATTTTGACGTGGTTTATGGTGTTGGACTCGTCTCAATGAGGACTTCACGCTGGTATGGTCAGAACTTGATTTTGACAATTTTGAAAATTTTAGTTTTCTGAAAATTTGGTTCGTTTTGCAACTATAGGCGACCTTTGGTTAGTTCTTGGCTCCTTGGGTTAGTGGGTTTGGACTCCTTGAATTGACATGAATCTGCTAGTATTTTCAGATGTGGATTTCGACAAGCCGAGATGCTAGTATTATGTCAAGATATTAGTGCGAGGAAGATTGTGTATGCAGTCGATATAAGATACGCGTTCCATCCGTGATTAACATTGCCGTTGAGCTTGATGATGGCATTATGGCCATAGAATTTTGGAAAGCAAACTTGTGCGAATTCAAGTTGGCAGTCGAATGATTTGCATGTGATAATAATTTCAAGTGTTGTCAAATAAGAAATATGGCCGAGCGATATTGTCGAGTACACAATGTTAAGCAGAATGTTGCGGAATAATGTTGTCGAGTAGGAAATGTTAGCTGAGTAAGCCAAGTTGCCAAATAATGGTGCGGAATAATGTTGTCGAGTAGGGAATGTCAGCCGAATAAGCCATGTTGCCGAATAATGTTGCAGAATAATGTTGCCGAGTAGGGAGCGCTAAGCAAAAATGGCTGCACTTCTGAGAATTAAATCATGAGATTGTTATAGAAGAGACAAATGAATTAATAATTGTAAATATACTTGAGCTATTGCTTGTTATTTATTTATTTATTTATTTTTATTTTATGTTTGATTTGCTTTTTATTTTTTATTTATTTAATTTGAAGATGACAAATGGTGAAGAAGTTCAAGTTGTGGGTCTTGCCCTAGGTGGTGGTTGATGGCCTAGCTCCAAGAGTTTGCTGTCAAAATTGCATGTTGATCAGACACGATTTGACCATTGATCTACCATTTAATGTTTCCGATTAGACGATTTATTGATCCCAGTAAGAGACTCAGAATTTGCAAAATTGGACCCTGAAAATGGATTGATAACGGCGAAAAATTCGAGGTAACATCCTCAAGTTGTCAGACCACCTATGATCCAACAAGCTAAGAGCAAGTAGCACTTTGTGCCAAAAGCGCACAATAAATCCTTATGCCATCTTCATGTAGCACCTTCATGTAGAACTTTGTGGAAGACATAATTTGTCAGGTTCAAACTCTTCACTTTGAGCCCTACTAACTCCTTCATCGTAAGTCCGATTGGCCTAATTTTTACGGCGTCGGATTCATCTCTCGGCCTAGTATTCATTCCATCATGCAGACGCCTCATTCCATTTTTGTTTGGATGTCGCCAGACCTCCAAAAGTTGACCAAAAATAAGATTATTATTATTATTATTATTATTTTTTTGTTCGACTCTTGTCCTTAGCTAAAGTGTGGTCGGTGGAAGAATGTGCTTGGTGGCGAATAATCAAGGCCGTTCTCGTTGCCAAAGAATGGAGCTCAGGGTTATAGAGCTGCCGAGTAGCTTGGTCACTTTGCCGAGCAAGTTGCTATGAATCATTACACTGCCAAAATACATATGCATAGGCCTGAACACCAAACATAAGTGGGGGCTGGAATGCTGCCGAGCAGCCTTGTTGAGTTGTGTTGATGAGCTTTCTAGAGAGAATCTAGGCCTAGACTTGAGTCTTCTTGTTCTTCGGTTACACATGGTAATGGTGTTGTCAAAACTGCTTTGTGGTCGGTGAGTGGATCACTTGTGTTGACATCACTTCGGTTTCCACGACCATGCTCTCGGTGCTTGCCGAGCTTGACCCAACTATTGGTGCCAATCGACACTCCTCTTAGCTTGTCGAAACACTTGGTCGCCGTTTGTTGGTTTCTTAGCTTGCCAAAACAATTGGTCGGTAGTCAGCCATCAGAGGGTGTACTGGACTTATCTTGTGGATTTTTCATAGCCATAGATCTTCTGGTGTACCCATTTGCTATGTAGTAGTCCGGAACTTCGCCAAATAACCTAGACATTTTTTTCGGCGAGGGGTCCGGGCGAATTTAGAGCGCTTTAGTTTTGTGACTTTAGTTTCACACTATCTTCACCACGATGGTCTTATGTTTCGGCACATAACTCGATCATGCCATGTGAGAGTTACTCAGCATTCGGTTGTTGAACCACAACACATTCTTTAATTCTTGTTCATTGTTAGCACATGCACATGTATGTATATTCCAATAATCAACTTTAAAATAAATGTTGTGAGGCAAGAAATTAATTAAAGAAAGTGCTAGGGTGGATTTGGCCAAGCAACTCATGTTATATTCCCAAAAAACTGTGCTCACACAAAAAAGTGTGAAACCCATTTTTAGGGAGAGAAAATGAAGACACCAAAGGAGATTTTTTGTAACGCCCTGAAAATTGGGCAGGGTATATCTATTTGTACAACAAACGCAACTGATAGACAAACACATATATCTAGCTAACTATTCTATACATCCATTTTTATTAAATCCCAAATGCCAAATACATGCTATTTACATCTCAATGCCCCAGTTTTCAATCCCAAGCATACATTTTACAACAAGTATGAAATGAAAGCCAAACAGATAATAAGTGCCCTATAGGCTTACAAATTTATCTAAGAACATTCTTGGTTACACAAAATGGAGTTTCAACTCAACGCAAATACAGCCCTGGGCTTACAGTAAACAAATAACAATAAAACAAAAATGAAGCCTCAGCTCCGAGTCTTTTCAAATCAATGCCTTGGCGGAGGCATAGCACCTGTACCTGAAATGGTTTTCCTTATAGGGTGAGCCACAGCCCAGTAGAGATATACTACACAACATATGAACCATGACAAGACTAAAGAGGAGTATGCTCATGCCATGGTCATGATAAAACAATTTATCTCTTTTTTTATAAAGCATGCAATGCTGAGATGCAACAACAGATATAAAACCATTTCCATTTTAAACCATATCTGTTACATGAATACAGACTCTGTGAATCTCCAGGTAAGTATCTGCAAGTAGGCCCTAATGCACTACCAATGTCATTTTTACCAGTAAACTGGAAGGCTCGACACCTAACCGCGCGGTTCTACACCTCCTATCCAGATTCACCAAGTATTCATCTTTTCGCAAACAAATACATTTCCAAACATTTCTAAAAAACAGATACATTTCCAATGAAATGAATGTAATGCAATGTGCAATGTAACAAATGAGGAATGTGGTTCAATTTACCTAAGTCTCATGCATTTCTACAACAATCATGGCTATCCTCCACCGATAGCCCAAAATAGATATTTCTAAACAGATATTTAAATAATTAATTCCAAAAATTTCGATAAATGCAATCTATTCCATATCTCATCAAATATGAACAACTACACTAGTTTTCATATCACAATCACGTCCGGTAACCTCTCAAGGTCCATTTCTAACCGTGTCGGTTTTGTTCCAATAGGTACATTAAGCAAAATAATACCGTTGATGCCCAAGAAAATACCAGTTTCTTTCCAAACTCATTCTCCAAGCATTATTCAACTATGACATCTTATTTTGATCAAAAGCTCCAAAAGTTAAGCATAATTCCTTAGTTTTCTTTTAAAATGCTCTTTTGGTCGCAAATTGGTAAAAATTTCAAAACCAATCGAATCGAAGTCCATTTTTGTTCAAATTTAAACATAGCTCTTTCATAACCCTACAAACATATTCCAAGTTTATACTTTCGCAATTTGGGCATCAACTCTTTATTTTTCTCAAAATTTCCCTTTTTAGCAAATAAATCACAATTTTTTCAAAAATTCTAATTAAATTATATACAACTCTAAGCTCCATATAATCAAGTAAAAATGCATAAAGAAGTGTAGGAAAAATCCCTACCTCAAGCTAGAAAAGGAAACAAGTAAAAATCTAAATTTTCGATTTTGTCGAATTTTGATCTCCACCGATCAAAATGTTGCTCTCACCAAGCTCTTCACTTTGGCCTCAAGAACTTTCCATTCCAGATGTAACCTTACAAAGAATGAAATTAGAGTATCTCGAATATGGATTGAGAAATGGTACTTCTTTTAAAAGCTTAAAGAGTCTGTCACGTTCTTGCACCAAAGCCACTTTAACCTTCTCGAGATAGGCCGGATTCTTCAGTGCTGCACATGCAGAAACTTCTGCAATAATAGACACATTATATGGTTGTTTTGCTCTCCAAAGATACTCGACAATACTCAAAGGAAATGCACCATATCCAATCTAAACAAAGGCTCAGTAGTACAATAACCATCCAAGAGGCCCAACACATAATTGTAGTATTTGATGAATGACTAATTTCCCATAGGAGTACTGGAGCCTCGATTTTCTTGCTTCCCAAAAGCACTTCAGAATGAATGAATTCATCACTAGCAATCAATGTAAGATCACCATCTGTGTCTGAAACTGCATAGCTGATGTGATCACTAACCATAGCTTCCGGATCCTCATCAAAATCAATTCTGCACTCAGTGGCAATCTCTTGAATTAGATTAGAGGCAGAAGAATCAGCCTCCATAATCAAATCATGACCAGCATCGACGAAATCCATAATAGCTGCCAAATCAATGGATCCCCCGAAACGCTCAACCGTTGAAGAGAAGAGGATCAATCCGTCATACAAGTACTGGCTGTATCTGTGTAAGGAGATCTTGGGGTCATCGGCGAGTTTGAAATCAAGGTCGAAGCCGCGAGATTGGAGAGAATTGAGGAAGATGGAGTGCGAAGATCTGATGGCGAGGTCATCGAGCAAAACGAGAATTCAACGATCGGTGGGGTGTTCGGGAGAGAAGGAGCTACAGAGTGTGGCGAGAAATGGGATTGCAGTGAGGAAGATCAATTATAGCGTCGACATTGTTGGTTCGTTGGGTTTACGAGCTTTCCAGATTTTTCCCACTCACAGAGATCCGAGATTCATCGAGTGTTTGTTTTCGCGGAGCTCGGGTGCTTGTGTGTTTGTTTTCTAATAGACCCACAAGGATTTTCCAACTCCACTAACACCTGGACTGGTTCTCCAACAACCCAAATCAGCTCATGCTTACTGACCCAGAGAGAGAGAGATAAGGTTCAGCCACTTGAGTTATGTTATGTTTATCATTAACAGTGGTGCAAGTCAATGAGTGGCCAGAGAGAGATATCTTAAACAAAACCCTTCTCACTCACTCTTGTCCCAGCTTTTTCTCTCTAAAGAATATATTCCATCGCCCCGCACATCCTGATCCTGATCTCTCTATCTTTTCTTTCTTTCTTTCTTTTTTTTTTTTTGTTTTACTATTTTATATTTTCTCAAATCATGGTCCGAGCACCTAAAACTCAAATTTTAAATTCTGCACTAACTATTTTTAAAAAAAATATTTTAGGTCTTCACAACCTACCCTCCTTAAAGAAATTTTGTCCTCGAAATTTAAACAAGTAATGTGATGCATCTTACTGTCACCCATAAACTCCCTTAGGTACTTACCAATGCATCAACAAAAATTCTTTGACTACTACATGAACCTCAATAAGTCACACCAGTAACGAACCAAACCATTACTTTTACACAACAATTGATTATAAAACCCGTATTAGTATAAACCATTAAATGATTCTTCTATTCGCATTGATAACCCAAAGCAACAAAATAGGATCTAATTCCTCAAGCATAGCAAAAATTTTGGCAAAACGACTCCTTAGAATACCAAGACACCATACCTTATTGGTGATAACCCAACTTCAACGAACTATCTCCATCGCCTAATGCACAATGCATCCTAAGGCCAAAATAACTATCACTACTCCGAGACTTTAACAAAATGAAATAATAACTCTTCAAAAGCACTAACCACCAACTCAAATAGTGACCGTCAACCGTCACAAGACAGACAATACCTTACCAACACTATTCTACATCACACTAATATTACGATAACCCACGATATCAAACCCAAATTAAACAACTCTTACTATACTAACTCACTTATTGACAAGTATTAATACTGCTCCTTAGGCCAGTTAACAGAATAGTCTACCTCTCACTGTAGAAGTATACAAAACCACTCACATTAAGACACATATAAAATTAACACTGAAACAGTTCTAAAATTCCCAAATAGTTAATAAATAGATTAACCTCAAATTATAATAAAATCTCCCCAAAGCAAATTCAATGTACATCCTAATATCGAAATGACATTTCTATCACAACTCTCAAACATCGATAAAAAGGTCCGGATATATTCCATCGCCCCACACATCCTGATCCTGATCTCTCTATCTTTTCTTTTCTTTTCTTTTTTTTGTTTTACTATTTTCTATTTTCTCAAATCATGGTCCGAGCACCTAAAACTCAAATTTTAAATTTTGCACTGACTATTTTTAAAAAAAAAAAATTTGGGTCTTCACATTTTTTAATTTTGTTTTGTTTTAAAGCTTTTCCATCAATATTTACCATGACAAAGGTTTTCATAGAGTTTGCAAGCAAACAAATATGTATAAACAAATCAAGAACAAATTGTAAAGTGGTTTTACAATTAGTTTAATCAGAGAGAAAATAGATCACCATCAGAGTGTTGTTGGTTGCATTTCTACTTACAGTTTACTTTGTTGAACTCTCAGACGTTTCCCACAAACGGCGCCAATTGTGAGACCCAGAAAATCCTCTCACATGGATAGTTGATGAGATCCAACGAAGAGATAACCTTGGCTCCTGTAGATCTGTAAGGCAACATAGTCGGAGCCACCCAACTAGGGTTGCTGCCCAGAGACACTCCGATGATAAAGTTAGCCCCAGAATCAGAGAAAGAAAATGAAGAAAAATGAAGAGTGTTTGTGTGCTATCTGGTAAAAAGATCAACATACTTTCACTTGGGATGCCCCCCTTTATATAGATGGGGGAAGGGGGTGTGATATTTATTTGGGCTAGGCCCATTGTAGGCCTTGTTTGGGTTAGCCCCAATAAGTTGATATATATATTTTTTGGCTCCCACAACCCTTTACTTTGTTATTATTCACTGTGCTCCAGCTCACTGTATTATTTATATATGTAGGTGATTAGGCGCGTGACTAGGCTTAGAGGCTTCTGCCTGGAATATGTTTTTGTCAGTCAACCTATGTGCCTCTCGTAGAGGTTCTGGATATGTCAAGTGGTTATGACTATGTGACTAAAGTATAAGTTTTATTTTCTTGTTTGTTTAAACAAGTCTTCGTTTATTTTGTAAATAGGGCTAAGTCCCTCTTTGCCTAATTTGTATATATATATATGATGACGTAAGGATGATGTGTAAATATGTATATAAAAATTTTTAAATTTTTCTGTCTCATATAAGTCTGTACTGCTCAATGGACGTTGTATATTTGCTATTTGCTTCTGCTAGCCCCTAATATTATGTTAATCTATCTTAGAGGCCTTCGGTAATCCCAGGATTACTGGTTGGTTATGATGCTAAACCTATTGGAGCAAGTTTGGGTCATGACAGAGTGGTATCAGAGCACGAGTTAACATCCCACACACGTGTCCATTGAGCATTAGAATGTCTAGAACGGATTTAAGTTTCATAGTAAGTAAGAAGTTGTGCATTTGAGAATATGTATATGCGTTTGTGTAATATGTTTGAGTATTGAAACTATGTACTATGAGCTATTATGGAATTGTGATAATTATAAGGAAACTGGAATGTGTTTAATTAGTTTAGCAATGAGGTGTAGACACCCCATTTTTGACCGACTTTAAGATTCAGACGTCATCGATTGAGCGCTAGGTGATGGTGCATGTTGTGCTCGTTCTGAGGTTTCGGAGTTTCGGCTGAGGGCCTTACCCCCGGACCTCGGGACCCTTTTATGCTTTACCTCGATTTGCGGACCAGGTCTTGCTTTCTCTTCCCGGAGGCAGGGAGAGGTCTTGTAGACCATCTCTCAGTGGCCGTAGGCTACTTTTCGTGGTCGCAGGCCACTGTTCCCGTTTGGAGACCAGTTTCCGGTTTTCGGAGCCGTCGGCCGTGCGCCTCGGTTCGGGACTACTTAACATTCCCCATTTGGCATGGTTTTTGGCACACACCTTGTCTCCTCTGTCTAGAGGGATACTGTGGCCCAGGAGACAACCTTTGTGGTCGCACGCCACTTTCGATGCTTAACAGCCTGTTTTCGGGGCACCCGGAGCGCGTTTTGACCCCCGAACCCTCGTTTTGCATCCGTCTTGGTTCATTTTTGGCATGGACCTTGTTTTCATTGTTTGGAAGGTGGTACAAGGGTGGGAGACCACCTTTTCTCCTTGGAGACCACCTTTCTCCCGCCAGCCGATTTTCTTGTCAGGAAGCTGGTCTCCTTGGTCTTTGAGCCACATTTGCTGGTCTCCCACCATACCACTAGCTTGCATTCAGTTGGGAGACCACCAAATGGGGCTGCCGACCACCTGAACTGGTCGGCCAGCCTCCCTCAGTCTTGTCTCTGTGAGTGTGTGCCAGCTGGAAGGCACAGGATCTTGAGCCTTGGTTTTTAGCTTCTTGAAGAAGCTTTGGCCTTGTATCTCTATAAGAGAGAGCCTTCCTCTCCTTATACCAAGTTGAGAACTTTGTTCAAGGCAAAACATATATCTCCCTCTATATCTCTCTATATTTTAGGTTCAAAAGGGTCTTGTTCTTGACCTATTACACCACACCTCATAGCCACACACCTCCACCATTGTTCTATGGTTCTTGGAGGGTCTTGAGAGGTCTCAAAGAGTTGGTTTTTGGTCCAGAAGCTTGCTGTCTTGCTGAGCTTCAAGGGTAACACACTTTTTCCCTCTTTTAAGCTTTATTTTGATCCATCTCTTAGCCTTATTTTCATGCATATTTGAGCTTTTTTGTCAATTGAAAAAAGTCTTGTTTTGAGGTCCTTTTGATGTTTGTTTAAGGTCATTTTGTTGTTGGGGGTCATCTACCCCCTTTTCATGCTTCATTTTGCCTTGTTTTGAGCCATGCCCTAAGGCCTTTGTGTTGACCTTTGCTTGGCCTTTTAACCACTGAAATCCAGCAGATTTTCAGTGGTTAACATATATTTTTGAGAGCCAAAATCAGAGAGGGGTGACCCTCTCCCTCCTTGTCTTGTTCACTAGCATTTTTGGCCTTACAAAGGAGCCTTCATTTGCACACCTCCAAGCCTTGTTCCAGGCCCTTTTCAGTGAATTTTAGGGCCTGCCTAGGCTCTGTCCAGAGTTGGTTTTGTCACCTTGGGTGTGTCTCTTGCATGTGTAGAATAACCCCTCTTATAGCCTATCAAAGGAGCATGTCATTCTTGCATGCATTGATCATGTTTCAGTGGGTTTTTGGGCTTTATTTGGCATGTCATGTCTCTGACTTTTTCTGGTTTAGTGGCCTCTTGAATGCTTCATATTCTTGTAGTGTAATCCATGTTCACTAGCTCACATTGCATGTTGTTTTGGCCCTTGATTCTAGCATATTTTAGCCATGTTCTAAACTGATTTTATTCATGATTTGGGCTGCCTTAGCTCTGTTTTGAGGTCCCATGGTCGAATGATGCTTGCCATGCATGCTTGTAGTGTAATACCCTTGCCTAGCTTCGAGTTTTGAAACCTCTTGCATGCTTAACTTGAGTTGTTTTCATGTTTTGGCATCATTGAACATGTTATTTCAGAGCTTATACTTGTGCCATATTCCCATGTTTTCCACTCTTTAAATGCGTTTGAGAGTTGTGCTTGTATGCCTCATTTTTGGGCTATTGCATGAGCTTCATTTTTGTGCATTGCAAGCCATCATTTCAGTCCACTTTGCCACTGTTTTGGGTCTGCATAGGGACTTTTTGGGGTTGGTTTGGTCATTTGGGCATCGCTTTGCATACCTCTAGTGTAATGCATTTCACTAGTTTCGGTAATTGTGCCATCCAACATGCATCGTGTGAGTTGTTTGCATGATTCGGGACCATCTTGTATGTCATTTCAGAGCTGGAACATGTGTCATTATATGCCATATTTCATCCTTGTCATACCTTGGTAGAGTTTCACTTTCTTTCTTAGGTTTGGTCTTTTGCATTTGTGCATGTTTGCATGTACCTTGTTGCCTCATTTTCATCATAATGGCCACTGATTTGGGTGTGGCCGAGGCCCATCCATCTTGGTTTAAGTCCATCTTGCATTGTGTATGCCCTATAGTCCATGTTATCGCATGTTTGATCATTGCATTGTGTATGCCTCGTTCATAACATTGCGTATGTTAGTGCATTGTGTATGCATGCCATATAATCAATGTGCATTGAGTATGCCATTGATTAGTTCATAGCATTGTGTATGCCATTTGCATGCTTGCATGTCATTCCGTGCATCTTCGCATCACTTAGTTGCATTGCATTTAGATCGCATGCTAGTGTTGCATTTGTCCATACATTGTTTGTTGCATTGTGTTTGGAGTAGGGTTTAGTCCAAACACGGGAAACGAGGGACGTTTTGTACTCAAAGTGACAAAACGTGCCTCGATTCTTGGTCACCGACACTCTTGACTATCCATGATAGAGTTGTTGGCTTTAGGTGTTTACATGTGCATTCATTTCACATTGAGTCGTGCAATTTGACTCCTCGGCCATCATGCATCGGGATGCGTGATTGATGGCACGAGGGTCGAGGACTACACTCCCTAGAGCTTATGCAATGATGGGGAGAGTGGTCAGGCACACATATGTTGAAGATACTTTGCTTTCTCTCTCTCTTGCCTTTGTTGCAGAAAATGCAGAAATCAGGAGAAGAAACTGGCCGGCCGATTAGATTTTCTGGCAGGTCGACCACCTTTTCTGTTTTTCACCACTAAGGGTGGTTGGTAGGTGGTCTCCAATGCCTATAGCTGGTCGGTAGCCTTCCCCTAGATTCTCAGGGTGGAGTTTCATCTCCTTGAAGCTTTGTGCAAGTTTCTGGGTTCAATTGCAAACAAAGGCGAGTTGAGACATCGCGATGGATTTCCCGACAAGGCGACTCGAGCATGCATGCATCTTTTATCATTCAAAGCAGAGCTGAGGCAGCCCATTTTACATAGTTTGCATACTAGTTTAGTTAATTTGTTAATTAGCTAGTTGTTGTTTCATAATTAGTTAATTAGATTCTGTATTATTATTCGGACCCTCCGAGAGAGGGCAATGTTGTAATAAGTGTGCGTGTGTGTGATGCATGTCTTCCAACCCCACGTCTTTCTCCCTTTTACTTACCAGCTTACGATGGTTAGTTTTAGGGCATGTTTCAATTAGCATCCTTATGCTCGCATGATTGCATCCATTCATCTGTCTTGCATGCATCGGGCTCGGCGCATCATACTAGCTGCATTGTATTTCAATTCCAAGTTGAATAGATGTTACCTGTAGCATCTCATATGCCATCTTAGAATAGCCGAGCCTATTTTAGTTGCATTCTTGCATGTGTTGCATTAGGCATCTCAACATAGTTAGGATTCATGCATGATTTCAAATTAGCTTCTTTCTTTGGCTCGGAGTACTCGGTAAGTGTTTATACTTTAGCATCCTTGCATGTGTGTGAGTGATTGCCATGATAGAATGCTTACCATGAGGCTATGTGCTTATGTGATATAATTGCCTGAATGCCTGTGGGTGAAGGTTGGGTTGCTTGAGTTGGAATAATTCGTCGAAACCCGTGTTTTAGCCTACTTGCGAGTAGCAAACTTCAATCCATTTTCAAAACAAACGGATATGCGATGCTTTGTTCCAACTTAGGCAATCTAGTCTATACTTGTATGTTGTGCGCATCACATAGTAATTCTAGGTTAATAACCAGAATAAGAGCACATGTGTTTTCAAAAACAAGATATCATGCTTAGTAGTGGCCGATCTGTGATCAGGCGAGCGGGGGTGCTCATGAAATGACCTTCCCCAATCGTACCCAAGTTCCCGAGCCGAGGCAACTTTGGTGATGACGGACACGTGGCCTTAGGCATGAGTCAGGGTTTCCTAAATTCCCCCAAAATAAAATATTTAGGTGGTGACTTTGTATCTGGAAAAGCAGTCCATGTTTGACATTTCTTTCTAAAATCAGTTTTTCAAAACGATTAGCCGGATTTGGACTCTTTGGTGATTTATCGATCTTGCATTACACTTTGCAAGATTAGATTCAGAACCGTGACATCGAGTCCGAACTGTAGTGAGCCCATTGAACAAAACGGGATTTCCTGGGATGTTCGGGGCCGTCTACAGTTTTTGGCGGCTCTGCTGGGGAGTTTGGAGAACTTGACTCGAACTCATGATATCTTGTTTTGACTACACTTATGTGTTTCTTTGCATTGCATTTACATTGGTGCACCTAGGACACCGTGTTTGCCATCTGCTATTCCTGAACGGTTTGCCGGAGGCTGCGTGCCATAAGGCTGACCGGTTATGGGCTCTGCCACGATGGGAACACAAACCCCGATTTTACCGGGGCACCCTTTTTGACCATTCGACCTAGTGCATATTCGAAATCCGTAGTGACCATTCCAAACTAGGACAAGTTGCTCACACGATTATAGGTTGTTTAAAACTGCTGCGTGCGTAGCGAAACCCTAGCTCCTGACAAAATAGGACAGGGAAATCCTACCCCTCCATAGGGGTGTTTTGGCTCTCACTTGTTTGCTATGTGCTTTTAGAGTGCGTCTCTACAGGAATGCATGTATCAGTTTGCAAGTTTGGGCATCAGGCCTGCGGGCACCAGTGTTTTGGGAATCAGTTATCTGCGGGTATCAGATTCAGATTTGGGGGCAGTAATTTGGGAACAATGATCAGTGTTTGAGAACAGTGTATTCAGCTTATCAACTGCGTGTTGTTATACCCAACTGTGTGTTGTGTTTATTTAAGCCGTTATGCTGTCCGTTTCTGGTTATTTTTGTCCTTATTATGCTTTATTTATCCTTTTGCTAGGTAGTTTAGCACAATTGCTTCCGACCAAGTAGATATTCCCCAAGCACTCTGGACTAGAGGTCGCAGACTCCATCGATCTGAGGATCTGGTAGACGGACAACCAGTGTTCCATTCATTACCCCCGGTTACTAGACGGAGGGCAGTTAGGCAGAGGATATCAGTTCAGCAGTCAGTTCAAAGGGCTTTGTCTACCCCACCTGAGTATAGCAGGGATCAGAGTTCTGTTTCTCCCGCGGAGAGGGAACATATACCGGTAGTTTAGCTAAATCAGGGCAGTATGGCAGGAATTGAAGAAATGATGCGTCAGCTCCAGGAGAGCATGAGAACCATGCAGGAGGACGCTGCTCGTCAAGTAGAGTTTGCCAAACAGCAGGCCGTCGTCATGGCCCAGCAGGCAGAGCTAATCACCCGGCTACAACAGCAAGCCGGAGCATTAGCTTCACACCAAGCTCCTCCCCCACCAAGAGTTCCAATACCCGGGGAGACGACGAATGTCCAGAATGTCCAAGAGGATACAGACATCCCAACAGGGCCGGCTCCACCCCCGATTCTACCTCAATTATCCAAGGCACCCACTCCTATTAATCAATCGGATTCTCCCTTCGAATTCAAGGTGGACCCCACAGCATTAAAAGTGAGCAAGCTTGAAAAGCTGTTCCAGAAATCTCAGGGTGTGAAGTCCATCCCGGACATCGAGGATGGGTATACCGATGCGGCCGTGACGCTGCCGGATAGATTTAAGATGCCACATATTGACCGCTTTGGCGGGTCCGGGGATCCCATGGTGCACTTACGGCTGTTTTCAGGCATATTAAGGCCGATGGGCCTCACCAGACTACAGAAGCTTTCTTTATTCGGCTGGACCCTGTCGGGTGTGGTGGCCATCTGGTACACAAAACTGGAAGACGATGTTAAGAGGAATTAGGATGAGATGGCCGAGGCTTTTGTCGCTCAGTACTCTTATAATACACAGATTGAGATCACAACCCGTGATCTCGAGACAACTGGGCAGGAGCCTAAGGAGAGTTTTTCTGACTTCGTAACCCGGTGGAGGGCCAAGGCCTCAATATGACCACTAGGCCAACTGACAAGATCAGATTCGGATGATTGCGCGCAATAAAGCTTATGCAGAAAATCATTGTTCTTCCCTTCCCCACCTTTTCAGATTTACATGAGATGGGGGTACAAATTGAGGATGCTATGAAATAGGGTCTGATTGACCAAGACAGAGAGCAACCCAGGAGAACCTTCAACCGCAACACCAATACAGGCACAAGCAATGCCGCAACTGCCAGAGCTTCAGAAGTAAGCATGGTCACCACCACTCCCTCAAGAACCCTTGCGGATACACCATTCACCGATGCGTTCGGTAGCAACCCACAAACAACCAAATACCAACCTCGAGGCCAAAGAACCTTCACCCCATTATATATGCCCCTGTCCAAAGCTCTGGGGGTTTTAATCAGGAAAAGGGCACTTGAAGCCCTGGAGCCGCGGCCATTGCCAAATCCACTACCTCCCTCTATAACCCGGCGAAGTATTGTGCCTTTCACCAACAACATGGTCACGATACTGACCACTGTTTTAGATTGCGTCACGAGATTCAGGATCTCGTTGACAACAGGGTGATTGTGCCTCCAGAAAAACCCAACGTCACAACCAACCCTCTCCCACCACACAACCAAGCTCCACCTTCCAAACGAATCAACTTTATCCAGACCGGGGTCATGTCATATGACCCTAGCATATATATCACCCCGTCTCACCTACCCAAGCCAGAGCTGTTCATTCCTGACAGCACTGACTTGTGCATGTTGGACATCTCCCGAGCCCAACCTGAACCAATGGTGGTGACCATCGAAGATGGAACAGGGATGATTTCGGAGGAAAGTGGGGTTGTTGATTCAGAATTTGAGGAACTTGGGAGCTGTGCTGAGGAGGTATATGATCCGAGTGGTTACATTGTATTAGCGGGTCAGATTAGGCCAAATGTGGAATTTCCAGTGGGGGCAGAAATTTGTGTACTACGGGGGATAGACTTGATAAGAGGATAGATGACTTAGCAGTTCTAGAAGGGGACATTGCTGACCTTCAGATTTTCAACGAACAAGATCCAGGGGACATGACAGTCAACTGGTTCGATTTTGGGGAGTCAGCAGAGGTCACAGGGTGGCTTGACGACCAACTGGATATTGTTGAAGAATCTCAGCTGGAAAAGGGCCCGTCAGGGGCAAGGACATCAATTGTGGCCAGAAGGGCTGGGGATCAAAATACATCGCCGGGGAGCGCCGGTGCCAAGAATTTCGCTCAGGATCTGGGCATTTTGAATACAAGAGATGTTGAACAACAGACTGCATTGACGCAGCTAGGACGGGAAGGAATTGAAGACTTTGAGAGAGCCAAAAAAGCCAAGGCCCCTGTGGGGACTGAAGCTGCTACGTGCACAAAGATAGAGCGTGTGTAGACACCCCATTTTTGACCGTCCTCAAGACTTGGACGTCATCGTTTGAACACCCGATGATCATCCATGTTCGTGTTCGTTTTGAGTTCCCGGAGGTCTCGGCCACGCACTTTGCCTCAGGATCTCTTAACTGGGCTGTTCTGTGCTTGGTTTTGGACCAAAAACTTGTTAGTTTTTGCCTCTGAGGGCAGAGAATGGCTTGTCAGCCATCCTCGGATCCCACCGGCCAAGGCATGATGTCACCGGCCATGTTCTCTTGCCACTGGCCATTGGTGATGGCCGGTCGGCACCTTTGGTGGTCGGCCGGCCTTTAATTTGGTCAATCGGCCATAATTTCTGGCTGGGACTTCTTTTTTGCCTTTTTTAGGCATTGTGCATGCCAGCTGTGCCAGCTGGAGCACACAGATCTGTCCTCCATACACGTGTATAGAGGACTTACACCCTTTGCACCTTTTTGTTCTGAGCTTCTTGGAGAAGCTTGCACCCTTTGCTCTAGCTTCTTGAGGAAACTTGGACCTTTGTCTTAGCTTCCTCAAGAAGGTTGAACCCTTTGTTTTAGCTTCCTCAAGAAGCTTGACCCCCTTGACCCCTTTTGTTTAGCTTTTCTAAGAAAATTAGGCCCTTGTCTTGCTCTGTAAAAGAAGGCCTCTCTTCTCCTTTGAGGATGTTCAGCAAATCAGAGATATATATGATATATACACCACTCTCTCTCTATATCTCCCTCTCTCTCTACATTTGTGTGTGTTAGAGTGTCTAAAAGTGAGTTTTGTTCTTAGTTTTGCACTAAGACACCTAGTGTTACACCATACCTTGGTTATTGAGGTGTTGAGAGGTTGTTCTTGGAGCTTTTGAGTTGGTTTTGATCAGAAAAGGGGGCTGGAGTTTTGGTTCTTGAAGTGTTCTTCAAGAGTGAGCACTATTACTTTATATTCCCCATTCTTGCACTAGCTTTTAACCTACTTTGCATACTGTTTTGAGCTTCGTGTATAACTGATAAAAGTTCTAATTTTTCTTGTTTAAGATGTTTCATTAAGGTCATTTTTGTGTTTGGCGTCGACCTCTCCCTCTTAGGCCTTGTTTGGCCTCTTTTGTGCCTTCTTTGTTGAGCTTTGGAAACTTTCGTGTATTGGCCTTCTCACCACTGAAATCCAGAGGATTTTCAGTGGTGGTGAAGGGGTTTTGAGGTCTTGCATAGGGGAGGGACACCCCTCTCCCCTTATGTCTCATTGTGTGTTTTTGGCTCATAAGGGAGCATGCATGCTTAGTCGATTTTGGCTCCATTTCAATGGTATTTGATGTTATTTGGTCATGCTTTACCTCTGTTTTAGGTTGGTTTGTTGACCCCTTGCATGCACCATACACTTGCCTTGCATTCCTCTATTTTGCCTAGAAATGCATCGTGCATTTAGACCACCATGCTTGCATGTTTTGACTTGACTTTGTGAAGTTTTTAGTCATGTTTTAACATGTTTAAGTTCTGTTTGGTGTCAATTTGGTCATACTTGCCATGCTTTATATAACCTCTTTGCATTCTAGATTGTTGGCTTCGGGTGTGTGAGTCATTAGCATGCTTCATTTGAGCTATTTCAGTGATTTGGCATCACTTGTCATCATATTTCAGTCCATATTTCGTAGCCACACACTCGTATTTGTCACCTATTCCATGCCTTGGAGAGTTGTTGTTTCATGCTCCTTGTTTGGACCATTGCATGTGCCTCCATGATTTGGTCTTTGGGAGACCTTCTCATTGGGTTGTGGGGCTTATTTTGGTGTGTTATAACTCTGATTTTATTGTCATAAGGCATACCATGAATGGTTGTAAGAGGTGTAGTGTATTTGCCTTTTTAGGCCTTGTATACATCCTGTTTTGTGCCCATCTTTATAGCGTGTTTTGGCCTCACCCCATGCATGTTCTAGCCTTATTTTGACCCGCCCTAGGACTGTCCTAAGTCATTTTGGCTCTTTGGGGCTTGGTTGATATAGCCATGGTTCAAGTGCTGTAGCTAGCTTTGAGTTTTAACTCCATTGGCATGCCATGTTTGCATTGTGTAGTCGATTTGGCATCGTTCTTCATGTGATTTCAGAGCTCATTGTAATGCTATATCCTCATATTTATCACATCTCGCTCATGTTTGAAGGTTGTGCATTGTGGCCTAAGCGATGGACCAATATGTGTGCATGTCCGTCTTGCATTTTGGTGCCTTGATTTTGGTATTTTGGCCACTGTTTTGGGGCATGGCTGAGGTCCCCCATTCCGGTTTAAGTCCACCTTTGTATATAATTGCACATTTGACATGTTGCATTACATTAGTTGCATGCTTGCACTATATCATGTTTGCATGTTTGCATTTTGTTTAGCTAGTTGCATTATATAACCTTGTTGCATACTTGGCATATTAATGTGACATTAGTTTAGCTTGCATGATAGGTAGCATTGCATTTGGCATGCTTGTTACCTTATCCTCATGTACATACTTGAGCCATATTGCATGCATACATTACATTATGTTTAGTTTGGGGTGTCAAACCAAACACAAGGACCAAGGGACGTTTTGTACTTGAAGTGACGAAACGTACCTCAATCCTCGGTCGCCGACGCTCTTGATCTCAACATGATAGGGCGTGTAGCATTCATTTGTTTTGTTGTATTCACTTACATTGATTTGCAAACTTGGTACCTTTGGCCATCATGCATCGAGATGCGTGATTGGTGGCCCGAGGACCGAAGGCCACACTCCCTTGAGTCTATAGAATGATAGGGAAATTGGCCATGCACAATTGCTTTGAAATTTCCTTGCCATGCACTGTCTGTCCTCTGCTGTTGTCAAAACAGGATTCTGCAGGAAGATTTGGCCGACCGACTACATACAGTGCCAAACGACCAAAAATATCTGGCCGATGGCGTCACAACTAGTCGATGACCAATTTATCAATGGCCGGGGGATCTTTACCTTGGCCGGGTGGCATCCCAAAATGATCAGGGGAGTGGTTCAGAAGCATCAAGAATATTTCACAATTCTCAGAGGGCATAACAGTGCAAACGGGAGGCAAACAGTGGCATGGCAACGGGTTTCCGAGCGAGTGACGATCGAGCATGCATCATTCAAGCATTCGAGGCGGGGCTGCGGCCACCTCCTTTTGTAATTAACTTATTAATTGACTAGGGTTTTATAATATTTAATTAGCTAGGGTAGTTACTTATTTATTCAGTTTGTATTATTTATTCGGACCCTCCGAGTGAGGGCAATTGCGTAATAAGTGTGCGTGAGTGTGTGAATGTCTTCCAACCCAACGTCTTTCTCCCTTTTACTTACCTGCTTACGATGGTTAGATTATGGCATGTTTCAATTAGCATACTTATGCTCGCATGTTTGCATTCATTCATATGTCTCGCATGCACCGGGCTCGGCGCATCATACTAATTGCATTATATTTCAATCCCAAGTTGAATACATGTTATCTATAGAATTTCACATGCTATCTTAGAATAGCCGAGCCTATCTTAGTTGCATTTTGCATGTGTTGCATTAGCCATCTTAACATGAACTAGGATCATGCATTGATTACTAACTAGTTTCTGTTTTGGCTTGGAGTACTCGGTGAGTGTTTATGCTTTAGCATCCTTGCATGCGTGTAAGTGACTGCCATGATAGCATGCTTACCATGAGGCTATTTGCTTATGTGATATAACTGCCTGAATGCCTCTGGGTGGAGGTTGGGTTATTTGAATTGGAACAATGCATTGAATGAGAGTTTTAAGCCCACCCGAGGGTGGCAAAATCCACATTTTAGCCTACTTGCGAGTAGCAAACCGCTTTCAAAAACAAACATGAAATGTTTTGTTCCAACTCAGGTGATCCAGTCTATACTTGTATGCTGTGCCCATCACATAGTAATTCTAGGCTAATAACCGGAATAAGAACGCATAATGTTTTCAAAACTTGATATCATGGTTAGTAGAGGCCGATCTTTGATCGGGCGAGCGGGGGTGCTCACGAAGTGACCTTCCCCAATCGTACCCAAGTTCCCGAGCTGAGGCAACTTTGGTGATGACAGACACGTGGCCTTAGGCAACGAGTCAAGGTTTCCTAAATTCCCCCAAAATAAATATTTAGGTGGCGACTCTGTATCTGGCAAAGCAGTCCATGTTTGGCACTTCTTTCAAAAAAATCTATTTTTCAAAATGATTTGCCGGATTTGGACTCTTTGATGATTCATCGGTCTTGCATTGCACTCTGCGAGATTAGATATAGGACTGTGACATTGAGTCCTGAACTGTAGTGAGCCCAATGAACAAAACGGGATTCCCTTCCGGAACGTTCGGGGACGTCTACAGCGTGCTGCGAGCACATGGACGGAAGGTACTACGAGTACAAGAACAGTGGTAACGGAGCCGGACAGGTGTCTATCGGCTGCCGATGGAATGTGGTAGGAGGACGATGATCTATGTCTTGCCCACACGGATGAAGACTGGGGAAGTAATCAACCGGATGATACCTGGTACATTGGTGAAGTTGACCATATGACTAGGAGTGGACGGTATTTCAAGCCCCACACCTAGATCAGCGAGAGGCGTCCGGGAAAGACAAGGAGGTGGAGAAACAGAAAGAGAAGCAACTCGAAGAAGAGGCTGTACTGAAGAAGTTGAAAAAGATACATGCAGACATCTCCATCTGGGGACTGCTTATGGCTTCACGTGTTCACAGACAGGCTGTTCTATCGGCAATGGACAAGGCCAAGCTCTCAATAGACACCACGCCTGAACAGCTGGTGGGCTTGGTTTTTCCGGGAGGAGGTTCCCCGGCGTTGACTTTTTCTGACAAGGAACTACTGCCTAAGGGCTCGGATCACAACAAACCGCTCTACATCTCTGTGGAATGTAGAAGCAAATGGATACCGGTGGTTCTTGTTGACACGGGATCCGCTATTAACGTGTGCCCGTCAAGGACGGCATATGCAATCGGGTTAAAGCCCGCGAACTTCGTGCCAACAGCCCAGGTGATAAGGGCATATGATAACACAAGCAGAGAGGTGATGGGGACTGTGAAAATTCAAACTCAGGTTGGTCCGGGACAGCACGAAATTGACTTTCATGTCATGGACGTTCCCGCAACCTTTAACCTACTTTTGGGGCGGCTGTGGCTGCACCAGGTGAAGGCAGTCTCTTCCACCTTGCACCAGATGTTGAAATACCCCCACGGGAAGGGGGTGGCTATTGTTTTTGGGAATTCGTCAATCCATCCACCGCCAGAAGTGTCTATACCAGTTTTGGAAATCGAGCACGGCACGGAGGATGTGTTCCTATCAGGGTTTACTCTGGCTGAGGCCCGGGTCGTACAGAACATCCTGGCTGTTGATGAGGGGTTGTATGTTAGCGCTCAATCAGTGTACCTCATGAACAAGCTCCAACACATCCCCGGGATGGGATTACGGAAGAGTGGCCGGAAGGGCATTGCAGTATCGGCCGAAGTGCCGCACAACCCACATACCTTTGGCTTGGGTTATCTGCCCACCAAAGAGGATTGGGTGAGGAAAGGTAAGGAGATGGCTGGGAGAGTCAGAGCGAAGCAGGCGGGGAAGCCTTTTGAGTTGATGCACCGACCCATCCAGGGTACCCTAAACGGACACTTTGTCCGTGAGGGGGAGGACTTTCCATTTTGTGGCTTTCCAGAGCCATGGCTGAATGCCGAGAGGAGGCGCCTGCTGGGGTTTGAGATCTTTTTTGACCTGCAGTTATCCGGGGATGATGTTGCCGAAGAGCAGACAGACCCATCAGCTGAGGTTGAGCAGAATGAGAAAGCGGATTTTGAGAACACCGAAATTGAAATGGGGGTAGCGCTGACTTGTCTACTTTCAGATCCTCCGATCGTACAGAAGTGCTTGGGGGATAACTTCTCGGTGTCCATGATTGGGAATGAAACGGCTGCGAGCCCATCTTCAAGCATTTTGGATGCATCCATCGCACCCTCTCTCACCTGGCAGTATGAGGAGGGATTTTTGTCAAGCAGCACCGAGTTAGGTAGTGAGCCGGAATCTGATTCCACCAAGTCTGTAGAGTCGGAATCAGGTTCCAGCTCGTCTGAGTCTGAGTTCGGTAATCCTGGGGGTGACAACCCGGTTACCACAGTCCTGTCCAGGTCGTCTTTTTCTTTCTCTTTTGAGTCTGTTGTAACAGAGGAATCGGACGATTTGGATGTGCTTAATGAGAATGGAATGGCTGTGGTTTCTGAGTACTTTTATATGCCTTTGATTTATTGTATTAATCAGGACTTTCAAAATTTTGATGAAAACGACGAGGAAGAAATTCCTCCGGTTTTACAACGTCTAATTGATCAAGAGCAGGAGAGATTTGTTAAACCCTTGGTTGATGAAATCACTATAGTTAATGTGGGTACTGAAGAGGACCCGCGGCTGGTCCAGATCGGGTCCACGTTGTCTTCGGAGGAGTGCGAGCGCTTAGTCGCTTTATTAAAAGATTTCAAAGATGTTTTCGCGTGGTCCTCCGAAGACATGCCTGGAATCGATCCTGAGATCGTACAGCACCGGATCCCTCTTGACCTCGAGGCCCGACCCGTTAAACAGAAACTCAGAAGGATCCGCCCGGACTGGGCTCTCAAGATTAAAGAAGAGGTCACCAAGCAAATTGACGCAGGGTTCCTGCTGGTATCTGAGTACCCAACTTGGTTGGCCAACATCGTTCTGGTGCCGAAGAAGGATGGCAGGATCCGGGTATGCGTGGATTTCAGGGATTTGAATAGAGCCAGTCTGAAGGACGACTTTCCTTTGCCGCATATTGGCGAGTTAGTAGACTTCACAGTAGGGCATGCATTGCTTTCGTTCATGGATGGATTCTCAGGCTACAATCAGATAGTGATGGCACCTGAAGACCAGGAGAAGACTGCTTTCACCACTCCGTGGGCTACTGCTATAGGTATAGCCATTTGGGTTGAAGAACGCTGGAGCTACATATCAACGGGCCGCGACCACGATATTACATGACATGATCCACAAAGAGGTTGAGGTGTACGTGGACGACATGATTGTCAAGTCCAAAGAAAGAGAGGGCCACTACGCCGCCTTGCAAAAGTTCTTCCAAAGGATCAGAGAATTTCAGTTGCGGCTAAATCCTCAGAAATGTATGTTCGGTGTTACAGCAGGAAAAATGCTGGGGTTCTTGATTACACAGAGAGGTATCGAAGTCGACCCTTTCAAAATCAAGGCCATCTTAGAAATGCCACCACCAAGGACTGAAAATGAGGTGCGAGGCTTTCTGGGTAAAGTGCAATTCATAAGATGGTTTATTTTAAAATTAACCTTGACTTGTGAACCACTTTTTGGTCTCTTGAAGAAAGGAAAGAAATTCCAATGGGACGGCCGATGCCAAGCTGGTTTTGAACAGATCAAGGGATACTTACAGAACCCTCCCGTGTTGTCACCACCTGAGCCGGGAAAACCGTTGATTTTGTACCTTTCAGTGACTGAAACTACGATGGGCTGCATGCTTGCGTAGGAATCAGAGGATAAAGTAGAGAAAGCTATCTACTATCTGAGCAAGAAGATGTTGGATTACGAGACCCGCTACACTCCACTCGAGAAGGCTTGTTTGGCCTTGGTATGGGCTACCAGGAAGCTGCGGCACTACCTATTAGCTCACTCTGCAATGTTGGTTTCAAGATTAGATCCCATCAAATATCTCTTCGAGAAACCAACACTTACGGGTAGGCTAGCTCGTTGGTTGCTTCTGCTTTCCGAATTCGATATGAAGTATGTAACTCGCAAGTTAGTAAAGGGGAGAGCGGTAGCGGAGTTCCTAGTCGATCACCCAGTTGAAGGGGATGAAGCAGTCGAGTACTTATTCCCAGATGAGGCTATTTTGCATATCGACGATGAGTTTTGGACGATGTATTTTGACGGAGCGTCAAACCAATACGGGTATGGGATAGGGGTGTTGCCGATAGCACCGAAAAGTCCCGTATCCCTCTAGCATTTAAACTCCGGTTCAAAGTCTCGAACAACGAAGCAGAGTATGAAGCATGCATTGCTGGTTTAGAAGCCGCCCTAGAACTAGGGGCAAAATGGTTGGACGTTATCGGGGACTCGAACCTGGTTGTATCTCAAGCTAAACGAGACTGGAAAGTCAAAGAAGAAAAGATGAGAATGTACCACCAGACCTTGGACCTGCTGATTTCTCGGTTTGAGTAGTTGAACTTCACTCATCTGTTAAGAGAGAACAACAGGTTCGCAGATGCACTAGCAACTCTATCTTCCATGATAGACATTCCTTTTGGAGTCCGGATGCGTTCGATCATCATTGACTAGAAGTTTGTGCCGACCTACGAGTTGATTGCTGCCATAGAAGAGGTTCAAGATGAGAACCCCTGGTATTACGATGTCTGGAACTTCTTGGAGAAAGAAGCGTATCCACCAGGGGCAAATGCCAAGGATAAAAGGGCAATCAGAAGAATGGCTGCTCAGTTCATCATCTGTGGGGGTAAACTGTACAAGAGAGGTCATCTGGGAATGCATAAGCTGTGTGTCGATGCCGAAGAATCGAAGAGCCTGATGGAGGCCATCCATGGAGGAGAGTGTGGAGCGCACATGAGTGGGGTGATGCTAGCTCGAAAGATTCTCAGACAAGGTTACTACTGGTCCACCATGGAGGAGGATTGTATCGGCTTTGTTCGGCGATGCCACAAATGTCAGATCCATGCAAACCGCATGAACATCCCGCCGTCGAAGCTATACAATATGACTTCGCCATGGCCATTTTCAGTTTGGGGAATCGATGTGATCGGGGCTGTCACTCCGAAGGGGTCTAATGGGCATGAGTTCATTCTGGTCGCGATAGATTATTTCACAAAGTGGGTTGAGGCCTAATCTTATGCGGTGTTGAAGGCTTCACATGTTGTGAAATTCATCAGAAAAAACATCATCTGTCGCTACGGGGTCCCGAACGAGATCATTTCAGATAACAGTTTCCACTTCAAGAAGGAAGTGATTGATTTGTTAGAAAAATACAACGTGACTTTTCATAAGTTATCCACATATCGGCCGCAGACCAACGAAGCAGTTGAGGCCGCCAACAAGAACATCAAACACATTTTGCAGAAGATGGTGGAAACCTACCGGGACTGGCCAGATAAGTTGCCATTTGCTCTGTGGGGCTACCGGACTTCAATTAGAACTTCTACTGGGGCGACTCCGTATTCATTGTTTATGGGATGGAGGCCGTTCTACCTATCGAATTGAGTTCCGTCATTGAGTGCTGGCTGAGTGTCAGATAGCCGAAGCAGATTGGCAGCAGAGCAGATTTGAAGAACTCATGCTCTTTGATGAAAGACTGAAAGCACTGTACCATGTTCAAGGTTATCAGCGCAGAATTGCCAGGGCTTTCAACAAGAAGGTTAAGTCCAGGAATTTCAAAGATGGAGATTTGGTGCTCAAAGACAACCGAGCTCCCATTCACGACCCTAGGGGCAAGTTCAGACCCAATTGGACTGGCCCTTACATCATCAAGTCTATCTGGTCGAGTGGAGCTGTCGTTTTGATGGATCTAGATGGCCTAGAGTTCTCACAGCCGATCAATATGGACAAGTTGAAGAAATATTACCCCTGAGAGGCTCGCTAGGCCGAAAACCCAAAAGGGCGACCTAGGCAAAAGTTAGAGCATGAAAAATTTGAAATTACAAAAACTGAGCTCGCAAGGTTGAAAACCCGCAAAGGGCGGCCTTGGCAAAAGTTAGAGTGTAAAAGGTGAGGGTTAATACACGAGTGAACCTGAGCCGAACTACGTAAGGCTTGATTCCCATCTTTGGGATACGTAGGCAACTTCATCCTGAAGTCCAGCCATAAACTTTTCCTCGATCAACTTTGTCTATTCAGCATTCAAGAGCTTCGGTTGTGATCTCCGGTGCAGTGCTATTCAGACTAGGGGCAACTTTCCAGTTGCTGGGATCCGGGTTGTGCATCTCAGTGACAGATCTCAGGCGTGTCCAGTTCTGATCCATCGAAAATGGTTTTGAAAAGTTTTAATAAAAGTTGATTTTGCTCAAATTAATCTTTTTACACTTAGACCATTTTTGGACCAAACGGAAAATTTTCAGTACCCACAACCTTCAATTATTGATTTCAATACAGAGTTCTCCTACTCTTGAACAAATTGAAGTTGCTTTTTATTACATTCATAAAGAAAACTTGAAAGTTCTGATTAAAGCAATAAATCGGGGCATAGTCAGGTGTTCCTGCGCCCCTCCCAGAGCTGGTCGAAGCTTCTGATGCCAAGCTGGGCCCAATCTGTGCCTCTTCATTGAGCCAATCTATGCACTCATCAGACAAAGTGCAACTGAAAGTGGGAGCGGGGGCCAGAGCTCTCTCGTCCTCCATGCCGTGGCATACCGAGCTAGCTGTGCGCCTCGGACCGGAAATGCAGCTGGGTACTCTATCCCCTCTGCGGGCAAATCTGATCATGGCCGAACTGGCGCTGGAACCGGAAAGGAAAGTAGAACACACAGTGTGTCAGGCCAATCAACTGAATCCCGGCTGCGACATGTAGCTCATTGCCGGTAGATTGAGCCAAGGACAGCGCCAAGCAATGCGGTCTGCAACAAATTGCACATCCAGGAATCGACTAGGACGTCGGAAGAAGTAGCCGCGAGCTGAGTATGCTGGGCAAGAGTCCACAACCTGCAACTTTCCATCAACCACACCTGGGGAGGGATGAAAAATGAGAGATTAAAGAATAGAGAGATGTACGATGAGAGAAAAGTGAGAAAAGGGTTTGTGAGAAAAACGAGCTGAGGGCCGAGTGATGTGAGCAATATATATGTGAGATAGGGTGGGAAACATTACCTGCAGCAGTAGTGGACTCCCAATCTGGTCGTCTCTCGGCGATGAAAGCATCCAAGCCCATCAATGTCTCGGCCAATGACATGGCAATGCAGCTTTTGCCCTCTTAAGCCTTGGGCAACTCGATCAACCGACACTAGATCCTCCGAGCCTGAGGCAAGCAAAAATGAGATAGCATGCACAAACAAAGGGCATGTCGCCGAAAACCTTGCCAATGATGGTCACCGCGGTCACCGGCATCGAAAACGACAAATCAAACTCGGATATCCAGCATTCCGTCACAAATCAGATCAGCGTCGTGCATAGTGAGCCCACACATTCGTCCTAAGGCTTGGGCGTGGCCGAAGCGAAGTTGGGGCAAGATTTCTTCGTTGCGCTCGGATTCCATCAAAGCTTGGAAATCTTCGAAGGTAGGACACACTCTTGCCCGCCAAAGCTAAAGACATGTGTTACCGGATTCCAAAACCTTTGCCGCGGCATGGAGGAACGGAAGATGTAGCGGAGTGCGACTCAGCGTGAATAGTGCATTTATGCCGAAGCCCCGGAAGTTCAACTTTTCCGAGCCGTCTAAAGTAGCAATCCAAGCTGTGAGATTTTGGATGAGAAATGCCTCCATTTTGATGCAAAACTGAGATGGAATGAGAGAACCACGAAGCTGGAACTTTTATGAAGGATAAGGCACTGTTCGGGAGACACGTGTCAAAAATCTGGAGGTCGCCGGGCCAAGTGGTCGGCCGACCACTTTTTCTGGTCGGCCAGCCAGTTTTTCTGGTCGGCCGACCACCCCATTGGTCTCCAAGGCAGAAAGCTGGTCGGCCATGGAGGAAAGTTGGTCTTTGGTCTTTTCCTAGTCTCTAGAAGGAGCTCCTAGCATTTCCATGTGTTGGGAGTGTTGAAGGTCCGAGTTACCTCTGTTTCGGATGCGTTCCTCGCCCGGTTTGTCCGAAATGCATTTGCTTATCGAGTTGTTGTTCTTTATTTATCGAGTTGTTGTTAAGTTTTGTTTATCGAGTTGTTAAGTTTGCTTATCAGTTGTCGAGTTTTGTACATCGAGTTGTTACTCTTGTTTATCAACATTGTCGTGTTTTGCTTATCGAGTTGTAAACTTGCTAGGTTTTGTTGTTTCTTAGTAAGTTAAGTTGTTTAGTTTGTTGTGTGGTTCACTACCTGACTTGGCAATACAATGCTCAATTTTCATTCAATCTCATTTTTGTGCAAAATGATGCGATGCGATGCTAAGAACAAAATACAACACTTTTTGAACAAAAAGCTGTTTCATTCCATCATATTCTTTTGTTACAACATTTTACAACAGGGTACAAGTTTTAAAGAAAATAAAACTGCCTAAAAGCTGTGTGCTACAACTACTAGTAAAAAAGAAAATAAAGCAGAACATCTGCATCAGTGCTATCAAGCGCAAGAATAGAGGCCCTCTTCGTCCTCTTCGGCTGAGCAACCCTGCCCACACCATCCGAATCGGAGCTGCCGTCCTCAGAACCCTCCCCAGCATCACCTCCACTCTCAGAACCGGAGCCAGAGTCATCCTCTCTGCCTGCAGATGTCTCTGACTGAGGATGCGCAGACTCCTCCTCCTCGCTGGACTCCTCATCATCTCTGATAGGCGCTCTACGCCTGCCTCGGCTGCGAGTCGAATCCCCTCTCCCAGCTCCTCGAGAAGGCCTGGATGGCCCAGCCTGTAGCGGTGGCATCTGAAAAAAGGGGCAATTTGAATACATTAGCCAATATGTATATCAGATGCAGAGCAAGAAAGCTACATAGAATGTGTATGCAGATACAATATGAATGTGTGTGTGTCAGATGCGCTCTACACATGCAGTCAACCAATGCAGTGAAATGTCAAATTCAGCATGTCATCAGAAGTATGATAAATGCAAGGAAATTGAAAAGTACCGAAACACGGCGATGAACTGCGTCTCCCTCCGCAGACCATGCTCTCGAGTGAGGCCACCACTCCGAGTAACCGTCACAATACTCGATGGGAGGCTGCAGATGCAAGTGCAAGTTATCAGTGAATGAATAATGTCCAAATATCTGAGTGATAAATCAAAACTGTAAAGCATACCGGTGGAGTCAGGGTCTCTGACGTATCGGTGATCAGGCAATGGAGGCTCCAATGGAATCGGGTAATGTCCCATACGCCATCCTGTCAGCTCGGTCGGAAGATCTGGCCACCCAGCGTGCTGATAAGTCGGGGAATCGGGGAATCTGTCTAGCCCCACTCTCGATGTGCCGGCCCTGCTAGTCGAAGGAGCATCTGCAGCCCTCGAGCTGACGATGATGCACCAGCAGCCCTCCTCGCAGGAGTACGGATACCTGTCAGTGGGGCATCAGGTACGTATGGCGGTAAGTCGCGTACTCCCCTCCTCCGTGTGCAGAATCGCATCAGTACCCAACATAGCGACGTCGACCTCCTCGGGAGTGAGTCCCTCAGTGGACCGCATGTCCTCTGGAGGTGCTGAGGGGATACTCTGATCAGGGACGCCCATCGTCTGACGCATGAAGCGATCCCCCAGAAACCAGGCCCTGCCAACCGGCCCCTCAAATAAAGTCCTGTATAGAGAAGAGGCCCACCCCCCAGGGAATCAGAAACGGATATCTCCTCCCAAGGGCGCCCAAGGCTGCCAAGTGATCTGTGGATAACCAGTGCATGAGTTGATTAGATATCGTAAATATGGAAGATGAACCAAAGATGAAAACATGAAGAACTGAGAGTTCTGAATTACCTCGGCCGCCCGCACCGTATCAAAGAACTGCTGTAGGTAGGGCAAAGTCTCCCGAGCCCTCGGTTGGTACCGGCCCTCAAATACGTGAGAGTAAGGAATCACAAGAGGCACCTCCACCTTGAGCTCCGGGGCTAGCGTCAGAAAGTATGCGTAAACCCATAGCTGTGGAAAACAGGGCAATAGCCATCAGAATACAGAATGTACAGAGAATACAGAATGCTGAATGCATAATATGAATACAGAATGGAGAATACAGAATGCTGAGTGCAGAATGTAGAATACCGAATGTAAGGTGTGCCGTGTGCAGTGTACAACTAATGAAAAACAGGAATGTAAATCAAGAGGGCAGAAAGTACCTCCCAGGCTCTCCAGTAGCCACCAACTATGTTCCCCCGCCCGCGGGAGGTCGCACTCATGTAACAGTAAAGGGTAGCGAGGCCGGCGCCACCCCAGTCATACTGGCTGACCTGTGATAGGTCCACTAAAGCACTGAGCAGATACAGTCCAACTGTGTTCCCCTGTCGGAGAACAAAGTGGTCCCAAGGAGGAACATCAAAAACCCTCGAGCGTACTGCTCTATCTCCTCGAGAGTCTCGGGCATAGTCCCCTTGTACTGCACGGGAAACCAGGTGTACCTCTACCCGAAGATCTGTCAATCGGCGGGCGGCTCCCAGCAGATGAATCCAAGCCGCCTCCCACTCGCCCATGTCTGCGTCGTAGGGGACCGGTCGGCCGGCCACATCAAGGCCAGTCAGCATGGCAAAGTCAAACGGGGTCATCGTCATATCCCCGGTAGCCGAAAAGTGGAACGAGTTGGTGGTGTCCCACCATCTCTCCACAAGTGCCCCCATCAAGGTCCTGCTCGCTGGGTAACGTGATAGCCCCACGCAGAAGGGTCCAAACCCTGCCTCGTCAACCATATGACGAACGGTCTCTGGGAGCTCCGCATACCACTCCCTAGCGATAATCGAGCCATAGCCTCGTGTAGAACGAGAAGATACCTGCATTCAGAATTGACAGATGTATTCAGTTTGCAAATGAAATGTATGAGCTGCGTGTTCAGAAGTGAAGTAAATGAACTGTGTGTTCAGTATGAGCTGCAGGCAAATGAAGTAAACGGACTGTGTGTTCAGTATGAGCTATGTGTTCAGAAGTGAAAAGTTTGAGCTGTGTGTTCAGATTACAAAAAGTTTGGGCTGTGTGTTCAACTTTCAAAAACTGTGGGCTGTGTGTTCACCATCAAGAGTTTGGGCTGCGTGTTCAACTTTCAAAAACTGTGGGCTGTGTGTTCACCATCAAGAGTTTGGGCTGTGTGTTCAACTTTCAAAAACTGTGGGCTGTGTGTTCGCCATCAAAAGTTTGAGCTATGTGTTCAGATTTCAAAAATGTGGGTTGCGTGTTCACGACAAAAAGTTTGAGCTGCGTGTTCAGATTTCAAAAATGCGGGCTGTGTGTTCACAACCAAAAGCATGAGCTGCGTGTTCAGAAATTCAAGTGCTTGAGCTGTGTGTTCAAAATGCAAACAGAAAGCTGTGTTATAGACTGAGTGTTCAGAACAAGCTGTGTGCTAACTCAACAGAATTCTGTGTTGTGAGCTGTGTGCTAAAACGAGCAAAGTCTGGTTATACATGAGCTGTGTGCCAGGTGGACCGGATGGTGTGTGAATGTGTTCAGAATGAGCAGATGAACATATATAGCGAAAACAGGAAATGCGCAAGAAATGCAGAATACATTGCAGAGAATGTAAAAATGAAGTATATACCTCTTGTTCCTGGTGAGAGAGGTGAGACTCCAGGCTCCCGTAGCAGTAGATCCGCGGGTGCTCGTCGATCAAAATCAGTAAAATGGTAGAAAGTGGCGGGAGGTAGGACGTGCTCCTGAGGACGATACCTCTCGGGATCGAAAGGCCGAACTCTCGGAGGCAAGGACATGATATCTGGCTCATCCCCGACACCTGGAGGGCCTCCACCATGATGAAAATGACCCGTCATTTGAAGAAATCTGCAAAAATGAGCAAAATGAGCCAAAATTGGAAAAAGTTAACAAAAGTCAACCCTCGGGAAATGAAAAGTCAACAAAAGTCAACTCCTGAGAAAATGTTCCAAATTTCGAGACAAACTTACCTCAAGCGTTGAAAATGGAGAAAGAAGCTCTGAAATCAAATTTTAATCGGTTCAAAGTGAAAAGAACTGAAAGTTTTCACGAAACAATTTTGCGTGAGGCATTGGAAAATGGTCTAGGAAGGAAGAGGGACTGATTTCGGACTTGGAGTTGTGAGCAATAGTGTTTGGGATGTGTGTACTTAAAGATCCAAGCATGAAAAGACAAAACTGCCTCGGATTTAGCAAAGTGGTCGGCCGACCAGATTTTATGGCTGGCCGACAACCCCTTGAACAAGCACTAGTCGATGGCCTCTCTAGGTGGTCGGTGGCCCTCCTAGGGTGGTCTCCAAGGTCTCTTTGTTCTCCCTACAAATTTTGGTATGATTGGAGTCCCGGCTCTCGAGAAAGTACAAGGAAGTGGCACTTTCCGGCGCGAAACGCCTCCGCGGGAACTTCAAATCAAGTCTTCGGTGCGTGGCTCGCCGTTACTCTCCAAGAGCAAGGTGTATCCTTTTTGAGTACATTGCGACTCCTCCGAGAGGTAAATCGGAGGTCGCATTTGAGATGCTCGCTTCAAAGCTTGCATTTCTTTACTCAGCGTTTTGTTTCAAACCTGCTGTTGAAGTTGCACTTATCCTGCATTGTTATGCACATCACTTGCATTGTTGTGCACATTTCATTGGCATTGTCATACATCCATACTTAACTTGCGTCGTTATGCACGTTTCTCTTGCATTGCGATGTGCTTTTCCATCGGCATCATGTCTGTCCGCGTTCGATATAGCATTGAACATATGTTGCTAACTATGTTGTGCCTGTTAAGTTTCTCTCTTTTGCAGGTGCGATATTGTATGTACGGTTCATTTGAAGCTGGTGCGACCGGACGAACTGGACGGTATTGGATTCTCCGTGTGAGACGTAACGAGAGTTGTATAATTCTCCTATATCATAACTGCATGAAATGTAGTTTGATTTGCCTTCTTGCTTAAAACTGTCGCATTTATTGTGAATATTTGCTTCATTACAGCTTTCTTTGCATGATTCTTACTGCATGAAATGTAGTTTGATTTGCCTTCTTGCTTAAAACTATCGTATTTATTGTGAATATTTGCTTCATTACAGCTTTCTTTGCATGATTCTTACTGCATGAAATGTAGTTTGATTTGCATGGCATTCTTGCTTAAAACTGTTGCATTTATTGTGAATATTTTCTTCATTACAGCTCGCTTTGCATAATCATGAGTTATGTTCGGCTTTGTGCATATCGTTTTGCATTTTGCCCCTGCCTGCGGGCACATCTCTTGCTTATCCCGCCTGTTTGTCTAAGTCTTCGGCCTTGTCAAAAATGGGTCATCTCTGGGCTTTAACATTCGCTCCCGTCACGTATGACTTTCGAGTTCTGTCAAAGAGGGGCAACCGTAAACACCCCATTTTTGACCGACCTTAAGACTCAGACGTCATCGATTGAGCACTCGGTGATGGTGCATGTTATGCTCGTTTTGAGGTTTCGGAGTTTCGGCTGAGGGCCTTACCCCCGGACCTCGGGACCCTTTTATGCTTTGCCTCGGTTTGCAGACCAGGTCTTGCTTTCTCTTCCCAGAGGGAGGGAGAGGTCTTGTAGACCATCTCTTAGTGGCTGTAGGCTACTTTTCGTGGTCGCAGGCCACTGTTCCTGTTTGGAGACCAGTTTCCTGTTTTCGGAGCCGTCGGCCGTGCGCCTCGGTTCAGGACCGCTTAACATTCTCCATTTGGCACGGTTTTTGGCACACACCTTGTTTCCTCTGTCTAGAGGGATACTGTGGCCCGAGAGACCACCTTTGTGGTCGCACGCCACTTTCGATGCTTAACAGCCTGTTTTCAGGGCACCCGGCTGCGCGTTTTGACCCCCGAACCCTCGTTTTGCATCCGTCTTGGTTCATTTTTGGCATGGACCTTGTTTTCATTGTTTGGAAGGTGGTACAAGGGTGGGAGACCACCTTTTCTCCTTGGAGACCACCTTTCTCCCGCCAACCGGTTTTCTTGTCAGGAAGCTGGTCTCCTTGGTCTTTGAGCCACATTTGCTGGTCTCCCACCATACCACTAGCTTGCATTCAGTTGGGAGACCACCAAATGGGGTTGCCAACCACCTGAACTGGTCGGCCTGCCTCCCCCAGTCTTGTCTCTGTGAGTGTGTGCCAGCTGGAAGGCACAGACTGTATCCTCCATACACGTGTATGGAGGATCTTGAGCCTTGGTTTTTAGCTTCTTGAAGAAGCTTTGGCCTTGTATCTCTACAAGAGAGAGCCTTCCTCTCCTTATACCAGGTTGAGAACTTTGTTCAAGGCAAAACATATATCTCCCTCTATATCTCTCTATATTTTGGGTTCAAAAGGGTCTTGTTCTTGACCTATTACACTACACCTCATAGCCACACACCTCCACCATTGTTCTAAGGTTCTTGGAGGGTCTTGAGAGGTCTCAAAGAGTTGGTTTTTTGGTCCAGAAGCTTGCTTGTCTTGCTGAGCTTCAAGGGTAACACACTTTTTCCTCTTTTAAACTTTATTTTGATCCATCTCTTAGCCTTATTTGCATGCATATTTGAGCTTTGTTGTCAACTGAAAAAAGTCTTGTTTTGAGGTCCTTTTGATGTTTGTTTAAGGTCATTTTGTTGTTGGGGGTCATCTACCCCCTTTGCATGCTTCATTTTGCCTTGTTTTGAGCCATGCCCTAAGGCCTTTGTGTTGACCTTTTCTTGGCCTTTTAATCACTGAAATCCAGCGGATTTTCAGTGGTTAACATGTATTTTTGAGAGCCAAAATCAGAGAGGGGTGACCCTCTCCCTCCTTGTCTTGTTCACTAGCATTTTTGGCCTTACAAAGGAGCCTTCATTTGCACACCTCCAAGCCTTGTTCCAGGCCTTTTCAGTGAATTTTAGGGCTTGCCTAGGCCTCTGTCCAGAGTTGGTTTTGTCACCTTGGGTGTGTCTCTTGCATGTGTAGAATAACCCCTCTTATAGCCTATCAAGGAGCATGTCATTCTTGCATGCATTGATCATGTTTCAGTGGGTTTTTGGCTTATTTGGCATGTCATGTCTCTGACTTTTTCTGGTTTAGTGGCCTCAGAATGCTTCATATTCTTGTAGTGTAATCCATGTTCACTAGCTCACATTGCATGTTGTTTTGGCCCTTGATTCTAGCATATTTTAGCCATGTTCTAAACTGATTTTATTCATGATTTAGGCTACCTTAGCTCTGTTTTGAGGTCCCATGGTCGAATGATACTTGCCATGCATGCTTGTAGTGTAATACCATTGCCTAGCTTCGAGTTTTGAAACCTCTTGCATGCTTAACTTGAGTTGTTTTCATGTTTTGGCATCATTGAACATGTTATTTCAGAGCTTATACTTGTGCCATATTCCCATGTTTTCCACTCTTTAAATGCGTTTGAGAGTTGTGCTTGTATGCCTCATTTTTGGGCTATTGCATGAGCTTCATTTTTGTGCATTGCAAGCCATCATTTCAGTCCACTTTGCCACTGTTTTGGGTCTGCATAGGGACTGTTTGGGGTTGGTTTGGTGATTTGGGCATTGCTTTGCATACCTCTAATGTAATGCGCTTCACTAGTTTCGGTAATTGTGCCATCCAACATGCATCGGGTGAGTTGTTTGCATGATTCAAGACCATCTTGTATGTCATTTCAGAGCTGGAACATTTGTCATTATATGCCATATTTCATCCTTGTCATACTTTGGTAGAGTTGCACTTTCTTCCTTAGGTTGGTCCCTTGCATTTGTGCATGTTTGCATGTACCTTGTTGCCTCATTTTCATCATAATGGCCACTGATTTGGGTGTGGCCAAGGCCCATCCATCTTGGTTTAAGTCCATCTTGCATTGTGTATGCCCTATAGTCCATGTTATCGCATGTTTGATCATTGCATTGTGTATGCCTCGTTCATAACATTGCGTATGTTAGTGCATTGTGTATGCATGCCATATAATCCATGTGCATTGAGTATGCCATTGATTAGTTCATAGCATTGTGTATGCCATTTGCATGCTTGCATGTCATTCCGTGCATCTTCGCATCACTTAGTTGCATTGCATTTAGATTGCATGCTAGAGTTGCATTTGTCCATACATTGTTTGTTGCATTGTGTTTGGAGTAGGGTTTAGTCCAACCACGGGAAATGAGGGACGTTTCGTACTCAAAGTGATGAAACGTGCATCGATTCTTGGTCACCGACACTCTTGACTATCCATGATAGAGTTGTTGGCTTTAGGTGTTTACATGTGCATTCATTTCACATTGAGTCGTGCAATTTGACTCCTCGGCCATCATGCATCGGGATGCGTGATTGATGGCACGAGGGTCGAGGACTACACTCCCTAGAGCTTATGCAATGATGGGAAGAGTGGTCAGGCACACATATGTTAAAGATACTTTGCCTTCTCTCTCTCTTGCCTTTGTTGCAGAAAATGCAGAAATCAGGAGAAGAAACTGGCCGGCCGATCAGATTTTCTGGCAGGCCGACCACCTTTTCTGGTTTTCACCACTAAGGGTGGTTGGTAGGTGGTCTCCAATGCCTATAGCTGGTCGGTAGCCATCCCCTAGATTCTCAGGGTGGAGTTTCATCTCCTTGAAGCTTTGTCCAAGTTTCTAGGTTCAATTGCAAACAAAGGCGAGTTGAGACATTGCGATGGATTTCCCGACAAGGCGACTCGAGCATGCATGCATCCTTTATCATTCAAAGCAGAGCTGAGGTAGCCCATTTTACATAGTTTGCATACTAGTTTAGTTAATTTGTTAATTAGCTAGTTGTTGTGTAATAATTAGTTAATTCGATTCTGTATTATTTATTCGGACCCTTCGAGAGAGGGCAATGTTGTAATAAGTGTGCGTGTGTGTGATGCATGTTTTCCAACCCCATGTCTTTCTCCCTTTTATTTACCAGCTTACGATAGTTAGTTTTAGAGCATGTTTCAATTAGCATCCTTATGCTCGCATGATTGCATCCATTCATCTGTTTTGCATGCATCGGGCTCGGCGCATCATACTAGCTGCATTGTATTTCAATTCCAAGTTGAATACATGTTACCTGTAGCATCTCATATGCCATCTTAGAATAGCCGAGCCTATTTTAGTTGCATTCTTGCATGTGTTGCATTAGGCATCTCAGCATAGTTAGGATTCATGCATGATTTTTAATTAGCTTCTTTCTTTGGCTCGGAGTACTCGGTAAGTGTTTATACTTTAGCATCCTTGCATGTGTGTGAGTGACTGCCATGATAGCATGCTTACCATGAGGCTATGTGCTTATGTGATATAACTGCCTGAATGTCTGTGGGTGAATGTTGGGTTGCTTGAGTTGGAATAATTCGTCGAAACCCGTGTTTTAGCCTACTTGCGAGTAGCAAACTTCAATCCATTTTCAAAACAAACGGATATGCGATGCTTTGTTCCAACTTAGGCAATCTAGTCTATACTTGTATGCTGTGTGCATCACATAGTAATTTTAGGTTAATAACCGGAATAAGACACATGTGTTTTCAAAAAAAATAAAAACATGCTTAGTAGTGGCCGATCTTTGATCGGGCGAGTGGGGTGCTCATGAAATGACCTTCCCCAATCGTACCCAAGTTCCCGAGCCGAGGCAACTTTGGTGATGACG
This sequence comes from Camellia japonica, assembly GCA_030407325.1. Classification (NCBI taxonomy): domain Eukaryota; kingdom Viridiplantae; phylum Streptophyta; class Magnoliopsida; order Ericales; family Theaceae; genus Camellia; species Camellia japonica. Next base: position 67,860,606 of record JAPPVO010000013.1, on the reverse strand, counting down.
GACACATGGCCTTAGGCACGAGTCAGGGTTTCTTAAATTCCCCGAAAATAAAATATTTAGGTGGCGACTCTGTATCTGGCAAAGCAGTCCATATTTGGCACTTCTTTCTAAAATCAGTTTTTCAAAACGATTTGCCGGATTTGGACTCTTTGGTGATTTATCGATCTTGCATTGCACTTTGCGAGATTAGATTCAAAACCGTGACATTGAGTCCGAACTGTAGTGAGCCCAATGAACAAAACGAGATTTCCCCGGGACATTCGGGGCCGTCTACATGAGGCTAAAAGCTAAGAATTATTGTGAAATTTCCAATGTTATAAGGAAATTAGAATTTTGACTAGAACATTGAGGAGTTCAAGTATGTTGTTTTTGGAAACATGATGTTATGCGGAATTAGAGTCTTTAATGGAAGCCATCAAAGTTACATGAGTTATATGCCAAATTAGACTATGTGAATATTTGGGGAAATTAAGGAATTTGATGATCAATGAAGTGTGTGGAACTTTGATAATTGAGAATAAGAAAATTATTTGTTATGTAAGATGGTAGGTTTTAGCGGGGAATTTATTATGTAAAATGTTAAACCGTAGAGTCTCATGCTTTTGTTGAATGACCTTGAAAGTTCGATTGGAATCACGTTTGGCCAGCGTAGCTTCAACTCGAAAATTCTTGGTAAAATCCATGGGAATGAATAGGTTACCCTACTAATGTCCTTATATGTCTGTATGTGTATGTTTACTTGTATATGATATGTGCCTTGTGTTATAATCTAAGTCAGTTGATATTAACTCAAGTGTAATTAGCCATCTTCTTGTGTTTAACCCTTCTCTTCTGTCATTAGGACATGATGGTGAAAAGTCTGAATGAAGTGGAGGTTAAGTCCTTATCAGAACGATTAGATAAGGTAGAAGAAGTGCTAGAGAACATGGTGAAGGCTATGCAATGCTATAATACTTGGCAAGACCAAAAGAAAAAGTTAAGCATGGGAACAAAAAGTAAAGTAAAGAAAAAGACTTAAGAATTTCATGCTAGGAGAGACGAATAATGCTAAACAAAGCTTTAAAGGTAGTAAGTTTGTCCCAGTATGTTCAATATGTCACAAGCTTCATTGGAGATTGTGTCATCGAATTACTAGAGCTTGTTTCAAGTGTGGGAAGATGGGGCATCAAATAAAAGACTGTTCCAAAGTCTAGGAGAAAGCTCAGATGACTTAATTGGTTAAACGTTAGTACTTGAGTACAAATTAGGAAATTAGTAGGAATGTTTTAAATACAAGTATAGAAGTCTGAAGTTAAAATTTTATGTATGAGTGACTTTATTTGAGTTGGTCCTAATCAATATTTGATAAAAATAGAACCCATCTATTTGACTATTTGAAACTCAACATGAGATTGCTAAAGATTATTAGAATATCTCCAAGACTTAAGCGAAATAAAAGATTAAACGATTTAAGCCAATGAAAATTTCCCTACTTAATGTCTGAATAAGTATGACTTCATTTACTGAAATCATATCATTATGGAACCATTTGAAAACATGGAAAGTGACAATTTTATGACATAGTGAATTATGAATTTGAAAGGATTACCCATTTCCCCTATAAATTGTTTTTTAAAAAAAAAAGGAGGAGAGAAAAGAAAAGAGACATAGTAATTTTCATATGTGAACAATGGTAACCGAAGACATATCATAAGCAAATGATGAAGTTAGAATCCATTGCTTGGATAATTGAAACATAACCCGAAATTGTCAGAATTAAAAGAATGAGATCAAGATTTAAAAACAATTTGGAACAGATCAATTAAGATCATATTGATAACATTAGAAGAGAAACACTTGTGATTTACTTAAGTTATAAAGTCAAAAGAATAAATATATATATATTATAATATATATATATAGACCTTTAAGGAAATAAATATAGAAATTATGTATCCGAATAGTGGTTGAAAAGGGAAGATATTATGATATTATAGATACATAATTAAATTTAGATCTTGAATCCTAACTTAGAAAGCCTAACTCAGTGTAAAGAAATTGAACTTTAGTGTTAAACAGAAGAAGGATATCATAATGGGAAATAAGAAAATGAATTTCGTTAGAATGACAATTGTATATTTCTTAAAGAACCATTGGGAACAAAGAATTTTAATTGGCCAATTGTAATGATTTGAGAAAATTAAAAGTTTACCCCTAAATTACCACGTGAGAATTGATCAACGTTAATGAATCTCTCTATATAGGTCTACGGATTGGAATAAGCATAAAGACATTGTAATTTGAATTATTTATATAAGTGTGGACTGTAGACCTGTTGTGAAATCGAATCACCACTTTGAAACGATAGTATGAGAAAGATTGTTAAAAAAAAAAAAAAAAAAAAAATTGGTAATCTTAGTTTAACAAAAGTATATAAGTTCTGCTCTGATCTGTATGTATGTCCAATGTTATTTGAATGCAACTCAACATCTGTCACCTTCGAAAAGGGCTAATGGATTTCCGCAAGATATGCTTCTGTTATGACTCTGATACGGTTCTGTTCTGAATCCGATGTGTCCCTCTATTTCAAAATGACTTATATTAATTGGTATCCAAGATGTCTGTTTGAAACTGAGACCATTAATATGTGATTACATTTCCATATAATTCGGAAATTTCTATAATAGATTAGCATATGAAACCTTATTTGGGAATACTACATTATATGCATAACTTATGAACCTTTGACATGATCAATGAAAGTTAAATGACCGTTCTTTTGGGAAATAATGAATTACGAATTGCGTAGGAAAATGTCAGAACTATTATTGTCAATAGATTTGAAAGATGAAGAATTTGTATTTGTTATTAGTAATACATTGACTATTAAATTCAATTTGAAGAATCTAACATATCAATAGCGGAATATTTTGATTCATCTGAAAAGTATGAAGAATCATGAACATCCCTTGGAATAATCTTCCACTGGTGGGAGTATATGAATTATAGATCGGTAAATTAAAGTGTATGAATTATATGATTGATGACAATAGAGACAGTAATGAATCACCGATTTGAGTTATTAACATTAAGTGATTGGGAACTAAGTTCAATTTTTGTGAATAAAATCCAAAGAAAAAGGAAGTTATGTGGGAAAGGAAATGAAATGATGCCAAGTTCTATGACTGATTTTCGGTGCAAGTACCTTAAGTTTGGAGGACCAAACTTCCCAAGGGGGGAAGGTTGTGATGACCCCACCACGTATAGTAATTAGCTTTTAATTAATTAAGGGGATTTGAATTTTAATTGCTCATTATTCTAATTTAATTTAGATTTATGAAAATTACGGAGACTGATTCGTATATGATTTTATTAAGGATTTATTTTGGATTCGAAATTAAAAGCTTAAATGGCTCAAGAGAGTACAATTGGTGAATTGAATTATTTTAATTTCGAGTATCGGACCATATGGGAGTTTAATTAAATATTCGATTCAGATTTGTAAAAAAATTAAATATAATTAATTGGGCTCTAATGGAAGTCAAATTAGACAAATTAAATTATGTGGGATTTATGATTAGCCATGACTAATTTAATTATGTGCTAATTAAGATTTATTATGACTAAATTGAATTATGGAACAATCTAGAATTGAGGGTGTATTTGGGTGTGGGTGTGCAAAGAAAATTCTGTGGGTGTGTGCATGTTAAGTATTGTGCTGGAAGTGCTACAAGAGTGTATGTGTGCACGTGTAATGAGGCCAAAAACAGAGGATGTGAGTAATATGTATAAAGTGATAAAAGAGTCCAAGAACTCAAAAAGAAAAAGAGATGAAAACCGAAGGAGAGAGAACAGCTGAGAGAGAAATAAAGTGTGTCAATTTTGGAACTTAGCTGCTGAGAATCCAACTCAAGGGCCTAAGAAGAAGAAGGAACAAGGAGGGAAAAGCTAGGAAAGGTGTGGAATAAAAGGGGAGTTCAAGAACTTATCAAAAAAAATTCAACCATATATTGAAGATGATAGGTAAGGATGTCAAGCTTGATTTTTGTAGATTCATTATCTAACAACTAAAATCAAGAAGTGAAGGGGTTTAATTTCATGAAAATGGATAGAAACTAGGAAAAGAATAAAGAAAATGGAATTAAGTTTAAGTGCAAGGAAATTGATTTAGAAACTCATCTTTTGGGAATGATTTTAATTATCTTTGATGAATTTGAGTCAATGAATTTTTAAGAGATTTGAAGAATTAATTTATGAACATGGTTAAGGTTAATAAACATGAAAATAATTGTATTGAGCTTGAGTTTGGGAACCTTAATATATATATATATATATATATATGAGATGTGTATTTGCATGCACCATGAGTTTTGAAAAGATTTGAGTCAATCGATTTCATATTTTAAAGAGAAGAAGGAAAGAGTTTTACAAACATCAAGTTCATAAAAATTTGGAGTTAATCTTAAAATTAGATGAGGTTGTGATTTTATTATGAAAATTAGAGATTGGTTTAATTTTGAATTTTAATCCATGCATGTAATCTAATTTTGTAGTGTTATTCAATTTAAATATATTTTGGAACATCTATGATCATAAATTAAGTATTTGGTTAAATATGGAGTTAAGTTCTCATTCTAAGAAATTGATTTTGCTATAACGAAAATGAATTAAATTTAAGTTTGGATAAATTACGGAATGAATTATAATTTTACTTTGAGAATCAAGAATTGGTTTGATTTGATTTAAATTCCATACATGCAATTATTTTTCTAAGAGATTTATAGCTTTAATGTTATGTTTTGAAAATCAAGAGAAAAAGAATTTTAGAAAACCATGAATTCATGGGTTTAGATTTTGAAATTAAGTAAAGTTTTGATTTAAATAAATTAATTATTGAGTTTCAAGATCTTGAGCAAATAATTTATAAATAAATAAGTGTTTATGTTTTCTGAGGTGTTTTTATGGTTTTGATCAAGATATGTATGGATTTAAAGATTGAAAATGCATTTGGAAGCCATTTTTGAGAAATTCAAAACTCTGAAATTTTATAGATCGCTCGAGTGGTATAGTTACTACTGGATCACACATTGAAGGCTCCTAGAACTTTTGTAGTCTTTTATAAACCGCTCGAGCGAATAAAGGTTCGCTCGAGCGAACGACTATTTTAAGCCTATTTTGGAAAATGGCATTTAATTCATATTTTCATTCTCATCTCCTCCGAAGCATTCAAGACATGATTTCTAGCTCAATGAAGATTGATAACTAACAATCAACATAAAATAGTTGGTTAAAAAATAAATCATTGATTTAGTAGTAATTGATTGAGAAGCCAAGTAAGAAGTCGGTTTATTTGGAAAAGAACGATTTAGTAATGAAAGAATATATGAAATGAGAACCCAATTCATTTGAAAAAGTCAAGTTTGATCAAGGAATTGATATTGTGTTTCAATTAGGGGTGCAACTTGGGTGAGCTCAACCCGAGCAACCCGAACCCAGCTCGAATCTTTTTATGGCTTGGACAAGATATTTTTGAATTCGGTATGGGCTTGGGCAAAAATTCAAAAGCCCGAATTAAATTTGGATAGGCTTGGGCAAAAACGTCAAACAACCCGAGTAACCCAACGCCCGAATTATACATATATAGTTATATAAAAATATTAAATATACATATACATTATTAGCCATTGGATGATATTAAAGTAATTTAAATTATTAAATCATATTGAATATATATTATTATACATACGAATAACATAAAATCTTACCCTTTTTTTTCACTCATAAATTGTAAGGACTATTATAGTGACATCTTACGTTATATAAATTATTTGTTTTGGTAGTATTAATGATTTTCTATATAAAAAAAATATAAATAGGGTCAAATTTTAATAATTTAATAATGTAGCTGAAAAAAAAAAAAAAACTAAAATTCATTTTCAATTTGGGCAATTCGGGTTTAACTCGGGTCGAGCTTGGGCAAGCAACCTTGGGTTACAATTCGGGCTTGGGCAGGCCTGGACAGGTCTCAGCACAACTTGGGCTGGGCTTGGACAACCTCTCAACCCGATCGAACTCGCCCGAGTTGCACCCCTAGTTTCAATGTGTGTATATTATGTATTTGTTAGGTCACGCGTTATTGTCTGCCTAATTTATCTGATATGTCCAATCTGTCTGATCTGCTTCTGCAGCTATCTGTGGGTAATAATTCTGTAAAATTATGTTAGACTTTAATTATTTTCTGATGATATTGAAATGATCAATTTTCTGAAATACTATGTTTTAAATGAATGAATGATTGTCCAAGTTTCTAAAATGTATTCGTGGCATCCTTAGTATCATATGATATGTGTCCCTTTTATGGGTCATTGGAATGCCTTTATGGCCGTCCCTTTATGGGTCATCGGAAACGTCTCTCTGCACATGAGTCATCGGAATGTCTTATAGCCATCTCTTTATGGGTCATCGAAATGCCTTTATAGTTGTCCCAAGTATGGGTCATCAGATTTGTTAGCGCTAATGGATGTACCACGTATGATATTATGCAAAATCTGAATATGAATATGAATATGAACATGAACATGTATATGAATCTGTTTTTGATTTGAAATCTGAATATGCATAAGACTCTATTTCTGATAAAAATCTGTGTCTAATATAAACTCTGATTTCTAACCCTGTGATGGGGATCTTTCATTAAAACCCTTTACTTTGTTATTATTCACTGGACTCCGGCTCACTGCATTATTTATATATGTAGGTGATCAGGTGCGTGACTAGGCTTAGAGGCGTCTGCCTGGAATCTGTTTTTGTCAGCCAACCTACGTGTCTCTCGTGGAGGTTCCGGATATATCAAGTGGTTATGACCATTTGATTAAAGTTTAAGTTTTGTTTTCTTGTTTAGTTAAACAAGTCTTTGTTTATTTTGTAAATAGGGCTAAGTCCCTCTTTGCCTAATTTGTATATATATGATGACGTAAGGATGATGTGTAAATATGTATATAAAAAGTTTAAAATTTTTCTATCTCATATAAGTCTGTACAGCTCAATGGACGTTGTATATTTGCTATTTGCTTCCGCTAGCGCCTAATATTATGTTAATCTGTCTTAGAGGCCTTCGGTAATTCCAAGATTATTAGCCGGTTACGATGCTAAACCTATAGGGGCGAGAATGGATCATGACATGGTAAACTTAGATTGACATGGGCGAGTGGAGTAAATAGAGATATGAATCTCATTAATTTGACTAACCAAATGACTGTTGAAAGAGTCGAGTGGAGAAGAAGGATTTATATAGCCGACTCCATTTGACAAGACTTAAGCCTTGGTTTGGTTTGGTTTGATCATTTCATTTCATTTTATCTCAATGAATCAAACACTAAATTAGAGTTTTGAATTGGTAAACAAAAAGAAAAAGAGAAAGCGAAAGCGAGAGAAATTATCCTCCCCATAGTACCCACCCAAAATTATTGTGGCTCAAAATCCAATTATCACATTACAAACATTTAATTATAATTATGAATTTCCATTTCAATTTCGAAATCTAAATTCTCTATATATATTTATGGTAGTGGAGGGTGGTGGTGGGGAGCTGATAGGCAAGTGGCTGGCACATTAGAATGAGAATGGTTGATTTAGGATTACCATATGAGTTGGAGGAGGAAGATGAGATCAAGGGCACTAGTCTTTTTGATAAAAATTTTGACATTAACTTTTGGATTAAAAAAAAAAAGAAAAAATTGACATTTGCGTTTTATGTATAATTTGAAGTGATTCTGACTGTCTTTGAATCGTAGGGCCTTAATTATAAGGCACTAAAAGAATTTTGCTTAAGAAATAAATGAGGATCGCATTCAAAAAGGCATATGGTATTTTGTATGATATTTCTGCATATATATCAGTTACATGAAATACGTGTCTAAATTTTTTCTTTTTAATTTTTGGCCTACCGAGATGTAACGCCCCGAAAATAAACCACTATAAATCAACTGCATCAACCAACATTCACTAAATAATGATAATAATCCTTCCATCTTTACATGATTAATGAACGAGTTTATACAAAAGTTTTACATGCGGATTATACATTCAATGGTATGACAAACACATGAATCTATAGCATGTGAAGCATCTAGTCTCAAATAATTAAAGTGCCCTTAAGGGCTTACATCTTCCAAGGCATTGAGCCCGGTTACACAAAAATGGTTTTACGAACCCATACACTTAAAGCCTTTGGCTAACAAGTAAATTTACACAAAATAGAGTCATCTACTCTTCACAAAAATATGTCCACGCCCTCAACTCAGCGGGATCACCACATCTTTTCCTGCACCAAAATCCGACAGGGGTGAGCATAAAGTCCAGTAGATAATCCTTACAAAGTATATATAGTTATGCAAACCTCCAACATTAAATGTAAATGCAAATGCCATGCAATGCCATTATAAAGAAAACTTTGTTTCATGCTCTTCTTGAAAATAACCATGTTTCAAAACAGTTTGCAATCTCAACAATTTCGAAACTTCCAATTTTAATCAATAGGGGCGGTAAATACGACTTAGGTAATCCCTAGGTTGGTGTCTGCAAGTAGGCTCAACTAGCACTACCAATACCCTACTTTACCGGTTGCTAACCGGAAGGGAAGTGGTACATCCTCCGTGCATGTTTTCGGTCTTTCACCCCAAACACTCAGGCCAACTTATCAATTTCATCTACACCTCCTATCCGGACTTACCAACGTATTTATCCCATAACTTTTCGATAGATCTCATTCAAATATTCTTTTCTCAATGTAAACGTTTCCAAACTCAATTCAAGATGCATATTAATAATTGAATGAAAATGTAATGCAATAATTAATGCCTCATAGCATTTCTCCATTTTTCCTCCCTCCAATGTTATTTCATAAAATTACCATGTACACAACCAAAACTATCAACACGTAGCAACATTTTCTCTTTATGCACAATTCTCAACAATTGAGTCTCTTCAAAACTATATGTAATATTTTCGAACATCAATTTCCAAGATTTTACAATTCTCATAATTCATGGTACACAACAATTTGTCATTTCATGACTATATAGTTCCATGTATTTAACAATAATTTGAAAATAAATTCTCAATTCTCATATATCAAGAAGATTGCCACTTTGCAAACCATATTATGAAATCTACACTCATTCATTCTTTTAACACAAGAAAAGAAAGAAAACCATAGGCTTTTCCCATATTTTCCAAAAACCCCAATTTCTAGGTTTTCATTAAAACCAAACATCTCCCCATTTCCTTGGTGAAATCCCACAAAAATCATCTTTCTCGAATTAATGAAAGTGAAACCCTCAAGGATCAACTTAGAAACATTTAAAATTTTAAACCCTCTTTTGAAAAATCTCTACATTCTTGAGCCAAAATCAAACTTTCAAAAATAACTTCAAGAGAACTTTAAAATCAACATCAATCTAGCAAAACATGTATATTGTACGGGAAAGAAATACACCTTCTCGTATAATCCTGTTGACCAAGTCTCCGCTCCTCCGTACGACGTCGTTCAACTACCTGAAAATACACACGTGAGCTAGCCGGCGGGTGTGTGCCGGAAACCTCTCCGATGCCTAAGTCAGTCAGCTTGACAAATAGACAAAAATTCTATGTATTCAGGGAGCAAAGTTGCATTACCTCTCCAAAGGTGATAGGGGTGAGCTTTTATGGGTTTTGTGTGGCACAATCCTAGTAGGACTCTTACTCCTCCATGTAGAGTCCTCCTAGGATTCATACTCCTGGAGGATAACGCTTATCCTCCAACACCCCCCTCACTGCTTAAACCAAGTGAGATGGTTTTACTTCAGAAAGATATTATATAACCGAAATAGCATTTCCCTGTCAGACCGGCTGTACGACCGAACTAACCCATAGCTCGGATTCGCCTTCCCATGTTCTCACTTCGGCTCCTCATGCCGAAGTCGAGTTAGCCGTACCATGCCTCGACCGGTCTAACGATTACATCGGTTCTTCGTAACCTTTCTCCTACCTCGGCCTCACATGCAAAGGCCGAGCTATCCATAGAAGAATTAAGCCGAGCTAACCTTTACTTAGGTCCTAAAACAGGCCCAACTTACCTCGGTTCCAAACAGCGCGACCGAGCTAACAACAATAGAAACCGGACTAAGCATCCTTATACTGGCAGCAATCTTATACTTCGGCCCAGACTACCACATGGTCCATCTTTTCAACCTTCTCAATACAGCCCAAAGAGCGGCCCACCATCCTAGCGGCCCAATTTATTTGTATAAATTACAATTGCCTTAATCCCATCTGCGTAGCATGATAGGGATTACCTGTCCATTTAGCCGAGCTAGAGTTTTAACCTCTCCTGCCGAGCTAAAAACATCCATTAGCCATTCCAGCCAAGCTAAAACCCCCTTAGATTTTCCAACCGAACTATACTCAAGCCGAGCTAAAACCTTTCAACCTATCCAGCCGAGCTTATTTCACACCGGGCTCTGCTTGTCCGGCCAAAAAACGTCTCTTCAATCACAGCATCTGAATCGTTTAGCCTTCCAATGACACGTGGCTGGTTTTGATAAGCTGGGGGCAGCTGTCACGCCGCCATTGTACTCCCCGAAATTTGAACAGTTCCCTCTTTTTCCCTCTTTACCAAAACAATCTCATTTGTTCATTTCACTCTCTCCCTTACTTTGTTCATCTCCTCTCACATTCGTGCTTCTCAAACCTGCAACCTCAAGGCTCGTGCTCTCCATTGTTGCTGCTACTCTCATCTCCATTTCTCGCCTTTTCATCTGGTAAGCCTCATAACTCTATTCTATTCCTCTTTCTCTGTTTTCTGTATTTTACGCCATCCACTGTAGCTTGCTTCGTATGTTTTTGCAAAACACTCTTTATGCTCAGTTTTGTGTAGTTTCTGGAAAAAACATCGTAAGAACCTCTTGAATATCAAGTAATAGCTAGTAGAACACTCATTTGATCCATAAAACACATCTAACCGAACTAGGAAACTGTTTTTGCTTATATAAAGATTTAGGTAGATTGGAACCGAACTAGAACTTGTACATATCATAGTAGCTTCAATAGGTCACCATCTGATTCACATTAGCCGAAATAAAAACGCACCAAACTAGAAATCTTGGCCACAACCGAGCTGAGCCCTCGGAGGCTAAGCCAGCTTTCTCAATTTCTAAACCGAACTCAGAAAGCTGCCCCTTGAGGCCCCAACCGGGGTAACAAACCCATAGGTGAACCGAGATAGACAAACCTCCCGCTGAGCCGAGATAACAAACACCTTGTTGTAACCGAAGTAGATCCCGTAGTGCCCTATTTAGCCGAAGTAAGACTTCTCTTTTCTTGCTCTGTTTTGTAGCACGGTCAACGATCTGTGCTTAACACCTTCTTTTTCCACTTTGCAGACTTTAGGTTGCCCAAGCCATCCTCTTGAGCACTCGACCGAGATTCTGAGCACAAGTTCTCAACCGAAGTAACTTATTCTAAATTTACACAATAAATGGGGAAGTATAGGTTCCTAGTAGAAACCCCAGGAGGCCTAGCCGAATTCCGAAAGGATTACAACATTCCAGCCGATGTAAACCTTACCTTAGCCGAACAAGACGTTGACCCATGGGGCAACGAAGGCTTTGTCCCCTTTACCATTCAATCAATAATAGAAACCGGACTTAGATTCCCAGTCCAACCTTTAATATGCGAATTCCTTAGACAAACCAGACTATGCCCAACCCAACTCTCCACCAACACTTACCGAATCATAATGGGAATAGCCGCACTGAACCGCCAAACTGGTCTCAACCTAGGCTTAGCCGAAATATTGCACCAATACTCCATAGGATCCAAAGACGACGACTGGTGCTATTACTTGAGAATACGCTGTGGCCGAGAGAAAATAATTAAGAATACACAGGACAAAGACTTAAATGATGATGATTACTTCTGGGTGTCTGGGAACTTTGAGGACCATCAAGCCCAGATTCCTGGCTGGGGAATAAATTGGAACAAAGGAATCCCTGGTATACTTACTTCGGTTCCAATTCTACTTGTCCTTTTAATTTGGTTTTCACTCTGAACCGGACTAACAGTTGTCTTCTTTTGCAGATAAAGCCCATCTCTTATCGAATTACGGTTATCCGAACCTCGGTATTCTGCGCGCCGCACTACGGGTTAAGGAAAGAAGTTGGGCTAAATTGCTGAACTTCGAACCGACATACCGATACAGCGGTCGCCGAAAAGCTAGAGTGACCGACTTCCTCCTCGAAGACGCCCCAGAACCGGACCCGACCTTGCCCCAGATCAACCTTGTGCCCCTCACAGCCGAACAAGAAATGGCTAAAAGAAACAGACTGAAGGCCCTCCTAACTGTAACGACCCCAGTCGAAGTACCACAAGCCGGCCAGACCACTGAGGCCGTGGTGGCCCTTCCATCCTAACAGCCATCTTCCTCTCGTCGAAACAAGCGTGCCCGGACTAGCCAAACCGAGCCACGACTTGTTGATGAGGACGAGACCGTTCTGCCACCCAGCCCTCCTCCAAGCCCTTAGCAAAGCCTCCAACCGGAGCAGTCCGACCGAACTGCCTCCTCCTCCAAATGGGCTCCTTCCCTCGCCTTCAACGACCGAGATATCACTGCTTCTGATTCGGTGGTCTCAGAGAAGGACCACTTGATGGCTTTCACCCTGACCAAAAGTGTGTGCCTTCCCAAGGACATGGAGCACCACTACAAGCAGCTCAACACCGAGCTGAAGTCAATCCGGTCTTCCACTAAGTCCATGATCCTGGTAAATAGCTTTTACCTTCTATGTAATTTTTTCCAACTTTCAGTCCGGCTAAAGTTACTTCTCTTTTGCAGGCCATCCAGGAAAACCAAGTCACACACAGGAGGGTCATGGAACTTAGGAGGAATACAAGGAAGGCCATGTCTGAGGCTGAGGCTGAGGCAAAAACAGCCGAGCTAGAAGAAGCCAAAAAACAAATGGCCGAACTACGAGCAGAGAATGGTTGGCTGACCGAGCTAGCTAATTCGGTCGAAGTCGAAAAGCAAAAGGTTGCTAATGAGGCAAAAGACAAATACCTGCGCCTTTTGGCAAAGATTGAAAAGAAAAAAGACACCGAGATAGCCCAATTGAAGGTGACGATTAAGGAAGCCGGAAAACAAGGTTTTAAGGAGGCCGAAGATGCATATACCCTCCAGTGCAACGCAGCCAAGGATTTATTCTTCAAATGTGGCTAGAGGAGTGCGGTGGAGCAGCTCGGTTGTACGCCTGACACCGAGGTCTACAATGCTCCACCGTGTTCTATTCCGGCCTCGCTTTCGCAATATGCTGCCGATCTCCAGAGGCAATTCCTCGAAGGGTCTGGTGATGAAGAATGATGAAGATGACGAAAATGAGCCAACTCTCACCCCGGCCGTTAATGAACAACCAAATAATCAAACAGTTCGGTTGGAGCCTGTCGCTGAAGACCCAACGGACGAGCTGCAACCAACTGAGACCGAGGTGCAAGCTGAAACCGAGCTCCCCGCTCAAACCGTGCTCCCAGCAGACACTGGACTCCGGACAACAGATGATGGCTTTGATGCCGAAATTGATGAACTCTTCCGTTGATTTTCTTTTTTTTTTTTTTTTTTTCTTCTTTGGATAGTGTAACCGGAGTAAAGTAACATCCTTCTACTTTTGCTGCTTTTTTGCCTTAAATTTGTAACCGGCCTGCGGCCCCTGAGTTGTATTTGTTTTTCACTGTAATGAAAAAGTCTTCTTCAACTCTTATTCCGGTTTTGTGTGTGTATGCTCGCGCTTGTAATGTACTCATTTGCACAACTGTGATCTCGGTTTTAGCTATCTAACCTACTAGCCAACCACTCTTCAGCCGATATATTTACTTTGGCTGGAGAGTATCCAGTGTTGGTTTAATCCAGCCAACCATTCTTCAGCCGATATAACTACATCGGCTGAAGAGTACCCAGAGTTGGTTTAATCCAGCTAACCACTCTTCAGCCATACACTTACTTCGGCTGAAGAGTACAAAGAGTTGGTTTAATCCAGCCAACCACTCTTCAGCCATACACTTACTTCGGCTGAAGAGTACGTTTAATCCAGCCAACCACTCTTCAGCCATACACTTACTTCGGCTGAAGAGTACAAAGAGTTGGTTTGATCCAGCCAACCACTCTTCAGCCATACACTTACTTCGGCTGAAGAGTACAAAGAGTTGGTTTAATCCAGCCAACCACTCTTCAGCCATACACTTACTTCGGCTGAAGAGTACAAAGAGTTGGTTTAATCCAGCCAATCTCTAAGTTGGTTTTTCCAGCCAACTTAGAATAAAGTGTTTGGTTATACTGACCAAACATCTTGCAGCCTGGATCCTGATCCTAGGCTTAGGAGGGGTGTTGGTTTAAGCCAGCCAACCACTCTTCAGCCATACACTTACTTCGGCTGAAGAGTACAAAGAGTTGGTTTAATCCAGCCAACCTCTAAGTTGGTTTTTCCAGCCAACTTAGAATAAAGTGTTTGGTTATACCGACCAAACATCCTGCAGCCTGGATCCTGATCCTGGGCTTAGGAGGGGTCATAGTTGGTTATTCCGGCCAACTATGTTTACAATGCTACTATCTTACTAAAGCTACTGTCTACTGAAAACAATTATACTGAAAAAGAATCGATTTGTTTTATTGAGAAAGTAAAAATTTACACATACTTAAAAGGGAAAAAGCTAAAAATAAAACAACTTGAGATTTGCGGTGTTCCATGGCCTGGGAATTGCTTTGCCGTCCTTATCTTCCAAATGGTATGCTCCTTTGCCTGCTAATCCGACCACTTTGTAAGGTCCTTCCCAGTTAGGTCCTAGCTTGCCGTCACCTGGTACTAAAGTGTTTTCCATGACTTTGCGCAGTACCCAATCTCCGATCTTGAATTGCTTTGGATGCACTGTTTTGTTATACTTTCTGGACAACTCTTGTTGGTACGAGGCTATGTGAACCAATGCTCTGTCTCTTCTTTCTTCCGCAAGGTCAAGCTCCAATGCTATGGCTTCGCCGTTTAAGTCTGGATCAAAGTTTTCGCTTCGAATTGTGGGGAGGCCAACTTCTAATGGGATGACTGCTTCCATGCCATAAGCTAAGGAGAATGGTGTTTCTCCTGTTGATCGTCGAGGCGTGGTGCGGTAGGCCCATAAAACATGGGGGAGCTCTTCTGCCCACTTGCCTTTGGCTCTTTCTAACCTTTTCTTCAATCCATCCAAGACTACCTTGTTTGACGCCTCTGCCTGTCCATTTGCTTGGGGATATGCCGGTGTGGAATTGTAGAACTCTATCTTGTATTCTTCACAAAAGCCTCTGAAAATTCTGCCGTCGAACTGAGTGCCGTTGTTTGAGATCAGTGCCTTTGGTATGCCAAATCGAGTGATGACATTCTGCCAGACAAACTTCTTCACATCTTTTTCCTTGATTGACGCCAAGGCTTCTGCTTCTACCCACTTTGTAAAGTAGTCGGTTGCGGCAAGAAAGAACTTCCTGTTGCATGGAGTTGTTGGAAGTGGGCCTACTATGTCCAATCCCCACATTGCGAAAGGCCATGGACTGGTTAGAGGTAGAAGTTCTCTGGCAGGTTGGTGTATTTGGTGTGCGAATTTTTGACACTTTTCGCACTTTTTAACATACTTCTCTGAATCCGCTTGCATGTATGGCCACCAATATCCTTGTGAAATGCTCTATATGCCAATGATCTTCCTCCTTGATGGCTGCCACATACACCCTCATGTATTTCAAACAGGAATGCTTCCACTTTGCTGGGGTGAACACACTTTAAGTAAGGTCCTGAGAACGACTTTTTGTATAATGCCAAGGATGGAGAGAGCCAAAATCGCGCTGCGACTTTGCTCTTATTCTGTTGGCTTCTTTCTTCTCTTCTGGTAAGGTGCCGTCTTTCAGGAACAGTATGATGGGATCCATCCAAGAAGGGCCTAATCTGCACAACATACCTCTTCTGCTTCTGGGTCTTCAATGCTTGGTCTAGGCAGTAGTCGATTAGTAGTGGGTGGGAATGGAGGTGTCTGCCATTGAGGCGAAGCCTGCTAGTTCGTCTGCTCTGCTGTTTTCCTCTCTGCCGATCTGTTCTATCCTCACCACTTCAAACTTCTTTATCTCTGTTCTGACCAATTCTTGGTACTTGGCCATTCTATCATCCTTTGCCTCGTAGTCGCCAGATATTTGGTTTACCACCAGTGAGTCGCTGTAAACCATTAGCTCGGTGGCCTTCATGTAGAATGCTGACTTGAGGCCTGCCAGAAGCGCTTCATACTCCGCTTCGTTGTTTGATGCTGGGAAGCCAAGGTTGATTGCCTGCTCCACTACTAGGCCGTCTGGAGAGATGAGGACTATGCCTAGTCCTGCTCCATGCCGGTTGGATGCTCCATCCACGAAGAGCTTCCACATCTCTCCAACGAACAACTTCCAGCAGGTGGAGGGATCAGATGATGCCTTGGGATCTTCCATGTTGCTGGTGGCTTCTTCAGAATCCATGCTGGTTGTCTGCCCCTTGCTTTCTGTTTGTACCAAGTCTTTATTTGTTGGTGAGTCCTGACTTGGTGTAGCATGGTCTGTTTCTTCCTTCCTTTCCTTACTCTGGTCTGCCTTGGGACCTGACTGAATAACCATTACTAGGGGTTGCGTTATTCCGACGTCAACTTCCATCCCAAGTTCGGTTGTTTCAGTTAGGTCGACTGGGCAGATGTGGTGACTTCCTGGTGTGAATTCTGCGACAAAATCTGCCAATGCTTGCGCTTTTATTGCGGTCCTAGGTTGGAATATTGTCCCAACTCTACTGCCCACTTCAGAATTCGCCCAGAGAAGTTTGCTCTTTCAAATAAAGCCTTTAATGGGAAGGCTGTGAGAACAACTATGGTGTGGGCGGAAGTAATGTGACAACTTCCTTGAGGCCATCATCAAGGCCAATGCCAGTTTCTCCAGTGGCAAGTACCTTGTTTCGGCGCCCAGTAATGTCTTGCTGACATAGTAGATGGGCAAGATGTTGGATTCCTTCTGCGCGGACCAACACTGCGCTGATTGCATGCTGGGAACTGCGAGGTACAAGAACAGTTCTTCTCCAGGAATTGGGGTTACAAGTAGTGGTGGAGAAGACATGTATTCCTTCAAGCTTTCCAGGGCTTGGTCGCATTCGTCGTCCCATTTAAACTTGGCTTTCAGAGCATGGAAGAATGGTCGTAGTCTGTCTGACGACCGGCTTATGAATCGATTGAGCGCAGCGGCCATGCCGGTGAGATGCTGTACTTCTTTTACTGAGTTTGGTCTCTCCAGGTCCTGAATAGCCTTGATTTGGGATGGGTCTGCCTCAATACCCCGATTGGTCACCAGGAAGCCCAGGAATTTGCCAGATCCTACTCCGAAGGCACACTTCGACGCGTTGAGGCGTAACTTATGCTTCTTCAGGATCTCAAACATCTCACCTAGGTCTTGAGATGGTCATTCTCATCCTTGCTCTTGACCACCATGTCGTCGATGTAAGCTTCCATTGTCTTGCCTAACAATGGTTCAAACATCTTGGTGACCATCCTCTGGAATGTCGCCCCTGCGTTCTTTAGGCCAAAGGGCATGACCTTGTAGCAGTATAGTCCTCTTGGCGTGGTGAAGGATGTGACCTCCTGGTCTGGTTCGTGCATGGCAATTTGGTGGTAGCCTCTGTATGCGTCCAGAAAACTAAGTCGGTTGTGTCCTGCCGTTAAGTCTACCAGTTGATCTATCCTTGGTAGAGGAAAGCTATCTTTTGGGCACGCCTTGTTGACCGTTTTGTAGTCGACGCAAACACGCCACTTGCCATTCTTCTTTGGCACTACGACGGTGTTGGAGATCCATCTTGGGTAGTGCACCTCTCTGATTGCCCCTGCCTCCAGCAGGTTTCCTACTTCTTCTGCCACTATTTCGGCGTGGTGGAGTGCCGATCTGCGGGTGCGCTGAATGATTGGTCTGGCAGAAGGGTGGACATTGAGTTGGTGACAGATGAAGTTGGGATCAATGCCTGGCATGTCGTATGGGGTCCAGGCGAACACTTCGATGTTGGAGGTCAAAAATTCCAAGACCTCCAATCTCTCAGTGCTGGACAACGACGAACCAAGCAAAAAGAACTTATCCGGGTTCTTTTCATCTATTCTGACCTCCACCAAGTCCTCCACTGCTTTCTGACTAGCCGCTTTGCCAACATCTGCGAATAGTTCATTACTCTCAGGTTCTTCCACCGAATGAACGTATCCTTTGGCAGCGCGGCTGCCGTTTACTGTGACAAAGCACTGCTTCGACATGATCTGATCTCCATAACTTCTTCTATTACTCCGGTGTCGTTGGGAAACCGCATCACTTGGTGGTAGGAGGACGCCACCGAGCGCATGGCATGCAGCCATGTTCTGCCCAAGATAATGTTGTAGGTGGAGGGGACCTTCAACACCCAGAACTCCACTTGTTTCGTCACACTCCCTGCTCTGACTGGGAGGATAATTTTGCCGACGGGCCATTCTGGCATGGAGTTGAATCCGATAAGGGGAGATACGGCAGGCGCCAAGTCTTTATCTTGCAACTTTAGTTGTTTGAAGGTTTCATAGTACATGATTTCACACGAACTACCTTGGTCAATCAGAATCCGCTTGACGTCAAAATCCTTGACTCGGAGAGTGACGACCAAGGCATCGTTGTGAGGGCAATAAATCCTTGCCAAGTCTTTATCCGAAAAAGACATGACATTTGTGGCCTCTGTCTTCCCTCTTTTGACGACTGGTTGAGCACTTAGCACCTCCCTTAAGTGCTCAGCCTTTTTGATTGAACCTCTGAGCTCGCATACACGCTCAGGTTCAAAGACTCCATGTATCACATTGATAACGCCTTGAGGTGGGGCGTCGATCGGCATTCCATTGGGCATATTCTGGTCCTGGGGGGCTGGTTGCGCCCCTCCTTCGATGTATTTATCCAGGTGGCCCGCCGCCACCAACTCCTCCAAGTGCTGTCTCAAGGGTGTGCAATTCTCAGTTCGGTGCCCCTTTTCTTTGTGGAAGGTGCACCGTGATCTGTCGTCGTAGTCCTTCTGAGCTTCGCCTAACTTAGCTGGCCACTTGACGAAAGGCTCGTCTCGAATTTCGATTTAAAATCATGCAAGTCAGGCTATGAGCACTGAAAATTTTCCTTTTTTGGGTCCAAGAAAACGGTCCAGTTTTGGAAAAATGGAATAATTTTCTAGAGAAAATCAGTCAACCTCAGTAAAAATTCCCAAAAACTGTTTTTGCAAACGGTCACTGCTCAACGAGCGTAGAACCCACTCTCGAGATGCGCAACCTCAAATTCGAAGGAAAATTGCCCCTTGCTTGAGGGGAGCTGCATGGCAACGGAAAGTTGCCCCTTGTTTGAATGGCACTGCGGCGCATTGAATGGCAACGGAAAGCTACCCCTTGTTTGAATGGCACCGCAGCGCATTGAATGGCAACGGAAAGTTGCCCCTTGTGTGAATGGCACCGCAGCGCATTGTGATCAGTCCTCAGAGCGATGATTACAACCGAACTCTCGGATACAGAGAAGGCAAGGATGGTCAAAACCATTACATGGACACAATCGAATTTGAAGTGTTTGTGGCTGGACTTCAGAATGAAGTTGCCTACGTATCCCAAAGATGGGAATCAAGCCTTACGTAGTTCGGGGTTAAGGTACACTCGGGTATTTAACCTCTCCTTTTTATGCTCTAACTTTTGCCAAGGCGCCTGTTGCAGGTTTTCAACCTTGCGAGCTTTGTTTTTCTTCTTTTTCTTTCTTTTTCATTTTTTTCTCTTTTTTCTCTTTTAGGCTCTAACTTTTGCCAAGGCGCCCGATGCGGGTTTTTGACCTTGCGAGCTTCTTTTTCTTTTCTTTTCTTTTTCTTCTTCCTTTGTTCTTCTTTTTTTCTGTATTTTTTTCTTTCCTTTTGTATGTATTTTTTGCTTGCTCTAAGTTTTGCCTGGGTCGCCCTTCCAGGTTTTCGGCCCAGCGAGCCTCTCAAAGGGTAAAAGTGTAGCAAGTCCATGCCAAATGGTTTTAGGGTTTTGATGCCATCCGTATCCAGGAGAGTGGCTGTTGATTCGCAAGAGAACTCATCTTCGGCTCTTCGGGCACATCTGACATCTTTGCCCCTAGTTTGAGGGGGGGCTTCTGATCTAGCTTCCCAAGCCTCTCTTGACGACATCTGATCTTCTTGATTTGACTTTCTTGCCTCTTGTTCGAGGGCTGCTTTGAATCTGGTCTCACAGGCCTCACGTTGTAGTTAATCGTTGAACATTCTGAGTTTGAGTCCAAGGTTCAAAAATGAGGGGTCGGGTCTCGAGGCTGAGAGCGATCCTAGGCTGCACAATCTCAAGAGCAATTCCACACATGTCTTCGCAGGACCGCGCAAAATATTTTTTGAAAGTTTTTAAGAAAGCGACAAATCGCTCGTGCTGAAGACAGTGTAGGACCAATCTGGATCAAAGCTAGGGTCCTTCTCAGTACTCACACTAACAAGCATGATTTCATTCATTAAGGGCTTAGCACGCCTCTCTTTCTCTCAATTGATCAAATTTTGCAAATCCCAAGGAATTCCTTCCTCTTCGTTTTCACCACAGTGTTTGAAAAAGTTTTGAAAAACTTAGGCCAATGCAATGACTTCAAGGCACAGAAAAGACAGAGTTCTTAGTCAAATACTTCCATCTCATTTAGAATTTCTGGCACAACTGGCACACGGCAGAAGCAAACACAAGAGTGTGAAAATCACTCCTGTTCTATTCAAAATCTGTTGGCATAACTGACTCCCTGGCAGAAACAGACTCAAAACAAAATGAAAAGACAGACGCAAAACAAGCAAGTGATGTCCGAGGTAACTCCCCCGAAATCACCCGACTCTGACAAAACAGGACTGATTCGATACAACAAGACAGACCCTTAATCAAAAAGACTGACTCAAGACAAAGAGACAAGCTCAAAGAAAAAACGACAGAACTGACTCAGTACCCAAGCCAGAGCATACAAAAACCAGCATTCGTAAATTCTCAAAACAGTGCGTGCCATACGCCACATCTGAAGTAAACTGAGCACTGCCCGCAGGTGGTTTGTCCCCCGATCACATACTTGTACTATCCCCCAAGTTTGCTGATCCAGTGACGATAGACTTTACTGAGCTGCTGCGGCGATGACGTTGTTGTCAAACAAATCTTGTACATCATGGCGCAGACGAAAGCAGCTATCGGTCTCATGAACGGTTTGTTGATGGTACGCACAGTACTTAGTCCGGTCATGTTTTGGAGGGAGAGGATCAGGTAAAGGCCGTTGTTCCAATGGTTTCAGATGTCCTTTCCGGATTAAGACCTCTAGAGCCTTTGACAAAGGCATATAAAGTGGGGTGAAAACCCTCTTGACTCGAGGTGGATATTTGGTTTTCTGTGAGCTACTTCCGGACGCACCGGTAAATGGGGTAGCTTTTTTTGATGTGGTGTTGGTGACCATGCCCACTTCAGAAGATCTTGCAGCTGCATCACCACTGGTGGTCACATTCGAACTGCGGGAAAACACCCTCCTGGGTTGCTCCTTCTCCAGGTCAATAAGGCCTTGCTTTATAGCGTCCTCGATTTGTACCCCAATCTCATGGAGGTCTGCAAAGGTGGGTAGGGGAGGACAATCATTTTCTGCATCAGCCTGGGTTGGAGATTGCGCACAATCATCCGTATCTGGTCCTTGTCGATCGGCCTGGTGGTCATCGAAGAAGCTTTGGCCCTCCAACGGGTTACAAAGTCAGAGAAGCCCTCTTTCGGCTCTTGTCTGGTTGTCTCAAGATCACGGTGTGATCTCGATCTGGGTATTGTATGAATATTGTGCGACGAAGGCCTCGGACATCTCCTCCCAGCTTCGTTTCACTGAGTCCTCTAATTTGGCGTACCAGATGGCTGCGATACCCGACAGGGTCCTGCTAAAAAGGGAGAGCTTCTGTAATCTTGTCAAGCCCATCGGGCGCAGAACATCTGAAAACAAACTCAAGTGGACCATGGGATCTCCCGACCCGTCAAAACGGTCGATGTGATGCATCTTGAACCTGTCCGGCAATGTCACAGCTGTGTCCGTGTATCCATCTTCAATGTCAGGGATGGTCTTGACTCCCTGGGATCTCTTGAACAGCTTTTCAAGCTTGCTCAACTTCAGTGCTGTGGGATCCGTCTCGAACTCAAAGGGAGAGTCCGGTAGGTTGATAGGCGTGGGCGCCTTGGATAGTTGCGGTAGAATCGGGGGCGGAGCTGGACCCGTTGGAATGTCCGTATCTGCCTGGACATCTGGTGTTTCCCCGGGTGTCTGAACCCCTGGTAGTGGAGGAACTTGTTGTGAAGCAGACGCTCCGGTTTGCTGCTCTAGCCTAGCAATTGTCTCTGCCTGTTGGGCTATGACCACAGCTTGTTGCTTGGCGAATTCTGCTTGATGGATAGCGTCTTGCTGCATGGCTTTCATACTATCCTGGAGTTGGCGCACCATCTCTTCCAGACTCAACATATTGTCCTGGTCTAACTTAGCAACCGGTATATCTGTTTCTGCAGTAGGCCTCAATCCGACTGCCTAAAGATCACTGATCCAGTAGCTGTTGTACTGGTGGTCTATGTCTGACTAGCCTTCTCTGGCCCTGATTACCCTTGAACTGAGTCTCTGACCTGACAAAGTCTATCAGCACAAATCCAATGTACCCGAGGGATAGTGGAGCCTTCTGAAGCTATAGTTCCAGGACTACCTAGCAAAAGAGAAAACAGACAGCATCTCAGCTCAACTTCACTGGAATAGATACGAGCAAAGCTGAACGACTGTATTCTATTACTGATCACTGTTCCCCGAAATCACTGCCTCAAATCTGAATCTGATACCCGCAGATATAACTGATTCTCAAAAATACTAATACTGGTGCCCGCAGGCCGGATATCAAAACTCGCAAACTGATATGCGCATTCCCTGTAGAGATACACTCTAAAAAGCACATAGCAGATAAATGAAAGCCAATACACCCCTATGTTGGGGTAGGGTTTCCCTGTCCTATTTTGTCAAGAGCTAGGGTTTCACTACGCACGCAGCGGTTTCAAACAACCTATATCGGGTGAGCAACCTGTCCTAGTTTGGAATGGTCACTATGGATCCGAATATGCACTAGGTCGAATTGTCAAAACGGGTGCCCCGGTAAAACCGGGGTTTGTGTTCCCATACTGGCAGAGCCCGCAACCGGTCAGCCTTACGGTCATGCCTTGACAAGACAAGCCTCCAGCAAACCGCTCAGGAATAGTAGATGGCCAACACGGTGTCCTAGGCGCACCAACGCACATGCAATGCAAAGAAAACACATAAGTGTAGTCAAAACAGGATATCACGAGTTCGAGTCAAGCTCTCTAAACTCCCCAGCGGAGTCGCCAGAAACTGTAGACGTCCCCGAACGCATCCCGGGGAGAGGAGTGTGGGCCCCCCCCCCCGGCGTTCTGTTCATATCGGGCTTACTACAGTTTGGACTCAAATTGTCACGGTTCTAAATCTGAACCAAAGAGTCCAAATCCGGCAAATCGTTTTGAGAAAAACAGATTTTTTTGAAAGAAGTGCCAAACATGGACTGCTTTGCCAGATACAGAGTCGCCACCTAAATATTTTTTAAAATGGGAAATTTAGGAAACCCTGACTCGGTGCCGAAGGCCACGTGTCCGTCATCACCAAAGTTGTCTTGGCTCGGGAGCTTAGGTACGATCGGGGAAGGTCAGCTATGAGCACCCCCTTTCGCCCGGTTCGAAGACCGGCCTCTACTAACCATGATATCCGATTTTGAAAACGTTATGTGTTCTTGTTCCGGTTATTAGCCTAGAATTACTATGTTATGCGCACAGCAAACAAGTATAGACTAGATTGCCTAAAATAATTCCTGGAAAACAGGCATTTGCATATCCGTTTGTTTTGAAAAGTGCTTTGGAATTTGCTACTCGCAAGTAGGCTAAAACACGGATTTCAATGAGTTTTTCCAACTCAAACAATCCAACCTCCACCCACAGGCATTCAAACAGTTATATCACGTAAGCAGCTAGCCTCATGGTGATCATGCTATCATGACAACATTCACACACATGCAAGAATGCTAAAGCATAAAAGCTTACCTAGTACTCCAAGCCAAAACAGAAACCAGTTAGTAATCATATGCATGATCCTAGTTCATGTTAAGTGGCTAATGCAACGCAAGCAAAGATGTAATCTAGACAGGCTCGGTTGTCCTAAACATGGCATATGGAATGTTGCAAGTAACACGTATTCAATTTGGAAATTGAAATACAATGCAGTTAGCGTGATGTACCGAGCCCGGTGCATGTAAACAAATGCATGGATGCACGCATGCATTGCATAAGGTATGCTAAAAAAATATGCCCTAATCTACCATCATAAGCAGGTAAATAAAAGGGAAGAAAGAAGTGGGGGTTGGAAGGCATACACACACTCACCCACACTTACAAATTTGCTCTCACTCGGAGGACCGAAAGAATATACAAACCGAATAAATAATACTAAATTACTTATTACAAAACTTCTAATCTGATTAAATTAAATGCAAAGATCAGATGGCCGCAGCCCGCCTTGGAATGCGTGTGATGATGCATGCTCGAGTCCGTCTCGCCCGGAAAACCCGTACCATGCCACTACTGCCTCTGTTTACCTGCTCCTGCCTCTCCAAAGACTGCAAAGTCCTGGGAACATGTTTCCTTGTATCTGTAAAGTACCATCGGCTGAGGGAAATGGCCACCGCCCTGGTAAAAGCTACCGGCTGCGGATGAAGCATCGGCCATTCATCAATGTGCCGGTCGGCACATAAATGTTGCCGGGTCGGCAAAATTCCTGCAGAAGACAGTTTTGACACGCAACAGAGGCAAGGTAGTGCATGGCATAGAATTTCAAGCACATGTGTGCACCAACACATCCCTTGATCATGTTTGTGACTCAAAGGGGACATGGTTCTCGATTCTCGGACCACCAATCGCGCATTTCAATGCGTGATGGCCAAGAAACCAAGTAGCATTTTGATTTCAAATGAGATGCACATCAAAACAAACAAGTGAAACCCAACCTCTATCATACTCAATTCAAGAGGCAAGGTATGCATGCTCATGCAATGCAGCTAGGCATGTTAACTAAGTATGCAACATAGGCATGCAAGCAAGTAATGCACAATGCCATGTTAGGCACACAACCTAAGCGAGCAAGCATGCAAGATATGGAATAACAATGGGAGTAACAAGCATACAAGATGTGATCTAAGCATACAAGTATGCAAGGCATGCATCATGTTAGGCAAACCTAAACAACAACAACACACAAGTATGCAACACACACAAGTAAGCATGCATCAACATGAAAAAGATGGTCTTACACTAACTTGGAAGCTCTCTACTAGGTCCAAAACAGGGCATAATGATGCAAGTGAGGGCAACAAAATACATGGAATGCACACACATGCATTAACCAAGCTTAAGGCACAAAATGCAACTCTACAAAGCATGGGGAAAGGGATACAAGATGAATATAAGCATGTGAATTTCAGTACCAAAATATGATGCTAAACAGCCCCGAAACATGGAGATATGGCACCCGATGCATGAGATGAACCCCGAAATGCAAAACTAAGCACATGGAATGACTTACAGCTATACAAAGCATGCATTATTGGACTATGAAGCATGAAGACAGAATCTTGCAGTCCCAAAACATGGACTTTTCCAGTTCTAAGCATGGCCAAAAGTGCTAACAAGATGGACTAAATTAGCATGCGAATTTGACTAGCTAACATGGTTTACATGGCAAGTGTATGATGCACATGGAATCTGACCAAACCATCAAAAATCAGTGAATAAATCATGCCAAAACATGCTCAAATAACCACTGAAATGAAGCCAACACATGCAAAAATGATGAGCTCCTTTAGAGGCTATACAAGAGGTTATTAAGCACATACATGATGGACATTCAACAAGGCCAAACCAGCTCTGGAAATGGCCTATAGGGGTCCTAAAACCCACTGAAAAATGCCTGATCTGATCTCAAGAGGTGTGCAAATATAGGCTCCTTTGTAAGGCCAAAAAATACAAGCAAACAAGACAACAAGGAGAGGGGATGGCCCTCTCCTTCTTAGGACCTCAAACACCACCCCCACCACTGAAATCCTCAAGATTTCAGTGGTGGGAGGGCCAATACAAGGTGGTCCCGAAACTTAAAAAATGCACAAATATGAGGCCAAACAAGGCCTAAGAGGGGGTAAACGACCCCAAACACAAAAGTGTCCTCCATGAAGTATCTCAAACACAAAAAAACAGAACTTTTTTATGTTATACACAAAGCTCAAAAACGCAAGCAAGATAGGCTAAAATCTGGTGCAAAAACGGGGAATAAAAGAGGGTTAGATGCTCACCCTTGTAGACCAACGTGGACGGCAGCCTTTGGTCCCAAAAACTGACTCCTTAGCCTCTGAAAATGGCCTCCAAGAAGCTTAGATGGATGATGGAGAGGTGTGGTTGAGAGTTGGTGTGCAAAGGGGCCAAGAATCACTCACTTTGGAGCACTCTAACACATACAAATGTAGAGAAAGAGAGATATAGAGAGGGAGTGATATATATTCTATCTATATCAGATTTTTCTAACCCCTTGAATGGAAGGAGAAGCTCTCCTTTTATAGAGCAAGACAAGGTGCTAAGCTTCTTAGGGAAGCTAACATAAAAAGGGTCAAAGGGTGCAAGCTTCTCTTGGAAGCTTGGAGCAAAAGGGCCAAGAAGGCCAAGCTTCTTAGAGAAGCTAGACAAAAGAGCCAAGCTTCTTGGAGAAGCTAGGCAAAAGGTTCAAGAGGTGCAAGCTTCTCTTGGAAGCTAGAAAGGTGCAAGCTTCTCCAAGAAGCTAAAAAGGTTCAAGCTTCTTGGAGAAGCTAAAAAGATCAAGCTTCTTAGAGAAGCTAAAAAGATCAAGCTTCTTAGAGAAGCTAAAAAGGTTCAAGCTTCTTGGAGAAGCTAAAACCAAGGGTTCAAAAGGTTCAAGCTTCCTCAAGAAGCTAAAACCAAGGGTTCAAAAGGTTCAAGCTTCTTGGAGAAGCTAAACCAACAGTTCAAAAGGTTCAAGCTTCCTCAAGAAGTTAGAACCAAGGGTTCAAAAGGGTCAAGCTTCCTCAAGAAGCTAAAACAGGGGGTTCAAAAGGTTCAAACTCCCCTCAAGAAGAGGTCTCGGCCAACCAAATAGGTCATCGGCACAATAAAGTGCCGGTTGGCTAAACAGAATGCCGACCGGCCATTATTTTTAAGAAACAATGGCCGGTGGCAAACATGTGCAGCCGGTGATGATAGGGGAGGGCCGATGAGGTGTGAGGATGGCCAAAAAGCCATTCCTTGCCCTTCAAGGCAAAAACACAGATGTTTGGTGCCAAAACTGAACACGAAGCAGTCGAGTCAAGAGGTCCTGAGGCGAGGCGCGCTGCCAAGGCCTCCGGGAACTCGAGACGAACACAAACATGGATAATCACCGAGTGTTCAAATGGTGACGTCCAAGTCTTGAGGACGGTCAAAAATGGGGTGTCTACACTTTGGCACGTGCGCCATCCTCTTCCACCCTGATGTGCTGATGCACTCTCTCCATCAGGGCTTCCATGGTGAGGGGCGGTGTCATGGTGATAAAGTCCCTCAGTCTGTTCCCGACTGGGAGGCCTCTTTTATACTGCGCAATGGCGAGATTGGTTGGGCAGTCCCCAATCTAATTGAATGTCTCCCAGTAGCGACTGTTGTATGATCTTAGGGTCTCCTTGTCGCCCATGTCGATGGAGAGTAGCTGGTCGATTTCCACCGGAGTTTTAGTGTTTGTTCAGAACCTTGTCACGAACGCCTCCGCCAATTGCGCCCAGGAGGCTATGCTGCCTTCTGGAAGTTTCTCAAACTAAGTCAGGCCTAGGTCGCCAAGGCTTGAAGGGAATAGGATGCACATCAAGGCCTCATTCCGCCGGTATACAGCCATGACCTGGCGAAAGTGGCTCAAGTGTGAGTAGGGGTCCGTCTTCCCCTCATATGTTGTGAATTTGGGCTGTAGGAAGCCTGACGGTAGGGGCGCGTTCTCTATTGCCGGGACAAATGGTGAGGTCTGCAGCCTCGCCAATGCCTTGTTCGTTGGTTCGTAGGCCGGGCGCGGTATTGGCATTCCAAACCTCGACGCTTCCATGCGTTTCGAGGAGCCAACCGCTGTAAGGCAGAAACTCTATGTGGATCACTGCCCTGGCGTCCCCCTCCATCGTGCCTTTTCTTCTAGCACGGTTCGAAGGTCGGATGATCTGGGCAACTCTGTCTGCCTAGACCTTGTCTGGTTGCGTATGCGAGGGCCAGTATGTGCTTCCCTCAGTGTACGACCTCTCAGACCTCGTCCTCTCAGACCTGGAGTGACGAGTTCTGGAAGATCTGGATTGCGCGTGTCGCCTGTCCTGAGGCTCTTGTTCTCTGCTTGAGAGGGTGTAGTACTCTGACTACGACTTTCCGAGTGGCGAGGGGGCGTCTTGTTTGTGCGCCCCTCTCCTGTCGCTACTCCTTTCCCATCCTGGCGCTTCAGAGATTCCATGTCCGCTGCCATCCGACGGATCAGTTCGTCTTGTTCCTTGACGCGATCCTCCATAGTCTGAGGATCAATTCTGCGTCTTTGTCTTTCTGGGCTTTGCGAACGAGAGTGATGGGGGCTGTTATTCCGCCTTCGTCCCCTTGCATCCCTCCTGGAATTTTATCTGTGTGGTTCCAGGTTCGCCATGGGAGTGACCAAGGGTAGGCCTTTGCGCCTTGCACCCCCTTCTGGAGTTAGTCCGTCAACGGCGGACTGTGGTAATTCTTCGTTGTTCGCCATTGATTTTTGGGAGGAAAAGCTTGTTCAAGAGGTTGTTCTTGTCTGATTTCCCACAGACGGCGCCAATTGTACGGGAAAGAAATACACCTTCTCGTATAATCCTATTGACCAAGTCTGCGCTCCTCCGTACGACGTCGTTCAACTACCTGAAAATACACACGTGAGCTAGCCGGCGGGTGTGTGCCGGAAACCTCTCCGATGCCTAAGTCAGTCAGCTTGACAAATAGACAAAAGTTCTATGTATTCAGGGAGCAAAGTTGCATTACCTCCCCAAAGGTGATAGGGTGAGCTTTTATAGGTTTCGTGTGGCACAATCCTAGTAGGACTCTTACTCCTCCATGTAGAGTCCTCCTAGGATTCATACTCCTGGAGGATAACGCTTATCCTCCAACACCCCCCTCACTGCTTAAACCAAGTGAGATGGTTTTACTTTAGAAAGATATTACATAACCGAAATAGCATTTCCCTGTCAGACCGGCTGTACGACCGAACTAACCCATAGCTCGGATTCGCCTTCCCATGTTCTCACTTCAGCTCCTCATGCCGAAGTCGAGTTAGCCGTACCATGCCTCGACCGGTCTAACGATTACATCGGTTCTTCGTAACCTTTCTCCTACCTCGGCCTCACATGCAAAGGCCGAACTATCCATAGAAGAATTAAGCCGAGCTAACCTTTACTTAGGTCCTAAAACAGGTTCAACTTACCTCGGTTCCAAACAGCGCGACCGAGCTAACAATAATAGAAACCGGACTAAGCATCCTTATACCGGCAGCAATCTTATACTTCGGCCGGACTACCACATGGTCCATCTTTTCAACCTTCTCAATACGGCCCAAAGAGCGGCCCACCATCCTAGCTCGGCCCAATTTATTTGTATAAATTACCCTCTCATATATATAACTCAAGGAAGTCCCTACCTCAAGTTTTGGAGAAGATGAGAGAAGAACCCTAGAAATCAAAAGTTGTAGAAAGTTAATCTCCACCATACAAAGTGTGGTTCTTGTTTTGCTGTCCAAGGTTTGTGAAGGAAGATGGATCAAAGCTCCATGGATGGCAAGAAATCAAGGTTTTTGGGTGTTTGGTGAAGGTTTTTAGAGAGAATGAGGAGTAAAATGATGTTTAGAGTGAGAGAGAAATGCCCCAAATGTGATACATACATGGCCAAAAAGAGAAAAAAAAAGCAGAGATTCGGACTGTCAGTGTCTCACACGTGCGGCACATACCCCCGCACGTATGGAGCCTCCTTTCCACACGTGCGGCATTCATCCCTGCACGTGCGGCCATCCCCTTCCGCACCTAGCACCGCACTTGCATATAATATTGCAGTGTGCTACGCCAAACAACCCCTGAATTTCGCACGTGTGGCCCCTCTCTCGCACGTGTGGCCCAGGGCCCCGTACGTGCGGTCCTATTTCCCAGCCCATAATTTTTCTCCGCTCGATTCTAGGCACTTATAGCGATCCCAATTTTACCCCGACCTTTATTATATTCTGGACTCGGGTTCTGTAATTGTTGTTGTTGTCTTTTTCCTCACTTTAATTCTTCAAATTTGAGTTTTGGGACTTGTTGGGCGAGTTTGGAACAGGTTGGTTGTCTATTGGTGCAAATGGTTGCTGCCTAGGTTGTGGCTCTTTCGCTCGAGCAAGGTTTTTTGTGCTTCGAGCAAGCCTTGGGTATTTGCTTCTTTACTCGAGCGAGGGTTCTTGCACTCGAGCGAGGATTAAGAGTCTTCAGGTTTCTTTCTTAGACGTAGTTTTCACTTGAGCGAGAACATTTGCGGCTCGAGCAAGACGCGTGCTGTTTGTTCCTTCGCTCGAGCGAGAACTCTTGCGCTCGAGCTTGCGTCTGCGTTGGTGGCAGACCTGAAGCTTCGCATTGTGCACTCGAGCGACGCTTCTTGCGCTCGAGTAAGGCCACTTGTCGTGTCTGGTCGCTCAAGTGACAACTCCTTCGCTCGAGCGAGCCTCGCATATATCAGTTCATAGCAGCGTGATTTTATATCACTTTTTGGTCCCTTCTTCACTCAAAACCCTAGATCAGCTGCCTCTCTCTCTACAAATACTCCTTGATCTAGAGTCTCTCTACCCTACTCCCTTTGTAAAAAGGCTAGAGTTTGGCGTGGACTTCCTTTTGATCCAAAAAAGTTCAAGTTTGGAGCATCTTCGAGTTTCTCCTTCTTCCTCTTTGAGCTTCTCCATTTGAGGTAGGGATGTTCTACTCTTTATTATGAGTTTTAACCTAGATGTGTGTCATCTTTGCATAAATGGTGGAGTTGGGATGTTTGGGTGAAGTTAGGGTTTGGGATTAAATTTGTGAAAGAGGGGTTTTCTATTTTGGACTCCATATGTGCATGTGAGGTCTTGAAATTGGGGTTATTAGTGTTTAATGGGTGAAATCTAGCCTTGGGTGCAATATTTGGGAAATGGGGAAAAATGCCCTAGTTTGAATTAAATGAACTATTTTGTATAAGTAATGAGATCAATGTGGAAATATAGAATTGGTTTTGGGAATTATGAAATTGGGGGAAAATGTGATTAAATGGTGTAGTTGGATTGATAAATCACTCACCTATGAAAAATTTGGTAAATTATCTGTTGATAGATTTATTTATTTGTTTAGAAATATCTGTCTTGGGCTATCGGTGAAGATAGTCGTGATTGTTGTAGAAAATGAATGAGAATTAGGAAAATTGAAACTAATCAATTTAATTATGTCATTGAATATGACGGTTTGATTTAAACCATTGAATATGTGAATGGATGAGTCATTGTATATGACATGTGTTTAAATACATTGTATATGTATTATTGTATAGGAGGAGATAGAGGATGTGCTCCATTGTTTAGGAGGAGATAGGGGATGGACTCAATTGATAATTAAGTTGGCTGGAGTGTCCATGGTGAAAGTCCTGAAATCTTATATTTATGGGTGCCAGTTCCCTCGGACGTGGTTCCGTAAAATGGCAAAAAATAGAAGTGTTGAATTGATGAATGTGTTGAATTGTGAACCATTGAGTTATAGTCTCATATTGGTTGTTTTGATAATAATGAACTTGATTAATTGATTTACCCGACATGGGAGAAATGGAAATGAAATAAGATATTGGCTATCTATATTAACTGATCTTGAAAGGAATACGTATTGGTTAAGAATGTTGCACCTTTATCTGATGCTCATAATTTAGTTAATTCTCATATATGGTTTAGCATATCTCTACTGGGCTTTGGCTTACCCTACTTGGGACACCATTTTCAGGTACACGTGACATGCCACCTCCAAGATCATAGCTTGGGAGGTTTAGGGGCTGAAGGCTTCTTTTTGCATATTTTGTTTTGTGTTTAATGTAAATTCAAGCCAAGAACTTTATATGTAAAAGAGTTAGAACTCTTCTTTTATTGTAACCAAGTTATCTCTTGGAAAGCTGTAAGCCTTTAGGGCATTTATTTTGTTGATATCTTTTGTAAAGAAGACTTTGATGAATGAAATATATAACTTTCTATTATGTTTATGGATCTTATGAATGGTTGATTATATCATAATTTGGAGGCGTTACATCGGACCTAGTCTCACACCCTCCGGAACAAGTGAAAATCAACACCGAACAAATAAGAATAAGAATTTACTTGAGGAACAACTTCCGAACACCACGAATCTAAAGTTAAACAAAGTAGAACGGGACGAATAATACCCCCGGTCATCACACGAGATGTACCTAGTATATACCTAAGTTGTACCGTACTCCAGTTGAAAAAATATTTTCTTCTATTATAGAGATAAATTCATTTCAGTAAACTTCTTTTTTATTTTTAGTTTTATACTTAGCATGATTTAAAAATTAAGCTACGATTTGTATGTTATTTAGTATAATGACATTTAATTTTGGCTTATATCTTTACTTTTGGGATTAAATGTTAATTGTAGGTTGAATCTTAACAGATTAAACCATTTAATCAATTTTTGTATTACTCCAACTTAAAAATAAATATTTTTGTACAAACATACCAAATACATACTCTATTTTTTTAAAAAATTTTACCGTATCGACATACTCATATCATATTAGTACCAGTATTCGTATCTATACCTGTACTTCATAGATGGCTATGTCATATTATTATTTGTTTTTTTTTTTTTTTCATGGTTTTATTAGACTGAGGGGAAGTTTGGGATATTCTAAATAAGTGCATTTTTTGACTTTTTATAATAAAAAAAATGTGTAGGAAAGTAAAGAAAGTGGTTACAAAAGTAGAGATGAGATGTTGATAACTATTGATTGATGTAACCCAAGTAAGTGTATATATGCAAAAAAATTACAATTTTATAGTGCATGCCAAACACCTACTGAATAAATGGTAATACATTATTTGTGTTGGTTTTCTGTAATGAATCTTTCTAAATAAGGTACCAATCATAATATCTACATCGCTAATGATACAAAACCGTGAAATCAGTGATATATAGTATTCTTTAAAAATAAAAATAAAAAAGTATAACGATCTTTAATATACAAGTGCGGATTTGCAAATAAGTAAGCATAGGCTTTTTAATCTTACTAGTATGTCAAGCATGTTGAATGTAGTTTTGATGAAATCAGCCAAGGATGAAATACCAGTTTGATCTGTAACATCAAACTGATGAAAAATTATATTAGATAGCCCACAAGTTTTGAGATTTTCCACAGTTTCGAGACCGCGTTTCTTATCCACTACTATAAAAATAGATAAAGATCACACTTTTTTTGTGTGATGTATGTTATTTAATCACATGTTTTAAGTTTTATTAAAGTGTGATCTTTGGGAGTGTGATTAAAAGGGGTCATTTTTAGTCACACTTTTTAAGTGTGCTTAATAACATTTAGATCACATCTTTTAAGTGTGATTAAAAATATTTAGATCACATCTTTTAAGTGTGATTAAAAATATTTAGATCACACCTTTTAAGTGTGATCTTTGAAAGTGTGACTAAAAATGGTCATTTTTAATCATACTTTTTAAGTGTGATTAATAACATTTAGATCACACCTTTTAAGTGTGATTAATAACATTTAGATTACATCTTTTAATTGTGATTTAAAATATTTACATCACATCTTTTAAGTGTGATTAATAACATTTAGATCACATCTTTTAAGTGTGATTAATAACATTTAGATCACATCTTTTAAGTGTAATTAATAACTAATAAAATCTGTGATAAAAAAAGGATTCGACATATTTGAAAAATAATCAATATTATTTTTGTATGCACATTTAAAGAATGTAATACACACTATATACTATATTTTGAATCATAACCACATATTGAATAGAATAACGTCATATATTTCATAAATGGAAATTAAATATTCAAAAATATATACAAAGGAATTAAATAAAAAAAATTAACTGTGCTTACATATATTAAAAAATGAAAAAACTTAAAAAAACTAAGTTCTTTAATTCTTGGACCATATTTTGCATCTCTCCAAAAAATTTCTAACCTGAAAAATGAAAACAAAAATTAATCCAGAAACCGCTGATGCATATGATAAACTAAAAAGTTAATTCAGCAAACCAAAATAGGAACATTAATCATTTCTGCTTGATCTTAATCCTTTTGGAAGTAACTTCCCTGTTAACAATTAGATGCCATAGCAGCTCAGTGTCAATGACATTGTAATTAGGAGGTCACTAATGAGCACAGTATTTAAAAATGATAAATCTCAATACAGCTTGTGTACGATCTTTTTGTGAATGTATATTATTATTACTGTTGAACCATAATTCTAGGTACCCATAAATAAATAAATAAAAACTCAAGAATTTACTCCATTTTTTTTTTGGTTGGGGGGGGGAGGGAGTACATACATTGCAGTTACTATCAGCAGTAGCAGCAGGTTTTGGAGAAGCAGAGGCTACATTTTCTTTTGCACCTTTGGAGGAAAAAGAAGAGAAAACAGTTACCCATTTCATGCTTGTCTGTCTACCAAAGAATAAGGGCAAACACTAACAGCTGGCACAAGCGTATGAAAAATCATAAAGAAAATACATTATTATCTCAAAATACCTGGCCAAGCATTGTAGCCTTAGATTCAATTCCTCCAACTCCCCAGCCAGCAACTCCTAAGCCAGCAATCATAGTTGTATGGGAATCAGTTCCAACCATGCTATCAGGGTACAGAATGCCATTTGTGTAGAAAACAACCCGTCTAAGGTATTCAAGATTAACCTAAAAATTACCAGAGTCATTTGCTAAATGCCAAACCTACCAAATAGTATTATAGTGCTAAAAAAATGAGAAAATTTGGACTATGATTTACAAGAGGCTAGAGGTAAATGTGGCTTTACTCCAGAAGCCCCACAAATAGTTAAACATTGCAAACCTCATGTATTAAGCCTATGCCTATCTAATGTTTTGGCCCTTTTACGAGTAAACCATTCATACCACCTTAAGGTCAAATTCTTGCACCTTGCCATGAGAATTTTCCTTAACAAACCATTCATACCATGTCCACCTGTGCGTCGAGATGATGTCAAAGCATCAATGGTTCTGAGTGCTATGGTTGATGCAATGCCATAAGATATGGCTTCAAAAGAAAAATAGAAAACCTCAGTACCATGATGAATTTGGCTATGCACTTGCACTTTAAGACTTGGGTCAAGCAAGCAATGGATTTGTTTGCATGATAATAATTTTAATAAATATTGAAAAAATTTATACTAGTATCAAAGGAGATTAAAGTTAAAAAAACATGTACCCCAAAGAGCATAACCATGAAGATCCTCATAATTGGATGATCCACCACCATTATCACCCTGAGAATCAGGTGCTGTTGCTGGAGGAGAAGCATTTTGGGAATCTGTAATATTTAATAAAAACACTAAAACAATTTGAGTGAACCCACATCAAAGTATGGAATATGATAATTACTAAACTAAAAAAAAAAAAAAAACATGATATGCATTTCAGTTGTCTTTGTAAAATAGACAGATGGAGAGCCATTATACTACAGTTTGATTCTTCATCAAACAGAATAAGCTGATATTACTCCAATATCCATTGAACCCCACACCACGCCTCACCTCACTCACTAATGATTTTGAAAGAGTTATTTGTTATGATTGGTAGCACTAATTAATTGTCTTATTGGTTCAAAGGGGTTTTATTATTTGGTTGGATTTGTTTTCTGGGGGTGTAAATTGATACACGGACAAATTGTTAACCAAACATTTCTAACGTTTTTTTTTTATTATTTCTTTTTGTTGCTTCGCTTCTAAGTTTTTTTTTTTTTTTGAAATGTTTCTATTTTCATGCCAATTGGAACAACATATATATCAAAATGAAATTTTGATCCTTAATATTAAACATATAACTCCTCCGAGTGTATCAGAGAAGATTGTTCTAGGTTGTGACAACATATCTAAAGCTAGAGACAGTTTTCATAATAGAATAATACATACATATTTATTAATTTTTTCAGAATTGATAAACATTTTTTTTAGATTTGATAAACATTAATAACACTAAAAAATGGTTTCAAACTATCAAAAGCATATTTAACATGTACTGGCTTTTTTAAACTAGTAGATGTTTATGGAAAAGTGTGTTGTATTGTATTGTATCTCTCTCAAAAACTAGTAGATGTTTATGGAAAAGTGTGTTGTATTGTATTGTATCTCTCTCAATAATCAGTTGTTCTTATCAATTGATCTTTTGATATAAAAACATCGGACTTTTATGATATATCTCAGATTTTATTACTGAAAAAATAAGGTTACAACTGACAATATAATATCAATTTTGAAAGATTAAAACTATTTTGTGAATATTAAATGCTTTTAGTTTTTTATTTATTTTACAGTTATCATCAAACTAGAGGAAAAGGCAAGCACTAAACCACCAAAAAACTTATAGAAATACATAAAGTTCAAAATCAATTCACTCCACTAAACCACCAAAAAATCATATAAAAATACATAAGAAAAGCAAATTCAATAGGAAAGTATGTAAATACATAAAAATGAATTATATCATACCTTTCAAGGTAGTCTTGGAAGAAAGGGAGAGAAGGATCGGAGAGGATTGAGGGATTGGACTTGCAATCATCGATGAATTGCTTTAACTGGTTCAAGTTTGTGATCAAAGAGGAGATTGCAAAGAGGTCAAATCGTTCGATATAGAGGAGCGTGTAGAGATCAGTTAGGGTTTGAGATCAATTGATTAACAAAATCTATAATTGTGATCTATAGCCCCTGTTGGTTAAAGAGAAAATATTAGGTTAGATGAACCTAATACAACCAAGATATGCCTAGTTCTGGACAGTTCAGTGTTTTGGTAAACTCTGCATTACTCTTTTTTTTCTATTTTTTTTTCTTTTCCCCTTTCCCTCCACTTTCCCGGTAACCAAATAGTAAGTATTTAAAGCATTTAGTAATTTATGAATAAGTAACTTCTTCCAAGCCCTTTCATAAAATTGATCTAAAAACTTTCCATTAATCCTTTTTTTGTTTATTGTTTATTTTGGTTAGTGAGATTTTATTACCAAAAACAGATAAGTACATCAACAAGGTAGGCATACCTTCCAAATACCTCTCAGGACATTGCACCACTGGAACCCCAAAAAGCTGCTTCAAGTGATCCCTCAAATCAGCATCATTTGGACTAAAAGAGAACTGATTTCTCATAATTAATCAGCTAACCAGAGGCTTGTTCATATGCAGATATAATTTTTTTGTTTTTAATTTTGAAATTAAGTCCCTCCATAGTATCCCTCCCAAAAACCAAGTTATCATCTGCATAAAAAAATATGATGAGATACACTAGGATTTCCCTGAGCAACCTAAAGACCATGTATCACATCCTCTTCTACACCTCTGGAAAGCATAGATGAAAAGACGATCTCCCTACCTAACACATCTTGAGGGATGAATACAATCCTTAGTTTCACCATTAATAAGAACTAAGTATGCAAAGAGGAGAGTGTTGATAAGTTCTCTTAAACTCAATTTAGAGATCCATTCTTGCAATGATCTTACCTTTGGAATCTTCTACAACTCTTATCTATGACAAAAGTGAGAATTCTTCTATGAATTGGTCCTAGACCTGCAAAACAAGATGAAACCATTGAAGGAAATTAATAAATCACAAAACATAGAGCCAAAACTGTGGGTTTTCTTTCTTTTAGGTAAGTAAGTTATAAATTAAAAACAATAATATATACAGGTTTACAAGAGGCATCCCTCAGGCACCACAAAACTAATAACAGACACAAAGAAAAAAACGAAAGGCTCTTTAGCTAGACAACATTGTCATCAAACGAACAGAAACTGACACAAAAAGGCGCAAAAAAGAAAGGAAAACAACACAAAAAGGCAAATTAAGTCCATTAGGATCAGCAAAAAAACAGAGCCCAATCAAAAAACTAGCCCAATTTGCTGCACCAACCAAGCAGATTAGCCACCTCTTACTAGCAGGAAGACAGCAACAAACAACAACAAAACAAAGGTTGGGCAGCATACAGTTCAGAAATACAAGAAGAAAGCAACCGCAAACAACACCAGAGCATGCACTATAAAGAAAACAACACTGCTACAGGGAAGGAAATATAGTAGCAACATCATGGTAGCATGACAGCAGACAGCAAACAGCAGACAACAGACAGCAGCACCAGCAAAGCCACACAGTGGAGCCACAGACTCAACAAGTAGCAGAGAACCATATACACCATCCATGGGCAGTATCTACACTGAACTACACAAATTCACTCAACAGCAGCAATTCAGCAGATACCACAACAGCAGAACAGCAACCAAAGCAACATAGTCCATCACACAAGCTTCTGCCATACCAACCCCAAGACAAATGCAGATGTACACTTGAACTACACATATTATAGACCTACGGGGGGGTTGAACAGATACAATAACCTATGTGTAACAACTCAGAAAGGACACACTGACAAATATTCATTACAAATAGACAGCAAGACTGGGTAGAGTAGACCCACAGAAACAAATAGTCCTCAATCACTCAACCCTCAAGATGCAACACACAGCACTCCAAAAAAATTTATGAGGGCTAACCAATCACTCAACCCTCAACAAAAAAAACTCCCTTACCATTAGGACCAGCTTGACAACCTGCAGAAAAGAATTAGATAAACTATATGGCTCACCATCACTCAACCCACAAAAACCTAACTATAGAGCCTCACCATCTCAACCCTTCTCCCTACAAGAGACCAGCATTGACAACCTGCAAAGAAAATAATGAGCAAGATAATAGGATTATGGATGTCTCACATTACACAACACTCATATATAGGCTCTCACACTCACTCTCAATAATCTCCATCACAATACTAACTGTGGAGGCTCACAATCACTCAACCCACAACATCCTAAGTAAGTACCAGCAAATCTGAATACAAAGGGGAAAAATGAGGCAGCTCCAAAGGACTGATCCAGGAGACCTGCAAGAGGAAGATCCAAACACACAACAATATATATAGAGACACTGGAAGTAAGAGTAAAAACAACTCAAAGAGATGTGCCCTCAAACACTAATATCAGAAAATGCCATGAGTCCATAAACCAATCATTATCCCATCCTCCTTGAAGTTGTTAACAGATAAGAGCCCCACTAAACAGAGATTCAACTTTTCTCCACCACATTAGCAGGAAGTAACAAACAGATGAGAAGAACCTAGCATTTCTCTTCTGCCAGATACAGTAAATAGTACAAAGTAAGATTAATTTCTTAGCACTAGTGGCCAAAGAATGACTAGAGAATTGCCCAGATAACCAGTCCACACAACTGCCCCAGTTCAATAGCCTGCCAATGCATATTACATTTATGTAACGGAGGGCCCAGCACACTAGAAGAAAAGGAACAATTGAAAAATAAACAGTTAGCAGTACCAACCATACATCAGCAGTTTTACCAGTAGCAGCAAACAATACAGCAGTAGTAGCACCTCTTTACAAGCACCAAAAGTAAGCAAAAACAGCTACAACTGCACCTCTCCGATGGGAGCCAAGTAAGAGCAACTAGAAAAGAAAGGAAGAAAACAGAACAAAAAATCAAGCAGCAACTCAAATCCCCTGTGTCACAACTTTCTACAAACTCATATATTTCTTTCTTATATATCATAATGTAAAAAACCATTATAAGTTTATTATTGATCAATAAAATAGCAATTTCACACACAATAAAAATTAACTTGCTAGGGATAATAGCAGTAACCAAACCAGGACTCTAGTAAGAAATTTAATTAAGGAGGTAAGTAGCAGCATTGGCAAATAAATCACAACTTACGCTGAGCCAAAAGCCTAACCACAATGGAACAAACAAAAACTTGGAGTGCTAAAAACTAGTCATTAAATGCCTTTTATTTCCCAATGATGCACTTATTGTCTTTACGGATTCAAGGACATATCTAATCACACAAGAAATTCAAAAAGCCAGCACAAACTCACTTTAGGAGAAGTTATTGTCATTCCTTAACACAAGCACAGATTCACTTACAACAAAAACAAAGAAAGAAGTCATTTCTTATCCATAAAAAGGCAATTACTTATACCTATCTTTGTTCATTTCAAAGGGGGGCTGGACAGGGGACAACTTCCATAAAACAAAATCAATTATTCATAAACATGTCATTGTAACCAAGACATCAATGAGAACAGAGTAAGTCCAACTAATTGTGGAGAATGTGAAGAAGTATATCCAAAGCACAATCTAATTACCTTAGTTCACCATATCTGCTCAGTCAATTTTAAACCATCAAATAGATACTGCTGTCTTCTATATCATCTCTGAAATTACAAGACATGATGCAAAATTAAAAACGATAAAAAAAAATCATAAAGACAAATCTTTTTATGAAGAGTTTTACAAGTTACAATCACTACTATATAAACACATCTACAAGTAGAACAGAAACTAAACATAAGAATATAAAACTAAGATGTGACATCCTATCATACCTAAGCTCCTTCAGTTTCTTTTGCTCCATTTTCTTCAAATACTCTTGCCTTCAAACTTTCTTGAAACAAGAGAATGGAAGAAAAATAAGCATAGGCTTCGGTAGGTAGACAACACAGACCACAAGTAAAAAATACAACAACAGAGAGGCAAAGAGGGAATATGCAAAAAAGGGTTTAGTTACGTATATGGACAGTATTGAGGTGGTGACTAGAGCAATCACATTAAGAAAAATCCAAAATAGTTTATTTGCATTGTATATTGCACTGAAAATCATAAAGAATGGAGAAGAGAATGAATTAGAGAGACTAGAAATCAACACGTACATTCAATGTTTTCCACACAATGAATAAGGAAACAACCTGGAATTGCAATCCAAAGCATATTAATCAGCAAAAATAAGTACCTCGTGCTTACGAGAACCAGTTAAAGTACCATATCGATCTGCAAAAGAAGAAGAAAAAGATAGTTTACACTAATGATGTCCAATAAGAAAGTAAATTCACAAATGTATATATATATAATCAAACAAATCAAAATCACTAATAATAAAACAAAATTAAACAAACATTGACAATAACATTAGATTTGATCAAATTCCTCACAGTTAAAAACCCTAGAAATCAAGATATTTCATCAAATTCCTCACTGTCAAAAACCCTAGAAATCAAATCCTAGCATCATATACTAGCCGAAATCAAAGTGCATATCATAAACCCCCAAAACACTAGAAAGCAAGACCCTAAATCCATACCTGCTTTTCGGGTTAGACCCATTTGCCGTTGACCCACTCCCGGTGAACTTACAACTCCGAAAACCCAAACTCGATTCGTCGGGACGGTTCTAGAAGGTGACTACGAACTTACAACACCGATCGTCTCGCACGACAGCAGCAAACGGCGCAAACCCTATGATCAAGAGTGAAATCGTGAGGGAGAGATATCTACGAATTCTGAGATAAGGGTGTGCAATAGTGAAATCGTGGAGATTGATGAGGGGGGGAAAAAAAAAAAAGAAGGGAATTTTAAGAGGGAATTTGCCACTGCAGATAATCAGATCACCCCCCCCCCAAAAAAAAAATAATAATAATAATAATTTCAAAACAATTTTTAGATTTGTTTTTTTGAAAAAAATTAAAAATAATTTGAGAGCAATAAAATTCAAAATTATATTTTTAAAATTTTAAAAAGTATTTATGACGTAAAGATAAAAATATACAAAAATAATAAGTTTTTTTTTCACCCAATTTTTTTAAATTTTTTAGGAAAAAAAAATTGAAACTAGTTTCTAAAAATAAAACCAAACATATTGAAATTGATAATCTAACCATATTCTTTGAAAAAGTTTAAATTATCTCAAATTAGTCATCTCAACATAAGAGTGTGTTTGGACTTAATGTGTTCATTTTGTGATCTAATTCAATGATCATTTTAATTTTACAATTCAATAATTAGAATATTTAAAACTCTTTGAAAAATTGTAATAAAAATAACAAATCACTAAATCACATCATTTCACTAGCAAAACTTTTACCGACGAATAGTGTTATCGTCGCTAAATGGTTAACTCTTTGCCCACGCCAACTTATCGTCGCCAAAAGTATGCACACTAATAGCAACGCTCATTGTGTTGCTAAAACATAAGCCTCGTAGCTAAAAGTTCAGAAATTTTGGCGCCAACCAAAAATTTTGGCGCTAAAAGAATGTTATGCTTTTTTAGCGACGGTAGCAAATTGCGTCGATAAAGGTATACTTTTACCAACGAAATTGATCTCTGTGTCGCCAAAAATATACTTTTGGCGATGAAAAATTGACGTCGTCGCAAAAAGTAGTTGCCAAAAGTGCAATTTCTTGTAGTGAGAAGTCTCTGAAAACCTGCTCTTGTCTTTTGCTAGTCTCCATGGCAGCTCTGGATCGATGAATTTGGTGAGAGAAGAGCCATGGCCGTTATGGATTGTAGAGAGAGAAATTGGAGGAGAGAGAGTGAAATTGGTGAGAATATGATTTAGGGTTTGAAATGGAAGAGTGTGGTGGAGGAGTAGAGAGTAGTAGTAACTTCTGCAAATTGGAGATCACTGTTAAGTTGAGGAGTTTTTAGCATTCGTGTAGAGAGAGAGAGAGAGAGAGAGAGAGAGCAATGCCCAATTGAAGAGTATTTCATTTTATCATTTAGCGCCAGAATATTTCATTTTGGCGCCTATTTTTATTCTGGTCGTATTATTCACGGTAGAAATTGCGTGTCGTGAAAAGTTAAATATTTTTAACGGTTAGCATATGTGCGTCGTGGAAAGTGTTCTTTTTAATGGCTGACTTTTTGTGTGTCGTAAAAAGTGTAATATTTTTAACGGCCGACTTTTTGTACACCGTGAAATGTTTAATATTTTTAACGGCTGGTGTACGCATGTCGTGTATAGTTGATGTATTAACGACATGTTATATGCACATCGTAGAAAGTTTTATTATTTACGGCTAACATTGCAAGCCGTAAAAAAATCTTCATTATTAGCATTAACGGCCTACGCAATAGACACGTCGTGGTTGGGAAATTATTTACGACATGCAAAAAAAGTAAGTCGTAAAAGTGAGAAACCACGGCTTGCATTTACTGTATGTCATTAATGTAGAGCCGTAAAAACTCAGTTTTGTTATAGTGTATATATATAAATAAATATAATCACATTTAATTAAAAAAATAAATATAATCACCCTTAATTAAAAATATATATTATAATCACACTTAGAAAGTGTGATTAAAAAATATATATATATATATATATAATAATATTTAATTAAAAA
Source organism: Camellia japonica (assembly GCA_030407325.1). Lineage (NCBI taxonomy): Eukaryota > Viridiplantae > Streptophyta > Magnoliopsida > Ericales > Theaceae > Camellia > Camellia japonica. The sequence goes on along the minus strand of JAPPVO010000013.1, from coordinate 67,816,949 downwards.
GTGACATAAAAAATAAATATTATCACACTAATGATTAAAATATTAATTTAATTTTTTTTTATCACATTTCTAATAAAAGTGAGATATTTTCATTTATAAAAGTGTGATCTTTAAATGTTTTTGTAATAATGAGATTTTTTTTTTTTTTAATTCGAAGAGAAGTCTGAAAGTTTAGGGATGAGCGAGACAAAGGAAGGGGGTGGGAGAGGAAGCGAAGGTAATTATGGATTAAGTTTTTGCGACGAGTTTAAGGACCATCATTAATGAGCAAAATAAAATCTTTTGCGACGGATTAACAAAAGGCGCTGCAGAAAAAACAGAAAAAAAAGATAGGTAATGTATTGTTGCGTATAATATTACTTTTTGTCACGACCTTAGATTTTCGGTCTCTAATAATGGTATTTAGTTGATGCCTTTTTTGCGACAGCCAAATGCCGTCGCAAAAAAATTAATTTCACGACGATTTTTTTGCCATCACAAAATCATGCTTTTTGCGACGATTTTCAAACCGTTGCAAAAAGTTCCGTGTCTAAAGCCTCCTTTTCTAGTAGTGAGTCGTCTCTATCATTCATGGATAGAATAGAGAGGCGGATTTGGGAATTGTATATTTTATATAAAAATCAAACTGAAATATTTTATACAATCACACCTAGTTAGGGAGTGTGATTAAATATATTATATATATTATATATTACACTTATTTAAAAAGTGTGATTAAAAAGTAGTAATGTATATATAATCACACTTTAATTAAAATGTGTGATTAAAATATATATATATATATATATATAATCACACTTATTTAAAAAGTGTGATTAAAAAGTAGTAGTGTATATATAATCACACTTTAATTAGAAGGTGTGATTAAAAAATATATAAATAATCACACTTTAATTAGAATGTGTGGTTAATATATAAATATAATCACACTTATTTAAAAAGTGTGATTAAAAAGTAGTAGTGTATATATAATCACACTTTAATTAGAAGGTGTGATTAAAAAATATATAAATAATCACACTTTAATTAGAATGTGTGATTAAAAAATATATATATAATCACACTTGTTTAAAAAGTGTGATTAAAAAGTAGTAGTGTATATATAATCACACTTTAATTAGAAGGTGTGATTAAAAATATATATATATATAATCACACTTAATTGAAAAGTGACATAAAAAATAAATATTATTACACTCAATCAAATTAAGTGTGATTAAAATATTAATCTAATTTTTTTTATCACGCTTCCAATAAAAGTGAGATCTTTTTTTTTGTCAAAGTGTGATCTTTAACTATTTTTGTAGTAGTGATCTCTTGCGGTTAATATCACAGTTATTCTATTAGAAGCCAACTATTTGAAAATCTGTAGCTCAATTCCTTTGTTGGCTCCAATAACAATAGCAATCCTAATTATAAAAAATAATAATAATAATAATAAAGAAGTGAGAGTGAAGGGAAATGAGGATCAATAAAAACATGTAGTTGAAGACTTTATTTGATTCAAAAGAAGTGAATAACATAGTCATATGAGGTATGGTATTGTTAGTACCTCTTTGCTTGTTCCATTTTATGTGAATATGGGATTTGCAAAATGTAAATGGTGGATTGTATGCAGAGAAGGGTATAGTTTGGGGGGATATATTTATAGTTGTTCGCTCTAGTTTTGAATTTTCAATGATAGTCCGGTAAAATGGAAAGAGTAAAGAAAAGTCAATATAAACAGTTAACTCGATCGTTTGCCATGACAACATCAACCCATGTTTACCATTCTTGTTACGTATGCTATGAGCTCAGCAAATTGACTAGTTTACTTTACTTTATTGTTTGGACAATTTATTTATTTGAATAGAAAGGACTGAAAATGAAATATATATATATATATATATATATTCCAAATCATATCTAAATCTGTTAATTAAAGAAAAAAAAAATCACTATCTAAATCCATGATTCAAACATAATTTAGGAATTAAAAAAAAAATTTAGAATCTGACCCAAGATTTTAGAGTGATGGTATAGATTTAATCTTCTTGTTGTGGACCCAATCCATGAATGAATCTTAATCATGGATATTATATTTTGGGTAAATTCCATTTTTTTTTTTTTGGCAATTGATAAAAAAGTAATTACAGATATAAAAAATATTATATCAAATAGATCACTAACCTAACAATAGCTAGAAAGTTAATAATTACCAAACCTAATAATCAATCACTAAGCGCAAGCCTAACAATTACTACTAACTACATACAATTCTCATAATTGGGGAGAAGCAAGCTATCACTAGAGATGGCAAAATACTTTGACCGATACGTCCCCGATACTCCCTAGCCCTAATAAAATGGGTTTGGAAGTTTTCAATAAGGTAGGATCAGATTTGGGGTGAGAATAAGATCCGTAGAGTTCGGGTCAACTCTGAGGTGGATAATTCAACCCAACCCACCCCAACCCTATTATTATTATTATTATTATTATTATTATTCATTTTTAACATATGGTTATTATTTTTTCATGATTTAAAATTATCTTTAATATACTTTTTTTCTTTACTTTATATTTTCTTGATATCACACTTCTTCTCTCCATTTAACACTAATTGTTATAAGTCATTCATGATAATGTTAATAAATAAATAAAAAAATTATCAGACATTGTTAGACACATGAACAAGTTTGTTTTTTTTTTTTTTAATGAATGATAGCTATAAATTTAAATTTAAACCGTCCATTTTATAATGGAATTTGTTTATCTATGCATCGATAACTGGTGAAACTGATTATTTCATAAATGGTCTTCATTGTGAGATTTACGACATGAATGGTCTTTAAATTTAAACCGTCCATTTTATAAAATAAAATACAATTTGTTCATCTATTCATGATAACGGATGAAATTGGTTTTTTATTTTTATTTTTTTATAAATGGTCTTCATTATGAGATTTACGACATGAATAGTTCGGATTATCGTTATGGACCCAAAATAAAACCTACAAAATGAAATATGAGGGATAGTGTGATGGTGATGAATCATTCCCATCTAGTAACAATTTGTTGAAAGCATTGGGTTTCTCTCAGGTTGAGATTTCAACATGAGAGAACTTGAGGGATCCTGGAGCCCACCATAGGTTCTGTTTCGATAATCTAAACCATTCGCTTTTTAGGACTAGTTAAGTAGAATATTTATGTAAAAAATCAAAATGATTGGACATAAGTAACTATATGTTTGAATTAAATTTATATTACAAAAAATAGATAATTATTCTTAAAATTATATTTGTCATCATTTTTAAAAAATAAATATGATTCAAATATATAGTTATTGATATCTAATCATCTTATTTGTTGCATGAATATTCTACTCAACAAATCCAATTAAATAAAATAGTTCGGATCATTAGAATCGATTCCAAAATGGGCTTACCAAACCCAAACACTCTCTAAAGTTAAAATGACAACTTGAGAGAAGCCATGGGCTTGCTAAAAAATGAATGAAAAATTATGAGATGAATAAAATACCTTAATTTTGAGAAAATTTAGATTAATTAATGACTTAATAGTCAAGTTCCATGCTTGTTAGAACTTCTAATTAATATTCTTCTTGGATCCCATTATCATTTGTAGCGATCCCAGTTTCGATCCTTCTTTCATGTTTGTCACTTCGACTAGGACGGTCGGCTCGCGGGGGTCCAGGGGGCAGCGCCCCTTGGCAGGTCCAAAGGCAGCGCCCTGGCGAGAGTCGAGCTGCCCGGTCAGCTCGCGGGGGTCCAGGGGGCAGCGTCCCATGGCGGGTCCTAGGGCAGCGCCCTGGCGGGGTTGAGGGGCAGCGCCCCCAAAACAAAAATGCAAAATGCATTCGAAGTTGCTTGTCCGCTCGAGCAGCCGTTTATGTGCCCGAGAGGAGGATGTTTGGTTTTAGAAGTTTAACCTGTCTGCAAAAGTACTGGGTTAGTGTATTTGACGCTTGAGCGGGGCATTCCACGCTCGAGCGGACAACGTTATATCAGTTCGTGAATCTGATATTTCATATCACTTTTTCAGTCCTCTCTCTCTCTCTCTCTCTCTCTCTCTCTCTCTCTAAAACTCTCCAGAATTCCAATTGGGAGCTTCTCTCTCTAGAAGTCATCTTCTCTCTTTGATTTCTCCAAATCCATTGGGATTTAGACCTAAGTTCTTCACCAAAGTTCGGTTATCATCTTGAGGCTTCGTTGTGTGCGATGAAGATCGAGTTTCGACACCGTTGATTTTGGGGATTTTATCTCATTTCTTCTTCAAAACTTGAGGTATGAATTTTCTTAAAGTTATATATATGTTTTTGCAAGATCTAGATGATTTTCGAAATCATCCTTTGATTAGCTTTGAGAAATTGATTGTTGATTTCAAGAAGATGAGTGATTTTGAAAGATGGTTTAATTTCTTTTCCATTTAAAATAGAAATTGAAGGTTTTGAACCATATTGATTGAAGAAAGATGATTTTTGGCAGATTCTTCTAAATATTTTGGAGATGAATGGTTTTGGTGAGAAAACCTAGAAATTGGGTCTTTTCTTTGAAAGATGTTGAAAATCCTTGGAAGACGTTGTCATATTTATTTTGCGTATCAAAATAAATGGATGTTTTGAAAATTGTTTATTTATATATAAATGTTGTGAAAAAAAAAATGAGAAATGTTGTTTATTTGAAAATTGTTGTCAAAATGTTGATTTAGTCTTGAATTGACAAATTGTTGAGATTGCTCGAAATGTGGGAATTACGTTATTCTCTTGAATGAATTAGATATAAAGTATATATATATATATATATATATATTCATCTTGTGAAATTGTGTTGAAAAGAGGATTGGGAATTTTGATCACATTGGTATATTGTGTGGAACAATTGAATATGGAAGTAATGTTGCATTACATTATTAAGCATACATTGGCATTTCAATTCATTGGACTATATTAAGCTTTGGAAATTTGCATTGAGAAAAGAATGTTGGGAAATGGGCTTTCATGAAATGATTTTAGGGTAAATACGGTGGTAAGTCTTAATAGGTGGTGTAGATGAAATTGTTTAAGTTGGCCTGAGTGTCCTTGGTGAAAGACCAGAAAGTCATACGAATAGCTGTCAAGCCTTCCGATTAATACGGGTAAAAATGACAATTGGTAGTACTTTTATAGTCCACTTGCAAACATCGACCTAGGGATTACCAGAGTTGTATTTAACGCCCCTTTAATTAAATTGATAAATTTTGAACAGTTGAAGTTGCATAACATCATTGAGCATAATGGTTTTCAAAAGATGAAGATGTGTTTTATTTTCAAAAAGGCATGGCATGGCATGTGCATTCATATCTTGAGACTTGTATAAAATGTATATACTTTGTTAAGATTTCCTACTGGGCTTTATGCTCACCCTACCGAATTTTTGTGCAGGAAAAGACGTGGTGAATCCGCCTAATTGAGGGCATGGAAATGTGTGTGTTGAGAGCACTAAAGTTCTTATTTGCTGTGATCTTAGTTGTAAGCCAAGGGCTATGTATGTGTGGGTTTGAATAATCATTTTGTGTACCGGGCTTAAGCCTTGGAAGATTGTAAACCCTTGGGGGTGCTTATTTGGTTATTTACTTGTTGTTGAATCAATGTAATATCACATGAGGAACTATTATTATTATGTAATGCAAGTATGGGAAGTTATATTTGATTTTCCTTTAAGAGAGCCATGATTGTTGCATTATCATTTAGGCTAGAAATTTGGGACGTTACAACTTGGTATTAGAGTTACCGGGTTTGAATACTTGGAGCTCATGGGAAGTGGTTGTTTAACCACAATGGGTTCATTTAGCATGCTTAGGAAGTGTTATGCATTTTGCGACTATGTGATAACATGCTTACGTGACTAAATGGGTATGGGATTGGACTTTTGGGTTGTTGTTTGTGCTTGTTAAATTCCTTGAGGTCTTATTAGAAAGGTACTTGATCAATACTCGTTCTATTAAGAATTATTGGTTTTTCATGGGACAAATTTCATCATGAAAGAATGATCCGTATGTGTTTACATTACTAAGTGCTTTTGTGTAGTGAAATTGAATTGTGTATATGGTAGAGAAATATATGAAATTGTTGTAGTCAAACGTGTGAGTCAAGTTACGAGCACATATGAGTTAATGTGCTAAATTATTTCTCTTGTGTCCTTTATTAGGATGTCAGGAAGGGGTCAAGTCCGTGGTGGTAGAGGCGGGAGGCGTGGTAGGGCTCGCCGAGTTGTGCATGAGGTACCAGTCCATAGAGTTTCGGTGCAAGAAGAAGGGTTCAACCAAGCTAATATGGTCGAGCAAGCAGGCCAAGCTAATGTGGCCGAGCAGGTAAGACAAGCAGCTCAAACCGCAATGGGGGCCCTAGCCCAAGAAATAGCGGGGGCTTGAGGGAGTCTATGAACTTGTTGAGGTAGAGAATCAAGCTCGAGAGAACACCGTAGAGTCAAGGACGAGTTTCCTTACTAGAGAGTTTTTACGGGCCAAACCAAATGAGTTCCATGGTGTCCCCGAGCCCAAGAAAGCGGATGAGTGGCTTGAACAAACTGTGAAGACGTTCGAGATGCTTCATATAGATGATAGCGAGTTGAGGGTGACTCTAGCGAGTTACTACCTTAAAGGTTATGCGGGTCAGTGGTGGAAGTATGCCAAGGGTAGGGTGGAGCCATCATGGGAAGCCTTTGTGGTTGCTTTCCAAGATAAATATTTACCTCCTGCTGCTAGGGTGAGATTGAGGCAAGAAGTCGAAGACCTCAAACAACTCGACATGACCGTGGCTGAGTTTGAGGCAGTCTTCTCTAGTTTATCTAAGTTTGCACCAGAGTTGGTGGCAACGAAAGAGCGCAGTTGCATTGAATTCGAGAAAAAGTTGAAAACCAAAATTTTCTTTAAGATTGTTGGGAACATGATTCGGAACTATAACCGTCTTGTAGAGTCGGCGGCATACGTTGAGATTTCCGTACAAGCAGAGGATGAGAGGCTTCAGAGTTCGAGACCTAGGGGCCAAGAGTCTCAAGGAGACTGTGACAACCCTCACCTCTGATTAGTGTTAAACTGTGATTGACTATGATAACTAATTGATTAGAATGAAATCCTAATCTGTTTGTATGAGTGTGATGCTTTAATTGCATTTCTATCTCTTTGTCGTAGAATGATCTGTTTGTGTTTTTAATTCGAATTGCGAATTGAAAGCCTTATCAGCGACCGAATCAGAAATTGATTAGCGTTTTATGCTAGTTAGAATTTATGGTAGGTTTAATTAAAATTTGATTTGGAATGATTAAATTAGCATTGTTAATGTTAAATTACATCAACTTGAATTATTTGCATTTATGCCATTGAGTGGACAATTCTAGGCTAACTCCTCCCCACTTCATGCACATTTGACATATCATCTCTTTAGCCATTTTCTTAGAGAGAGAGAGAGAGAGTTAGAAGAAAAGAGTTGATTCAACAAAGTTTGGCTTGGAACTTAGGAGAATTTGAAGGGGACTTGAGAAATTAGGCTCCTACACCTAGAATTCAAGACTTAAGGTAGGGATTTCTTCCTCTTAATTGTGAATTTAAGTTGTTCTTGCATGGTTCATGGAAATATTGGAGATTCGGGTCAAGCTATAGCCTAAAGAGTTGAATTGAGTAGCAATGTGTGCATGCATGTCCATATTATTGAGTTTTGAGATCAATTACATGAGAATTTCCACATGCATGTCCATATTTTAGTTGTAGTCCATGAATTCACCATGTTTTAGAGTTCAATCTTGCATTTAACCATGTTTTGGAGCATTGGAATTCATAAGAACTCATGCATGTTGTGTTCTTGCTATGTTCATTAAGTTTCATTCAAAATTGTGTTCAATTATCGCACCTTTGGGCTTGATTTTATAAAATGATCTTTGAAACATGTTGTATTATGGGGTTTTAAGTGTTTTCCAGAAAATTAGCCCAAAAGAATCGAGTTTGAAGCTTTAAAGGTTGAGTTTTGTGCTTGAGGATCAATCTGGAAATTCCAGATTTTGGATCTACGCTCGAGCGTAGGACTTCACGCTCGAGCATACACTCTGAGTACATGCACTTCCACTCGAGCGTATAAAGTCACGCTCGAGCGTGAGATGCATATGCCTAGAAGTTTATGCGTTTTGCAATCCGCTCGAGCAAGAGAACTCACGCTCAAGCGAGGGTCTGAGTCTCACGCTCAAGCGGAGGTCGAGCGTCCGTCGAGCGTGAATATCGTGCAACTAGTACTTTTCATGAGTTTGCAGCCCGCTCGAGCGAAGGAAGTCACGCTCGAGCGGAGCTTCATTGTCTGCATGTCTGCTCGAGCGTAGAAAGCCACGCTCGAGCGTGGACCCCTTTTTCAGCAAATTTTGAAAAGTGTTTTAAAGTACATTTTTGCATCCTCATTCCATCCTAGGCATTCCTAGGCCAAGTTTAAGGCATTTTAATGAGGATAATGTTATAGAACCACACAAAGTCAAGTTGAGGGGCTAAGTTGTTAATCCCAAGTGTGTAACTTAGTATGTGTGTTCGTTCTGCAACTGTGTAGGGTTGGCACCCGAGGACGCTGACTAGCCTGTCTGTAGCCCAGTACTCTATGAGTAATAATGTTGTAAAGATATGTTCAATTATAACTATTTCTGAACGATTGATTATACTGCTTTCTGAAATGGCATCGTTTACTGAATAAATGTTTGTCCTATTTGTAAACTGTATTCGTGGCATCCATAGCAACTTACTGTTACTGCTACTGTTACAGAGATCTCTGTCGATTCCAATGTTTGGAACTACTACTGTTTACTATTTTGATGGCCATCAACTAACTGTTCAGTCTATTAAGATCTACTGTACTGTTTTGCTATTGGATGTACCACATATGACTACTATGGTTTCCAAATAACTGTTATGGCATGAAATATGAGCCACTGATTGAATAACTGATTTACCGATGCAAATGACTGTTTTAATTAATGAATGGACAATCATTCTTAACCCCTTTACGCATATGTTATTCACTGGGCTTTAGCTCACTGTTTATATTTATATGTAGGTGTCCAAGCACCAGACCGAAGCTAGGAGCGTCAAGTTAAGCTCTTGTTTTGTCAAGCCAACCATCGCGCCTCACTTCGAGGTTCCGAGTCCGTTCAAGCTAAGGCTATCTTTGGGGTATCTAGGTTTCACCCTTTTGTCTCTGATCTGTAATAAATGTTTAAGACTTGACTGTACAGTTATAGTTAGGGATTTAGTCCCTAACCTGGATGTTTGTGTTTATGACGTATGTATATATGTTTTGGTTATGAATGCGGCTCATTTATAAAAGTCTTTTTGCATTCAGACACTCATAGCTCATTGGACATCTTTTTACTACTATTTGGCTTCCGCCAGCCCCTTACTCTGTATTACTGTCATTACTGTTAAGCAGGCCTTCAGTAATCAAGGATTACTGGTCGGTTGCGATGCTAAACCCATAGGGGCAGGTTTGGGTCGTGACAGAGACTATAGGCAGAATAAGAAAAGCAGGGGTACTTTTTCATTCCAGCCACAACCACAGCAGTCAAAATCCACTTTTCCTTTGCCTAGTGCGGTTTTGGGAAAAAGTACATCTAGTGGCTTCACGTGTTTCAAGTGTGGCCAGCCGGGCCACAAAGCCTTTTCGTGCCCACAGAAAGGTGGAGGACAGTTGATGTTGCCACCACCACCACCTAACTGATCTCAGAGTTAGTCTCAGTCTCAGAATGGAGGCCAGGGATTTAATTGTTATCAGTGTGGTCAGCCGGGGCATATGAAGAGAACTTGCCCTCAGTTGGGAGGCGCATTTGGCGCATCAGGGTCAAAGCAGACTCAGAGCCACCAGTAGGCTCATTCAGCTCAGGCTTCACGAGCTAATCAGGGAGCCACTTCGGCTCAGTCGGTACAATAGGCCTATGCTCCGAGAGGGGGCAAGTTAATCAGGAGCCACAGGGGTGCATGTATGCTGTTACCGTGCTAGAGTAGTTGCCAGAATCCTCAGTTGTGAGAGATATTTTTGTTGTGTGTAATTCTTTGGCTAATGTATTGATAGACACGGGTGCGTCTTATTCGTTTGTATTTACTTCATTTGCTTCTGCATTAGGGTTAGAGGTAGAACAGTTAGTGCCTCCACTTAGAGTAGAGTCACCTGTTGGGGGTATAGTTAATTTAGACTGGGATTGTCGTGATTGTAAAATAGAAGTTGCCGGGCGTCGACTTCCGTTTGCTTTTGTGTTGCTAGATATGTCGAGTTTTGATGTCATTTTAGGCATGGACTAGTTGTGTGCTTATCAAGCTGTGATTGATTGTTACTGTTAGAGAGTTACAGTGTGCACTTTGGGTGGTGATCGTTTCTATTTTCGGGGGAACCGAGTTGATAGAGCCTTGTCGCCAGTTGTTGACCCTCGTAGTAGGAGCAAGCTTAGTGGCTTCTTGCAACTCTCTTAGATAGTGAGAGTGACAGGGCTCGTGTTGAGTTACCAAGGGTAGTTTGTGAATACCCGGATGTCTTTCCAGAAGATCTTACTAGTTTACCACCTCACTGGGAGATCGAGTTCTCCATTGAATTAGTGTCTGGCATGACACCGATTTCTATGTCACCATATAGATTTGCACCCGCCGAATTGCATGAGTTAAATATTCAACTCCAAGAACTTTTAGACAAGGGCATCATTCGCCCTAGTACATCGCCTTTGGGAGCACTGGCTCTCCTTGCGAAGAAAAAGGATGGGTCATTGCGGTTGTGTATTGATTACCGTAAGTTGAATAGAGTTACAGTTAAGGACAAGTATCCTCTACCCAGAATAAATGATTTGTTTGACCAACTTAGAGGGTATCGTTGCTTCTCAAAAATAGATTTGAGGTCGGGGTACCATCAGTTGAGAGTCTGGGAGGAGGGCATTCAGAAAACGGCCTTTCGTATGCGTTATGGCCACTATGAATTCCTTGTAATGCCTTTTGGGTTAACCAATGCGCCTGCTTCCTTTATGGATTTGATGAACAGAATTTTTCGAGAATACTTGGACCGTTTTGTGGTCATCTTTGTGGACGACATCTTAATTTATTCAACCGAGGAGGAGGAACATGAGGCTCACTTACGGGTAGTGCTTGAATTGCTTGAGAAACACCGTTTGTATGCCAAGTTTGAGAAATGCGAGTTTTGGTTAACCGATGTAAAATTTTTAAGGCACGTAGTGTCAAGAGAGGAAGTAACAGTAGACTGCTCACAGATAGATGCCGTACAAAATTGGGAACAACCCAAGAATGTTTTTGAGATCCAGAGTTTCTTGGGGATAGTGGGGTATTATCGACGTTTTGTTGGAGACTTCTCTAGACTAGCTGCACCTTTGACTAGGTTGACTAGAAAGGGTATCAAATTTGTGTGGAGTGAGACTTGTGAAAAGTCATTCCAAGAACTTAAGACTAGATTGACCACCGCACCGGTCTTGATAATTCCGGAAAGGGGTTTGAATTACATTGTCTATTATGATGCGTCCGGGGATGGACTTGGTTGTGTCTTGATGCAAGAGGGAAAAGTTGTGGCCTACGGTTCACGACAATTGAAAACTCATGAGAAAAATTACCCCACCCATGATCTAGAATTACCAGCGGTGATTTTTTCTTTGAAAATTTGGATGCATTACTTGTATGGTGAGAAGTTTGAAGTTTTCTCCGATCATAAGAATCTAAAGTATATGTTTTCTCAAAAAGACTTGAATTTACGACAACAGAGGTGGATGGAATTTATGGAGAATTATGACTTTGAGTTACACTATCATCCAGGGAAGGCCAATGTGGTGGCCGATGCTTTGAGTTGAAAATCTGTGAGTAGTTTGGCAAGTGTGGCCATTCGGGAATGGGATATGCTAGATGTTATTGGCAAGTTTGATTTTCACTTGGGTGAGTCCGGAGAGAGTGCTACCTTGTTTACTTTGAATGCTCAACCTACCTTGGTTAGTAAGGTCATGGAGGCACAACGAGGAGACCATGATATAGAATCAATCCATGTTAAGATTTCTAATGGGAAGGAAGAGAAAGGTTTGAACGTTCACTCGAATCTAAGTGTATGTTACCTAGACCGTCTATTTGTACCAGAATCTTGTAGAGAGAAGTACTTCAGGAGTTCCATCACTCATGCCTTACGGTACACCCGGGAGGCACTAAAATGTATCATGATCTTAATCGTCAGTTTTGGTGGAGGGGTATGAAACGGGATGTCGCTTTATTTGTATCGAAGTGCCTTACTTGTCAACAAGTGAAGGCTGAACACTAAACACCAGCGGGTTTGTTACAACCCTTACCAATAGCCGAGTGGAAATGGGAGCGTGTTACCATGGATTTTGTAGTTGGGTTTCTTAGAACATAACGAGGCAATGACGCCGTTTGGGTGATTGTTGATAGGTTGACTAAGTGTACCCATTTCATTCCGATGTGCACCATTGACTCAGTTGAACACTTGGCAGAGTTGTACATTAGAGAGATAGTTCAACTTCATAGAGTCCTTGTGACTATTGTGTCGGATAGGGATCCTCGTTTTACTGCTCGGTTATGGAAAAGCCTTCAAGAGGCGTTGGGAACTAAGTGACTCTTAGACGCTTATCATCTCAAACCGATGGACAGTCAGAACGTACCATTCAGATTTTGGAGGACATGCTTAGAGCGTGTCCTTGATTTTAAGGGGCCTTGGGAAAGGCACTTACCATTGATTGAGTTGCTTACAACAATAGTTACCAAGCTAGTATTGGAATGGCACCATTTGAGGCCTTATATGGCCGACCTTGTAGATCACCGGTTCGTTGGGCCGAAGTAGGTGATGCACCGTTACTGGGTCCAAAAATTGTTAGAGAGACAACCGAGCAAGTTGTTCTTATTCAGAAGAGGTTAGCTACGGCCCAAAGCCGACAAAAGAGTTATGCCGATAAGAGGAGACAACCTTTATCTTTTGAAGATAGTGACCATGTGTTGCTAAAAATCTCACCAAGGCGGGTTTGATGAGATTTGGTAAGATTGGTAAATTATCTCCAAGGTTCATTGGGCCTTTTGAAATCTTAGAGCGAATTGGGAAAGTGGCATACCGGTTAGCTTTACCGCCACAACTTTCGAGAGTTCACAACGTATTCATGTATCTATGCTTAGGAAGTATGAACCCGACCCTTCTCATGTTCTTGATTGGGTTGACTTGGAGGTAGATGAGGATACCTCTTACGAAGAACGACAAGTTCAAATATTAGATACTCGGGAGCAAGTGCTACGGGGCAAAACTATACCATTGGTAAAGGTGTCATGGAGACACCATAGGGTTGAAGAAGCGACGTAGGAACGGGAGGCGGAAGTCCGCTCCAAATATCCGGATTTATTTGAAAATGCTTAAGTTGCGTTTCTTTGTAATATTCCCTAGTGTTTAGGGAAAACGTATTTAAAGTTGTTAACCACATATTGATATGTGTGTTGTTGTTTTAAGCATAAGGTTGTTTAGAGTTGCCATTACTTTTTGGGAAATTTCATGTTTATGCATATTTGGGAGGTTGTTGTTAATGAGATAACCATGGTAGAAATGGTGGAATTTGGTTGAGAGTTAGTATTGTGATTTGAAAATAAAATAGCGTGGCTTTGATCGCTAGAAACCCCTTTGTTTGGGTAGTTTGATTTGAAATTTCAGGGATGGAATTCTTTAAGGGGGGAAGGTTGTAGCGATCCCGGTTTCAATCCTTCTTTCATGTTTGTCACTTCGACTGGGCCGGTCGGGGGTCGAGCTGCCCCAGTCAGCTCACGGGGCTCCAGGGGGCAGCGCTCCTTGGCAGGTCCTAGGGCAGCGCCTTGGCGGGGTTGAGGGGCAGCGCCCCAAAACAAAAATGCAAAATGCATTCAAAGTTGCTTGTCCGCTCGAGCAGCCATTTCTGCGCTCGAGAGGAGGATGTTTGGTTTCAGAAGTTTGACCTGTCTGCAAAAGTACTGGGTTAGTGTATTTGACGCTCGAGCAGGGCATTCCACGCTCGAGCGGACCACATTATATCAGTTCGTAAATCTGATATTTCATATCACTTTTTCAGTCCTCTCTCTCTAAAACTCTCCAGAATTCCAAATCGGGAGCATCTCTCTCTAGAAGTCATCTACTCTCTTTGATTTCTCCAAATCCATTGGGATTTAGACCTAAGTTCTTCACCAAAGTTGGTTATCATATCGAGGGCTTCGTTGTGTGCGGTGAAGATCGAGTTTCGACATCGTTGACTTTGGGGGTTTCATCTCATTTCTTCTTTAAAACTTGAGGTAGGAATTTTCTTAGAGTTATATATATATTTTTGCAAGATCTAGATGATTTTCAAAATCATCCTTCGATTAGTTTTGAGAAATTGATTATTGATTTCAAGAAGATGAGTGATTTTGAAAGAGGGTTTAATTTCTTTTCCATTTAAAATAGAAATTGAAGGTTTTGAACCATATTGATTAAAGAAAGATGATTTTGGGAAGATTCTTCTAAATATTTTGGAGATGAATAGTTTTGGTGAGAAAACCTAGAAATTGGGTCTTTTCTTTGAAAGATGTTGAAAATCCTTGAAAAATGTTGTCATATTTATTTTGCGTATCAAAATAAATGGATGTTTTGAAAATTATTTATTTATATATAAATGTTGTGAAAAAAATGAGAAATATTGTTTATTTTGGAAATTGTTGTCAAAATGTTGATTTAGTCTTGAATTGACTAAATTGTTGAGAATGCTCGAAATGTGGGAATTACGTTATTCTCTTGAATGAATTGGATATAAAAGTATATATATATATATATTCATCTTGTGAAATTGTGTTGAAAAGAGGATTGGGAATTTTGATCACAATGGTATATTGTGTGGAACAATTGAATATGGAAGTAATGTTGCATTACATTATTAAGCATACATTGGCATTTCAATTCATTGGACTATATTAAGCTTCGAAAATTTGCATTGAGAAAAGAATGTTGGGAAATGGGTTTTCATGAAATGGTTTTAGGGTAAATACGGTGGTAAGTCTTGATAGGTGGTGTAGATGAAATTGTTTAAGTTGGCCTGAGTGTCCTTGGTGAAAGACCAGAAAGTCCTGCGGATAGGTGTCGAGCCTTCCGGTTAATACCGGTAAAAATGACAATTGGTAGTACTCGTATAATCTACTTGCAGACACCGACCTAGGGATTACCAGAGTTGTATTTACCCCCCCCCTTTAATTAAATTGATAAATTTTGAACAGTTGAAGTTGCATAACATCATTGAGCATGATGGTTTTCAAAAGATGAAGATGTGTTTTATTTTCAAAAAGGCATGGCATGGCATGTACATTCATATCTTGAGACTTGTATAAAATGTATATACTTTGTTAAGGATTTTCTACTGGGCTTTATGCTCGCCCTACCGGATTTTTGTGCAGGAAAAGACGTGGTAAATCTGCCTAATTGAGGGCGTGGAAATGTGTGTGTTGAGAGCACTAAAGTTCTCATTTTCTGTGATTCTATTTGTAAGCCAAGGGCTATGTATGTGTGGGTTTGAATAACCATTTTGTGTACCAGGCTTAAGCCTTGAAAGATTGTAAACCCTTGGGGGTGCTTATTTGGCTATTTACTTGTTGTTGAATCAATGTAATATATATCGCATGAGGAACTATTATTATTATGTAATGCAAGTATGGGAAGTTATATTTGGTTTTCTTTTAAGAGAACCATGATTGTTGCATTATCATTTGGGCTAGAAATTTGGAACATTACATCATTAATGGGCGTTTTTACTTGAAAAGATACCCCAAAAGCAATGCTTCCTTAAATTACTGTTTGATGACTGTCTGCCTTTCCAATTTTTGTAAATGCACTTTGCTTCTGGCCTCTGTTTTAGTTATCTTGTGGGGCTTTCCCTAGTTTGTGTACATATATATGAATAATGCTATATGTACTAATTAGTGTACTAGCAGATGATGTGACATAATTTTAGAGATTTTGGATATTTGTAATTTGTACAATAAATAGGACCATTAATGATATCATAACATTAGTTGATACACTAGTGTGTACACTAATTGGTGTATGTATCACCACCGTATATATATATATATATATATATATTTTGTATCATGAGTTTTGGTTTTTGAAGTCAATGAGTTGTGTTGGCAATTTTTATTTTTATTTATTTTTATTATTATTATTTAACTGAGTGTCCAAATTAGATTGCTAATTAGTATCATGTTTACTTTTTTTTTGTCCAGGTAATGCCCTTCTTTTATGGAATTACTTTTATTTTTATTTTTATTATCTTTTAATGATTGGGAGTCCTCTTTATTTAGGTTGTTCATTATCAATACAATTTTAATTCCATTGCCAATCCAAAAGAAAAAAAGTACAAAATTGATATTGGAGTCGCACACACCTTTATTATCCAAAACATCTATAACATAGAAGATGAGAATCTATACTATTCTTCTCTCTTTCATGCATACATACATTACCAGTTAATTTTGAACTTCCTAAATTATATTAAGCATGGCTTACCAAAAATTTTCCAACTTTTTTGTGTGGCTTTTCACATGTACTATTAGGAGTCCTACATACACTCATAGTGTTCATTGTATTGATACATAAAGGAGGTGATATAAATATGTAATTTTTCTTGTTCAAAAAGTTGATACTTCCATCTGATCATAGAACAAGCCAGAAGGCCCACCGTTAGGCAGCAAAGCCAGCATCACGGGCCCTTTTGCACCTTGTTCAACAGTCAAGATCCCTCTATGATGGTTGAGGTCTGTTTTGACAAAGCCAGGACTCACTGCATTTATAGCAATATAAGGATACTTCTTTGCCAAAACTCTCGTGTATGCATTGAGAGCTGCCTTGGACATTATGTAGGCCGAAAAATTAACAGGCCATCCTTTGGTTTCCAACAAATCCTCCTTCAAATCCTCAAGATATCTCTTAAGCACCTCCTCCACTTTCTCTTCTGTAAGATTATCAGTATCACTTAACTCCTTCTTGGCTTTTTCATTTAAAACAAGCTGAAATATAATTGAAATGTTGTTATACAAAAGTAAAAAAAAATAAAATAAAATAAAATAATTGTGTTATATATATATATATATATATTTTTCTCTATATGATGGAAAAGTTTTTGTACCTCCAATTGCCCCAAGGTAGAGGAGACATTAACTATTTTGGCAGAGTCTGATAGTTGAAGAAGTGGAATAAACTCTTCAGTCACTAGCTTCACTCCATAATAGTTTGTTCCTAGACAAGCTTCTCCCATCTCATAACTTTGCTCAATACATTTCTCTGCTTTAAGATTTGAACTTACAATCTACATCAAAGTTGGCAAGAACAAATTATTTTTAAAGAAATTGATTCATAAACAGAATTTGTATGTGGCTCCAAACTCCATAGAGTTTGTAAAATTGATTAAATAAAAAAGGATTATTACTCAACCATAAAACTGATAAATGTTTTAATTTGAAACAAAACCACTATATATATTTAAATTATGCACTATATCTTGAAATAAGATAACATTGGTTGATGGAGAGACTTACATCAAGCTTTAGCCTCTTTTGAGCGTCCTCATCAATTATGCTTCCACTAATTCCTGCATTATTCACCTGCACCAATTTTTACTCAATTATATATACTATTCCAAAATTGAGAGGAAATTTGAAGAAAAAAAAAAATTATATTTCAATTTAGCGTGTTGTATACGAAAAGAGAAGAGAAAAAAAAAATTGCTAAATATTGTTGCTTGATGTGTGTTGAGTCCATCTATTAAAATTTAAGATAAATTATAAATATACTCTCTGAGGTTGCTTAAAATACAAATTATCTCCTATAGTTTTAGAAATTACATTCCGCGCCCTTCAAGGTTCTAATCACATAACAAATGTCCTTTTTTATTAATAAATCATCAAGTCAATTAACAATTTTAATGTTGTTTTAAATATATTTCAATTAATAATATAGGTAATTTAATTGTGTATAAGAGAGTAGTTAGAAATTGTATTTTTTTTCTATTAATTTTGTTAAATGAAAAATTCTGACAACAGGGTATTAGTAATTTTCAAAACCGCAAGAAGTAATTTGTATTTTAAGCAAATCTCAGAGGTGTATTTGTATTTTACTCTAAAATTTAATAGAAAGTATCGAATTTCACATAATCATTGCATCAACCACCATAGGCCAATGGCCATGTTTGTTCTAATGAACTAGATTAGATGAAAATAACATGCTTAAGATTGTTAGTTTTAGAATCATCAATTGACGTTTGAATTGGCTTAGGACTACGAGAAAAGATTAACAAAATCCTATCAATTTTGTAATTTAATTAATTATTCCAAACTTATGTTTTGTATCCCATCTTGCTATTGGGATTCAATAGTCCCCCCCATATGGAGGATATTATATCCGCATGAACTATTAATCCAAATGTCAATTCTATTAGTCAAACTTTAGATAATGCGTTTTGCAAGATTGTTAGTTCAATTCCAAAGTCATATCTACCCAAACAAACATGGCATCCCTTAGTATAAGTCGTGAGAAGCCAATTTTAGTGATTAGGCTAGTATTTTCCAATTTTCACAAAGTAGGCTCTTTCCAATTAAAGCGGTTTTAGGTGTTAGTCTAGACTAGAACCAGACCCGATTCGATTCAAGTTTTAAAAACTATTCTGAAACGAGTTTTTATTTGTTTAGTATTTTTTTCCCCACATTTTAGTCTATTTTTTTTAACTTCTTAAATGCACCTAATTTAGATGCTTCAAAAAAAGAAAACAAATTGACTAAATATAAAATAAAAAAAATTGCTCAAAAAAATGAAATTTCAAATAAAAAAAAAATGTGCATTTTTATCTAGGTTCTCGTTTGGTTTTATTAATTTTTTTTTCTTCATATTATTGTATTTTTTTTTAATACTTTTTAAATACATCTAGTTTTGATGTATCTAAAAAGTTAAAATATATATATATATATATATATATATATGTATATATTGACTAAAATATGAAAAAAAAATACTAAAAATAAATGAAAATATATCTAAAAAAAGTTTCTAAAAATTAAAACCAAACTCTAAATGGATTATTTGAAAAACGACAACTCAATGCAAGAGACACTCCCACTAAAACATATGGGAAATGAAAGATGTAGCCAAACAAGTTACATAGGCTTTAAATCTTACCAAGATGTCAAGCTTCCCGAATTTATTTTTGATGAAATCAGCCATGGAAGTAATACTGGCCTGGTTTGTCACCTCAAGCTGGTGAAAAAGTACATCAGATAGCCCACAAGCTTTGAGATTTTCCACAGCTTCGAGACCACGTTTCTCATCTCTTGCCGTTAAAATCACCATTATCCCATTAGAAGCTAATTGTCTGCAAATCTCTAGCCCAATTCCTTTGTTTCCTCCGGTAACAACAGCAATCCTAAATAAAAAATAAAGATGTGAAAGCAAAGAAAATTAAGAATCAATCAAAAAATGTAGTTGAAGACTTAATTTAATTCAAAAGAGTGAATAACATAGTCATATGAGATATGGTATTACTACCTCTTTGCTTGTTCCATTTTATATGAATATGGTGTTTGCAGAAATGTAAAAATGGTGGCTTTGTATATGCTGGGGTGGGGAGGGTATGGGTTTGGAGGCTATTTATAGTTGGTTTTGGTAGTTGATTTTAACTTGATCTTTGGATTGGTGCAGTGCAACACTGGACTCTGTCAAATATATATACTTGTTTATTAGTATTTGGTCGTATGCGATGACAACATCAACCCATATCCAGTCAAGCAAAACAAAAGAACACGTACGCTATGAGATCATCAAAACTAATTGTGTAAATTACATTATTAGTCATTTTAGTTTGAGAAAAAATTTCCCTTTGATTCTCGTAATTTTAATTGGAATAATTTAGTCTTATAATATGATCCCTCCGTCATGCATTATTAAGATTTTGAACAGAAAAAATTACATGCAAAACTAAAGGGACTGAACAAATTATAAAGACCACATGTGTAATGAATATATTACACCGATGGTCCCTATAATTGGTTTTGATTTTTTTCCTTCAATCCCTCTAATTTTATACAAAGTCATTTTCCATTTTAAATTTTAGTGGTAAGTGACGTAAGGACCACATTGTAACAAAATTGAAAATGTAAGAACGAAATTGTTCAAATTAAAAATTACTTAGATTAAAGTAACACTTTAAACTACAAAAATTAATGATAGTATAATTTACCCAAGGGGCATTTACACATAAGTTCTAATTTATGAACTTATATTTTATTAAGTCTTAACTAAGATTTTTTGGACCTTCAAGTCCCATTAAATTTTAATAGTCGGAACTGCTCTTTAAATAATGATTATTCATCATTTATGATTATCTATAAAGAAACATGATAATTTTACATTTATTTTGATTTTCAAAACTTTAAAACTTCAACTTCAAATTGAAAAACAAAAAAAATTGTGCCAAAAAAAAAAAAAAAAAACTAATGCTTTTTTTGAAAAAGCTGAATTAAATTTTTTTTTTTTTTTTTGTGAAAAACTGAAAATTTTGTGTTTATAAACAAGCATGATGATGGAACATTGATATGCAAAATTTAAAAATTAAAAAAAAAAAAACTTTAAATATGAAAAAACTGGTAATATTTTCAGTTTTAAAACTGAAAAAAAATTGATAATGTTCTCTGTTTTAAATCAAACTAATAAGGAGAAGCGCACAAACGCTTAATCTCATGCTGTGTTTTTTTTATCAGTTAGTGAAACAATTATCTAGAACACTACTATGTAAAATTGATAACATTCTTAGTTTTTAAAAATTAGGAAAAACTGATAATATTCTTAGTTTTACAAAATAGAATTTACTGATTCAAAAAAATCTTAGATAAAACCTTGACTATTATAATATTTGTAAATAAGACTTTTAAATAATTAACTCTTTATCCAAACTAAATAGTTTACTTCTTTAATGCATTCTCATTCAAACTCGGTTACTTTTGTCTAGGGTTTGACAAAGATGGAATATTATACAAAATGGTTGTTAGCAATTATTTAACTTTCTAATCAACTAACAAAAAATCAAAAAAAAAAAAAAAAAAAAAACATCAGCTAACATTATATATAAATAAAGAAAAAAGGAAAATATTATAAATCTCTTTATGTTTTTATTTAGAAAGTAACGATCAACTTGTGATTAACTCGACTTATATAATCGTCACATACACAACCTACTAATAATTTTGTAACTTGAAAAAGTAAGTTTATCAACATGACTCAAATACTTTTTTTTTTTAATACTTAGACTTCGTTTGTGATGTGGGTTAGTTTTTTAGTTATTTTAACCTGAGACTAAAAAGTCTTGTTTGAGATAGATTTTTTTGACTTTTGTAAGAGGAAAAATGCAATAATTATGATTTAGATGTGAAAATTTTTTAACTTGAAACTAAAAAACCTATTTTATGTTTTTGTAACTATTTTAATCTCAACCCACCCCAATCTAACTTCCCAAACCAGTGCTTAAACATGACTCAAATACTTAACCACCTTAAAACTTTCTCCCTTCTCTATTATAGAGAAACTTTTTAAACATATTTTGATTGTGCAAAATGTCCAACACTACTACGTTATTCATATATTATTCTGACGGATTGTTTTGACACGTTATCATGTATAATTAAGTTTATTGTTGGGCATTTATTCTTAAATCTCTCTTCACTTACTTATATTCCACTTAATCTAAATTATTTTTTTATATTTTAATAAATTTTATAGGTAATATAGTTACCAAAATATCTTTAATAATAATAGAATAAAGCACACATTAATATTCACATTGATAGTGCGAATGTTCTATAATGGGAACATTCATATTGTCAATGTAACTATTACATTGTCAACGTAAACATTCATACTATCAAATTTATTTAATGTGAATATTCACATCACCAAGTTGATGAGGGTTCAAAAAATATTTGTAAGGGTAAAATTATCTATAAAATACCTTAAATATGAGAATTAGAATTTAGTGAATTAAATGTCCAAAATAATAAGACTTATTAAAATATAAAAATGTCTTATGGACTAATTAAAATACAAGTATTTGAAAGATGATTTTTTAATAAAATCCCCTTTATTGTTTAGAAATACTAACATATCACTCGTGCTATGCACGGAATAAAATAACATAATACTTAACAAAAATATGATAATTATATTTAATTTTTTTGTATTATGTGATGTAAAAGTTAAATGAAGCTAATCAATCGGGATTTTCTTAATTTTTTAAAATTCAAAAAATTCAAAAAAATTAGTATGAGATATTGATCATAAGTAATCTAACTAAAAATCTCATTTTCCCTACAACAAAAACATACTTTAGTGGCACTACACTAGTGGCATATTTTTAGAAAATGCCACAAAAATGATATTTAGTGGCACGTTTTTAAAAATGCCCACAAAACGAAAACATAAAAAGCTCTAGTGACATTTCAATGAACAAGTGTCACAAAACTACAAACAAAACATACTTTTAGTGGCACTACACTAGTGGCATATTTTTAGAAAATGCCACAAAAATGATATTTAGTGGCACGTTTTTTAAAAATGCCACAAAACGACAAACATAAAAGGCTCTAGTGACATTTCAATGAACAAGTGTCACAAAACTATAACAAAAACACACTTTAGTGACACTATACTAGTGGCATGTTTTTAGAAAATGCCACAAAAATAATATTTGGTGACACATTTAGATAAATGCCACAAAGCCACAAACATATAAGGCTCTAGTGGCATTTCAATAAAAAAATGTCACATCAATTTTATGGCATTTTATAAAATAATGACACAAAAAATTATGTTCGTGACATTTACCAACAGATGCCACTAAACTTTAGTAGCAATGACATTTTTTAAAAAATGTCAGGACACTAGGTAGGTGCAAATTACTTTTTATGGTACTTAGGTGAAAAGTTTCATAAACAAATATTTTATAGCATTTTGAGAAATGCCACTAAGTCAAAAAGTTTCCAAGCTTATAATGGCAAATTTGCTTATATAAATAAGAGTATAAGATTCACTTTATATAAGTGGAAAAATTCACATTTTCCTTCTTTTCTCGTTCTGGGATTATAAAATAAAAGTTAAATGAAAGCTAGCCAATGGGGATTTTCTTAATTATTTAAAAGTTAACAATTGTTTAGGCGGAAAGTTTATTTCGAATCAAGCAATCTTAGCCATTTAATCTTTAATTAGGTCAATTTTTAATTTATTTCAAATCAGACAAATTTAACTAATATATTTTGATAAAACCGCTAAAATCACAATTAAACCAACAAATCAGTTAAACCAAAAACGGTTCACCTTATCGGCTAGGTTAAAAGACTAACCAACTTATACAAAAATCAATTAATTAAAACTTTTAAATTTTATTTTAATTTTAAAATTTAAACTGCCTTAAAATGAAACATACACAACACTACAGTATTAAATGAGAGCATAATGTTTATACAGTGAAACAACTCATTTTTTCCTCCTTTTCCTGATGTGGGATTGTAAAATAAAAGTTAACAGTTGTTTGGACAGGAAGTTCATTTCTAATCAAGCAATCTCACCTTCAATTTTTAATAAGGTCAATTTTAGATTATTTAAAATCAAACAAATCTAAGCAATATATTTTGATAAAACAAATAAAACTATGGTTAAACCAGTGAATCAATCAAGCCGAAAAGAGTCAACCTAATCGGCTAAGTTAAAAAACCAACCAATTTACAACAAAATTAATTAATTAAAATCTTTAAAAAAATTTAAAAAAAATTTAAACCATCTTGAACTGAAACATGCACAATACTATAATATTAAATGAGAGTATAAGATTCACTTTATATAAGTGAAACAACTCACTTTTTATTTCTTTTTTCGATGTGGAATTGTAATTATTTTAAAGTTAAATATTATGAGAGTTTTAAAATCTCATACAAAATTATTTTTAAAATCAAAACGTCTATGTGGGATTGTACAATAAAAGTTAAATGGAAACTAACCAATGGAGATTTTCTTAATTGTTTAAAATTAAGAAAATAAAAAAAAAATTGGTATTGATCATAGGATTTCTCACTAAAAATTTTCTTTTGCTTATATAAATGGGAATATAAGATTACTTTATATAAGTGAAATAATTCACTTTTTTCTTCTTTTCTTGATATGAGATTGAAAAATAAAAGTTAAATGGAAGCTAACTAATGGAGATTTTCTTAATTGTTTAAAAATAAGAAATTTCAATAATTTATATAAATTGGAGCATAAGATTCACTTTATGTAAATGAAACAATTCACTTTTTTTTTTTCTTTTTTTTTCCCCGATTTGGGATTGTAAAATAAAAGGTAAATGGAAACTAGCTAATGGGAATTTTCTTAATTGTTTAAAATTAAGAAAATTCAATAATTTTAGAATGAGGGTTTGGAGCTTCTAGAAGACTTCTTCCTTAAAACTTCATTTACAAGATTCATTTTATATAAGTGAAACAACTCACTTTTTCTTTAAAATTAAGAAAATCAAAAAAATGAGCATGAGATATTAATCATAGAACTTCTCACCAAAAATCTCATTTTGCTTATATAAATGGGAGCGTAAGATTCACTTTATGTAAATGAAACAATTCATTTTTTCTTTCTTTTTTCGATGTGAGATTGTAAAATAAAAAGCAAATGAAAGCTAGCCTCGATCATTTTGTAAACTCATATGCATATTAAAAAAAAAAAAAATCAAATTCATTCATGTTCATGTGATTTCAATATATTTATCTTTAATAAAAATATATTCATTTATAAAATTATACATATTATTTATTTTTTAAAATTAATATAATAAAAGGAAAATGAGTGAGACCCTCTTTTTGGAGGATCCTCACTAACCACACATCATGAGTGGTATGGATCACTTTGAGAGTTGTGGTGGTCCTCCAAAAAAGGGATCTCTATCATTGTTAATAATAAAATTACGTGATTATAAATGAGAGTTTCGATCAAAGTAAATCGAACTTTAATTTGTTCAGAATGTTGCTAATAAAAATTGAAAATAAATCAAAATCAATCAACTGACATCTTCTCCTCTCTGACATGTGTCTTGTTTCATTGTCATCCATATAGTCATAATCGTGAAATTAACTTGCATCATTGCATTTGAAGCAAAACATTGTTTTAAAAATACAATTAATTGTAGTCATGTAAGCAAGATGGACCCAATTGGGGGAGATGGGTGACGGCCTCCAAATTTCAAAACCCTTTTATTATAATAATAATAACATTAATTATTAAAAATAACCTTTAAATTATATAAGTTGGCTTAAATTATATAAATTGGCATCCTATTAGAGAGGCATATTTTTACTTTACAATTTAGTGAATCATCAACCTAAACTATGATAAAAGCTTCCAACCTAAACTATTTTAACCTAAATAATTCATTCCCCCCCCCCCCCCACCCCCCAAATATGTAGGATTATCAAATAAAAACTAGTTAATGGAGATTTTCTTAATTGTTTAAAATTAAGAAAATTGAAAAAATTAGTATGAGATATTAAAACTCTCACAAGGCTACTCACTAAATGGGATAGGAGTATAAGATTATCTTTATATAAGTAAAACAACTCTCACAAGATTTCTTTTCCCAATGTGAGATTATCAAATAAAAGTAATTATTTAAAATTAAGAAAATCAAAAAAAATTAGAATGAGGATTTGAAACTCTTAGAAGACTTCTCACTAAAAAATCTATTTTTCTTATATATATATATATATAGATATTGTATATTCCCGTATTCATTATAATTTTTTGTTCTTGTTCTTCATAAACAAGTGATACGAACAAAGAGCGTAGAGTTCATGCCATTTTTCTTATCACTTTCGCTCACGCTTAATTCGGTCATGTGGTTCTTCTATGGCCTTCTAATAGAAGACTTCAACATTGCTGTAAGTTTGTTTTACAAAACTAAAAACTCTTCTTATTTTTTACATGCCCATGAAGCTATACTAATAAGAATTCATCTTTTTTTTTTTTTTTTTGGATAATAGATTCCGAATGTCTTGGGGTTTATTTTTTGAATTATTCAAATGGTATTTTACGCAATATACAAGAACCCAAAGAAAATTTTTTCTTCTGATCAAATACGGAACGAAGTGATAGCCTTGGAGGAAGAGAAGCTGATGAGAGTACATCTTCACAAGTGGTCCCAGCTTCAGTCTCTGCTGTACCTACATCATCTAGCTACAACATCTTCACAAGTGGTCCCTTCCCAACTCTCTCTCTTGATAAGGATACTGCGGCTGCACCTGCTATATTCACTGCTGCTGCACCTGCCATATTTGATGAAAGTCAAGAAAGCATAGACAGAGCAGCTACACTCACAGCTGCAGACAGAGCAGCTGTAAAAGCTGCAAGTATAGGCAATTAATTGCAAGAAGAGTTTTAGAGCTGAGGGTTCATCACAAGTTTGTATGACAGCCGTATGTAATTAAGTTTTAGAACTAAGGGTTCATCACAAGGTCATCACAATGTAAACGATATACAATAGAGTAATTCTATTTGAAGAGAGAGAGAGAGAGAGAAGAGAGACGCAAATAAGAAGAGGAGACGGGGGACTAGGGAGGCGACCAGTGAGGATGATCGTGATGGTGGGTGCCAGTGACGGTGGCCGGAGAAGGAAAGCAAGCGGAGGCAGGCGGTAGGTGGTAGAGTCCAAAATAGTAAGTTTTAAAGGGATGTAAGTGCAATAAAAAAAAAATTATGAAAATAGTGTGTATTGAGAAATTTGGTGGTGTGTAAATAGAATTTCCCTGCATTATATTTATTCGGATATTAGTAATCTCATGTTTGGATCATGCCGATCTTAAAAAAGTAAACGGTTTATTCTCTATATTACACTTCTTGTTCATTTTTAAAAAAATAAATATAATTCAAATATATTGTTACCAATATCTAATTAATCTAATTTTTTTACATAAATAATCTATTTTCTGTTTGATTTAGAATTTTCAAAAACAATTTTTTAAAATTTTCAATCCATTTTTTTTTTTAAAAAAGTAACTTTTTAAATATTTTAATTATTTTAAAATCTAAATAAACTCCTGTCCTGTCTTCTCTTCTTCTTTGTCATGGCAAATTGGGCAGAACTTGCCTTATTTCTAATGTGTTTGTTTCTTTGTTACTCATGGAGTATGAAATCATACCCTTTTTTTAAAATTAAAAAAATAATTTATTTTCTATATTCAGTTTTACTCTTGTGGATGTTATTTTCTATATTCAATTTTACTCCCGTGGATTGTTTTTGATAGTTATGTAAACAATTTTTATTATCATAGTTTCTTTAACTTGTTTGCTTGCAATTCAATTCTATTTTTATTTTAATACTGTGGACTTGATTTACGATTGTACAATGCTACATAGCATGAACCTTTGGAAGTCTTAGGAAACCATTGCATCCTATTTGTGATATTGGATTTCTATTGTTCCCTCTTGAACTCATGAGGGAAGTGTAGGCTCTCTCAGCTGCCTCCTCTGAGAGACAGACTTAATTCTAACTGTGATGGCTGCTCTTAGGCAGGTATAAACCCAGATTTTCTTTCTTGGGTATACAATGTGGGGGATTGGGGCAAGGCTGGTGGATGAAAAAAGTCTATGATCTTGATCTACTTTCTTGTGAAATCTCACCACAAACAAAGTAGGGTATGAAAAGTCTAGTTCAAATACTACAGAGTCATTCCTCTGTTGTGCTGGGATGAGCTTCATCACATTGTGTTTTATGCAGTTCCTTTTGTTGAGATTTTTAACCTGTTTTGTTTCTTGTGAGTGGTTAGTTATTTTTTTATTTTTTATTTTTGAAAGTAACATTTTATTAATTCTAATAAAACATTTAAAAGAGGAATTACATAAAAATCATGACATTTTCAATATTAGGAGCTCCATTCCAAACTACATTCTCATGGTTATTCTAGGAGCTAGCTGCCAAGCACCTCGGTTTTTGGAAGCCCGAGAAAGGAAAACGATAGAACATAGTAGAGTTAAAAGGTCCAATCCGCTGCAGCAACCACACCACACCACACTACACCCCATCCAATTACAAAATTGACGACCAAAAATAGGTAGAAAAATGATAACATGAACAAAGAAGCAGCCAATGTAGATCAATGCTCCAACAACTTTTCATAAACAAATAACTCCAGAGTGCAAAATATGAACCTCCCCCAGCAGAGTAGTATAAGAGCAACTATAACCATATCACTAATAGTCCATTACAGGGTGAAATCAAAATACAAAATCAGTGACATTGATCGATTTGCATAAATCATTCCCTTTTGCCTAAAATAAAATTTTGAATTTGATATTTTCCACCACCTCTTCCCAGATAGGCTGCAGACCCTCAGAGATTAACTTGTTCTTGGCAATCAATATACTCCACATGATCGCAAAGGGGATGATTTCCCAAACAGCCTTTTTCCTTAATTTTTCCATCCTCTCCACCAATCACTCAATGATTTAATTGAGATACGAGCCACCCATGACAAACCCCACCATCTTAGGATAGATGCCCAAACTTTCCAAACAGCATGGTAATCAATTAGGGGATGGTCTGATGTTTCAGGCTTATCATTACAGAAAAGACATAACCCAAAATTCGAAGCTACAGAGACACCAATCCTTAGGAGGCATTATGAGGTTTTAACTCTTCAAAGCCAAGCTACCCAGCCAAAACATTGGACTTTAAAGAGGGAAACACTTGACCACCATTCAATTCAGCTAGGGAATAGAGGGAGCGAACTAAAATTTTCCTGAGGTTTCTGCTCTCCAGTGCGTCAAGTCCTTTTTTTATTATTATTATTATTGGTTGAGACAAGTTGGATAAGAGGCTATAAAAGACACCAAATTTTTCTTTTTTGCTCGTTCAAAGACACCTTTTTTTTCTTTTCTTTTTTTTTTTTTTTTTTTTTTTTTTTGGGGGGGGGGGGGGGGGGGGGAGTGGTCTAAAGTTAACGACACAATAGCAATTTAATTGAAAATGGCTCAGAAGATGATGTTAGGTTGAACTAGTGTGTACATATGTCTTTGTAAAGTAATTATATATAATATATATATAATTTGTATGGCATTATTCAACTACTAAGCTTAAGATAGACTGCAGGGTGGAGATAAAACTTTACACAAAATTCAACAGCCAAACAGGAAGGATGATACCTCCCCTTCTCCACCACAGAGAGAGAGAGAGAGAGAGAGAGAGAGAGAGAGAGAGAGAGAGTGAGTGAGTGAGAGAGAGTCCCAAGATTGTCTCTATTTGCCTATTGATGTGTCTTTCTTGGCAGAGTGTTATTTGTGATTATTCATTTTCCTAGTGCATTGGTTTAGATGATTTTTATTAGAGGCATACACCTGTACTGTGGTTGCAACCCTTGGATGAGTTGCTTGGGCTTTAGCGGTTGTGGCTGCAGTTGGTGCTGCAGTTGTGTTTTCTGCTGGTGCTTCAGCCGTGATTGTTGTGTTTTCATGACACTTAGACACACACTTGGATGCATAGAATTGATACTCTTATCAGTTTTTTTAATATAAATTTTATTGGTGGCACTGACTAACAATTGCAGACACAAATGAAGGTGCTCGGAGCGCAATCCAGTATTACAAATGAGGAGATCTTCACACAGGTTCTAAGGCCTGATCAACTTGGTCGTGTTTGAACATATGGATTGGGTCCTTCTCCAATGATTGTCTTTGGAGGTGGATATAGGCAGTCACAAGAGCAGGCTCATCTCATCTAGACGCAAGTCCAAGAGCAACTTAACCAACATAAAGTAAAAATGGAGATGCAAGTGAAGGAGATGATGGATACTGTGTTTAGTCAGATGCAAGGTACAATCCAAGCTCAACAAGCACGAATAGAGCTGTTGGAGTCTCAACAGGCCATGGGTGGGCCTGTTGCACTAGCTGCTACACATGTGCATTCACAATAACAATCCCGTGCATACACCTCATCGTTAATTGCCATCATTCATCCAAGGAAATGAGTAAATAGTTGATTATGAAATTTTTAGTATGGCATTTTATTCATGTTATTTATTCTTGTCAAATGCAGGTTCAAATATCAAAGGAAGAAGGAAGAAAGAGAAGAAAAAGAAGACGTAGATAGGACAAACACAATGTTGGAGGGACTTTTTTTGCAGTAAGTTTGCTTATCTGTCTACTTGGCTATTTATTTACTGATATTGATAATATCTTCTGTATAATTGCATAAGGCTTAGTTGCTAGAATTATGGTTCAAAAGTAGCATCGGTACTGATCATAGGGTTCTTACTGTTTGCTAGTTTAAAAGTAGTAACTCAAGAACATTACTTCATGTTTCATTTTATCTATTATCATTTTAGCTCAATAATATATTTCCCTTCTTGATTTGGAACACTATAGGCTATGTATATTAGTCACATAGATAGGGTAAGTAATCTTAACTATGTAGATGAAGCCTCTCGATGTCCAAAAATCTAAATTCTCCAAAGGCTTGTTTTTGCACAGAGTCATTTTGGAGTAACTGTCTAGGTAGTTTGGTTAATAATGCTCATCATGAATCTCTTGCTGCTGGAACCTTATTTAATTTCTAGTGTTCATGTAACATAGCCCATCTTCACCTCAATTATATGCAACATCAATAGGCTAATCACGGTTATGAAGCTCCGTAGCTTAAAATAAAGGTTAAATTCATAAGCAACAAGTAGAAAGGTGAATGTGTGACCTGATCACATCAGACAAGCATAGTTAACCTAGAACTTCATATCCTAAAGTAATGACGAGTAATAATTGGAAACTTTGATCATAAATATAAAGATTGGAGATTGAAAGACTACTTTCAACCTAGGACATATAGGAACAATGAAATTTGGGGATGCCACACAATTTCTTAAGTTTCTAAACCAGGTAATTTCACAATTTTTTAAGGATCCAAATACTAGGTTTGGATTGCTCATTGTTGAAAGTTGTATCTTTGTTGAATTCGGTTAGTAGAATTAGTAGTTTTTTCATACAGAGAGGTTGGGTTTTTTTTTTTTTTTTTTGGTGATTTAAAATTTTATTCCACACAAAACACAAAGAAACAAGAAGCAAGGACCTACCCTTGCACAAAAAAACACAAATCGACACCAAAACAAAACAACAAAACAACAGAAAGCTACAAAATCTAATTATTAGGTCTATAGAATGGAACAAGGCAGCCCCCCGTCCATACAGATTTGCCAAATTTGCAAAGAATTCTTAACTCTCTTTAAAGAACAAGCTCTAGCTCTAACTTCCTTAACTATTCCAGCCACTATCACTTCCTTGTGACTAACAGACTGAGTAAAAATTCTCCTATTCCTCTCCAACCATACATGATATAAAGTGCAAGCCAAGGAAAGTTTGAACATAGCATTTCCCAATAAAAGGACAAGAGGAGAACAAATGCTCATGAGATTCTTTTACAGATCGACACAAACTGCACGCAAGATCTACCTCCATTCCCCAGTGTAATAATCTATCATTGGTAGCTAATTTTTGTAAACAAATCAGCCAATGCACAAAAGCCCATTTAGACACATTTCCTTTAAACCAAACAATAGAACACTATGGGATCACTGCTCTAGATGGCCTCAAAGCTTCCCAAGCAGAGTTAGAGGAGTAGCTACCACTCTTTGAAGGTAACCAAACAGCTTCATCAGATCGGTGCAGATTAGGAATAAGGGTATGAGGGGTTAAAGCAATAACTTGCTGAATTACTCTATTTCTTAATCTAAGCCAATGCCAGCATCAGCAACTATAATACTTGAAACATTCACATAAAGAGCTCTACCAATATTCTACACAATTCTACTTCCAAAATGTTGATAAAGAGGCCCACTGGATGCCAGTTATCAAGCCATAAGGTGGATTTGCCATCCCCTATTTTGTAATGAATAAGAGGCTACCCAATCTCTCTAAGCTTGAATATCTTCCTTATAGTCCATGAGGAATCATTTGGACATCAATAAACCAAAAGCATTGATCCTTTAAAATATAGGTATGTATCCATTCAACCCAAAATGAATAAGCCATCACACTTGTAGCCCAAAGGTGTCCAATCATATTGACTTTATTCCAAATTTTCAGCGATCTAAAACCTAACCCTCCTTGTTTAGGAGCACAAATACTCTCCCACTTAACTTTGGCCCCTGTTTGCTTAAGCTCAGAACCAGACCATAAAAAGTCTCTAATCAAACTTTCCACCTCCTTTAGAATTCTTTGAGGTAAAATAAAAAGGGAACTCCAATAGATCTATACACTAAACAATACTATTTGAATAAGTGGATGCTTCCTCCATATGACAAGAGCTTATTTGCCCACAACTGAATCCTAGAGCATATTCTGTCCTTCAGTTGAAGACAATCCTTATACCTCAATCTTTTGGAAATAAGAGGCACACCCAAGTACTTGACAGGTAATAGACCCTCAGGAATTGGAAGAACAGTCAGTAAATCAGCTTTTAAAACAGAAGAAATCCCAGCAAAGAAGACAACACTCTTCTATAGATTAGGTTGAAGACCAAACCATAAATGGAACTGATGTGAGGTGTCATTTATAATTCTGAATGACTGAATATCAGCCCCACACAGAACAAAAAGATCATCCGCAAAGGCTAAGTGACTAATACCCAAAGATTGGCACTTAGGATTGGCACTTAATTTTATTATTTTCAAAATCAATTTTCTTAAATTACTTTAATTATTATTTTTGTATCAAAACAACTTGACTAGTCCTTGAGGATCGACACCTGGTCTTAACCGTTGTTCTATGGAGTAGTTGTTAGTACTTGGTTTTAAATATAATATTTTGGTGTGCAAACGACCATATCAAATAATATGAGAGTTTTGAGTTTTATAGGATTTTGCTCATTAAAACTCCCTTTTGCTTATATAATATATAGATAGATGATGTGGTATTAAGGTTAGATCCCATATGATGGACTATTTGACAAATCAAAATTTGATACTTGTTAGATACATCATTAGGGTGGATTTTAGGGTGAAATTATTATTGGGTACTCTTGGGAACATGACTAGATGGTACTCCATGGTATTATGATTGATGGAAAAAATGAGATATTATGATTTTGTGTTGGGTAATTGAGCAACATGAGAGAACATGATAAATGATAATTAATATAAAAAAAATATAGACACGTAATATTCCAAAAATATCTAATAATTTTTCGATGAATTAAGTGTCTAAAGATTATTTTTTTTGGATTAATACTACTCAATGCCACATTCTCTCTCCCAAATATGATCTCTAACGGAAAATTTTGTATATCAGTAACTATTTGATTGTAGTAAGGTTTGTTTTGTTTTGTTTTGTTTTTTTGTGTGTTTTTTGTTTAAATGCCACATTCTCTCTCCCCAATATGATCTAGGGTTTTTTACGGGCCAGTCCTGTTTGGAAGGATTATACCCCAGCAGGTCCATGATGAAGATTGTTTTACCTATAGGTCCTGAATATTTTTGTTTATTCCATTATTGTCCTCATATTTTATATCCAGATCTGTGAGATGAAAGTTGAAAAATGAAAATAAAAAAGAAGCGCTCTCTCTCTCTCTCTATACATTCCTCCATCAACGACCATTGCCAAGCACCGCCGCCTCCACTGTCGTCATTGTCGGCGACCTCAACCGGCATCTTCTTCCACTTTCACCATTACTTTTACCTCCACCGTCGTTGCCGACTACTGCTGCCTCCACCTCCATAGTCGTCGTCGCCTCCACCTCTAGATCTAGGATCTATGCTCTTTGTTCTTGTCTCTCTTTCTCTCTCTATCTCTCTCTCTCTCTCCCTGTATATTGGAGGAAGATCCTAGTGACAAATCTGTTTAAACCAGTGATAAATTTGTTTAAATTTGTGATAAATCAGTGATAAACCGGTAATAAGTTTGTTTTTGTGAATTTATCACTGTTTAAACCAATAATAAGTTTGTTTTTGTAAATTTATCACTGAAATTTGTCATTATTAAACCAGTGATAAGTTTGTTTTTGTGAATTTATCATTGAAATTTGTCATTGTTTAAACCAGTGATAAGTTTGTTTTTATGAATTTATCACTGAAATTTGTCATTGTTTAAACCAGTGATAAATTTGTTTTTGTGAATTTATCACTGAAATTTTTGAGTTATAGTGTTAAGTGTAGGAGTAAAAGTAGAAAACGCTGTTTGAACCAATGATAAATTAAGTAAACCTATCATTCTTAAAACAAATTTTCTCACTGAATTGGGCAAAGTAAGCAAATCTGTTATTGTATATCAAATTTTATCACTGAATTAGCAAAAGTAAGCAAATCCATCATTGTATAGCAAATGAACATGAAGATGTGATTATTATGAAGTTGAATATTACTTAATTATAGTTATAAAAGAAGAACGGAAGATGAATACGACTCACGTTTGATTCGCATGTTTGTTGAAGATGAACTAAACAGGCAATATAGATCGAAACGGTGGAGGATATGCTGGGGATCTGTTTGGAATTAGAATATAGATCAAAACAGAGGTGATTTCTGTGGAAACGATGGGAGATTCAGAATAATTGAGAAGGAACGTGTGTTTCACGCACACAGGGAGACCTCATGATATGTTATTTGCTTCACGTGTGTGGTGTGACATTTAGGGGTAAAATTGGAAACTGAAATAGGGTAGGACTTGGTGGGTATTAATTTGTTTGGATGGGACCGGCTGGTAAGTCCCCCTATGATCTATGATGAAAAATTTAGGGCCTTTACCTTGGCCTGCTCTAGCCCTTTCTTAGTCTACCATTAAAAGCTACTCAAATAAGAGAATAGTGTATATAAGTAATCATTTGATTATAGTAGGGTTTGTTTTGTTTTGTCTTGTTTCTTGTGTTTTTTTGGTTTACATTGAGGTTGTTATCAAGTTAGATTTTGATAATTTTTGAAGAGTAATGTTATTTAAACAAAAAAATTAGATTATTTTTTAAATTAAACTATTTAAGCCATATCTTGTTCTCATGCTTTCTTAAATCATTCATAAATCATCTTATTTATACATTATTGACTCTAAAAAATGAACTCGTATATATATATATATATATATTCAAGTAAAGTGAAGAACCTCTTTGGAAATATTAAATATGGGTAATTACATTATAATGATGGCAAGCAAAAAAATATAAATTTATAATTATAATTATTAATATTTATTAAGTTTTTTAAATAATTTATAATTATTTTTTCTAAACCCACTTGTTTGATATTTCCCTTATTAAGTACAACCCCAACTTTCCATTTTTGGAATCATAATACTGCTCATCAAACCCACCACCACCCACGACAGTATTTCAACAATATCTCTCTCGTTAGACATATTGAAAACATAGGACTACCATTGCAGAAACTTATACATCACCATTGCAAACTTTCCATTTTTTTTTAATCAATTTATGATCAATACTAGTGCTCATGAACGGCACATTCTTCCTCCACTATGATCATTATATATTTTCATTCATTCAACTTGTTCTTCCTCATATCCCTCGTCGTCCCTCGTCCCAGATTTCATTCTTTCAACCTGTTCTTCCTCACATCCCTCGTCCTTCGTCGCTTGTCCAAGATCCCACATCCCACATCCCTCATCTCTCTCCTCTTACTCCTCTTCCTCTTCCTCTTCCTCCTTCCCACCGCCATTCAATCCTTTCGTCCCAGATCCCACATCCTACATCCTTCCTCCCACATCCCTTGCCTCTCTCCTCCTCCTCTTTCTCTTCTTCCTCCTTCCCACTACCATTTCATCATTCTCATCATTTCCGCGCTGAAATGCCAAAGTCATCGTTGACAGAGGGTAAACTAGCGGTAGACTTCAGATCGGCTACTTCTCTGTGACGCCCTCAAAATATAGCACCAATAAACCATTCATAAGGTCCATGAACATAATAAAGTGGTATACTTCATTCATCAGAGTTTATATTACAAAAGAGATATCACATGCATTATACATTCATAAATGTTCATCCTGAATCTATAGCATGTAATATTTAGATAACAACAACAAAGTAAATGCCCTAGGGGCTTACATCTTTCCAAGTTATCACTTGGTTACAACAAAAGAAAGAGTCCTAACTCTTTTACATATAAAACCCTCGGCTTGAATAAACATTAAAGCATAAATATAACAAAAATAGAGCCTTCAGCCCTTGGTCCTCCCAAGCTATGACCTTGGAGGTAGCATATCACCTGTACCTGAAAAATGGTTTCCCAAGTAGGGTGAGCCAAAGCCTAGTAGAGATATACTACCACAATGTATGAAATTTAACTAAGATATAAGCATTAGATAAATGTGCAATACTTAAAACCAACCAACATCTTTTCATGACCAATCAATAACGACATCAATATCTTATTCCATTTACATTCATTTATTCTAATCAACTCACAGATATAGTCCCCTTGTTATCTAAACAATCCCAAACGAGACTACAACTCATTTGTTAACACTTCAATATCAACCATTATTCAAACACTTTGATTTTCTTGCCATTTTACGGAATTCTCATCCGAGGGAATTAGCACCCATATATATGAGATTTCGGGACTTTCACCCTAGACACTCTGGCCAACTTTATTTTCAATGGAGTCCATCCCTTATCACCTCCCACACAATGGAGTACATCCCCTATATCCTCCCAAACAATAACACATATACAATGACTACCAAATTCACATATTCAACAATTTAGTCAAACCATCATATTCAATGACATAATTCATATGATTAGTTTTAATTTACCTAATCCTCATGCAGTTTCTACAATAATCATAGCTATCCTCTATTAATAGCCCAAAACAAATATTTCTAGACAGATATACAATCTATTAAATAGATAATTTATCAAATTTCCATAGGTGAGTAATTTAACAAATCCAATTACACCATTCATCTACATACCCTTCCAATTTCATTTTTTCCATATCAATTTCGTTATATATACTAGATGAATTATTCAACCCAAATTAGGGCAAATTTCTCATTTTCTCAAATGTCAACCCCAAGGCCAAATTTTCCATTTAATTACAAGAGAACTACATATTCAAAGTCGCAAAGTCATTTTACAACCCAATATGGAAAACCCCTCTTTTAATTTGTACCCAAACCCTAGTTTACTCAAATCACTCGCAAATCCCACCATTTATACATGACATCAAATACCCAGGTTAACAACCATACTAAGTGTAGAATATCCCTACCTCAAGTATAGAAGCTCAAAGGAGATGAAGAAGAAACTCAAAGGTGCCCAAACTCGATTTTGCTCGGATCAAGAGGAAGCCCACAAGATGCTCTAACTCTTTATCAAAGGGAGTAGGGCAGAGAGACCCTTAGATCATGGAGTATTTGTAGAGAGAGAGTATTTTAGAGAGAGAGAGACAGCCGATCTAGGGTTTTTAGCAAAAAGAGATTCAAAAAGTGATGTAAAACTCTTCTGCTGTGAACTGATATACGCTGTCTTCGCTCGAGCGAAGGAGTTGTCGCTTGAGCGACCAGACACAACAAGTGACCTCGCTCGAGCGCAAGAAGCCTCGCTCGAGCATAGAATACAAAGCTTCAGAAGTTTCACAGACGCATAAGTTCGCTCGAGCGCAAGAAGCTTCGCTCGAGTGCAGAATACATACCTTCAGGTATTTCACAGACGCACATCCTCGCTCGAGCGCAAGAAGCTTCGCTCGAGCGAAGGAACAAATAACACAAGGCTCGCTCGAGTGCAAGAAGCCTCGCTCGAGCTAAGAACTTTATCTTCCCCAGAAATGCTGCTCTGGGAAGGAAACCTGAGAACCCTCAAACCTCGCTCGAGCGCAAGAAATCTCACTCAAGAAAATAAGCAAATTACAAAGCTGCGCTCGAGCGTAAGAAGCCTCGCTCGAGCGAAGAAGCCAAAAACTGGGCAACAACAATCTAGACCAACTAACAACCAACCTGTTCCAAACTCGCCCAACAAGTTTCAAAACTCAAATGCAAAGAGTCAAAGGAGGAAAACAAGACATAGATACAATATTCAACCACAGAACCCGAGTCCGGAACACAATGAAGGTTGAGGTAAAACCGGGATCGCTATATTCTCGCTCAAAAATCAAGGTAAGCCACCATTGTTCATGCAATACTTGTTGAGTTCATGTGGATAGAGGTAAGTCACCATTGTTAACAATGGCAAGGTGGCAAGTCATACCTCCACGTGTGAGAGGTATGGGCTGTTGTCTCTAGCTCCCTATATATTGAGTGAGTAGCAGAATATACAAGTTGGTGTATATCTCTGTGAATGTGAGAAGAGAGTGTATATCTTTGGCTCTCTTTGTGGACGTAGGCATTGAAGCCTAACCACATAAATTTTGTGTGTTTTATTTTTGATAGTTTAGGTAGTTTGGGCTTAAAATCCAAAAATTAGTATTAGAGCTCAAGTTGAGCAAATGAAGTCAACACAGAGTCTCAATACTCTATTTTCCAAAATTGCTAGAAATCAAATTACTCAAAATCAATTTTTGAGCATACCAGAAGAATCCTCTCAATGAGACGAGTCTAAGACCCATGACGAATAGCCCGAGATAAGATCGGACGCTCCATCATGCGTTCTCCAAAGTTGGAGAGTAAAGGCCACGCACATACACGTGCCACACACTCATCTAGAGGTTGAAGATGAGATTGCCAAATTTGATGATTTAAATATTTATCGGACAAATGTAATTTTTAAAAGTTGTTATGGCTCAGCGATTAAGACTTGTGGTGTTATGACTTCCTGATCAGGAGTTCAAATCCCCCAGCTTGCCTTTTTTTTTTTTTTTTTTGTTCTACCCCCAGGTTGCGTTTGAAGTTCTGTTGTTTGGGCACCCATCTATTTTTATTTATATACTTATTTGTCAGTTCTCACAAATCAATATATATAACATGATTGAAGTATTAAAAAAAAAAGGCTTGCCAAACAATGTGTTTTATGAAAATAGCCCAAAGCTCTCTCAAGTAATGTTTAATTCATTTGAATTTGGTTTGAATCAAATGATAATTTCATTAAAATGTCAATAGATTTGGTTCACTAAAAAAATGATAAAAAATATAATACTGATGAAATAATTCATACGGAGATTAAGAAATGAACATTTCATTCCAATCTACTTTCATTGTAACAAACCAAACTTAGCATTAGGAGTGGGCAACGGATATTCTGATCCATCCAAACCGACCGAACCAAACTGATCCGCCATATTTTGGATGGATGTGTGATGACGAGCGGACGGTTGCAGATTTATTTTTTTCAATTCGCCTAGTTTTGGATGGATGATGGATTTGAGGTTCCTTTGGCTGCAACCGAACCGCCAAACCGTGAGCACCCTAGTGATTTGTAAGACTTTGTGTTTTCAATTTGTTTAGATATTTTGTGTTTTCAATTGAAAAAGATTTTAAATATTTTGCTGTGTTGTCAATTTGTTTTCAATGTGGAAATCTTTTTATCAAATGGCAAGGATTGATATTTAGTATTTTTGTGCGAAAAATATAAGGCTTAATTTTGTCATTTTAAAAAAAAATCAAATTAAATAGTTTTTGAATTAAAAAAAACAATGAAATAGTTTTGATAATGTATGGTTTTCTTATATGTATTTACTATTGGTATTTGACAATTTACTTGATAATCTTTTGGTTATTTGTTATTCAAAAAAAAAATGTTAACAAGTTGTATTATGTTCAAAATTTGTAAAAGTTTAAACCGCCAAACTGATTCGCATCCAGCTATCAATCCGCCAATCCGCTCAATTCGCATCCGTCAATTCGGTGGACGAATGCGGATTGATTTTTTTCAATCTGCCTATCCAACGAACTGATGGTAGATTAGAGATTTCCCGACTGCAACCGAACCACAACCACCCCTACTTAGTATAGATAAACGTTTGATTTTTTTTGAACTAGTAAAATATTTATATATCAAGGAACAAAAACATTGACATGAGAGGATAAAAGCTCAGCTAAATGTAAGGGGGGACAGACCACCTAACTAGCAGAAAGGGTGTTGCTTGCTTGAGCTCCAGCTACCTAGTGAGCTGCTTTGTCTTTTGACCATCGAATCCAAGAGAAAGTCCAGTTCCCATTGAGAGCTAGCCAGCAGATATCAAACACCACTACCATACTTTCCCAAGGAGGGACAGTTTCTGAGACATAGAGCTTATCAATAGTCTGGTTATCACTCTCAATTTCAACAGATGGGAGGTTATGATTTTTGGCCAAAAAACATGCTAAGCGCACAGCTTGTGCTTCGGCCTGTTGGGCAGAACTAGAGAGGAGGGAGGAGGCTTGTCCATCAAGAAGACGTCCCTCAGAATCTCTAAGAATAATAGCAATAGAAGCTTTTGCAGCTGCCTTGCTGAAAGTTGCATCACAATTAATTTTGAAACCACTTGGGGGAGAAGGTTGCCATCAATCTGTCTCATCATCAGATTGTGTTGCAGGAGCCGTGGGTGAGCCATCATCCCCACTCACCTGGTTTTGAAGTTCTAACCATGTATCGGCAATTTTTCGGAGAGTGTCCCTTGGATCAACAGGGGAGTGGTTGAAGACATGGTTATTTCTAGCCTTCCAAATGAACAA
This sequence comes from Camellia japonica, assembly GCA_030407325.1. Classification (NCBI taxonomy): domain Eukaryota; kingdom Viridiplantae; phylum Streptophyta; class Magnoliopsida; order Ericales; family Theaceae; genus Camellia; species Camellia japonica. The sequence continues at coordinate 67,776,283 of JAPPVO010000013.1, read as the reverse complement.
GCAACTTATAGCTACCCCACTCAAAAAGGCTTGGCTAGACTCTGCAGAAACCTCTGTTCCTCTCCAATTAACAATCCATTGCGCCACATTTGGTACGGAGCCCTAATCAAAATGGAGATTTAACCAACTTCCAAACCATACAGCCTTCGTCCACGCACAGTCAAATAACATATGCTCCACAGATAAACGTTTGATGACGTGTATTTTTTGCAAACAACAAAATAAGATTACAACCAACAAAGTATGAAGGTGAGAGAACATTGCTTACAATTTGATGAATGTGTGATTTTTGCTTGGCACTAAACTTAGTGAGAGAACTCTCTTCTTGAATCATGCTTAAACTCAAAGGAAAAAAGATAAAATAATTTACAAGACTGGAAAAACAATAATAAAAAGGAAGAGAATAGAAGTGAGTGATTAAACATGCTTAAACCTGAATAAGAGATAATATGCTTAATTATAGAGTAGAGAGAAGCTAATATAGGGTTTTATTGTTCATTTTATGTTCGGCATAAGTTGTAACTCATCAGTTGTAGAGGGATCTTGAATTAGCTTAATTGTACCAATTAAAATTTATTGAATCATGATAGTTGTGGATATTTTTTTTACCATGTATCTCTTATAATATAAATTTTGTGACTTTTTTTTTTTTTTTAACAGAATTTTATGTGAGATGAAAGATGTTTACTTTTTATTAGATTTTTTTAGGAAATAACGAGCTATCATTGCATGGTATTTATATCCTTTTTAAAAGGTGTAGATTTTTGTTTTAGGACAGATTGCGGATTTTTTTTTTTTTTCCCTTTTATAAGTGTTGACACAAACTTTTGAATTACATTAAATGTTTTTGAATTTTAATTTTTAATGTCTAAGGATAGCCAATAGGTGTTTTTAAAATTCTATAAAAATCAAAAAATTAAAAAATTGAGTTTAAAGTTTTCAAGCGTTGAGTCTCTTAGACGAAAAATCACTTTAACTAATTAGTATAAAATTGCTGAAATCACTCAACACCTAAAATAAAGTTTCCATCTTAAATTTTGCTTAAAACCTCCATAAAATCAGGGTAGCCTCACGACCTTGGATGATGAGCAGCACTCCCTTGTGCTTAATGGCAAATGGCTTCTTCAAGCCATATCAATAAATCCATCTAAGGAGATTGTCCTTGTTAGTTTAGTACACCAAGTTCTCATTTGTAGTGGTTATTTGACAACAATTGGGTGGTGTTTTTGATGGTTTTTGGAGGCATTCACGATCTTGGGGTAATGGGTTTCTTGGGTTTGATATTTGTTGTGGTGATGATGGTCAATAGCTGTTAATTAGGGGTGCTCAAAAAAATTGGTAGAATCATTAAATCAATTCAATCTGGTCTAAATCATCGGTTTAGTTAAGCCGATTCTAGTTTTGAAAATGGTGGAACCATTCAAATCAGTCCGGTTCCTGCTTCCAAGGCTTTGATTATGGTTCCGAACCGAATCGGACTGTGACATATTTGTTTATTGTTTTTTATATTTTATATAAAAAATTTAAAATATGAAATTCTTATAAGATTTGAACACTAGCTATCATTGTGAAATTGATAAGCTTTAACCAACATAACTAAACTAATTATTATTAATTTATTTAGTAACATCAAATATATATCATATTTATTATTGTATAAAATTTTTAGAAACATAAATCGAACCAAATAATAGAAGTGTATAAACTAACAATAGAGGGGCCGACAATGAGGGAATGGTATGGGTGTGGTCTAAATTAATTAAAGGTAAGCGGGACGTCACCTAAGTCGCGTATGAAATTTTATCATTTTACATTAAGTTGCGTATGGGTGTGGTGTTCTTAAATTTTCAGTCTTTTTCACATGTGAACCTATAAAGGAAAGACATAACTTGTTATCTATTATAGTTAGATAACAACATGTGAAGATAACTCTAATTATTTATTTATTTATTTATATTAAATAAATAAATATTTTTATTTTTTTACCAATTTATTATTTTATTTATTTATTCATTTCTTTTTTCTTTTTATCAATTTTTGAAATCTTTTTTTTTTATTTTTTTCATCTTTTTTTAGGCCATCATCATCTTCATCAGTTTAAAGTCCGTAATAGAACAAGTACAGATCCAAAAGTACAAAAACCTTATTGGTTTGATGCTAAACATATTTGGAAAGTAAAAGGAATAAATAGTCTTATTATATTAATAATTATTGTATATGTTGTTTTAATTTTAGTTGTAGTTTTATTTATTATTTGGTTAAGATATGTGCATGCAGCTGGTTTAGGATAGTACCACCAGTTATTGCACAAGGACTTGATCCACAGGTAGTGGAGTCATTTTCTATGCTTACCTTTCCTATTGATGGAGAGGTTGGTTTTGATATCATTGATTGTCACATATGCTTGGAGGAGTTCCTCCAAGGAGACAATGTACGAGTGCTCCCGGCTTGTGGGCAGATTTATCATATTGATTGTATCTAGGCTTGGCTAACTAGAGATATTCAATGCCTTGACTATTACCATAACTATTCAACATAGTAATTGGAAAGATGCCCTATGATTTACCTTGAGTAAGAAGCACAACTTAAGGTAAATCAGGTGTCCCAATTCCCATGTTGCATAGTCATAATGGTAGTTAGGGCATTAAGTAATTCTAGTTAGCTAAGTCTGGATACAATCAATATGATAAATATGCCTACAAGCCGGGAGCATTCGTGCATTGTCTCCTTGGGAACTCCTCCAAGCATATGTGACAATCAATGATATCAAAACCAACCTCTCCATCAATAGGAAAGGTAAGCACAAGAAATGACTCCATTAACAGTGGATCAAGTCCTTGTGCAATAACTGATGATGCTAATCCTAAACCAGCTGGATGCACATGTCTTAACCAACTAATAAATAAAACTACAACTAAAATTAAAACAACACATACAATAATTATTATTATTATAATAGGACTATTTATTCCTTTTACTTTCCAAATATGTTTAGCATCAAACCAATAAGGTTTTGTACTTTTGGATCTGTACCTTGTTCTACTACGGACTTTAAACTGATGAAAATGATGATGGCCCAAATAATAAAAGTAGAAACTTGAACCTGATTTCAAAATTTGATAAAAAGAAAAAAGAAATGAATAAATAAATAAAATAATAAATTGATAAAAAATAAAAAATATTATTCATAATATAATAAATAAATAAATAAATAATTAGTCATCTTCACATGTTGTTATCTAACTATAATAGATAACAAGTTATGTCTTTCCATTATAGGTTCACATGTAAAAAAGACTGAAAATTTAAGAACACCACACCCATACGCGATTTAATGTAAAATGATAAAATTCCATATGCGACTTAGGTGATGTCCCACTTACCTTTAATTAATTTAGACCACACCTATACCACTCCCTCATTGCCAGCCCTCTATTGTTAGTTTAGTACACTTCCATTGTTCGGTTCAATTTACGTTTCTAAAAATTTAATACAATAATAAATATGATATAAATTTGATGTTACTAAATAAATTAATAATAATTAGTTTAGTTATGTTGGTTAAAGCTTATCAATTTCACAATGATAGCTAGTGTTCAAATTTTATAAGAAACATTTCATATTTTAAATTCTTTATATAAAAAATAATAAACAAATATGTCACAGTCCGATTCGGTTTAGAACCATAATCAAAGCCTTGGAAGCGAGAATCGGACCGATTTGAACGGTTCCACCATTTTCAAAACCAGAATCAGCTTAACTAAACTGATGATTTAGACCAGATTGAACTGATTTATTGATTCTACTGATTTTTTTGAGCACCCCTAACTAACAGCTATTGACTGCCATCACCAAAACAAATATCAAACCCAAGAAACCCATTACCCCAAGATCGTGAATGCCTTCAAAAACCACCACAAACACCACCCAATTGTTGTCAACAAACCACTACAAATGAGAACTTGGTGTACTAAACTAACAAGGACAATCTCCTCAAACGGATTTATTGATATGGCTTGAAGAAGTCATTTGCCATTAAGCACAAGGAAGTGCTCCTCATCATCCAAAGTCGTGAGGCTGCCCTGATTTTATGGAGGTTTTAAGCAAAATTTAAGATGGAAACGTTATTTTAGGTGTTGAGTGATTTCAGTAATTTTATACTAATCAATTAAAGTGATTTTTCGTCAAAGAGACTCTAAAGTCCACAATTTTCCCCAAGTACCAAAATCACTAAATTCTCACAACACACCCCATCTCTACTCCCATAATCACCCTTTTGCATTTACTTTACAAAACCCCTCATTTGATTTTACATCCCAAACCCTAGGTTTGCTCAACTTCATCCCAAGTTTCAATATTTTATACACAACAACGAATAACTATGTTAAAACTCATAGAAGAGTGTAGAAAGTTCTGACCTCAAGTTTAGAACGAGAGAAAACGGAGACACTTCAAACACGCGGAAACCCAACTCTATTAGGATGAGAATGTAGCTCTCGAGATGTTGTATCTTTTTATCAAAGAGGGTAGGGTGGAGAAATCACTAAATCTAGGTGAAAAAGTAGAGATAGTGTGAGTTTTAGATAGAGGAGCTCCAAATCTAGGTTTTTAAGGGAAAAAGATGTAAAAAAGTGATGTAAAAAGGTGCTACTGCAAACTGATATACGCATAGTCCGCTCAAGCGCAAGAGTTGACGCTCGAGTGCCAAACACAATAAGTTGTTTCGCTCGAGCGCAAGAAGTGACGCTCAAGCACTAAGACACAATGAAAAAGGGTGATACCGCTTGAGCACAAGAAGTGACGCTCGAGCGTGAAATACACACTTCTAGTAGTTTTGCAGAGACAGACCAATGCTCAATCTCAAGAAGGGTCGCTCAAGCGCCCACCCGCTCGAGCGTAGGAAACGCCGCTCGAGCGTAGAATACACTCTCCCAGTAGTTTTGCAGACCTGCAAAAGTACTGAGAGTTCACAAAGCCTGTTCGAGCGCAAGAAGTGTTGCTCAAGCGGAAGAGCAAAAATCTGAACAACATAAGGTTTGAAAACCAAGTTACCAAGATGTTCCAAACACGACCACTACAACCCAATAGCCAAACTCAAGCAAAAATAACGGGGAAAAGACATGAAGAACATTCAGACATTTTAAAACCTAAGTCTAGAATACAAGATGGGTCAGGTCAAAACCGGAATCGCTATAGTAAAATTGTTTGGTACATCTTCAAAATGTGATCTTTAATTATGACTGTGGGAGCCGAATATAATTATATATAGGAAAGCCAAATGAATTTGAAGACAATCAGGATATAAAATATTTGGCTCCTCCCTGGGGGATCTAGAAGCCGAATAACTAAATCGGCCATAGAATCAACCGTACAAAAAGCCAAGTGCGAATAGGCACACCACAAAATGGCCGAGTGAGCAGTTATGTGCTGGATTAAAAGTGGGCCCGACCCACGAGATCAGGGACGAGTGTAAATGAGAGGAGCATGAACCAAAGAGAGGTATGTGAGAACAGATTAAAGAAACTTAAGACACAAGTAAATGAGAGAATATATACTAACTTGCCTGTCGGAGTGCTAATTTCGGCACCCCCAACCGGAGTGTTAATCCCTTTTTCAGGTGGCATTCAGAGGATCAGGAACGTCTTTCAGGATCTAAGAGTATTTCCAATCCACTTCCATGGCGGGTGTCACAGAAGATCCTCCGATAGTCGTTAACGAAACTACGCCAAGAGATGACTTCACTCCAAGAAACATGCTTGGACCGAGAATATCGCCACACGACGGGCCTTGAACTTCAATTCAGTAGCTCAGACCTCACCCTCAACTTCAATGCATGAGACAATGCATACGATTATGGATCAAGCAAAGCAAAATGAACAGCGGCTGGAGAACATCATGGCTGAGAACGAGCGCCTGCGCCAGGATTTGGCCTTAGAGATGGCGAATTCCCAACAAGCTGCATGCCAAGACCAGGGTCGACCTTCGGGAAAGAGGGATGGACGACGACATTGACTTCGGAAACGCAATAATGACAGTGATTCTAACTCACCATCCTCGGAACCCAGAAAGAAAGGACGAGTTGATGTATACAGCTCATCTGAAAGAAGTCCGTATGTACGGCATAAACGAGGGAGGAGCGATGACTCGGATGAGGAAGATAAGCATGGCCCCTTTGTGCGACGAATTGCAAGGTCGTGCTACCCAAAAAGTTCAAAGCACCATCGTTCACCCTCTACGACGGAAAATTGGACCCCACTGTTCACATTCGTCATTATAAGCAAGCAATGACACTTCATGCTGATGATGAAGCCCTCATGTGTCGAATATTTCCAAACAGTCTAGGACCACTGGCCGTCAAGTGGTATTATAAACTGGAGCCGGCATCGATTAAGAGCTTCCATCAACTCCAAAAGTCCTTCAGGGCAAGATTCATCACTAACGAGATCCAGCCAAAACAGGCCGATTCCCTCTAGGCGATGCAAATTAAACCAGGCAAAACCCTTCGTGAATATTCAGCACGCTATTGGAAATCCTTTAATCCAGTAGATGATGCTTGCAATGACTCCATGGCCATCACCACCTTCAAGATAGGATTGCATCCTGATAGTCCCTTCCGCAGTTCATTGACCAGACGGCCCCCCAAAACAGTCTGGGCGTTAATGAAAAAGGTCAAAGAGTATTGCAAAGTGGAGGACGATGCCCTGCGGTTCAAAGCTGGGTATAAAGCCATTGAGACGGCCTTGTTGGGAATCGTTCAGTCAATTAGCGTCGTTCCATCAAGAAGCCCCGAGCCGCGGAATCAGGCTAAACGAGACAAAAGGCGTGACTCGCGCCGATCGAATGATCAATGTTCACATCGAGCTAATGAACAGTATCAAGTTGATAGCAGGCGCACAAGGCGCTCAGACAAGAAATACATGGAGTTAACAGAGTCGATCAGTAAGATCTTGCCGAAAGTTCACCACCTTCCGTTCTTCAAGTGGCCGCCCAAGATGATGGGACCTCCCGATACGAGGAGACGGGATAAACGGTGTAAGTATCATAAAGACCATGGTCACGACACCGACAGTTGTTATGCACTAAAGGATCACCTGGAGGAGTTGCAAGACGGCGGCTTACGCAACACGTCTGAAAGAACAATTCATCAAATACAGTAGCTCTACGATCGGATTGACCTCCACTTGGTGTAATTCATATGATATACAACTTGCCGACGTCATCCGAGGTGCATACAATTCAATTGCAGTCCAGCCCCCATAGGCCAATCACACCAGCGAAACGGCCCTATGAAACTAGGAGGATTAGTTTGGATGACACTAACTTAGTTGGAATAACTCACCCCCACACTGATCCCCTCGTCATCGAGCTACACGTAAACAGATTCACCATTGAGCGTGTTCTCGTTGACCAGGGAAGCACTTCGGAAATAATGTATTACAAAACTTTTATCAAACTTGGCTTCACTGACTCGGATCTGTCTCCAGCTGATTATCCGTTATTCAGCTTCAATGCTAACCCGGAGTATCCTATGGGCAAAATCACACTACCAGTTCGAGCGAGCACCAGATCAGTAGATGTGGAATTTCTGGTCGTCAAGCTTCCTTCGCCGTATAATCTCATTATGGGAAGAACTTGGTTGCATACCATGCAAGCCGTGCCAAGCACCTACCATCAAATACTTCGTTTTCCGATTGAGTACAGTATCGAACAAATTCGAGGTTCTCAAGAATCGGCACAGGCATGCTATCTTCTTGCTACAAAGAGGCCAAGGGAGCTGGAAGTGCATTCAATTGAGGTACCGGATAGGGAGAGCCTTGAAGACATTAGGAAAATCCCAAGTGAAAAGGAAACCGAAGCTGGAGCGGGTCAAAATTGACGGGGAATCCTGACAAGTTCTTCATGATTGGCGGTTCCCTGGATGAAGTTGAAAGGCAAGAGTTTGTATCCTTCTTACTCGGCAATATTGATGTGTTTGCATGGACACCATACGAGATGCTAGGAGTGGATCCATTGGTGGCCCAGCACTGCTTAAATGTTGATCCGAAATGTAAGCCAATTATTCAAAGAAGTCGGCGATCAGCCACGGAGCATACTTCGGCTGTTGTTGAAAAAGTTGATCGATTACTTGATGCCGGGGCAATTCATGAAGTAACCTATCCTACATGGTTGTCCAATACTATGGTTGTAAAGAAGAAGAATGGCTCTTGGCGTGTTTGTGTGGATTTCACAGACTTAAACAAAGCTTGTCCCAAGGACTGTTTCCCCTTGCCCAAAATAGACCAACTCGTAGATGCAACGTCATATCATCAATGCCTACAGGGGCTACCATCAAATCGCCATGCATCCGGAGGACCAAGAAAAAACCGCATTCCTCACTCCAAGAGGAATCTATTGTTATAAGGTCATGCCTTTCGGGCTGAAGAATGCGAGGGCAACTTACCAAAGACTAGTGACTGCCACGTTCAAGGAACAACTCGGCTGTAGCATGGAAGTATACATCGACGATACGGTGGTCAAATCAGAGGAAAAGCGCGCCCATCTAGCTGATTAGGTAGATACATTCGGCATTCTTCGAAAGTACAAAATGAAACTGAATGCCTCGAAGTGTGCATTCGGCATCGAATCCGGCTAATTCCTTGGCTACATCGTTAACCACCGTGGAATCGAAGCCAACCCGAGGCAAATCACGGAAATTCTAGAGCTTGGCTCCCCTCGGTCAGTCAAAGAGGTCCAGAAGCTGATCGGAATGGCTACCGCGCTCAACAGGCTTATTAGCCGTTCCACAGATCGCTGCCGACAATTCTTTCATACACTTCGGCAAGGCAAAGCTTTTGAATGGACCCCCGAGTGCTAGGCCCCTCTGGACAGCTTGAAGACTTATCTCCGATCAGTACCACTCTTGGCAACACCAGCTGCAGGCGATCCGCTCATTTTGTATCTGGCGGTATCTGACCGGGCGGTCAGCGCCGTATTGTTAAGGGAAGAACTTGGAGAGCAGCGACCAGTTTACTATGTGAGCAAAGCAATGGCCGACACTGAAACACATTACCTTCCATTGGAAAAGCTTATCCCTACTCCCGTCATGGCTGTAAGAAAACTGATGCATTACTTTAAGAGGCATACCATTGGGGTACTAACAGACTATCCCCTCCGGTCAGCGCTCCGCAGTGCAGAAGCATCAAGGCACGTCTCAAAATGGGCTCTGGAACTCGGCCAGTATGATATCCAATTTCTACCGAGAACTTCCATCAAGGGGCAAGTGCTCGCCGACTTTGTAGCCGAATTCACGGGATCCCTCGCCAACTTCAAGTCTAATCAAGTGCAACCTAAGCCTAACTGGAGAATGTATGTTGGAGATGTTTGGCAGATGTATTGTGACGGGTCATCCAACCAACGTGGCAGTGGGGCAAGCGTAGTAATCATGACCCCCGAAGGGGCAATAATTGAGCAGGCTGTCAAACTGGGCTTCGATGCATTGAACAATGAGGCCGAATACGAAGCATTGTTGACCGGCCTACGGAATGTACTTTACCTTGGTGCGTGGTGTCTGCTTGTTTTCTGTGACTCGAAGCTAGTAATCAACCAGTTAAAAGGGGAATATGCATCCAAAAATGACGGCATGGCAGCCTATATGAAAACGGCGAATTCTTTGCTCGCAAAATTTGACCACCACGAACTGAATCAAATAACCCGGGATCAGAACACACATGCGGATGCCCTGGCTTGCCTAGCCTCTGCCATCAACTCAGAAATTAAACAGACAATCGAATTAGGATTCGTCTCTGAGCCGAGCATTGCCTCTTCGGAATCAGTTCAGATCAACATCATTGAGCCAGGTCCAAGTTGGATGGACCCTATTGCTGTATTCCTATCCTCAGAGCAACTCCCGATGGATAAGAAAGAAGCACACAAACTGCAAAACAAAGCCCTGCGATACTACTTGGATCCGCCAACTCAGAAATTAAACGGACAATCGAAATAGGATTCATCCCTGAGCCGAGCATGGCCTCTTCAGAATCAATTCGGATCAATGCCATTGAGCCAGGTCCAAGTTGGATGGACCCTATCGCTGCATTCCTATCCTCAGAGTAGCTCCCGATGGATAAGAAAGAAGCACACAAACTGCGAAACAAAGCCCTGCAATACTATTTGGATTCGCAGGGGAAGCTCTACAAAAAATCCCTTTCTGGGCCGTACTTAGAATGTGTTCACTTGGATAACGTCGAGGAACTCTTGTCTGAAATACATGAAGGCAGTTGTGGTGCCCATTCGGGCGAGCGCTCTTTGGCCCATCGAGCCGTAACACAGGGGTACTATTGGCCGACCATGCAAACAGATGCCGAGTGTTATGTCAAGAAATGTGAACAATGCCAGAAGTTTTCCGCCTTAACTCATTTGCTTGCCAAGGAGTTAAATTCTATCACTAGTCCTTGGTCGTTCGCTCAATGGGAACTTGATATCGTCGGACCATTACCACAGGCTCCAAAGAACAAGCGATTCTTAATTGTCGCAACGAATTATTTCACAAAATGGGTCAAAGTGGAGGCACTAGCACATATTCGAGACGCAGACGTTAAGAGTTTTGTATGGAAAAACATCATAACGAGATTCGGCATACCAAGAGCGCTTGTTTCAGACAACGGTACACAGTTTGATTGTGGCATATACCGAGAATTATGCAACACGTATGGTATTCGGCCCTACTTTTCCTCGCTGGCTTACCCACAAAGCAATGGTCAAGCGGAGGCCACCAACAAAGTCATTCTGGATGGCATCAAGAAAAGGCTGGAGAAAGCTAAAGGCAGATAGGTCGAAGAGCTGCCTAGTGTGCTGTGGGCTCATCGCACTATTCCAAGGCGTTCCACTAGGGAAACGCCGTTTGCTCTATGCTTTGGAAGCCAGGCAATCATCCCCCTGGAGATCGGCCTACCCACTCTAAAATTGAAGGTTTTTGACATGGCCGAAATGACATGATATTGGCTTTGGACTTGACTCTGATTGAAGAATGCCGAGACCGTGCCCTTGCTTCCATGGCACGGTATCAGCAACAGCTTGCTAAATCGTATAATTAACGCGTACAGCTACGTCGTTATACACCAGGAGAATTGGTCCTCAAGAAAGTGCTTTCCGCTGCTAGGAATCCTGCTGACGGAAAGTTAGGTCCTAACTGGGATGGCCCCTATCAGGTTGACTCAATAGCAAGAATAGGGGCATATCGGCTTAAGGACATGTCTAGAAGAAGTTTGCCATGTCCATGGAATTCCACGCATTTGTGTAAATTTTATCATTAACCCAACTTGTACGGCATGGTAGTTTGTTTTGAATTTTTGCTATGTACAACTTTCATTTTCCCAATGCAATGCCTTTTTGCTCCCTGCTTTGTGAATTTTGGTTTAGTAACAAAAGCCTTTGAATTCGGAGCGCCCTTCATGGATATCATGATTGGCCAAGACAAAAGCCTCCGAATTCGGAGCCCCATCCGTGAATGACAGGTTTGGGCCGAATAAGCCTCCAAATTTGGAGCGCCCTTCGTGGATATCACGTTTGGCCAAGACAAAAGCCTTTGAATTCGGAGCCCCATCCGTGAATGACACGTTTGGCCGAATTCGGAGCTCCCTTTGTGGATATCACGATTGGCCAAGACAAAAGCCTCCGAATTCGGAGCCCCATCCTTGAATGACACGTTTGGGCGGAATAAGCCTCCGAATTCGAAGCGCCCTTCGTGGATATCACGATTGGCTAAGACAAAAGCCTCAAAATTCGAAGCCCCATCTGTAAATGACACGTTTGGGCTGAATAAGCCTCCGAATTCGGAGCGCCCTTCATGGATATCACGATTGGCCAAGACAAAATCCTCCAAATTCGGAGCCCCATCCGTGAATGACATGTTTAGGCCGAATAAGCCTCCGAATTCGGAGTGCCCTTCGTAGATATCACGATTAGCCAAGACAAAAGCCTCCGAATTTAGAGCCCCATCCGTGAATGACACATTTAGGCCGAATAAGCCTCCGAATTCAAAGCGCCCTTTGTGAATATCACGATTGGCTAAGACAAAATCCTCCGAATTCGGAGCCCCTTCCGTGAATGACACGGTTGGCTAGCGCAGACGCGATTGACAAAGTAATAGATGCTCTTGACTTAATTTACAAACATTGATTGAAACAATATACAGACATTCAAAATAAAATGTTTCGTTAAATAGATTGTGAATACATGATTTGCATTAAAACGGAATAATCTGTTCATTAAATTTTATTCGGCACCATCTTCGTTGTCGGTCTTCTCGGCATCGAAAGCCTTGAAGGGAAAATTGTAACTCTGATATAAAGGCGATGCCGAATCAACGCTCGCTGCCTGGAGAGCCTTGATCCACCCATGCTTAAATCCATGATTTTCGCATCGAAAGACTTCTTTGGCTAGCTTTTCTTTCGTCTTATCTATCCAATTTTCCGGCCGTCATGGAAGCCTTGTTCATAGGACCTGGTCTTCGTAGCTTCTATTGCAAACATGCTTGCCGTTTTTCGGTCAGCAATCGCATGATCCAAAATTCGCTGGTTTACTTTTTCTGCGACAATCGGGTTCACTTGGCTCACCGACCGAGTTTCAGAAGTTTTAGCTTTCTTCAGCTCATTCACGACTTTATTTGCACAAGCTTCCAAGCTCCGAATGCAACCGCCTTTCTGCTCTATTTCTCTTCGCGCGGCACGAAGATGCATGCCGATTTCATAAGAGGTATATAACTTTTTTACTACTCCATGGACGCCCTCTCGAAAAACTTCGTAATCAGGTCTGCCGACCATCGACTGCTGGACTTCTGGCGAAAAAATATGTCGAGCAAACTCGACTGCCACGTTTGGATCGCGGATAATCGAATCCGCTTCCGTCATTGGTTTGTTCCCAACGAAGACCGAAAAACTCAACGGGTGCGATGGCCCACTAGTTTCGCCTCGCGAGCGGGGGAAGTTACCTCATTGTTGCTTCTCCTTCCTGGGTGACCTACTTCGACGACATGGGGAATGACGCTTCTCATGCTCCCCGACGTCTTACTCCCCGTGCACGTAGGATCGCCACCTCGATTCATCTCTACGTCCAGTTCAGCTAGTGTCCTACCCTCCCCTCTATTGTTGAAGAATAGTCTTCTTCACATCCAAATTCGTCCAGGTTGGTTCGACACAATGCTTTTTTCCCTCTCGCAATTTGTTGAATCTGAACACAAAAATGGAACTTACGCGCACGCAGCCCCCACCCCACTTATTAGTTATGGGTGTAGCATTCCCGAAGTGATCTCTTCAATATTTTGTGCCAATCCATGAACTACCGATGTTCGGCGGATCTGTTCATTCATCAGCTGAGGCAATGGCAGATTCATTATTCTATTTGGCTCAATTTCAAAGTTTTGTGCCACTAAGTGGATTTGCCCCAGCCAATCCTTGAACTACCAATGTTCGGCAGTTCTGTTTATTAGCTGAGGCAAGGGCAAATTGATTAATCTATTCAGCTCAATTTCAAAGCTTTGCGCTGTAAGTGGACGTGTCCCAGCCAATCCATGAACTACCGATATTCGGCGTTTCATTCATTAATCAAATGGGGCAAGGGCAGATTCATTAATCTATTCAGCTCAATTTCAAAGCTTTGCGCCACTAAGTGGATGCACCCCAGCCAATCCATGAACTATCGATATTCGGCGATTTCGTTCATTAATCAACTAGAGTAAGGGCAGATTCATTATTCGGCTCAATTTCAAAGCTTTGCACCGCTAAGTGGATGTGTCCCAGCCAATCCATGAACCACCGATGTTCGGTGGATCTGTTCATTCATCAGCTGAGGCAATGGCAGATTCATTAATCTATTCGACTCAATTTCAAAGCTTTGCACCGCTAAGTGGATGTGCCCCAGCCAATCCATGAACTACCGATATTCGGCGGTTTCGTTAATTAATCAACTAGGGCAAGGGCAGATTCATTAATATATTCGGCCCAGCCTCATCGCTTTGCACTGATAAGTTAGTGTGCCCCAGCCAATCCATGAACTACATATATTTGGCGGTTCCGTTCATTCATCAGCAGGGGCAAGGGCAGATTCATTAATATATTCAGCTAAATCGCAAAGCTAGGCACAGTTATTTTATCATTTTATCGCCGAATTAATTTACCCATTTCATGATTTTACATCATCCTACTTAGTCGTTAACTAGCACATGCAGCAGATAGACAAAAAGACAAAGGCAATTTTCATTAATAAATTGAGCACAAATAGTAGTCATTTTACACATGAAAATTATCCTACATTTAACTTCTAACCAAAATAAATAAGCAAAAATCTATAAAAACTGCACACACAAGATATCAAACAAAAATCAAAATTACTTTGACCCTAGTCAATCTTCAGGGTCAGACTCTAGCGACTCAACGTCCACCTACTCGTATGGAATCGGCTGTTCCAATGTGTAGACACCCCAATTTTGACCGTCCTCAAGACTTGGATGTGCTTGCAGGTACATCCGATTACAAGTTTGATTGCTCGCTGAGCGCTCAACTTTCGCGACGGAATGCCAGGTTTGCTCTTTCCAAACCTTATTTCCATTTTGTTTCATTTTTGGACCATGCCTTGGTCCCTCCATATTGTTGTTTGTGATGGCCTGCCGGCCATGGGGAAGGGGCTGCTGACCATGGATTTGGGCCTGCTGGCTATTGATAAGGCCTGCCGGCCACCACTGATGGCCGGCAGGACACCTTGTTTCAGCAGATATTATGTTAGATCTTTTGAGCCAGCTGTTTTTCACTGAGCCATCCTCCATACACATGTATGGAGGGATAGAGGCCATTTCAAGCTTGTCAAGCAAGCTTTGCATGGCATTGCTCTATATAAGGGGAGACTCCTTCCCCTTTCCAGAGGTTCAGCATTTTTTAGAGCTAAAGAGATCCCTCTCTCACTAGAATTCTCCCTCTCTCTCTATATTTGTGCTATATTGCCTCAAAAGTGTTGTTTCTTGATACTTTTGCACACAAACACCTAGTAAAACACTACCATCATTGAGCTGAGGTTCTTAGGAGTGTTATTTGAGTTCTGAAAGCTGGTTTTAGGCTGAAGAAGCTGCTGTTCTTATTGTTCTTCAAGGGTGAGTCCTATTCCCCCTTCTAAGCTTTGTTTTGGTTGCATATTTGGCCACCTTTGCATGCTTTTTTTGACCTAAGTTTCAACTGAAAAAAGTTCTGTATTTAAGTGCTTAAAATGGTTGTTTAAGGCTTTGTTTGAGTTAGGGGTGGTTTACCCCTTTGGTGGCTTGTTGGCCTTGCTTTGTGCCATCTCTTAAGGCCTTTGAGGTCATCTTTGTTTGGCCTTTTAGCCACTGAAATCCAGTGGATTTTTAGTGATAGAAATGTGGTTTTGAAGTCCAAAATGAGAGGGGGTGGTCCCCTCTCCTCTTGTCTTGTTTACTTGCCTTGTTGGCCTAATTATTGAGCATGTGTTTCTAGCATGTGTTGGCTTGTTCTTAGCCTATTTTTGGCCTTATTTCAGCATGGCATAACTCTGTTTTGGCTTGGTTGAGTCACCTCATGCATGCTTTTTACACTTGTAGTGTAATCTTGCCATTTAGCCTTGTGTGCTCAATGCTTTGATCTATCATGCTAGCCTATTTTGGTTTTATCTCAGCATGTTTTTGGTGTTATTTTAGCATGCCTTAGCTCTGTTTTGGTTGGTCTTGGCCATGTGAGGCTTGCCTTGTATGGTTGTGGTGTAAGTGGCTTTGACTAGTTTTGAGTGTCAAGTCTCTAGCATGCATTACTTGAGTTGTTTGCATGCTTTGGCCTCATTTCTAACATGATTTTAGTGTGTGTAGTGTAGTCATACTCTCTTATGTTTCACACATTCAATGCTTTTAGAGAGTTGTGCCGTATGTCTTGATCATGGGCTAATTTGTATGCAAGCTTGCCTAAGCTTTTGGGCTACCATCTCAGTGTGTTTTTGGTCTTATTTTGCCATGATACAACTCTATTTTTGGTTGGTTAGAGCATCCCTCATTTGCTTCTTACACTTGTAGTGTAATCATGCTCATTGGCCTAGCTTACTTGGTGTTTTGGCCTTTTATTCTAGCATATGTTGGCTATGTTCAAGCATGTTTTTGGCCTTGTTTTGACATGTTTTAGGACTGTTTTGAGTAATCTTGGTCCTTTGAGGCTTCCTTGATATGGCTATGGTGCAAGTGCCTTAGCTAGTCTTGAGTTTTGAGTCCTTTAGCATGCCTTATTTGAGATATTTGGATGATTTAGCATCATTTAACACTTGATTTCAGAGCATTTAGCATTGCTATATTCTCATGCATATCACTCTTTGATTGTGTTTGAGAGTTGTGTTTAATGACTAGCTTACGAGCCAATGCATGAGCATGTTGTTGTAGCTTTTGATGCTTCATTTCCAGCAGGATTTTGCCACTATTTTGGCATGCATGGGGTCTGTTTGGTGTTGGTTTAGTCCATCGAGCATTGCTTTGCATGATTCTAGTGTTGTGTCTTTCACTAGCTTTTAATGCTTAAGTATTCTAGCCTGTTGTGCATGAGTGTTTGCATGTTAGAGTCTTGCATTTCATGCCAAGATTAGCATGTTGTTTGCATGTCATGTTGCTTGCTTTGCATTGTGTTCAATCGGATGTTGTGTTGAACACAAGGTGGATTAGCTCATTTCATACTTGAAGTGATGAAGTGAGCCAATCTCCCTTGGTCTCCATTTCCTTTGATTTCTCAATATAAGGAGATGGTCTAAGTGTCTTGTTTGTCATGCATTTATTGAATTTGTACATGTTGGATCTTTGACCATCATGCATTGAGATGCTTGATTGATGGTTTTGGATCCAACGGTGCCTCTCCCTTGATGTTTTGAGGTGATATGGAGGGGCATAGTACGTACATGTTCTTGGGAGACCCTCCATTTTTTCTGTTTTGTGCTCTATTGCAGCTTGGTGTCACAGCACACCAGTGGCCGGCATCATCTCATTGTTGGCCGGCACCTCTTCATCTGTGGCCGGCAGTATGCATCCTTGGCCGACAGGGGGGTCGGCAGCAACTATTCATGGCCGGCAGGCCATTGGTGCACTCCCCAGCACTGTTTTGGTAAGTTTCAGTAGCAAGCATTGGAAGACACCCTGCAAGCAGAGCCTCTTGAGAGCAAACCACAGAGCTTTTCGGGGCGAAAACCGAGCATGCATCATTCATTATTCCGAGGCAGAGCTGTGGCAGCCTAATTTAGCTTCTTTTTCTTACATAGCTGGTTTTGTAACTTAATTAATTTGATTAATTAGTTAAAGTTTTGTAATAATTAATTAGTTTAGCATAGTTAATTAGTTGGTTTGTAATAACTAGTTTAATTTGCGTAGCTAGTTAGTTAAATTCATTCAGACCCTCCGTCGAGAGGGCAAATGTTGTAATAAGTGTGCGTGCGTGTGTGTATGTCTTCCAACCACCATTTCTTTCTCCCTTTTACTTACCCACTTTCGGTGGTTAGATTAGGGCATATTTCGATTAGCATACCTTATGCTTGCATGCGTGCATCATTCATTTTGTCTTGCATGCATCGGGCTCGGCGTATCATTCAAACTGCATTATATTTCAATACCTATTTGAATACATGTATTAATTGTTGCATTCATATGCCATCTTAGATAGCCGAGCCTACTTAGTTGCATTTTGCATGTGTTGCATTAGGCATTTCAAACATAGCTGATCATGCATTGATTTCTAACATAGCTTTTGTTTTGGCTCAGAGTACACTATGAGTGTTTATGCTTTAGCATCCTTGCATGTGTGTAAGTGACTGCCATGATAGCATGCTTGCCATGAGACTAATTGCTTAAGTGTTTAACTGCCTGAATGCCTGTGGATGAAGGCTTCATTACTTGAATTGGAACAATTTATCAAAATGTGAGTTTTAAGCCCACTTGAAGTGGCAAATCATGTTTTTATGCCCACTTGAGGGTGGCAAATCTGCGCTTTAGCCTACTTGAGGGTAGCAACTTCAAACCATTTTCGAAAACAAGCATTGAATTGTTTTGTTCCAATTCAGGCGATCTAGTCTATACTTGTATGCTGTGCGCATCACATAGTAATCTAGCTAATAACCAGAATAAGGACACATGTGTTTTCAAAACAACATATCATGCTTAGTAGAGGCCGATCTTTGATCGGGCGAGCGGGGGTGCTCATTTCAAGACCTTCCCCTCTCATACCCAAGTTCCTAAGCTGAGGCAACTTTGGTGATGACGGACACGTAACTTTAGGCACGAGTCAGGGTTTCCTAAATTTCCCAAAATAAAATATTTAGGTGGCGACTCTGAAATCTGGCAAAGCAGTCCATGTTTGGCGCTTTTTGATTAAAATCGATTTTCCAAAACAATTTGCCGGATTTGGACTCTTTGGTGATTTATCAGTCTTACATTGCACTTTGTGAGATTAGATACAGAACCGTGACAGGAGTCTGAACTGTAGTAGCTAGAACCCAATTCGCGCCCTCTCCGAAAGGAGGGGCGCGCGGAGCGAGTTCGGGCGGTCTACAGTTTTTGGCGACTCTGCTGGGGATTTAGAGAACTTGACTCAAACTCATGATGTTGTTTTATCTACACTTATGCATTTCTTTGCATTTGTATTTGCATTTGCATTTGCATTGGTGTGCCTAGGACATCGTGTTTGCCGTCTGCTATTCCTGAACGGTTTACCGGAGGCTTGCTTGGAAAAGCATGCCATAAGGCTGACCGGTTATGGGCTCTGCCACGATGGGAACACAAACCTCGATTTTTACTGAGGCACCCTTTTTGACCATTCGACCTAGTGCATATCGGAAGCCGTAAAGACCATTCCAAACTAGGACAGGTTGCTTACCCGATTGTAGGTTGTTTGAAAACCGCTGCGTGCGTAGTGAAACCCTAGCTCCTGGCAAGATAGGACAGGGAAACCCTACCCCTCCATAGGGTGTTTTGGCTCTCACTTGCTTGCTATGTGCTTTTAGAGTGTGTCTCTACAGGAATGCATGTATCAGTTTGCAAGTCTGAGTATCAGTTTGAGGACATCAGTATTTGGGGGTATCAGATTTGAGGCAGTGATTTGGGGGCAGCGATCAGTGTTGAGAACAGTGTGTTCAGCTTACAATGTCAACTGTGTGTTGTGTCTATTTAAGTCGAAATGCTGTCCGTTTTTCTGGTTGTTTGTTTCCTTATTTTGCTTTATTTATCTTTTTGCAAGGTAGTATAGCATCATTGCTTCCGAAGAGGCAGTTTCCCCCAAAGCACTCTGGGTTAGAGGTAGAAGGCTTCATCGATCCGAGGATCTAGTTGACGGACAAACAGTGTTCTTTTCATTACCCCCGGTTACAAGACGGAAGGCAGTTAGGCAGAGAGTATCGGTACAGCAGTCGTTGGTTCAACGATCATTGTCCACCCCACCGGTGAGTAGTCGAGCTAAGGTTTCCGTTTCTACCACAAAAGAGATACACATGTTTAGTTAGATCAGCACTTTATGGCAAGTATGGAGGACATGATGTGTCAGCTCTAAGAGACCATGCAAGCCATGCAGCGGGATGCTGCCGGCCAAGCAGAGGTTGCCGCGCGTCAGGCAGAGGTTGTGGCTCAACAAGCAGAATTGATTGCCAGGCTCCAGCAACAGCAGCAACCACAACAAGCCGGAGCGTCTGCTTCGCATCCACCCCTACCCCCACCTAGAGTTCCAACACTCGGGGATACTGCAAAAGTCCAAGAAGATACGGACGCCCCAACAGGACCAGTTCCGCCACCAGTTCTACCGCAGATTTCAAAGACACCGGCCTTCTCAATAGATACACCGTTTGAATCTGAGATGGACCCAACCGCTCTGAAGATGAGTAAGCTTGAAAAGCTGTTTAAACGGGCCCAGGGGGTCAATTACATTCCAGACATAGAGGATGGTTACACTGATTTGGCGGTAACATTGCCGGACAGATTCAAAATGCCCCATATAGACCGTTTTGACAGCTCGGGCGACCATATGGTTCATCTGAGGCTGTTCTCGAATATTTTGCGCCTGATGGGCTTGACGAGACTCCAAAAACTATCACTCTTCGGCCGGACCCTGTCGGGTATTGCGGCCATTTGGTACGCCAAGCTGGAGGACTCAGTGAAAAGGAGCTGGGAGGAGATGGCCGAAGCCTTCGTCACACAATATTCATACAACACCCAGATTAAGGTCACAACCCGTGATCTTGAAGCGACCAGGCAAGAGTCGAAGGAGGGCTTTTCTGACTTTGTCACTCGATGGATGGCCAAGGCCTCCATGATGACAACTCGGCCATTGGAGAAGGATCAGATAAGGATGGTTGTGCGCAACCTCCAACCCAAGCTGATGCAGAAAATGATCGTCTTACCCCTCCCCACCTTTGCGGACTTACACGAGATTGGGGTACAGATTGAGGATGCTATGAAGCAGGGTCTGATCGACCAAGACAGGGAACAGCCCAACAGGGCATTTACACGCAGTTCGAATGCAGGCACGAGTAATGCTGCAGCTGCCAGAACTTATGATGTGGGCATGGTCACTACCACCACTCCAAAAACACCTACAGCTACACCCTTCACTGGTGCATCCGGAACTAGCTCACAAACAGTCAGATATCCACCCCGAGGCCAGAGAACCTTTAGCCATTCCATATGACCCAAGCATATATATCACACCCTCCCACCTACCCAAGCCTGAGGTGTTCATCCCAGATAGCACGGACTTGTACATGTTGAGCACCTCCAAAACCTGACCTGAACCGGTGGTGGTGACCGTCGAAGACAGAACTGGGATGACTTTGGAGGCAGGTGGGAATGTTGATTCGGAGCCCGAGGGGTCTGGGAGCTTTGCGTACAACCCAAGTGGTTATATCACATCAACAAACCAGGCTAAGCCGAGGGTAGAGTTGCCAGTTGGGCCAGAGATCAGTGTGGTTCGGGAGGATGGACCTGGCCAGGGGTTAGATGACCTAGCAGAGCTGGAAACGAGCAGGACCCAGGGGATGTGAACATCAACTGGTTCGACTTGGATGGGTCAGCAGAAAATACTGGGTGGCTCAACGACGAGCCAGATGTTGTTGAGGTGTCTCAGCCAGAACAGGGGCAATCAGAAGCCGGAATATCAGCAATGGCCGGAATGGTCGAGAATTAGGAGAAATCGCCGAGGAGCATCAATGCGAAGAATTTTGCTCGAGATTCGGGCAGTTTGATTACACTAGATACTGAACAGGAGGCTGCATTGAAGCATCTTGAGCAAGAAAAGATCGAGGATCTTGAGAGGGCTAGGAAGGCCAAATGTGCTGTGAGCATAGAAACAGTTACAACGGAGCCGGACAACTGTCTGTCAGTTGCCGACGACATGTGGTGGGAAGACGATGACTTACGTCTTGCCCACACTGACGAGGATTGGGGGCAGAACTAACCAGATGACACCTGGTATGTTGAGGAGGTTGACCATATGACCAGGAGTGGGCGATATTTCAAGCCCTCACACTTGGACCAGCCGGAGGCGCCCGGGAAGGACAAAGAAGCGGAGAGGCAGAAGGAAAAACTGCTGGAGGAGGAGGCTGTACTGAAGCAACTTAAGAAAATCCAAGCATACGTCTCCATCTGGGGACTGCTTATGGCCTCGAGGGTTCACAAACAGGCTGTCCTTTCTGCCATGGATAGGGCCAAGCTTTCAATTGATACAACACCCGAGCAGTTGGTAGGGTTGGTTTTCCCGGGAAGAGCTTCCCCGACCTTGACCTTCACCGACAAAGAACTACTGCCCGAGGGCTCAGATCATAACAAACCACTCTGCATCTCTGTGGAGTGTAGAGAGAAATGGATACCGGTGGTCCTAGTCGACACGGGGTCCGCAATCAATGTATGTCTGTCGAGAACGGTGTATGCTATCGGGTTGAAGCCCGCGGATTTCGTGCCTACGGCCCAGGTGATTCGGGCCTATGATAATACCAGCCGGGAGGTGATGGGGACCGTACGGATTAAGACTCAAGTTGGTCCGGCAACAGGACGTTGAGTTTCATGTCTTGGATGTTCCCGTAACCTTCAATCTACTCCTTGGGCGGCCGTAGCTGCACCAGGTGAAAGCCGTCTCTTGCATCTTACACCAAATGCTGAAGTACCCCTACGGAAAATGGGTGGCAATCGTTTTTGGGAATTCTTTGATACATCCGCCGCCAGAGGTTTCTACACCAGTTCTGGAGATTGAGCATGGCGCGGAAGATGTATTTTTGTCAGGATTCACCCTAGCTGAGGCCCGGTTGTACAGGATATGCTAGCTATTGATAAGGGGCTATACGTCAGCGCACAGTCTGTCTACCTTATGAACAAGCTTTAGCACATGCCTAGGATGGGATTAGGGCGAAGCGGCCGGAAGGGCGTTGCAGCATCGCCCGAAGTGCCGCATAACCCATATACCTTTGGCTTAGGTTATCTGCCTACCAAAAAAGTTTGGGCGAGGAAAGGAAGAGAGATGGCTGGAAGAGCCAGGGCAAAGCAAGCCGAAAAGCATTATGAGTTGGTGCACATGCCTATCCAGGGGACCCTGAACGAACGCTTTGTCCGAGAGGGGGAAAACTTCCCATTTTGTGGCTTTTCGGAGCCCTGGTTGAATTCAGAGAAGCGGCATTTGCCCGGCTTCGAAATCTTTTTTGATCTTCAGTTGTCCAGGGATGAAGTTGCCGAGGAGCAGACAGACCCACCAGCTGAGGCTGAGTAGTGCAAGGAGGAGGATTCCGAGAGCATAGAAATTGAGATAGGGATAGCACTGGCTTGTCTCCTCTCAGATCCTCAGATCGTATTGGAGTGCTTGGGGGATAACTTCTCAGTTTCCATGATTGGGAATGAAGCGGCTATGGGCCCACTTTCTGGTATTCTCGACGCATCCATCGCACCCTCTCTTGTCTGGCAATACGAGGAGGGCTTTTTATCGAGCAGTTCCGAGTCAAGTAGTGAGCCAGAATTTGATTCCACTGAGTCTGAGTCCGGTATTCTTGGGGGTGATAACCCGGATGCCACTGTCTTGTCGAGGTCGTCTTTTTCTTTTTCCTTTGAGTCTATCGTAACAGAGGAATCAGGCGGACTGGATGTTATTAATGAGAATGGTACTTCCGAGTACTTTTCTGTGCCTTTAATTTATTGCATTAATCAAGACTTTCAAAATTTTGATGAAAACGACGAGGAAGAAATTCCTCCGGTTTTGAAATATTTGCTTGATTAAGAGCATGAGAGGTTTGTAAAACCTTTGGTTGATGAAATCACCACAATTAATGTTGGTACTGAGAAGGACCCGGGGCTGGTCCAGATCAGGTCCACATTGTCTTCGGAGGAGCGCGAGGGCTTAGTCGCTTTATTAAAAGATTTCAAAGATGTTTTCGCGTGGTCCTACGAAGACATGCCTGGAATCGATCCTGAGATTGTACAGCACCGGATCCCTCTTGACCTAGAGGCCCGACCTGTTAAGTAGAAGCTCTGAAGGATCCGCCCGGACTGGGATTTGAAAATTAATTTTGTATATAAGATCATGCATATTTTACTAACTTGGTTTTGTAGCTGTTCGAGGGACGTCGGTCAATCTGTGAGTTTTTATGCTTTAGCATCCCATTTGTGTGTGTTTTTCTTACTATGTTTAGCATCCTACCATGAGGCTAATTGCTTAATTGATATAACTGCATGAATGCATGTGGATGAAGGCTTGTTGCTTGAATTAGAATAATTCGATGAAATACGTTTTTTAAGCCCACTTTGTAGTGGCAAATTCACAAATTTTAAGCCCACTTTGTCAAGTGGCAAATTCAAACTCCTTTTCGAAAACAAACATGAAGTTGAATTGTTCCAATTTGAGCAAACTAGTCTATACTTGTATGCTTCACATAGTAAATTTTAGGATTTACTAAAATAATCAGAACATGAACTGTGGGGAAGTGGTTTGGAAATACTCTTCAGATCCTGGAAGACGCCAATGATCCTCAGCTAGTCCCCTGCAAAGATACAAATACTCCGGTCGGGGGTGCCGGAATTAGCACTCCGACGGACAAGTCAGTTCTTCTACTCAAGAAAGCTTGTTCACTAAGTTTTTAGAAGTGATTCTTACATACCTTTACAAATCTGAAGCTCTTGTATTTATATCCATCCTCCGGACCTCGGGGCCAGAGTCTACTTTTTATTTTTTATTCTTTCATTTTTCCTGGTATGCCTTCTCAAGTCTATTCGGCCTTAAGAACGTATTCGGCGTCCCAGTTGAGCAGAATGGAGCCGTTCAGTTCCCGGCTCCTCGGGTATACCAGATTTCGTTCCTCTACTGATTCGGCTCCCACAATTGCCCCCCAAGCGTTCTGTCAATGACAGTTGGGTGAAATGCTTGGTTCCGATTTTCAAATACTCTGAAACGAAGTTTGGGGGTTAGACTTATCACGCGGACGTTTGATTACTCCCCTTTAATCGTCGTCTCAACTTCCCGACCCTTCGTACACGCCTATTCATTATGATTTAAAGTCTGATGTCCTTTCAAATCCGTGTTCTATGACGCTGGTTGCTGGGTTGCTCTTCGAATCGTTCTTGCAATTCTTCCGTCTGTGATACTCTCTTCATTTTTTGTAAGTTTTCCTTTCCCCTACTCTGAAGCTTTTCCTAGTTTGTTTATTCCGTCGCATGTTCTTATAGACAGCGGTTTATGGCGAAACATTTGAAAGACCTCCTTTCGTCATACCGAATTGTTGGCTTTAGACGCCATTTCTCTATTCCTGACGATGTCCACCTGTCGTTTGTGGCGGGCGGCACTCTTGACATGGAGAGGGAGGACAAAACACGATTGTCTTTCCCCTCTTGTCAATCGCAGAGGGTGGAGTCCGCTTTCCCCTTCACCCGTTTCTGAGGGCTTTCTTCGCCATTGGGATTTGATCCCTTCCCAGCCCAATGTGAATTTCTTTAGAATTATAATGGGGGTCGTAGCGTTGAACCGTTGCCTTGGAATTAATCTTGGCATTCCTGCCATTCGGCACTGTTATGCTTTGGCCAAGTCCTCCGGTCGGCACGGGCCTTACTTCCTCAGAGCTAAGGATACAGATCATCAGTTAATCACTATGCTTTCCAGCTCTGGGAAACGAGTTGATGACGTCATGGTCGTCCGCGGCAACTGGGAGTTCGGCGAAGGGGAGGATCGTGTCGATCCTATTCCTAGACGTAGGGGCGAACCAGGTCGCCGAATGCTCTCTTGCTTGTATTATGTGCTCATATTTGCCATACCCTGTTTTCTTGAGTCTTATGGCTTGTCTTCTGCAGGGAACGATTTGAAAAAGTTCGAGCTTCAACTGACGACGCCGTTCTTTCGGACATTAGGATTGCTCTTAGTTATTTCGGCCGTCGCAGTCTTCATAAGCAGGGAAGAGCGGCTCACGTTCTGCTTTGCTACGAGCCTACATATACAACCTTTTCGGCTGCGGAAAACATACCGATTCGAAGGGGGAAGATTTTCTCGTCGCTCGTATTTTTTCCGACTTCAAAACTTGAGACAGGTAGGTTTTGAAGGGTCCGATTCGGAGAATACTGAAGTATCTGATACTGCCAAATCAGATCAGTCTGAGGCCGAATCTGAGGAGGTATTGGATTCTGCCGATCCTCCCTCTACTTCGGGGCGGGGGAACCTCTCTGTTGACAACGTTCCTCAATGTACAGACAATCTTCCCATCTCGGGATCCACTAACATGGCTGGGTTAAGCCTGACAAAGCTTGCTAAGAAGGCGAATGCGGAGAGGCTAGCTGTACGGCGAAGAGCGGAGGGCCTTTCGACCAAACCGCCCACCAGTGAATCTCAACATTCCCTCCCAGTTACCGAATCAAAATCCTTGGGAATTGTTGAGGAGGCGGCAAACAAATAAGAATGCCGAATTCGCGTTGGTTGGGGAAGCCGTCCAGGATGTTGAGGGAGAGGCGGAGAAACGTGCTAGGGATCGTGAGGTCGGTTTAGAAGATCACGGCGGCAAACGTCCTCGAAAGGGGGGATCGAGTGAGGTTGTGCCCTTTGTGATTCGACCGATGGTAAGAAACGTGCCGGTTCTTCGGATGCCTCGGCGCTTAAAGACCCAGAGGTCGCGTTCGGCGTGGCAACGTCTTTGTCGTTGCCGTGTGATATGGAGGCTTTCCAGTTGGAACCGGATTTGAATGCGACAATGTTAGCGCGCAGTCGGCCCTTTTGGTGCGTATTCTGACTTTTCCTTCACTTCATCCAAACATGTTCGCTTACGTTTTTTGAATTTTCTTTTGCAGACCGTTGGTAGGATAGCCGATGTAGGCCGCCGTCATCTCGACGTCGTCAAGGAGATTAGTCATTTACGAAAGCAAGTTGAGGGCCAGAGGAAAGGGCCGAGGATGAATTTTTAAGAGCGAAACAAGGAAGCTTCTCGGGCAGGGACGAGGTAGAGAGAGCTCGTCATGAGGATAAGTTGAGAGCGGAGGCCGAGAAGAAGGCGGCCGACGATATGGAAGCTGCACTTGGCTTGTCCCAAAAGGCAGTTGCCAGCCTGGAGGCTGAGTTGGCTGAAATGAAGGCGGCAAAGGAGATTACCGATTCAAAAGGTTTCGAAGCCGGGAAAGAGGCTGGACTCCCGAGTATGTGGACCAAGTCTCTCGGTTGAGAATCGGGGCTTCAAACATGGTTGGGACAAGGCCCTTGCTGCAGCTGGAGTTTCGCTGAATATGCCAATACCGTATGAGCAAGTGGACATCGATCCGTTGAGACTGATTCCGAGGGTTGATCTTTACGATACACAATTGTTATGATTTCGAGAAAGTACTTTTTTCCATTTGTTTTTGTTATTTTGTATTCGTTTATCGGACATTTTCCATGTTTTTCATGCGGTTCATATGTAAAAGTTATGATACAGAAATGGACGTCGGTACTTGTTTGTAGTTATAAGATGTTATGAATTCTGCTCAATGTGCTGATGTTTCCGTAATTTTATGGTGATATTTCTTAATAATCTAAAATCTGCCCTTGCCTTGGCCAGGGCGCGAGCGTGAAGAGCCGAATCGGTTCATACTCGTGGGCTGGCCGAGGCATTCTTTGAAAAGGTGGCCGAGTAAAACGGGGCCGTAGATTAATAAATCGCCCTTGCCTTGGCCAGGGCCGAGCATGAAGAGCCGAATCGGTTATACTCGTGGGCTGCCCGAGGCATTCTTTGAAAAGGTGGCCGAGTAAAACGGGGCTGACTAGATTAATAAATCTGCCCTTGCCTTGGCCAGGGCGCGAACATGAAGAGCCGAATCGGTTCAATACTCGTGGGCTGGCCGAGGCATTCTTTGAAAAGGTGGCCGAGTAAAATGGGGCCGACTAGATTAATAAATCTGCCCTTGCCTTGGCCAGGGCGCGAGCGTGAAGAGCCGAATCGGTTCATACTCGTGGGCTGGCCGAGGCATTCTCGTGGCACGCGGATCATCGTCCGACGTTTGGCGTTCGGTCATACCGAGTGCCTTGGGGGAGCTGCACATATCTCGGAATAAATGGGGTAAGTTCGTACCAAGGGTCATATTTATTTGGGTACAGGGTTGAGCCAATATGGGGAATGACAAGATTGGCTGAATTCAAAACGTCGAAATGTATCGCAGCAGCGAGCCCACTGGTAGGGGAAGAAGAGCGTCCAAGGGATCGGGAAAAACAGCAGCGCCTTAGCCGTCGAAGCAGGTCCCCTCAAGGGACGGTCAACGGGGAGGTTCCCCATGCCCGCGACCGGGAATCGAGGTGGACGCGACGTCGCGACCAATTAATTTTGCGGTTTTTGTGAAGAATAAACCGATGACAGAGGCGGATTCCATCATTAAAGATCCAGATGTGGCAGTCGAGTTTGCTCGACAGATTTTTCCACCGGAAGTCCAACAATCGATGGTTGGTCGTCGTGATTTCGAAGTGTTTCGGGACGGCATACATGGGGCTGTAAAGGGGTTGTATAATGCTTATGAAATTGGCATGCGTCTGCGTGAAATGTGACGCGACATTGAGAAAAAGGACGAAAGGAATCGCGGTCTGGAAGCTCGCGCGAAAAAGGCCGAGAGTGAGCTTCGGGAGCTTAAGAAGGTTCGAATGGCTGAGCCGGCGACGGCCGGTCAACTTAAAGTGGGCGAAATACGTCCCAAAAGGCCCCGGTTACGAGAAAGGGTATGAGGACGGTTTCAAGGCCGGGTTGATAAAACCAAGACAGACCTTGCTGAGGAAGTTTGTCGATGCGAAAATCGCGATTTAAGCATGGCTGGATCAAGGCCCTTCAAACCGTGGAAGTTCTTGGGTCCCTAGGCATAGATTCGGCTTCACCCTATACCATCGACATTACCTTCCCTATTCCGAATTTGAAATGGAGAAGAGCGACGATGAGGAGGCCGATTAACTAGAGTGTAATGCAACGACAGGCTTCACTATGAATAAATAGGCTTTCATTTTCAATGTCCGTCTTTGATCGTAAAATATTTTGACTGTAAAATATTTCTAGTTCAAACGTGTCGATTCATTTTATTGGAATATTTTAGATTTTGATTAGAATATTGTGCACTGCATGGTACAAACGCTCAGAAATGCATTAGTCGGCCCTAAGGCATCATACACCAAAGGGGCTCCGTATCTGGAGACTCGTTTGGGCCAATCGTGACCACGAAGGGTGCTTCGAATCCGGAGACTTATTCGGCCCTAAGGCGTCATGCCCCAAAGGGCGCTCCGAATCCGGAGACTTATTCGGCCCTAAGGTGTCGTGCACCAAAGGGGGCTCCGAATCCGGAGACTTGTTCGGCCAATCGTGACCACGAAGGGCGCTCCGAATCCGGAGACTTATTCGGCCCTAAGGCGTCATACCCCAAAGGGCGCTCCGAATCCGGAGACTTATTCGGCCCTAAGGTGTCGTGCACCAAAGGGCGCTCCGAATCCGGAGACTTATTCGGCCCTAAGGCGTCCTGCACCAAAGGGGGCTCCGAATCCGGAGACTTATTCGGCCCTAAGGTGTCGTGCACCAAAGGGGCTCCGAATCCGGAGACTTATTCGGCCTAAGGTGTCGTGCACCAAAGGGCTCTCCGAATCCGGAGACTTATTTTGGCCAATCGTGACACGAAGGGCGCTCCGAATCCGGAGACTTATTCGGCCCTAAGGTCATCCCAAGGGCGCTCCGAATCCGGAGACTTATTCGGCCCTAAGGTGTCGTGCACCAAAGGGCGCTCGAATCCGGAGACTTATTCGGCCCTAAGGGTCTGCACCAAAGGGGCTCCGAATCCGGAGACTTATTCGGCCCTCGTGCACCAAAGGGCGCTCCGAATCCGGAGACTTATTCGGCCCTAAGGTGTCGTCACCAAAGGGGCTCCGAATCCGGAGACTTTTTGGCCAATCGTGACACCACGAAGGGCGCTCCGAATCCGGAGACTTATTCGGCCCTAAGGCGTCATCCAAAGGGCGCTCCGAATCCGGAGACTTATTCGGCCCTAAGGTCGTGCACCAAAGGGGCTCCGAATCCGGAGACTTGTTTTGGCCAATCGTGACATCCACGAAGGGCGCTCCGAATCCGGAGACTTATTCGGCCCTAAGGTCGTGCACCAAAGGGGCTCCGAATCCGGAGACTTTTTTGGCCAATCGTGACATCCACGAAGGGCGCTCCGAATCCGGAGACTTATTCGGCCCTAAGGCGTCTGCACCAAAGGGGCTCCGAATCCGGAGACTTATTCGGCCCTAAGTGTCGTGCCCAAAGGGGCTCCGAATCCGGAGACTTATTTGGCCAATCGTGACATCCACGAAGGGCGCTCCGAATCCGGAGACTTATTCGGCCCTAAGGTGTCGTGCACCAAAGGGGCTCCGAATCCGGAGACTTATTCGGCCCTAAGGTGTCGTGCACCAAAGGGGCTCCGAATCCGGAGACTTTTTTGGCCAATCGTGACATCCACGAAGGGCGCTCCGAATCCGGAGACTTATTCGGCCCTAAGGTGTCGTGCACCAAAGGGGCTCCGAATCCGGAGACTTGTTTTGGCCAATCGTGACATCCACGAAGGGCGCTCCGAATCCGGAGACTTATTCGGCCCTAAGGTGTCGTGCACCAAAGGGGGCTCCGAATCCGGAGACTTTTTTGGCCAATCGTGACATCCACGAAGGGCGCTCCGAATCCGGAGACTTATTCGGCCCTAAGGTGTCGTGCACCAAAGGGGCTCCGAATCCGGAGACTTGTTTTGGCCAATCGTGACATCCACGAAGGGCGCTCCGAATCCGGAGACTTATTCGGCCTAAGGTGTCGTGCACCAAAGGGGCTCCGAATCCGGAGACTTGCATTAAAGTTGAGCGCAAACATGTAAAAACACGAAACCTTGCATTACAACGACATGTGTACAAGTATCAAGCCCACAGGTCGGGTCATTGATAAAATTTACGTAGATGTGTTGAATTCCACGGCCGTGGCAGGCTTCTTCCTGACATGTCGAGAGCCGATATGCCCCTGCCTGCACGGAATCTATCTGATAGGGGCCGTCCCAGTTCGGACCAAGCTTTCCATCGGCTGGCCTCCGGTCGGCTGGCAGTACCTTCTTTAGGACCAGTTCTCCTGGATTGTAGCGGCGCAACTGAACTCGCCGATTGTATGACTTGGCGAGCTGCTGCTGATAGCGTGCCATGGATGCTAAGGCGCGGTCTCTCGTTCTTCATCAGAACCAGGTCCAGGGCGAGCATCATGTCATTTCGGCCTGTGTCGAAGGCTTGCGATCTCAAAGTTGGCAAGCCGATCCTAGGGGTAAGATTGCCTGGGTTCCGAAGCATAAGGCAAACGGCGTTTCTCCGGTAGATCGTCTTGGCGTTGTACGATGGGCCCACAGTACACTCGGCAACTCTTCAACCCATCTGCCTTTGGCATTTTCCAGCCTCTTTTTGATGCCGTTCAAGATGGATTTGTTTGAAGCTTCCGCTTGACCGTTACTTTGGGGGTAGGCTGGCGTAGAGAAGTAAGGCTCAATACCATATTTGCTGCACAATTCTCGGTATACGCCACAATCGAACTGAGTACCATTATCCGAGATCAATGCTCTGGAATGCCGAATCGTGTAATGATGTTCCTCCACACGAAGCGCTTAATGTCGGAATCCGTATATGGGTTAGAGCCTCCGCTTCGACCCACTTTGTGAAGTAATCGGTTGCTACGATTAGAAATCGCTTGTTCCCTGGGGCCCTTGGCAATGGTCCTACGATATCGAGTCCCCATGAGCAAACGGCCAGGGGCTTGTGATAGAATTCAAAGCTTCTGCCGGCTGATGGGTTAGTGGGGAGAACTTTTGGCATTGTTCGCATTTCTTGACATAATTTTCTGCGTCGGCTCTCATCGTCGGCCAATAATATCCCTGTGTTATCGCCCGATGGGCCAGGGAGCGTCCCCCGAATGGGCACCACAGCTGCCCTGTATCTCAGTGAGCAGCTCCTCTACTCTGTCCGGGTGCACGCATTCCAAGTATGGTCCAGAGAGGGACTTTTTGTAAAGCCCTCCTTGTGGATCTAAGTAGTACCGCAGGGCCTTGTTTCGCAGTTTGTGTGCTTCTTTTTTGTCCTCTGGGAGTTGCTCAGAAGAAAGGAATGCAGCAATGGGGTCCTTCCAACTTGGAGCGGATTCTATAATGTTGATGTGGGTTTCCTCCGGAGGGCCGATACTTGGTTCCGGGACGAAACCTACTTCGATGGTACGCTTGAGCTCGGAGTTGATGGCGGAGGCTAAGCAGGCCAGGGCATCCGCGTGTGTATTTTGATCGCGTGTTATTTGGTTTAGTTCATGATGGTCGAATTTTGTCAGCAAGGAGTTAGCCGTTTTCATATAGGCCGCCATACGCTCGTCTCTTGCCGCGTACTCCCCCTTTAGCTGGTTGATTACCAATTTTGAGTCGCAAAACACCAACAGCCGCCGCGCGCCGAGCAGATGCGCGTTCCGCAGTCCGGCTAAAAGGGCTTCGTATTCGGCTTCGTTATTTGATGCTTCGAAGCCGAGCTTGACGGCCTGCTCAATTACTGCGCGCCGTCTGGAGACATAATTACTACGCCGGCGCCGCTGCCCCGTTGGTTAGATGATCCATCACAGTATAATTGCCAAATGTCCCCAACATAAATTCTCCAATCTGGCTTTGACCGAACTTCGGCCTTTGGCTGGACGTCATCAGGCTTGAGGTCGGCAAGCCCTCCTGTGAATTCGGCAACAAAGTCGGCAAGCACCTGCCCCTTGATTGCAGTTTTGGGTAAAAACTGAATGTCGTATTGGCCGAGTTCGAGAGCCCACTTCGAAACACGCCCTGATGCTTCTGCATTCCGTAGTACTGATCGAAGGGGATAGTCTGTTAGCACCCTAATGCTGTGTGCTTGGAAGTAATGCATCAGTTTTCTTGCTGCCATGACCAAGGCTAGGACGAGTTTTTCCAGCGGTAGGTAGCGTGTTTCGGCGTCCACCATTGCCTTGCTCACATAATACACTGGCTGTTGCTGCCCTTCCTCCTCTTTTAATAATACGGCGCTGACGCCCTGTCGGAGACTGCCAGATATAGAATGAGGGGGTCACCGGTGGCGGGTGTTGTTAGAAGAGGTACTGTCCGGAGGTAGGTCTTCAGCCCGTTAAAAGCTGCTTCGCATTCGGCGGACCATTCGAAAGCTCTGCCCTGACGTAGTGTTTGAAAGAATTGTCTGCAGCGGTCTGTAGATCGGCTGATGAACCTGTTGAGTGCAGCAGCCATTCCCATCAACTTTTGGACTTCTTTCACTGAACGGGGGAACTCAGTTCCAAAATTGCTGTGACTTGCCTCGGGTTGGCTTCGATTCCTCGGTGGTTGACGATATAACCCAGGAATTTGCCGGAGCCGATCCGAATGCGCATTTGGAAGCGTTTAGCTTCATTCTGTATTTGCGTAGGGTTGAATGTCTTTTCCAGATCGGCTATATGGTTTTTTCTTCTTTGGATTTGACCACCATGTCGTCGATGTATACTTCCATAGTGTGTCCGAGCTGTTCTTTGAACATCGTGGTGACCAGTCTTTGGTAAGTTGCCCCTGCATTCTTCAGTCCAAAAGGCATAACCCTGTAGCAGTAGGTTCCTCTTGGAGTGAGGAATGCAGTTTTGTCCTGATCATCCGGATTCATGGCGATCTGATGGTAGCCCCTGTAGGCATCGAGGAAACTCATGCGCCGGTGGCGTGCCGTCGCATCGACGAGTTGGTCAATTCTTGGTAAGGGGAAGCAGTCTTTGGGGCAAGCTTTGTTCAGATCCGTGAAATCGACGCACACTCGCCAAGTTCCATTTTTCTTTTTCACCACCACTGTGTTGGAGAGCCACGTGGGGTAGGTGACTTCTCTGATTGCCCCGGCGTCAAGCAGTTTGTCAACTTCTTCTACAACGGCGGCGGTGTGTTCTGCGGAGGATCGCCGGCCTTTCTGAATGATCGGCTTGCACCGGGGGTCGACATTTAGATGGTGTTGTGAGACTGACGGGTCTATTCCCGGCATCTCGTATGGAGTCCACGCAAAGACGTCGAGGTTGCCGAGTAAGAAAGTGATCAGCTGCTGTCTGTCGACCTGGCTCAGAGAGGCGCCGATCATAAAAAACTTTTCCGGGCTTCCATCAATGTCAACCCGGTCTAAACCTTCCGTGGCCTTTTCGTTTGGTTGACGCCCGACGTCATCCAGAACTCTCGACTGGGCACTTCATGGAATTTACTTGCAGTTCCTTCGGCGTCTTGGCGGCGAGAAGATAACATGCTTGCTGACTGTTGAGAGCCACGGATCTGCTCAACGCCGTATTCCGTTGGGAAACGTAGCAGCTGGTGGTAGGTGCTTGGGACGGCCTGCAGGGTATGCAACCATGATCGCCCCATGATGAGATTGTACGGGACGGTAGCCTGACGACCAAGAATTCCACGTCCACCGTTCTGGAGCCAGCTCGAACGGGTAGACTGATCTTTCCCAATGGGTACTCCGGGTTGGCGTTGAAGCCGAATAGTGGATAAGGAGCGGAGTCAGATCCGAATCGTTGAACCCGAGTTTGACGAAGGTTTTATAGTACATAACCTCCGAAGTGCTTCCCTGGTCGATAAGGACGCGTTCGACGGTGAACTGTTTACGCGTAGCGCGACAACCAGAGGATCTACGTGAGGGAGTGTTACGCCGCTCAAATCAGAGTCGTCGAAGGTGATGCTTGGCGCTTCTCGGAGCCGGGGTCGCTTTGTTGGTGTGAGCTGATGCTGGGGGCCTGGAAGTGACTGGATTGCATGTACAGTCGGGGCTATCGGCAGGCTGTATATCATATGTACGGTGTCAAGCGGGACGCCTTTTGGGCGACGTGCGTCCTCTGTCACCTCCTCAAGGTAATCGGTTAAGGCGGCGACCGTCGGCATTGGTTGGCCTCGAGGTCGTTGAGGACCTGCCCTTGGGAATCGCTCAGGAACCTTGAGCCCTGCCCGTTTGGACTTTGCTTTTTCTAAGGCCAAATCGCGGCGAAGGCGTTCGTTCTCCGCGATGATGTTGTCCAAACTCTGTTGGATCTGTCTGGCTTGTTCTATGGTCGCTTGCATCGTCTCCTTCGTTGAAGTCGTTGGTGAGTTAGAGTTCGAGGCGCGTCGCTGCGCGACGGTTTCCTTTCCGAGCGTATTTGCCGGAGTGAAGTCGTCTCTCTGTGCGGTTTCGTCGGTGGCTATCGAAGGAACTTCAGTCACGTCTTTCATGGATATATTTGAGTATTCCCACAGACGGCGCCAATTGTGGGGAAGTGGTTTGGAAATACTCTTCAGATCCTGGAAGACGCCAATGATCCTCAGCTAGTCACCTGCAAAGATACAAATACTCCGGTCGGGGTGCCGGAATTAGCACTCCGACGGACAAGTCAGTTCTTCTACTCAAGAAAGCTTGTTCACTAAGTTTTTAGAAGTGATTCTTACATACCTTTACAAATCTGAAGCTCTTGTATTTATATCCATTCCTGGGCCTCGGGGCCAGAGTCTACTTTTTATTTTTATTCTTTCATTTTCCTGATATGCCTTCTCAAGTCTATTCGGCCTTAAGACGTATTCGGCGTCCCAGTTGAGCAGAATGGAGCCGTTCAGTTCCCGGCTCCTCGGGTATACCAGATTTCGTTCCTCTATCTGATTCGGCTCCCACATGAACATATAAAGAAATAAAAGTCATATCATGGTTTAGTAGAGGCCGATCTTTTGATCGGGTGAGCGGGGTGCTCGTTATTGACCTTCCCCTCCATACCTAAGGTTCCGCGCCAAGCATCTTTGGTTACGACGAACAGTGGCCTTGGCATTGAGTCATGGGTTTCCTAATTTCCCAAAATATTAGGTGGCGACTCTGAGATCTTAATGACGCAGTCCATTTTTGACAAAATTGCAAATAAAATGGATTTTTAATAAAAGTTGCCAATCTGGACTCTCATCTACGTTTCACATTGCACTCGTGAGGCTAGATCAAAGAGATCTCGGGAGTCCGAACTGTTTAACGCGCGCGGGTACCCCCCGGGCATGTTACAGTTTCTGGCGACTCTGCTGGGGATTTTATGAAACCTTGACTCGAACTCCATGATATGACTTTTATTTTCAATTATATGTTTATTGCATTGCATGCATTGGTGCACTTAAAGTCCCTGTGTTGCCCAAATGCTGGTGGGAGCACAGGCACACTTTTTGTGACACTACACCTATCTCTACGTTACTTTGGAGGCCTTGTGTTATAATCTTTTGAGATTTAAAGGTTCTCGGACTTTGAAGAGAGGCTATATTGACTCTTCTGATTTCCTAAGATCTTCATTGGTTATGACCCAAAGGACTCTTTGGTAACGTCACCTTGGCTTCAACCCCTAAAGTAGAACCAACCTTGTACATATAGTGAGCTATAGTACCTTTCAAATTAGGACATGATGCTTTCCCATTTCTAGGATGTATGATACCATTTGTATGAATAGTGAAACCCTAGATCATTCCAAGCTAGGACAGGATAACCCTACCCTATTTAGGGGTGTTTGTTCTCTTTCCTGCTTTATGTGTAATGTATTGGATCTATACAGGGGTTCTCACATTCGAATGAGTGGTTCAGGATGTTCAATTTAGCACTATTACTTCAAAAACAAAAAAAATAACAAAAACATAAAATCAAAAAAAAAATTAAAAACAAAAAAAACTCCGATATCTCACAAAGTTGACCATTGTAAATAAATAGAACTTGTAGGGTATCCGACCATCTCTGTGATTGGGGAGTGACCACCTGTTAATTGGACGGGTTTTATTTTGAATATTGTGGATGGCCCACACATTGACTGGCAATTTGAGAATGGTTTTAGTCTGAGTTCTGAACTGAGTATTGAGTCTAAGTTTGATTCCACCAAGTTTGTAAAGTTGGGATCAGACTCGAGTCAGCCTAATGAGTCAGAGTCTGTTGATTTCGATAGTGCTAACCTAGACATTTTTGTCCTGTCTAGGTCCTCTTTGTCATTTTCTTTTGAGTATGTTGTCAAAAGTCTGTTGCCATTGCTGAGTCATAGTCTCTTTTCAATAAACAGAAAAACAAAAAAAACAAAATGCCATAGAGTCTGCCTACTTCCCTGTGCCTTAATTCATTGCATTGACCAAAGTTTTTCAAAACTTTTTCCAAAACTCTGATAAAAACAAAGAGGAAGTATTTCCTCGGGATTTGCAAATTTTGATCAATTGAGAGGAAGAGAGGTGTGCTAAGCCTTTGATGAATAAAATCATTTTTGCTAATGTAGGTACTGAGAAGGATCCTGGCTTGATCCAAATTGGTTCTATCTTGTCTTCGTAAGAGTACGAGTGATTAGTCACTTTGTGAAAAGATTTCAAAAACTGTTTTTGCGTGGTCCTACGAAACCATGCCTGGAATTGATTATACAGCATAGGATCCCTCTTGACTCGAGGTCCAACCTCCTTAGCTCCTTAGCTTTCAAACCTTGATTCGAAGTATTCAATGATCAATCAAAGTGTAAGGCCTGCGTAGCCGAATTGGAAATAGCCCTTGAACTAGGGGCCATGATGTGATTCGAATGGAGGTAGCCCTTCAACTAAGGGCTAGAAGGTCGAATATGATTCAGATTTGAAACAGCCCTTGAACTAGGGGCAAAAGTGTAAGGCTTGCATAGCTGAAATGGAGGCAGCCCTTGAACTAGGGGCAATAAAGTATCACCCTTGAGAGGCTCGCTGGGCCGAAAAACCCGGAAGGGCGACCCAGGCA
The DNA here is from genome assembly GCA_030407325.1 of Camellia japonica. Classification (NCBI taxonomy): domain Eukaryota; kingdom Viridiplantae; phylum Streptophyta; class Magnoliopsida; order Ericales; family Theaceae; genus Camellia; species Camellia japonica. The sequence goes on along the minus strand of JAPPVO010000013.1, from coordinate 67,739,060 downwards.
AAAGTTAGAGCATAAAAAAAAAAAGGAAAATAAAAAGAAAAATGAAAAGCTCGCAAGGTTGAAAACCCGAAAGGGCGGCTTTGGCAAAAGTTAGAGCGTAAAAGGAGAGTGTCAATACCCGAGTGAACCTTAGCCAAAACTGTGTAGGGCCTGTGATTCAGATTGGAAACAACCCTTGAACTAGGGGCAAGAAGGTTGGATGTGATTTAGATTTGAAGCAGCCCTTGAACTAGGGGCAAAAGGTTGGATGTGATCAAAGAGTTAAAACTGAATCGTTTGCTAATGAAGACCGCCCAGAAAGGCCAAACCCAGAATTTGAGAGAATGAATTTTATTATTGAAGGACAGTCGAGTTCCTATCCACTACATTAGGGGCAACACTAGGGGCAAATTCAGACCCAAGTAGCCTAGTCCTTACATCATCATATCTTCTAGTCAAGTGTAGCAGTCATTATTATAGATTTTGATGGCTTAGAGATCTCACACCCAATCAACATGGACAAGCTAAACTGAAACCCTTGAGAGGCTCGCTGGGCGGAAAACTCGGAAAGGCGACCCAGGCAAAAGTTAGAACAGAAAAACAAAAAATAAAAAAAAAAAACATGATAAAAAATGATAAAAAACAATGAAAAAATGAAAATGAAAAAAGAAATGAAAATGAAAAAGAAAAAAGAAAAAGAAGCTCGCAAGGTTGAAAACCCGAAAGGGCAGCTTTGGCAAAAGTTAGAGCACAAAAGGAGAGTGTCAATACCTGAGTGAACCTTAGCCTGAACTACGATGGCCTGATTCCTATCTTTGGGATACGTAGGTAGCTTCATCTCGAAGTTCGGCCCTAATAAATTTTCAACTCATTCATCTCGTCCATGTTTGATTGGTGTGTCTTTAGTCGACCTGGCTGTCTTGTCCGTGTTTGCTTGGTTTGTCTTCGTTCTACTCGGTTCAGTTGGTTCAATTCAACTTGGCTCCGTTCTGTTCATTTCAGTTTGGTCCAGTTCTGCTCGGTTTCATTCGGTTCGGATCGGCTCGGTTCGGTTATCATCGTTGCTACAACAGAACCAATTCGGGGTTATCTGGCTTGGGGCTATGCACCTCAATGATTGATTCCATGTTGTTGGGTAGTGGCCATTTGCAAAGATAGGTTTTGATTAATTTGAATGAAGCTGACTAATTTTTCTCAAAAATTATTCCATTTTTGCAAAACTTGGACCATTCTTTGGATTTAAAAAGGGAAAATTTCAGTGCTCACAGCTTAGCTTACGTGATTTCAAAACAGAAAATGAAATAAGTATGCTAATCTAACTCTTATGTTGGTCAAACATTTTTACAAAAAAATCAAGAGACAAAAAAGGGTCAAGGCAATGAACTAGGGGCGTAGTCGAGTTAGAGATTCTATCTTCTCCACCGCTCGAGTCAACTATTCAGTGTATATAAGTGTGTATTCATACCAGTCAAGGTATTCATTCCAGTCAGTGTATTCATACCAGTCAGTGTATATAAGTGTGTTCCTTTTATACCAGTCAGTATATTTATACTAGTCGGTGTATTTATACTAGTTAGTGTATATAAATGTGTTTGGAACGTTTTGCTTCGTTCTTCTTTCGTTAAGTCATTTTTGATTCAGGTCAGTATGGAATCAATGTCCAATTCAGAGTTCAAATTCAATCATTATCAAATTCAAACAAAATTATTTTCAAATTTAGAGTGATGTGCCAGTCACGCCATTGATGTGCAAAAACTAAACTGATTTTATTGTAGTCAGGGGAAAACATCCCCGATCACAGAGACACAAAAAAAAAAAACAAAACAAAACAAAAAAACAAAACAAAAAACAAAAAAACAAAAAAACAAAAACAAAAACAAAAAAAAGCAAAAAGAGAGAGTAGCATTTTCTCAGTTTTCCAGCAGTAGCTCGGCGGCGAAGATTACAACCAGCTTTATTTGCACACGGCTTCGTTGCCTAACTTTTCCATCAGCTGCCTCGCTTCATCTTTACTCCTTCGAAGCTTTTGAAGACCCTGCCTCGGCCTTGGCAGAGCTTCCAAAGGAGATTATTCCTCGCCAGCCATCAAATTGGTTGTGCGAAGAAACTCCGAATCGAGTCACGGAGGTTGTCAGTCGTTTCAGCTCTTTGTTCTGCTTTTTCAACGCACTAATTTCTACTCGAGCATCTTTGTACATACGTTGAAGAAAGGAGAGTTGTGCATGTAACTGATGTACTTCACACGTCCTGTTCTGCAGTCGACGGGACAAGTTGCAGACCGCTGTCACAGTCTCCACACATGACCTCAGCGTATACGAGTTTGCTTCGATGTCAAACTGTGCCGCCATGATTTGTTCAACTGACATCGTTGGAAAGTTAAAAACAGGAGAAGGACGAGGAGCTCGTGGTTGAGGTTCAGGGGAGTCGGAATTGGTCATCTCTATCGTAGACTCGTTTAGGTCTGGAAAAAGAGTGAGAGAACCTTGTGAAGAGGCCATGGCAGAGAAGAGTAATGCAAAAGAAAGAGGTTGCAAAGTGGTGGCAGAGAAAGTTTGCAGGCTTTCGCTCTGTCTCTCTCTATCGCAGGCCTCAACTTAAGAAGAGGATGAAGCCAAAAGAAGACAAAGAGGGAGGAAGGCTCGAGACTATCATTGACAATCAGGGCAGGATTGGATAGCCTGTCGGTCAGGCGCCGCGATTGTTGAAATCGCGCGATAAACACGACGCTCGAAGAAGATGAAGGAAGAGAGAGTGAGACAAAAATAGGAAGAGAGAGTAAGACAAAACAGAAAGAAAGGCGGGAAAGTTGTATATATATATGTATATGTATTGTATAGCTATGTAATATATATATATATATATATTTGTTTGAACATTTGGGTCACAGGTGTGCTTGGGTTCAGTGGTTTGGCCTAGTGAGTTGAGGATTCGGAGAGCCTAAGCCCGAGGTCAGGGGTTCAACCCACAACAAATGTTTTTTGTTTTTGCTTTGATTTTGTGTATATATGTCTCGTATATGTATATATTTTGTTTGCATATCTTGTCACAAGAGTGGCGCAGTTCATGGTCGAGGACTCGAAGACCAGGCCTAAGGTCAGGGGTTCGAAACCTCATATCCCCACATCCATGCATTTTGTGTTTTTCCTTTCTTTTTGCGTGTTTTGCGTACGTGTGCTGACGTCAGCAAACGGAATATGCTTTCTCAGTAACGGCATCTTCCCACTGACAGTTGCAAACGGAATATTCTCCATCTGTGTATATATCTGTATATGTTTGTGTATAGGTCCGTATATGTCTGTGTCGTATATACCTGTATATATACTGTATATGTCTATGTATATATCTGTATATATCTGTCTGTATGTTGTCTGTATATACATATGTGTATACCATATGTACATATATATGTGTATTGATATGTAAATATTTGTGTATTATATTGGTTGTGTTTGCAATGAGTTCCTAGGAGACCAACTGCGACGGTGAAAACTAGAGTTCGAATGGCCAAGGCCTAGAACGCAAAAGGTTTGGAATTTCCGAGACTAAAGTCTGGTTTAAATACCTAGGGGTGTATCCTCGGCTTGAAATCTGTATGGCAGCCCCATAGGTTGAGGTAGCGTGTATGCGCCTCAATTCTGGATACTGAACCAACCTAGTCTGTCACCCCGTTGGAGAATAGAGAAAGTTGTGAATATGATCAGGAAGTAAAGCGGCATCCGTGGCCATTCAATCGATTAAAAACAGCAAATGTGCTTGTTGTTCTTTTTCGGGTCTAGGAGACCTTAAATCCTCTGAAGGTGCAAGTCCTTTGGTATTTGTCGTGCCCAAACTACTTTCATGGTCTAGGAGACCTTAAATCCTTTGGAGGTGCAATTTCTTTGGTGTTTGTCGTGCCCGAACGACTTCAATCGGTCTAGTATAATCACCTGACTATGTTTGTAATGAGTTCCTAGGAGATCAATTGAGACGGTGGAAACTAGAGTTCGAATGGCGATGCCTAAAACGCAAAAGGTTCCGGATTTCCGAGACTAAAGTCTGGTTTAAATACCCAGGGGTGTATCCCCGGCTTGAAATCTGTATGACAGCCCCATAGGTTGAGATAGCTTGTATGTGCCTCAACTCTGGAAACTGAACCAACCTAGTCTGTCACCCTGTTGGAGAATAGGGAAAGTTGCAAACATAGCCAGGTAGAAATGTGGCTTGCTTCGTGTGTTTTACACAAAGCTTGCCACCCATGTTGCCATCTTCATAGCTTTATCATCACTCCATGACATTGCATTGCATTGCACAAATCATGAATTACCCAAATCGGCTTCGCATAGCGTGTAAGTCCAATTATCAAAACCCAATCGGTTAACAACAGCAGGTGCGCCTGTCTGTTCACACCACCCCGGTTAAAATAGTAGGTGCGCCTATCTGTTTACACGACCCCTTCTCCTCTCGCGTGAGACACGTTAGGATGTTGATTCACTCGTTAAAAAACAGCAGGTGCGCCTGTCTCTTTACACCACCCTTCTCCTCTCGCGTGAGATGCGTTAGGATGTTGATTTCACTCGGTTAAAAACAGCAGGTGCGCCTGTTGTTTACACCACCCCTCCTCATTTCGCGTGAGACGCGGTAGGTTGTTGATTCACTCGGTTAAAAACAGCAGGTGCGCCTCCCTCTCGGCCAAAAAAAACCAAAACCCAGCTCGGCCTCTCTCTGGCACGGCACCATGCCCACGGATTGACAATACTCACACACAAGACCAACTTTTCTCTCTCTCTAAGATACACCCATTCATCTATCTCTACACGGCAAGCTCAGAAATGAGATTCTAACCTGAAAAAGAAAGAGGGTATGAAGTTATCTTCTCACACAAACACTCTCTCGGCAGTGGGTGGAGTAAAAAAGGGATCCATACACACGCATCTATTGGCTCGCCCTTGCTGAAAATCACCGGCACTATATCTCTCTCTGCAACTCTCACGGCCGAGTGAATCAACAACCTAACGCGTTTCACGCGAAAGGAGGAAGGATGGTGTAAACATCAGGCGCACCTAATGTTTTTAACCGAGTAAAACAACAACCTAACGCGTTTCACGCGAAAGGAGGAAGGATGGTGTAAACATCAGGCGCACCTGATGTTTTTAACCGAGTACATCAACAACCTAACGCGTTTCATGCGAAAGGAGGAAGGATGGTGTAAACATTAGGCGCACCTATTGTTTACACCATCTTTCCTCCTTTCGTGTGACATGCGTTAGGTCTTTGATTCACTCGATTAAAAATCAGGTGCACCTGTTGTTTACACCATCTTTCCTCCTTTCGCGTGGCACGTGTTAGGATGTTGATTTCTCTTGGTTGAGGTCTTCCCTCTCTTGCATGATCATAAGGTTTTCAAAAACAACCGGCTTCACGAAGCGTGTAAGTCCAACTTTCAAACTACATTTTGAGCATATCATTTGCATTTTTCCCCTGAACTACGCTGGTTTGATTCCTTGCAAAGGGATACGTAGGCAACCTTCGGGTTCAACCACTTGCATTACATCTTGTTTGTTTGCCCAAGTCTTACGGCCTTGTCAAAAGGGTCGTCTTTGGGCTTTGACATTCACTCACGTCATGAAATGACTTTGAGCTTTGTCAAAGAGGGGCAACTGTAGACACCCCATTTTGACATGTCCTAAGACTTGGGCACTTTAGTTTGAGCATCCTCACCAGAAAAATCAAATTGAAATTTTAATCCCAAACCTCACCCGTATTGGCCATCACTATTTGTAGTATTTTATAATTTTCTATAATTTGGTGTGGTGGTACATATTTTAAATGTTTTATTTGGATATTTGATAAAATGAAAATGATAAAAATATAAAAAGAAAAACAGAAATAAAACATAAAAAAATAGAAAATCAACAAAAAGAAAAAAAGTGGGTGGAAGATGGAATGGGGCGGTGGTGGAGTATTTTTAAAAGAGAAAGTGAGAGTGGGTGGAAACTTACACACATGGGCAGGGGGACACAGCATTCTCCGGTGGATAGCATTTTAGGGTGGGTGAGGTAGAATTTAAAAAAAAAAGGAGAGATACACATGCAGTTGGGGCCTCTCTTTCGTGGGTGAATAATATAAAAAAAGAGAGCAGGTGAGAAGATGGGAGAGAAAGGTGAGTGTATGATTAAAGAGGGCACATGGGCAATGGGGCCTAGGATCTGAAATAAAAAAAGAAAAGAAAAAGAGAACAATACACAGAGAGGCACGACTTCTCTCTCTCTTTAGAAGAGAAGACCCAACACCACGGTTTAGAGGGGAGACACTACACGGGTAGCACCTTCACTCCAGGCACTGGGCATACCACTACACAACACACCTTTCACACACCCACAGAGGGCAGACGAGGAGGAACATGATATACACACACATAGGGGGGGATATACGGCAGAGGTGAGGAGAGGGAATAGAATTTCAAAAAATGTTCAAGACCATCACCCTCTTCTCTCGCTCGGTGCATGGAGGAGAACAACAGCTGGGCTAAATTACACTCTCTCTCTCGGGGGTTCTCTCTCTGACATCTACTGTCGGAGCTAGAGTGGCCTCAAAAATTTCACTTGGGCGGCGGCCCTCCCAGCGGTGACGCTCAGTGGCATTGATTGTGGCCATTGTTGGAGGCGGTTTCTACTGCTGTGCGTGGCCACAGTTGCAGACAAGATGGCCATTTGAGGCCGAAGTTACATGATAGACATACACATGCATGGTCTTGGCTCTCGGGGTCTCGGTCAACAATTGAAATGATATAGTTCGTTTGGCCAGTTCGTCACCGGACTGGGTTTTCAGAATCTGATGTAGCAGCTCTGTTCAAATGCGCAAGTCTCTGGCTCTCCAGCCTCGACATATACACAGATTTTGGCATGGAAACATGCATGGGGGGGGGTGACTGGTTCTCATGGAGTCACCGTCACTCTCTCTCTGTAGTTTGGGTTTGAAAAGATTGCTATATACATGGAGATACACACACACAGAGGAGAGCGACTCGAGCTTGCTCTCTGAATTACTCGACCAACCTCTCTCTCTCGGCAACAACCATCTCGATATCTCTCTCTCTCTCTCTCTCTGTTTTGGTGAACCACTCTCATCTCTCACGGTTGAACTTCTATAGAGATGGTGACAAACATGGAGTCCCAAGGGGACTGAACTCCATCAACCATTCACAGCCTCAACAGCAGCAACATCATGCATAGCTCCCTCTCTCTCATGGTTTAATTTAGGTGATTAGTTAATTAGTTAGTTAAGTTAATTAGAATTTTAATTAATTAGGTAATTAGGTAATGAGGTCATTAAATAGAATTTTATAATTCATTCATTAGTTAATTAGTTAGTTTCGTTAATTAGAATTTTATAAGGTCATTAGAATTTTAGTGCAATTAATTGATAAGTAAGGTCATTAGTGTAATTAATTAATTAGTTTAATTAATTACTTTTGTTAATTAGAATTTTGTAAGTAAGGTCATTAGCATTTTAGTGTAATTAATTAGTTAGTTCCAATTTGTAATAATTAGCTAGCATAGTAAATTAATCTGTTTTGTAATAATTAGTTAATTAGTTAGCTAGTTAGTTCATTCGGATCCTCCTGCGTGAGGGCGCATTAGTTCATTCGGACCCTCCTTCGCGAGGACGCAATGTTGTAATAAGTGTGCGTGTGTGTGTGCATGTCTTCCAACCCCACGTCTTTCTCCATTTTATTTATCAGCTTATGATGGTTAGTTTAGAGGCATCATGTTTAATTTAGCATACTTATATTTGCATCCACTTGTATTGCATGCACCGGGGCTCGGTTCATCATTTCAATTCGCATTGTCGTTTCAATACTTCTCTGAATACATGATTGGACCGCATGCGATCAATTCATTTCATATGCCATATTAATAACCGAGCCTAGTAATTGCATATCACATGTGTTGCATTGTCACATTGTATATAGAATCATGCATATTTTCTAACTTTGTTTTGTAGCTTGTTTCGCGGGACGTCGGTAAATATGTGAGTTGTTATGCTTTAGCATCCCGCTTGTACATAATTTTCTTATTATGTTTAGCATCCTACCATGAGGCTAATTGGTTACTTGATATAACTGTTTGAATGCCTGTGGATGAAGGCTTGTTGTTTGAATTGGAATGGTTCGATGAATGTACGTTTTAAGCCCACTTTATAGTGGCAAATTCACAAACTTTAAGCCCACTTGAGGTGGCAAATTCAAACCCTTTTTTGCAAAACAAACATGAAATCGAACTGTTCCAATTTGAGCAAATGAGTCTATACTTGTATGCTTCACATAGTAAATTTTAGGATTTACTAAAATAATCAGAACATGAACATATAAAGAAAATAAAAAAAGTCATATCATGGTTTAGTAGAGGCCGATCTTTTGATCGGGTGAGTGGGGGTGCTCATTATTGACCTTCCCCTCTCATACCTAAGGTTCCGAGCCAAACATCCTTGGTTACGATGAACAATGGCCTTGGCACTGAGTCATGGGTTTCCTAATTTCCCAAAATATTAGGTGGCGACTCTCAAATCTGATGACGCAGTCCATTTTTGACAAAATTGCAATAAAATGGATTTTCAATAAAAGTTGCCAAATCTGGACTCTCATCTACGTTTCACATTGCACTCGTGAGACTAGATCAAAGAGATCTCGGGAGTCCAAACTGTTTAACGCGTGCGGGTACCCCCCGGGCATGTTACAGTGGGTACCCGCGCGCATTAAACAGTTCGGACTCCCGAGATCTCTTTGATCTAGTCTCACGAGTGCAATATGAAACGTAGATGAGAGTCTAGATTTGGCAACTTTTATTGAAAATCTATTTTATTACAATTTTGTCAAAAATGGACTGCGTCATCAGATCTCAGAGTCGCCACCTAATATTTTGGAAATTAGGAAACCCATGACTCAGTGCCAAGGCCACTGTTCGTCGTAACCAAGGATGCTTGGCTCGGAACCTTAGGTATGAGAGGGGAAGGTCAATAATGAGCACCCCCGCTCACCTGATCAAAAGATCAGCCTCTACTAAACCATGATATGAATTTTATTTTCTTTATATGTTTATGTTCTGATTATTTTAGTAAATCCTAAAATTTACTATGTGAAGCATACAAGTATAGACTAGTTTGCTCAAATTGGAACAATTCAACTTCATGTTTGTTTTTCGAAAAGGGTTTTAATTTGCCACTTGACAAGTGGGCTTAAAGTTTGTGAATTTGCCACTGCAAGTGGGCTTAAAACGTACATTTATTGAATTATTCCAATTCAAACAACAAGCCTTCATCCACAGGCATTCATACAGTTATATCAAGTAAGCAAGTAGCCTCATGGTAGAATACTAACACATAGTAAGAAAAACACACACAAATGGGATGCTAAAGCATAAAAACTCACAGATTGACTGACGTCCCTCGAACAACTACAAAACAAAGTTAGTAAAATATGCATAATCTTATATACAAAATCCTAATGCAATTCACTCATGAGATGCACTAAAGATTCGGCTTCTAAAATATGGCACGTGAATCATCTCAATAACATGAGGTAGCGCACAAAATCATGGGATAATCAATTAAAGCATAAAGATGCAAATTTAGCCGAATCTTATGCATGGAGCATGGATGTAAAGCAGGGATATGCATGGCATGTCAGTTAGAGAAAGCGATTAAAGAATGGGATAGAAAGAAGCGGGGTAGGGGAATTATTACAATCATTTTAAATATTAAAAATCCGAGGGAGATGAATAAAATAAAATCCTCACAAACACTCAAAATAAAAAAAAATAAAAAATCATTAATTAGCAAAACAAACTATTTGTCTTCACGCCTTAGCCCATAAAAACTCATCTTCAATGGAGGCCTCATCAATACTCAAACAAAATGGCCCACTATCAAGCCGGCCCGACCTCTTCAAGACCAAACCACCAGCCAATCAAAAATGCACCAACCCAACGTGAATGATATCCACATGGGTTATTATTCTACAGCACCAAAATCCCACAACTTTACACCATCCTTCCTCCTTTCGCGTGAAACGCGTTAGGTTCTTGTTTTACTCGGTTAAAAACATCAGGTGTGCCTGATGTTTACACCATCCTTCCTCCTTTCGCGTGAAACGCGTTAGGTTGTTGATTTCACTCGGTTAAAAACAGCAGGTGCGCCTGTTGTTTACACCATCCTTCCTCCTTTCACATGAAACGCGTTAGGTTGTTGATGTACTCGGTTAAAAACAGCAGGTGCGCCTGTCTGTTTACACCACCCCTTCTCCTCTCGCGTGAGACGCGTTAGGATGTTGATTTCACTCGGTTAAAAACAGCAGGTGCGCCTGTCTGTTTATACCACCCCTTCTCCTCTCGCGTGAGACGCGTTAGGATGTTGATTTCACTCGATTAAAAACAGCAGGTGCGCCTGTCTGTTTACACCACCCCTTCTCCTCTTGCGTGAGACGCGTTAGGATGTTGATTCACTCGGTTAAAAACAGCAGGTGCGCCTGTCTGTTTACACCACCCTCCTCCTTTCGCGTGAGACGCGGTAGGTTGTTGATTCACTCGGTTAAAAACATCAGGTGCGCCTGTTGTTTACACCATCTTTCCTCCTTTCGCGTGAGACGCGTTAGGTCGTTGATTCACTCGGTTAAAAAACATCAGGTGCGCCTGTTGTTTACACCATCTTTTCTCCTTTCGCGTGAGACGCGTTAGGTCTTTGATTCACTCGGTTAAAAACATCAGGTGCGCCTGTTGTTTACACCATCTTTCCTTCTTTCGCGTGACACGTGTTAGGATGTTGATTTCTCTTGGTTGAGGTCTTCCCTCTCTTGCATGATCATAAGGTTTTCAAAAATAATCGGCTTCGCGTAGCGTATAAGTCCAGTTCTCACAATCTTCCTGCATATCATTAGCATCTTGCCCCTAAACTACGCTGGTTTGATTCCTTGCAAAAAGATACGTAGGCAACCTTCGGGTTCAACCACTTACATTTGTATCTTGTTTGTTTGCCCAAGTCTTATGGCCTTGTCAAAAGGGTCGTCTTCGGGCTTTGACATTCACTCACGTCATGAAATGACTTTGAGCTCTGTCAAAGAGGAGCAACTGTAGACACCCCATTTTGACCGGCCCTAAGACTTGGGCACTTTCTTTTGAATACCCCATGATGTAAATTGGAATATGTCATTTTATGAATTTCTCAGTCAAAAAAAAAATCAGATTGAAGTTTTAATCCCAAACCTCACCTATTTTAGCCAAATTATTAATTTGTACTCCCTCCGTCCCAAAATATTAGTCCCTTATTCCATTTTTCATTGTCCCAAAATATTAGTCCCTCTTCAAAAATCAACTACAAAAATAATATAAATTTCCTATTTTGCCCTCTTTTAAATTAATAAACAATATAAAAAGTACAATTGATATTCCCAAAAAATGTACTATCAAAAGGATAATTTTGGAAAATCAACTTTTTTCAAATGCAATAATTGTACTACCAAAAAAAGTTGGATTCCCCAAAAGGGACCATTATTTTGGGACGGAGGGAGTAGTATTTTATAATTTTATGTGTGTACATATTTTTAGGTGGTGTTATATAAAGTGGTACATTTTAGCTAATTTTGAAAAATAGAAAATAATAAAAAAATGAAAAATAAAAAAAAATAGAAAATAGAAAATAGAAAATGAAAAATGAAAAAAAAAAAAAATGGTCAGAATGATGGGTTGTGTTTTGGGTAGAAGAGTGGGTGGAGAATTATTATGGTGGAGAGAGTAGACAGCTAAAAGAAAAAAAAAAAAACAAGGGGTGGTGGTGGACAATGATTTTCAAAAGAGAGACATAGGGAATATTTTTTGTAGAAAGAAGAGGAGTTGGTTTGCTTTATGTATGTTAATTCGGTGGGTGGGGTTCAAAGTAGATGGAAAAGAATCAAAAAAGAGAAGAGAGCAGGTGAGAAGTTGAAAAATATTAAAAAGAGAGGGGGACAGAAAAGAGGGAGTGCGTGGTGTATTATTTGAGGGGGATAATCTGAGATTGAAAAAAGAGGAGAGTGGTGTTCATGAAAAAGGGGGGGAGGAGTGATATTGTTTTGAGAGAGAATTTTCTAGAGAGAGATTGAGAGGGAGGGAAGTTTCACTGCAACACACACATATAACACACTCACACACACACGGCAGAAAAACAACAAACCCAGCACACCTCTCCCTCTCGGCCAAAAAAAACCAAAACCCAGCTCGGCCTCTCTCTCTGGCACGGCACCATGCCCACGGATTGACAACACTCACACACAAGACCAACTTTTCTCTCTCTCTGAGATACACCCATTCATCTCTCTCTACACGGCAAGCTCAGAAATGAGATTCTAACCTGAAAAAGAAAGAGGGTATGAAGTCATCTTCTCACACAAACACTCTCTCGGCAGTGGGTGGAGTAAAAAAGGGATCCATACACACGCATCTATTGGCTCGCCCTTGCTGAATCACCGGTACTATATCTCTCTCTGCAACTCTCACGCCGAGTCTCTCTCGGCAACACCGAACTGATTTCAACACTGATTCTCTCTCTGAAGCGATGAGGTCTGTAGAGAAACCTGCAACAGATACAATTACCAATGTTCTCCATGCGAATTCAGTTTTGACGTGAAGTGTGCTTCGATGGCGTATAGTATCCAACAGAGGAAGGAGCATCGGTGAACATGCGGGGTGGCTTTCGACCTTGAGCTGAGCAAACAAAACAATACATCTCCCTCTCTCTCTATGAACATACTACCATGAACACTCATCTCTCTCTCCATCTGCTAACAGACCATCCACTCTCACCACACAACACACACTCACGGCATACACACACCACTATCATCCACACACGGCAGGCACACCCATGCACACACGCACACTGCACACACGCACAACATACACACACCACTACCATCCACACGCGGCACACTGATACATTCTCTCTCTCTCTAAAACAGATACACACATGGGCTGCCTCTTGGCTCTCTCTCTGACCCTCTCTCTCAACTGTATTGTCCTCCCATAACCTCCATTAGAGTCTGTCACTTTCTCGCGGGCAACCATGAATGTTCATGCATGTGTGATGCAATTTGTTGATGCATGCTCATGCATGCGTGGGTTATTATTTGAAAGGAGAAGAAGCATGTGGGTCTAGTTGTTGGACTGCCGTGGGTTTAGTTTTTAATGGTTTACGGTTTATATGGGCTGAGGTTTGTGCATATCATAATATATGCTGTTGAATTGCAAATGGGTGAATGGGCCCACGGTAATTTTGTTAAACCATGGGCTGGTATTGAGTTTGGTTAAGTGAATGCACATGAGCAGATTATTTGAATTCGGGCAAATTCTTTGCTATGCCGCGTGTTGGAATTATAATGCGATGATGCTCAGTGAGGTGGGCCCTCCATTGAAGATGAATTGACATGGGCTGAGGTGTGCAGGCCTAAGAGATTGAAGACATATGGATCTTTGTGTCAGTGATGAAGTTCTTTATTTTATTTTTATTTTGAGTGTTTTGTGAGGTTTTATTTTATTTTATTATTCCCCTCTCTCTCTCCTTCGGATATGTAATAATTCAGGTGTTGTAATAATTTCCCCACCCCGCTTCTTTTTATCCCATTCTTTAATCGCTTTCCCTAACTGTACATATGTATATATCTGACATGCCATGCATATCCATGCTTTACATCCATGTTCCATGCATTAAGATTTGGCTAAATTTGCATCTTTATGCTTTAATTGATTATCCCATGTTTTGTGCGCTATCGCATGTTTTGCAATGTTTCACATGCCATATTTTAGAAGCCGAATCTTTAGTGCATCTCATGAGTGAATTGCATTAGGATTTTGTATATAAGATCATGCATATTTTACTAACTTTGTTTTGTAGCTGTTCGAGGGACGTCGGTCAATCTGTGAGTTTTTATGCTTTAGCATCCCATTTGTGTGTGTTTTTCTTACTATGTTTAGCATCCTACCATGAGGCTAATTGCTTAATTGATATAACTGTATGAATGCCTGTGGATGAAGGCTTGTTGCTTGAATTAGAATAATTCGATGAATATACATTTAAGCCCACTTTGTAGTGGCAAATTCACAAATTTTAAGCCCACTTTGTCAAGTGGCAAATTCAAACTCCTTTTCGAAAAACAAACATGAAGTTGAATTGTTCCAATTTGAGCAAACTAGTCTATACTTGTATGCTTCAGATAGTAAATTTTAGGATTTACTAAAATAATCAGAACATGAACATATAAAGAAAATAAAAGTCATATCACGGTTTAGTAGAGGCTGATCTTTTGATCGGGTGAGCGGGGGTGCTCGTTATTGACCTTCCCCTCTCATACCTAAGGTTCCGAGCCAAGCATCCTTGGTTACGACGAACAGTGGCCTTGGCACTGAGTCATGGGTTTCCTAATTTCCCAAAATATTAGGTGGCGACTCTGAGATCTGATGATGCAGTCCATTTTTGACAAAATTGCAATAAAATGGATTTTTAATAAAAGTTGCCAAATCTGGACTCTCATCTACGTTTCACATTGCACTCGTGAGGCTAGATCAAAGAGATCTCGGGAGTCCGAACTGTTTAATGCGCGCGGGTACCCCCCGGGCATGTTACACCTGGACACACAGGCTAACTTAATTCAATGGAGTCCATCTCCTTTCTCTTCCCAAACATGGAGTACATCCCCTTTCTTCTCCTAAATACCATACATTTACAATGTATTACAAACAACTTCATATTCAATGACAACAGATAAGAGATTAGTTTCAATTCATCTAATCCTCATGCAATTTCTATAACAATCATAGCTATCCTCCACCAATAGCCCAAAACAAATATTTCTAAACAGATATACAATCTTTAAGACAGATAGATTATCTAAATTTCCATAGATGAGGGGTAATACATATCCAACTCCACCATTTATATAAACATCCATCCAATTTCATATTGCCAATGTCAATTTCATTTATTTATACAAAATGACAATTTGTGTCATTTTAGGGTAAAACTTCCTTTTCTCCAAAACCCATTCCAAATGTCAAAACCAACAAATTTAGCATAATACATCCTCATATCTACACCCATAAGCATTTTTTAATACTTTTATTTGAGAACCCGTTTTTTGATTTTAAACCAAAACCCTAGGTTTATCTAAAATCCTCCAAATCCCAACATTATTTACACAACAACAGATAGCTAAGTTAAAAATCATAAGAAAGTGTAGGAAGTCCCTACCTCAAATCAAGAAGTCCAGCAAGGCAAGAAGGAAACTTCAAAGATGCTCAAACACAACTCTATTCGGATCAAATGAGAACCCTCGGAGTACTCTGTCTTTTTATCAAAAAGAGTAGGGTAGAGAAACCACTAAAACTAGATGAAAATGTAGAGAGAGAGAGAGAGAGAATGAGTTTTAGAGAGAGAGACTGTAGATCTAGGGTTTTTGGAAAGTAGAGAGAGAGGAAGATGTGAAAAAGTGATGTAAAATGTCACTTTTATGGACTAAAATATGCACAGTCCGCTCAAGCGCAAGAAGTGACGCTCAAGCGTCAGGCACAATAAGTTGTTCTGCTTGAGCGTAAGAAGTGAAGCTTGAGCGCAGATTACACACATCCAGTAGTTTTGCAGACAGAAAAACATTGCTTGAGCGTGAGAGTGGTCGCTCGAGCGCACACCCACTCGAGCATAGGAAACGCCGCTCGAGCGTAGAATACACTCTCCCAATAGTTTTGCAGGCCTACAAAAGTAATGAGAGTTCGCAAAGTCCGCTCGAGAGCAAGAAGTGCCGCTCAAGCGGAGGAGTAAAATCCTAGGCAACAAAAGTTTGAAAACCAAGCAACCAACCTGTTCCAAATACAACTACTACAATCCAAAACCAAACGCAAGGAAGTATAAGGAAGGAAAGACATGGACAACAATGTGAAACCATGAAACCCGAGTCCATCATACAGAATGGGTTGGGTCCATACCAGAATCACTATAAGCAAAATCTTGATTTGTTACTAAAAGTGTTTGTTGTGGACACTTGTTTATATAACATGTGTGTATATATGTATTGAACATAAGTTGATAGAAGAACAACACACAATTCCATAGATTTTTCATATTCCTTTTGTTTTGCTTAAGGACTAGAAAAATGTATGTTGGGGGATGTGATATAGGCTGAAAGGTATCACATTGAGGCCGCTTAAGTTACATTTATAGTCTTTGAATTTTGTTATTCTACCTTTTCCTACTCCTCCATGAGTGGCTAGGCTTTTATTTCTAGGGTTTTGATGAAACCCTAGCCAAGTAAATAGGGTTTTCTTTTTGATTTTTGATTATGTAATGGTTTGAACAAGTTGTATGATATTCAAGAAGTTTTTAAATATATTTTCCATTATTTCTTCAAGTATTCTTCTTTCTGTGATTATTGAATGCTTTCCATGCAATGGTTTTCTATTCTTTCATATTCAACGTATGAGACGAGCTGTAATACGAGGGACGAGTTGTTTTGCTACCCTAGTTTAGAGCGAACGATTCATGCTACTTGAGATGGTTTGTGCCTATACATTGAACGTGATAATTCTCTTGATCAATGCTCGAACTTGTACTTACGAAGTATTATTTGGTTCTAATTGTAACATAATTGATTTTCAAATTGAGACCTTATTTATGTAACTAGTGGTGAATTCATTACCCTAGGTTTTCCCTAAAATCAATAATTCCAATTTTACTATTAATTGCTAGTTTAATCTCTTAGTATTTTAATTATTATTAGTTTATGAACAATCATCTCTTTGATCAAAATTAATTTAAGAATTTAACAATTAAATTAGTTTAATTTCACATTTGTCTTTGTGGATCGATACCTGGACTTTCCATTATTCTAAGGTATTTGGTATAGTTTAGTATTTATTTTTGGTGTGTAAAACGACCCACCAGTATTATTCACAGAGATCTTAACTGCAGCAACGTATTCATCAATGGCGGTATGGATAGTGTAGACGGCGGAGGTCTGCTTGTGGTGGACCTAGTAGACTATGCCGCCGTTGCCATGGTCAAGGGCCTAGAGTTTTTCTAGATCGACAGTAATGATTAAGGAGCGTAAGGAGTGGAAAGTTTGAGGTGTTAGTGGGAGGGGTAAGGGGAAGCGTAGGCGGTTGTCTAAGATATTAGACAAAGGGAGTTTGAGATTAAGGTGGCGGCAGTCACAACAACTGCCATGGAATAAACCTGCTTGTTTGGGCTAAAATCCAAAAATCAGATTCATTCATCTAAGAATTTAGCAAAAGAGAGAAGGGGATTATATACATATAATTTCTTTTAATCTCTTTCACCTTTGTTGCTATTGCAGATTCACAGATCAGTGAGAGAGAGATACCAAGTCTTCAATGGAATGAGCAGTTGGCCAGAAGGTTTCTTCTATGATGATTTGTTGTTTGAACACATAAAAAATAAACAGGTAAAAAATTTTTAACAATTGATAAAAAAAATTGAACAGATAAAAATTTCAACAGATAAAAAATTTGAACAAATAAAAATTTCAACAAATAAAAAATTTGAATAGATAAAAAAAAATTCAACAGATAAAAAATTTGAACATATAGGACTTTGAAAAATAAAAATAATTTCAACAGATAGTCAACAAGAAGTGAAACAGATAAAAAAAA
The DNA here is from genome assembly GCA_030407325.1 of Camellia japonica. Lineage (NCBI taxonomy): Eukaryota > Viridiplantae > Streptophyta > Magnoliopsida > Ericales > Theaceae > Camellia > Camellia japonica. The sequence goes on along the minus strand of JAPPVO010000013.1, from coordinate 67,721,418 downwards.
GTCAAGAGGTAAATTGGAAACAAAATGTTTTCCAAGAATTCTCACTAAACTATTTCACAAAGCGTGGACCTCTTATTAACAAAAAAATCTCTCTTGGACCTAATGTCTTATGCCCTCCTTATATTGGATTTATCATCAATTAACCCTATAAAATAAAGAACACAAGCCTAAAAATTATATAAAATTATGATTGGTCCCAGATTTTAATTTATTGTTAATTTAATTATTCTCTGCACGTATGTTTTTATAATAATTGTTAACTTAATTGTTGTTAACTTTTAGGTTTATGTTCTATTTTTATATTGCTTTCAAGACTAAATTGATTCGAAATTAATAATTTAAGAATTTAAATGACAAAATTAAAATTTTAAAGAACTTAATCAAAAACAGTGTTAAATTTTAAGGACTATAATTATAATTTATTCATAGACATTTTTAAGTTAAACCACTTTATAGCACAATTATCAATAATAAACATAAAAATAGTTTTGGAATTAAACATATTAAGTATTTTTAATAATTAATGATGAATATAATGAATGTACTTAATATAATTTTTTTTTTTATTAAAATATTCTACCAAATGATACTAGGACAGCTATTCTTTTGTGTTTTTCAAAGGATAGATGTAGTTATGAGATATACTAACTTTGGCATTTGTTAGAGGACTCACTTTCAGCTGGGAACCTAGAACATCTAATAACAGGGTTGCTCATTGCGATTGATTGGAAAAAACTACCCTCTGTGATTGTTTGGAGCCAAACTGGGTATCTAACTCCCATGCCCCTTTCATTGCTTTTATTGCTTCGGACTACCACCACCTCCTTCTCATCTCCCTCTCTCCTCTGATTCAATGGTCCCCTCTCACTCACTCTCTCTCTCTCTCTCTCTCTCTCTCTCTCTCTCTGTGTGTCCCTGTCTCTATCTCTCTGTTGTTAGTAGTTTCACAATGTTGGTGCCTACTAAGCATTAGAATATCACCCAAGTGGTAAGAGGGTATTATGGATGGCAGATAGTGGTATAATGATGGAAAAGATCAGGAATGAATTGAGATTTTGAATTGTTTGAAAAATTCTTGAGTGTGCAAGGCATACAGCATGTTATTTACTCATGTATTTTTGAGACTTAAATTACACAATTTTGTGAGAATTTACAACACGTTTTATGAGTTAACTTATGCAAATTTATTTAATATTTAAGAGAGCAAAAGAGAAAGAGAGAAATCTTTATTATATTGAACTAGGTTTGAAGTCATTATTTTATTTTATTTTATTTTTTTGAGGGGGGTTCTCTTGGCTGATGTCTTGTGCTATCTGCTATTGTACAAGAATATATACTTGCTTGATGTTGGTTATGTTGTTTAATATATATGCTATGACTTTCACTAAAAAAAATATAAAAAGAAAAAAAATCTAGCATTTTATATATGAGTGTATGTATGAGTGCATTTTATATATGACTGGTATGTTTGAGTGTTTAAAATTTAATTTTATATAAATATGGTTGGGTTTTTTATATAAATTTGAATGTATAGTTTTAGGGAGAGAATTCTCTTCAATCCAAATCTAAAGTGTTGATCCAACTAGTGTCATGGGATCCATTACGAGCCTAGTTTCAATGATATGAATCGTTCATTTTTTATGACCTTTTGTGCATATCATCCACATGAAAAATTATTCAAATTACAGAAATGGAATCTTTGGTGAAATCCACCGGTCTAGATTGCGCCTCTTGTATCCAGACTAGAGTCTCCCCTAGTTTTTGGTTCCAAAACCAGAGGTGTTTGTGATGACCTGTGTATTGACGTACTTGTTCCTTTTGTTTAACGTCAATCTTGCCTTGTTAGTGTTTCTAGTCTCACTTAGTGCCTTGTTAATCTTTTGGATTTGTGGTGACTCGGAGACTCTCCTCGAAGTCTCTATCCATGTTTGTTCCGGTGATGGATTCCCCTTGTTTCGGGAGTATGAGGTCGGTCCGGTGTGTCGGGAGATGAACAAGGAAAATTTCTGGGCAGGTTGGCTAGCTGCACGCGCAGGGGCCTTGGGCCGCACGTGCGGGAGTGGGCCGCACATGCGGAATTCAGGGGAGTGGGAGAGCTGCACACTACCTAAAAGGCACATGCGGAGTGAGGTGTGAGAGAGGAGCACCGCACGTGCGGGGGTGGAGGCCGCACGTGCAGGGGAAGGCGCTCCGCACATGCGGGGAGGGGCATTGCACGTGCGGCAGACTGGCAGCCCAAATCTCTGTTTTTTTCCTCTTTTTGGCCGAATATGTATCTCATTCTAGGCATTTCTCTCTCACTCTAAACCTTATTCCTCTCCTCCTTCTCTGTAGAAACCCTCACCAAAACACTAAAACACTTTGATTCTTGTAATCCTTGGGTTTAGATCATCATCATCTCTCACAATCTTGAAGATCTAGGGCAAGAGCTTCACTTGGTGTGGTAGAAATCAAAGCTCTCTCTCATCCTTGAAGTTAGGGTTTTATCTCCATTCCTTCGTCAAACATTGAGGTAGGGATTTCTTGAGTTATATATACATGTTTTGCATTGTTGTTGTTGATTTAAAAGTTTCCTTGAAGTATTTGTGTTGATTTTGATTTTGTGATCTAAAAGGTGGAGAGTTTTTAAAGTGGGTTTAAATCTCAAAATCTTTTTACTAATCCTAGTGGGTTTGCCTATTTATTAAACTCAAGAAAGATGGTTTGATAGGGTTTCTTGAAGGGGATGGGAAATGTTTGGTTTTGATGAAAACCCTAGGAATTTGGGGAGTTTGGAAAATAAGGAAAATGCCTATGAAATTCTTTGTTTTCTTGTGTCAAGAGAATGAATGAGAGTAACTTCATCATATGTGTAGTAAAATAGCCATCTACTTGCTACATGAGAAATGAGATGGTATTTTAACATTATTACTAAATACTCGAACATGTATCGTTGTGAGGTGACAAATGGTTGTGCACCATGAAATGTGTGAATTGTAAAATCTTAGAGATTAATGTTGAAAACATCACATGTAGCCTTGAAGAGGCTAACTTGTTATGAATTAAGCATGATGAAAGATTGTTGTTGCTATAAGTTGATGGCATGGTTATTTTGCGAAATAACATTAAGGAGAAGAGTGAGAAATGTAATTAATTGATATTGTTGTAGAGATTTTTGAAAATGGAGTTATGCTATAAGGTATGGGAAAAATCATTGCATTGCATACATATTCAAATTATCATTATTATGCATTGTGAGTTTAGGTTGAAAATATTTACTTCATGAAAGAAAGAGGTGTTGTAATAAGAACTATGGAAATGTGGTATAGGGTAAATACGTTGGTAAGTCCGGATAGGGGGTGTAGTTGAACTTGTTAAGTTGGCCTGAGTGTCCATGGTGAAAGACCAAAAAACCGCGCGGATAGGTGTCGAGCCTCCGGTTAATACCGGTAAAAATGACAATTTGGTAGTGCCTATTGAGCCTACTTGCAGACACCAACCTAGGGATTACCTGAGTCGTATTTACCGCCCCTATTGATTTAAATTGGAAGTTTCGGAAATTGTTGAGGTTACAAACTTTCATTGAGAAACATGGTGATCACCAAGAAGAACATGAGATGAAATTTTCTTTAAAAGGGCATTGCATGGCATTGACATTTGCATTTCACATTGAGAGTTGGCATAACTGTATATACTTTGTAAGAAATTCTCTACTGGGCTTTATGCTCACCCCTATAGGACTTTGGTGCAGGTAAAGATGTGGTGATTCCGCCAAACTGAGGACGTGGATATGTTCTGGTAAAGAGTAGATTGCTCTTATTTTGTTGTGAATTTTTTTTAGGCCAAGGGCTAAACGTGTGTGGGTCCGAGAGACCATTTTGTGTAACCGGGCTATTGCCTTGGAAGATGTAAGCCCTTAAGGGCATTTTATTGTTTTGAGACTAGATGCTTCACATGCTATAGATTCATGTGTTCTTTTTTCATTGAATGTATATCCGCATGTGAAACTTTTGTATAAACTCATTTATTAACTATGTAAAGATGGAAGGATTATTATCATTGTTTAGTGAATGTTAATTAATGTAAGTAGTTCATGTTGAATTATTTCGGGGTGTTACAGTGTTAGTAGAATTTTGGCATCCTTCTTATTTTATATTTATTCTATTTTTAATATGGAGGATGTTACAGGACTTAATGGAGATTGTCAACTATTAGAGCAATTGTGACTGAGATTCGATGGAGATTGTCTTGTTTTTTGAGCAGGATAGAGAAGGTAATCAGGTGGCTCACAAGTTGGCTCGGCTTGCTTTGAATGTGTTTTCTCTGTTGTCATAGCAGATATGCATGGTCCCCCTCAGTAATTTATGTGATTGTCTTTCTTTGCCTTATGTTTGGCTTTTGGCCACTAGAACAATCGCCCCCTGCCAAAAAAAAAAATCCAAAAAGAGGTAAAAGATATGCCGGATGTTCAACCATCCTTTTCAGTCTTAATATTGCTTCAGAAGTTTGTGGCGTTGACTAAGTGTATTTTTCCTATTTTTAATATAAAGGAGGTTTCCCCATCTCTTTTAGCCTTAGGTTGTTTGGGAATGATTTATTTTTTAATTTTTTTTATTTATTATAAAAAATGTGTAAAAAAATAAAAAATTGATGTGAAACAAATAAATAAATAAGTTGCTTATAAGTCATGTTCCCAACAGTGTTTTTCAAAATTGTAAAATAAAGTAGGTATTTTTATCACTCAATTACTAAACAAATTTAAGTTAATATTGTCTTCTTCTTCTTTTTTTATACTAAAAAGAATATAAATATAATTTTGAAATTGATTTTTTAGGCACTTTGACAAGTGTATATGTATACATGCATGTATAGAATTGGATAAAACAAAATTAAGATAGGGATTGTATGGAATGTAGTGTGATATAGCAAGGAAAATGATATATCTGCATGAAGACAATTAGGTTGATAAGGTATAGGAATAGGGATAGCATGAGGTCCATTATTAGGGTGCGAATGCACAAAATAGTCCACCCTAGTCCACCCTCTTAATTGCTTCAGAAGCTCGTGGTGGGATAAGCTGAGTGCATTTTTCTTATTTTTAATGTAGAGGAGGTTCCCCCATCCCTTTCAGCCTTAATTGCTTCGAAAGTTGGTGGTGTTGACTGAGAGGTGATTTGGAAAGTTGGTTAAAAGCTATTTTTTTGCTTTTTTTAAAAACTTTTTTATCCTTTTGTGTGTAAAAAATGTGAGAGGTGATGTGACTCAAAATTGATTAAAAGCTAAAAGTTAGCTTTTTTTTTTTTTTTCCCAAATGGCCCGTGGGTGTTCTAACTCTGTTTAAGCTCTTTGTGTTGTGCTATGTTGCTTGGCAATTGCTATTTATTTATGAGAATTGTACCTTTTCCCATCTAAATATACTAGCATAATACCCTGCTATGCACGAGTTAAAATAAATAATTAAAAATTATTTTGAAAATTAAATTGTAACAAAAACTTTGTAGAAAATTTATTTAACATTAATTAGTTCTCACATAATAATTATATTTACAATAAAATATAAATATATTTCGTATTGGTGAACTTCATAATTTTAGTTTTTCAATTTGCCAATTATCTCATATATATTATGTAAAATCAATTACCTTATCTATTTTGTAGAATTCAATCAATCAAAATTGAAGAATAAAAAAAAAAAAAAATAGAGAATCAATGACTCCAATCTTCAACCCACTCCTCAAGTAAGACTTCGATGACTTCTATCCTGCAAGCTGCTAGGTATAACCTCTAAAACAATCTCATTAAATATTAGTTAATTATATTTACTTTTTTTTTTTTTTTTTAGAGGTTAGACCAATTGAACATTTTGCAAACCCTAAAGCCATTTTCTTAATTTGATCACCTATAGATCATTTTTAATTTTTGATTTTTTATATTTTTTAACTGTTTTATATTAAAAAAAATTAGAACTAATATACTAAACAAATAAATTAAATTGAATATAGAACTATGTCCTTCCTGTTATAATGGAATTATATTTGACTCTTTGATTATCTTGATTGTGAACCTTCTTAGTCGATATTTGAGCCTTGGTTGAGGTGTTACCATAGTGGTTAGGTGAGATTGAATCAAAAACTCCAAATTCAAATAGTTGTTATTGAGTAGTCTTCACTCTTTTATCATTTTCTCTCTCCACACTTTGAATCTTGATGTTAGGCTAGAACCATTGGAAAGCTTACTTTTGGGGCTTTAATTTGGGCACAAGAACGACCCTAAACGGAGTCTAGACAAGAGAGATATACCTGTTTGAAATTTGCAAATCTGTGTTGTGAGCTGTAGCACCTGTATCCTTCAAAGCTTATGGGAAAGTGTATTCAAATCCTTTATTTTTTTTTATTTTGGAAATCTTTGGTGTTGTTATGGGTTGGTTTTGGAGGAGTACAATCCGATTTAAATTTGTTGGGTTTGGTTGTTCGCACTTATTCTTGTCAAAAGTTCCTTGGAGACTTAGAAATTCTATTCTAGGATCGACACCAACCTTCCTAAGGGTCGACCCTTACCTGTTGGTGAAGTTTCTAGGAGTGTTGCTGGAAAATAGGGTAGACACCAGACTGGAGAGGGTCGACCCTCTTATATCTGTGTGTTAGTTGCTAGAAGATAGGGTAGACACCAGACTGGGAGAGGGTCGACCCCCTCCTATCTAAGGGTCGACCCCTGCATGTTTTTTTCAGATTTTTGAGGTCCGAATGGGCCCTATCTAAGGAGGTTTTTGGGCCTATTATTTTATTTGACCTTAGGGCTTTTCCTCACTACTATAAATAAGCCCAAACCATTTTTTCTCTCATGATTTTCCTTCCCTTTTTCCTCTTAAACAGTGATTCCTCTCTTCTCTCTCTAAAACTCAACTTTTTCACTTAAATCTCTAGATCTACTCATCTAGAGCGATCTTTTCACCTTGCTCCTTTGAGATTAAAGGTAAAGCTTGTAAAGGGCTTCGTTTTGATCGGAGCAAAACGTGGTTTCGTCACCACCAACTTTTGAGCTCTCTCTCTTCTCTCTCATCTAAGCTTGAGGTAGGGATGTTCTACTCTTTAATATGAGTTTTAACCTTAATATGTGTCATTTTTGTATAAATGGTGGAGTTGGGAAGTTTGGGTGAAGTTAGGGTTTGGATTTGAATTTTTGAGAGAGGGGTTTTCCATTTTGGGTTCCATATATGTATGTGAGGCCTTGAAAATGGGGTTATTGTGTATGAATGGTGAAATTGAGTCTTGGGGGTTGATGTTTGAAAAAATGGGAGATTTGCCCTAATAAGGGTTAAATAAATTATTGGTATAAATAATGAAACTGTTATGAAGAATATGAAATTGGAAGAATGCACAAATGAGATGTGTAGTTGGATTCGATAAATCACTCATCTATGGAAAATATGATAAATTATCTGTTTGTTAGATTTTTATTTATCTGTTTAGAAATATCTGCTTTGGACTATCGGTGGAAGATAGCTATGATTGTTGTAGAAACTGCATGTGGAATAGGTGAATTGAAACTAATCAATTGGATTATGTCATTGAATATGACGGTTGGATTAAACCACTGAATATGTGATTTGATTGGTCATTGTATATGATAACGTGTTTAAATACGTTGTATATGTATCTTTGTTTGGGAGGAGATAGGGGATGTACTCCATTGTTTGGGAGGAGATAGGGGATGGACTCCATTGATAATTAAGTTGGCCGAAGTGTCTAGGGTGAAAGTCCCGAAATCTTATATATTTATGGGTGCCGGTTCCCTCGGACGTGGTTCCGTAAAATGGCAAGAAATAGAAGTGTTGGATTTGATAAATGTATTGAATTGTGAATCATTGAGTTGTAGTCTCATATTGGTTGCTTGGTAATAATGAATTTGGCTAATTGATTTACCCGAAATGGTAGAATGGAAATGAATTGAGATATTGGTTATCTATATTGAATGACCTTGAAAAGAATATGTGTTGGTTAAGAATGTTGCACATTTATCTGATGCTCATATTTTAGTTAATTCTCATATATGGTTTAGTATATCTCTACTGGGCTTTGGCTCACCCTACTTGGGAAACCATTTTCAGGTACAGGTGACATGCCACCTCCAAGGACATAGCTTGGGAGGCTTAGAGGCTAAAGGCTCTACTTTTGTGATTTCATTTTTGTGTTTATATGTCTTCTTTTAACCCGAGGGCTTTAATTGTAAAGAGCTTCTGACTCTCTCTTTTTTTGTTGTAACCAAGTGATTACTTGGAAAGATGTAAGCCCTTAGGGCATTTATTTTGCTGTTCTAAACTAGAGTTACATGCTATGGTTTCAAGATGGATATTTATGAAAGTGTAATGCATGTGATATCGTTTGTAATATTAACTCTGATGAATGAAAGTATAACATTTCTATTATATCTCTAGACCTTATGAATGGTTGATTTGTATAATATTTTAAGGGCGTTACATGAGCATAGTGCGCTCGAGCTCAACTTTCAACGCTCAAGCATATTGCACAGAATCAGGTCTTTAAAAACCATTTTTTGGATCAAATCTTCATTTTTCACTTCCCTTTCTCTCCCCTTCCGCCATTTTTGGTTTCTTAAGCTTTTTAGGCTTGATTTCATCTATTTCTATACATCTTTGACCCCTAGTTCCATATAACAAAACGTAGAGCACGACGAGGGCTTCCATTTAATTTCAACGGATCGTGTTTCGTCGTCGTTGTTTTTTCGACTTGTTTTCTTCTTGCTTCAAGAGGTAGGATCTATTTCTTAAACTCAATATGAGTTTGGTTGTGTATTTGTGGTGTATTTTAAATATATAGATTCCATTGTTCTTGGATCGATATTTTGAAATTTTGTTTTGTAAGTGAGGTTTTGTTCCAAATGGGATTGTTGAGCTATGGTTTAGCTACAAAAATGCATATGAGTTTTTAAAAGTAAAAAAGTTCTAATTCATAGAAACCCTAAAATGTTGGTCTTTTAGGAAAATTGTTGGATTATTAAATCAAAAAATGTAAATAGGGGGTTTTCAAATGTTTTCTTGAAAAAGGTTGTGATTATGAAATTAGAGTTTATAAATGTTGAAATGAGCTACTTCTTGAATTGAAATGGATTTTCAAAGAGGAAGGGGGTTATGCCCTAAAATGTAATTGTTGAAATTGTAAAGAGGTAATGGAATAAATGTTGAGTAATGTGAAATTGAAATGAAGATTAATAATGATGGTGGAGTTTGATATGTATTATCACTCCCATTTGAGATTTTGGAAAAGTGTATCTTTAATGAAATTTATTTATCTGTTTAGAGATATTTGTTTTGGGCTATCGGTGGAGGATAGCTATGATTGTTGTAGAAATTGCATGTGGACTAGGCAAACTGGACTGTTTATAAATCATGCATATCATGGAGCTTGTAACGGATTTTGGAAATTGAAACTATGTGTTTTGGAAAGAGATTTTGGAAATTCTTGTATTATGTTTTAAGAGCATTCGTTTCATTTTGAAAAATTATATTTTGGATCACATGTATTGTGCTATTTGGAAAGGGTAAATAAAATGGTAAATTTGAGAAATGGTTGTTGTTACATCAAACAAGTTAGCCTGTGTGTCTAGGGTGAAAGTCCTGAAAAACGCAGGTATACATGGGTGCCGGTTGCCGCGGACAAAATATCCATAAAATGGCAATGGTAGTGCTTGTATAGCCTACGTTTACATGGGTCCCATTTGATGGTTTCCCGCAGACGAAATTTCCGTGAAAGGTTGTATTGGTTTTGCAGATTTACCCATTTTATTTATTATCATTTTGGTTTTGGAAAGAAATTATTTTAAAACGGTTTTAACAATGTAATTGCCATTGGTTAACGATGTATTCATATTAGAATTGGCAATGTATTTGCTAGTTGGTATTGAGATACCTGGATTAGCTTCGGAAATAGATTTTATATCAGACTAATGTTTTGAATTCAGAAAATGTTTTGAATAAACGAATGGTTTGGAAATTGTGAAGAAAGGATTTTATTGAAGAAGCAAGTAGATTTGAGAATGCATTTGGGCATATTATATACGTATGTATTGCATTCATGATCATTTGCATTAGTGGAGCATATTTAGTTTTTGAAATATTTCCTACTGCGCTTTATGCTCACCCTACGTGGCTGAAAATGTTTTTCAGGTATACTTATGTGGATGTGGACTGAGACATTGAAGTTGTGTTTAGAACCGTATAGGGTGGTTCCTTTATTTGTCGGCCAAGGGCCATATATATATTTGTTGGCCGTGTGTTATTCTTGTAAGGGTTATACCCTTTGTATATGATGTAAGCCTTTGGACATTTTAATTTGATTTATAACATCTTTGTATAATTTTGTTACAACGCATCCATTTGACTTAGATGTTGTATCGAAGAATGTATAAAATTGGAATAACACATGTACTGTGTGCTTATATTATATACATATGTATAAGTGTTGTTACTAATTGTCTATCGTTGGGTGGTTTACTCACATGGGCTAGACTTCATAAATCTGGGGCGTGACACTGAATATGTATATAAAACAACTTAACTCTAACCCATAGGTCTAAGTATTTTTATTTTGTATTTGATTTAAAATGTGTTAAACCATTTTAATGGCTAGTACCTAAACTTCGATATTTATACAATGGGTAGGTTGAACCAGAATCACTACTTAGCTTATAGTTGGCATGATTCAAATAAAATGTAATATATGTACTATATGTAAATTTATAAATAAAATAAAATAAAATAAAATTCTCATTTGTTAATAGATTTATGCATAATCCACATTTCAAATAAGAATTTTATAAATTTTTAAGAGTTAATCACAAACTTTAAAAAAAAAAAAAAATGGACATGATACACTATAAATATGTATGAAATAACCTTACTAATAAACTATTTTTATTAAAAAAATTATGTAATTTAAAAATTTTATATTTCACTAAAACTTTTAACACTACAAAATCAATAATTAAGTTTTATCAAATATGCTCTAAATCTAATCATCAACCTATTTTTAAATCAAAATTTTCTCATTCAAAATTTTGACAAATATTTATTTAGGAAAACTATCCACATGTTAGTGCACCATGTTCACGATCATTATTAAGCTTATGTAACTTAGGCCCTAACCTAAATGCACCTTGTATTTCTTAAACTTTGTTTAATGTTTGGCATGACCCATATAATGGTTATAAATTGTAAGTAAAATTTAAATTATTAACTTAAAATAAGTTGCATTTGGTGCAATATAGCTTTTGCTAATCTATATAACATTTTAGTTGTGTAAATATTTATAATGCCTCAAAAGTTATTAGTAAGACGAAAGATATGAGACTCTTATATTCATATGTATTCAAGCATTCAAATAAGTTTTTTTTTTTGTTTTAAAAAAAAAATTACAAATTTTATTTTGAAAAGCCTCTATTTTTTAGCCAAATAAACTATAAAAAATATCAAATAAATTATAATTTAAAATTACAACCAAATAAACTTAGTCACACAATAAAATAAAATAAAATACACTACAAGAAATAACAGTTTTGCCGACCAAAATACTAGTCGCCAATTCCAATTAGCGACTAAATTTTTTTGTCGCCAAGTTAGTCGCCTAAACCCTGTCGGCGAATGTTTTAGCGACTAAACGTGTGTTTGGTCGCTGAAAGTGAAACATTTGGCTACTATTTTATTTAGTCGGCAAAAACCTACCTTTTAGCTACTAAATTTTTGTTGGTCGGCAAAGGGCCAATGTTTGGCTACTAAATTATTGGTCGCCAATAGTCAATTATATTTTTTAAAATTATACATTTACGGACCAATGTTTTAGTCGCCAATACTCAAGGAATCGGCGACCAAACCTTTTAGTCGCCAAAAGCTCATTCGTGAAAAAAAAAGTTACACTCTGCTCTTGTGGAGATTCGAACAATCAAACCTCCCACACCATAAACCTTATACAACACCCTCTTTCCACTACGCCTCCATAACACCATGTGATTATATATGCAACATATATTATTTATATAGTACATAGACCCGTATTAATATAAAAGTATATATATAAATATAATTATTTTTTATTGAACATAATTTATGTAAAAATAAATTATTTATTAGAAAAAAAAAAGAGACCACTTTTGGCGACTAAACATAATTTTAGTCGCCAATTCTATACTTTTGGCTACTAATAATTTTTTAGTCGTTAAAAAATAAAATTCCCGCGCTCAAATTACTACTTTTGGCGACTAAACTTCTTTTTAGTCGCCGAATGCCTCACTTTTGGCTACTAAATTATTTTTAGTCGCCAAAAACCCTCACTTTTGGCTACTAAAGTTCTTTTACTCAGTAAAAGCCTCACTTTTGGCTACTAATTTTTTTTAGTCGGTAAAAGCCTCACTTTGGCGACCAAACATCTTTTTAGTTGCTGAATGCCTCACTTTTGGCTACTGTAGACACCCCATTTTTGACCGTCCTCAAGACCTGGACGTCACCGTTTGAACACCCGGTGATCATCCATGTTTGTGTTCGTTTGGAGTTCCCGGAGTTCTCGGCTACGCGCCTTGCCTCAGGATCTCCGAACTCGACTGTTTGTGTCTGGTTTTACACCAAACACTTGTGTTTTGCCTTGGAAAGGCAGAGAATGCCTTGTGAGACATCCCCTTGCACCACCGGCAGTGGCTAGAGGCCACCGGCTGGTTTTGTGTTGCCACCGGCAATGTATATTGCCGGTCGGCACTATTTGTTGCCAGTCGGCACTCTTTTTGGCAAAATGACATTTTTGCCCAGCCGACTATTGTTCAGTTGCTTTTTGAGATATTTTGAAGCAGCTGTATAGCACTTGCTTCCCCTCCATACACGTGTATGGAGGGATGAGCCTCTTGTTTGCTTAGTTGCTAAGCTTACAAGATTGCCTCCTCTATAAGAGGAGGCCTTGTCTTCTTGGCTCAAGGGTTGGAGAGTTAGACATTTTGGAGAGAAAAGACCTCAGAGAAGCTCTGGTTTTAGGGTTTGAGTTCTATATCTATCCTATCTCTCTTTTTCTCTCTTGTTTGTACACTAGGTGCTTTAGTCCACATTATTGCACACAAGCACCTAGTGTTTCACCTTTCCTTGGCTACTGGGGTTCCAAGAGGTTGTTCTTGGTGTTCTTGGCTGGATTTGAGCCCAAGGAAGCAACAACATCAACACTTGTGAAGAAGGTCAACAAGGGTGAGAAACTTGCTTTATATACCCCATTCTTGCACTCCATTTTTACCTATCTTTGAACTATTTTTGTGCTTGGTGTTTAATACAAAAAAGTTCTATTTTTTAGTCCTCTTGATAGTTTATTAAGGGTGCTTTGTGCTTTGGGGAAGTTTGGCCCCTCTTAGGCCTTGAAAGGCCTCATTTTTGTGTTATTTTGTTGAGCTCCGGGATTTTGGTGTTTGGGTCTCTTCACCACTGAAATCTTGAGGGATTTCAGTGGTGTAGATGATGCCTTGAAGTCCCAACAAGGAGAGGGCCACCCCCTCTCCTTGTTGTCCTTGAAAAGGACAAGTTTTTGGCCTCTTGAGGAAGCCTTTGTTGGTGTGTGTGTTGAGCATGTCTAGACTGCATTTTATGTTTATTATGCCATGATATAACATTGCTAAGAGTTGGTTTTGGTCCCTTATGCACGCTTAGCATAGTTGCCATGTAATGCCTTGTGATCCCTTAACATGTCTTAGGTTGTGTGCCTTTGTTTCTAGCATGTTTTAGGCTTACATTTGTGAAGCTTGTATGCTTATTTTGCCATGAATGAGGTCTGTCCATAGTTATTTTGGTCGACCCTAGCTTGCATTGTATAGCCTCTTTGCATGTTTGGCTTGTTGGCCTTAAGTGCATAAATGTGTAGCCTGCCTTGTTTGCACTATTTTCAATGGTTTGGAACCATTTAGCATGCAATTTCAGTCCCTTAGACATGCTTGTTTGATTGCCTTGCATGCCTCTTTGAAGCTTTGAATGCATATGTTGTATGCCTCATGCCTTGACCTTTGTGTATGCCTTGCTCTAGAGCCACTTAGATGCCATCTAGGAGGTCCCATTTGTATGGTCTAAGGCTGCCTTAGACCTGTTTTAAGCCTTCTTGGCCTCGTGAGGCTTGGTTGGCTTAGCCATGGTTTAGGTCTCCTTTGGCTTGCCTTGGATGCTTGGGCCATTTGTTGCATGCTTAGTCTATTTTGTTGCTTGGTTTGGCACCATGTTTTGCATATTTTTCAGAGCTTTCTATGTATGCTAATTATCCATGTTTAGCTTCCTTTAAGTGTGCTTAAAGCTTGCTCACTTGATGCTTAAGTTGGTACCTTAACATGTGCATGTGAGCATGCGTGGTTAGCCTTCATTTTTGGGCACTTTGGCCACTGATTTTAGGCCTATTTAGAGTTGCCTAAGTCATGTTTAAGACCATCATTTGCTTGCTTGCATGCTTACCTCATGTTTGCTTGTATGCTTGGCATAAGTACATTGCATTGTTCATATTGCATGATAGCTAACATGACTAGGTTGCATTGCATCAACATGCATTCCTTGTCCCCTGATTTGGTGATAGGGATTGGGATCTTGGTTTGTTTGGTTTGCATGCATTTGAGATTGAAAGTGCACATTTGATCCTTTGGGCCATCATGCATGGGAATGCGTGATTGGTGGCCCGAGAATCGAGGCACATGCCCCTTTGAGTCACAAACATGATAAGAAGTGTGTTTGGTGCATACATTGTTGGAATTGCATTGCCATGCAAGTTTTTGCCCTCTGCTGCTGTGAGTTGCAGGTTCTGCAGACATTCAGTGCCGATCGGCAACATTTAGTGCCAGCCGGCATTAAATTATCAGCCGATGAGTTCATTTTGTGCCGGTGGCCACATACTTCAGCCGGTGGTTTCCCCTCAGCCGGTGGTATCCCCCAGTGCCTTGAGGAGTAATTCCGAGACTTTGGCAGTTTTCAGAAAGGCAGAGCAGGGAAAAACAGAGGCAGTCTAGGCATGGCAGTGCAATTCCGAGCAATACCCGAGCACGTGCTGCATTTGGCTCTCCTCCCGAGGCGGTTTACTGTTTTTTCTTAGTTTAGTTAGTTTGTCAACTAATTAGGCTATTTGTAATATTTAATTAGCTTGCGTAGTTAATTATTTGTATTATTCTTTCGGTCCCTCCGAGCAAGGGCATATCTGTAATAAGTGTGGGTGAGTGGTGTGTATGTCTTCCAACCCCCACCTCTTTCTCCCTTTTACTTACCTGCTTTTAATGGTTAGTATTAGGGCACGTTTATTTTAGCATACCTTATGCTATGCATGCGTGCATCCATGCATTTGTTGACATGCATCGCCGGTGATACATCATTCAAACCGCATCTGTATTTCAATTCCAAATTGAATATGTGATAGTTGTAGCATTTCACATGCCATGTTTAGGATAGCCGAGCCTGTCTAGATTACATCTTTGCATGTGTTGCATTAGCCACTTAACATGAACTAGGATCATGCATATGATTACCAACTAGTTTCTGTTTTGGCTTGGAGTACTAGGTGAGCTTTTATGTTTCAGCATATCGCATGCGTGTGTATGTTGCCATAATAGCATGACTACCATGAGGCTAAGTGCTTATGTGATATAACTACTTGAATGCCTGTGGATGGAGGTCGAATTGCTTAAATTGGGATAATGCATTAAAACTGTGAGTTTTAAGCCCACTAGATAGTGGCAAAACCATCTTTTCTAAAGCCCACTTGAGGGTGGAAAAATTTGCATTTTAGCCTACTTGCGAGTAGCAAACCATTTTCAAAATAAACATGCAATGTTTTATTCCAATTTAGGCGGTTTGGTCTATACGTGTTTGCTGTGCGCATAACATAGTAATTATAGGCTAATAACCGGAATAAGAACACATAACGTTTTCAAAATTGGATATCACGGTTAGTAGAGGCCGGTCTTCGAATCGGGCGAAAGGGGGTGCTCATAGCTGACCTTCCCCGATCGTACCCAAGCTCCCGAGCCAAGACATTTGGTGATGACGGACACGTGGCCTTCGGCACCGAGTCAGGGTTTCCTAAATTTCCCATTTTAAAAAAATATTTAGGTGGCGACTCTGTATCTGGCAAAGCAGTCCATGTTTGGCACTTCTTTTCAAAATCTGTTTTTCTTCAAAACGATTTGCCAGAGTTGGACTCTTTGGTTCAAGATTAAGAACCGTGACACAAATCGAGTCCGAGCTGTAGCATGAGGCCCACGGGCACGTCTACAGCTACTAATTTTTTTTAGTCGCCAAAGGGCCTTACGTTTGGCTACTAAAATTTTTTTAGTCGGTAAAAGCCATATATCGGTGACCAAACAGATTTTTAGTCGCCAAAAATCTTTACTTTTGGCTACTAATGCTTTTTTAGTCGCCAAAACCTATACTTTCAGCGACCAAAGGTACTTTTTTAGTCGCCAAAGATGCTTTTTCCTGTAGTGATATAATATAAAAATATAATAAGTATAACATTATTCAAGAAAAAAATGCACTACTATAAAAATCTAAAATTTAAAAGCAAACCTTATAGAATTTTTGAAATATGAAATCATGGAAATTACAAAACATAAATGCATAAGTAATATTATAACCATATGCATCCTCTAGAAGAAGAAGAAACTTACAATGAAAATTTATTATTGGCTATATTGAGAATAAATATACACATTTTCTCAATAGCCTATGTCATCCATATTATACACTTAACAAATATAGATTTCAAATTATTGAACTGCAACTGAAGATATTGGAAATTTATTTTGTAAAAGTACACTTAGATTACATAAGCATGTAATAAATTTGTAGAAATTAACAAAATTGTTAGATGCATAATAGAAATAAGGATGCAGGAGACTAAATATTAGAAATTGATCTTTACAAAAAAGAATAAACTTACAGTGAAAAAATTTATTAATTGAATTCTTCATAATTGATCCCATCACCAACAATTACAACACATGATTAGGAGTGTTTAGCAAATATTCTGATCCACCCAAACCTACCGAACCAAATCGATCTGCCGCATTTTGGATGGATGTGTGATGACGAGTGAACGGTTGCGGATTGATTTTTTCCAATACACCTAGTTTTGGATGGATGGCAAATTTGAGGTTCCTTTGGCCGAAACCAAACGGCCAAATCGTGAGAACCCCTAGTAACTTGTAAGACTTTGTGTTTTCAATTTGTTTAGATATTCTGTTTGCGTTTTCAATTGAAAAGAGTTTAGAAATTATGTTGTGTTTTCAATTTGGAAATCTTGTTATCGAATGGCAAATGTTGATATTTAGTATTTTTGTGTGGAAAATATAAGGCTTGATTTTTTCAGTTTTAAAAAAAAATCAAATTAAATAGTTTTTAAATAAAAAAAAAGTAATGAAATAGTTTTGATAATGCATAATTTTCTTATATATATTTATTATTGATATTTGAAAATTTACTTGATAATCTTTTGATTATGTTGAGTTGGATTGTTATCCAAAGAAAAATGTTGACAAGTTATTATATTATGTTCAAAATTTGTAAAACTTTAAACTGCCAAACCGATTTGCATCCATCCACCAATCCGCTAATCCACTCAATCCGCATCTGCCAATTTGGCAGACAGATGTGGATTGATTTTTTTCAATCTGCCAATCTTGAGGACAAATGACGGACTAGAGGTTCCCAGCTACAACCAAACCGCGAACACCACTATTATGACAAATTAAGAGTTTTTATTTTTTGAAATATAAAATATCAATCTACTAATATCATAAATCTTGCTTCAAATACAATGTCAGTCTCTGTACCTATAAAGCTAGATTCCTTATCTCACTAGAAATACATCATTACTGCAAAGCAAACCCCACACACTATAATTGCCTCTTTCACGTCTCTCTCACTATTTTTTTTTTATTACCAAAAGTTATTAAATTAACAATTTTATAGGAGTTAATTTTCTCATCTTTTACAAAGTACTAAATATTTATCTCCTTAATTCAACTCTCCTTAAAAGAGTTGAAACCTAAAATCTCTTCCTACCATCGACTTTAGGATAGTGTCGACGAAGACAACATTAAAAATTTTACTTATGTGAAAACAAAAAATTGTATTGATTCACCAAAATTTATGATTTACATAATTTTAAACTAATAAAAATATGTGTTTTACTTAGATAACTGATCAACTTAATGATGATTGGGTCTAAGTCTTATATCTAACATTAGCTAGCGAAGTAGCAGAGGTCTCTCAAGCTAGTAAGCTACTACCTCATAACTAGTCCCAATAAGACATAAATAACAATAACATGTAAACAACTGTCTCATTAATTAGTTGCCATGTATATTATATAAATATTTGAAAAGGAGTTGGATTTCCATTAGTTAATAATATGAATTGGAGGGCATTATTCAGGATTGTGGGGTTTATCACGGATTATGTTTTGATAATTCGAATTATTTATTTTATCGAATACTTTGTATATATTATTCACATAATAAATTAGATTAATCCAATAATCATAGTATATTTAATTTATTACGTTTGTCACTATAAATAAATATATAAAATGAATAGTCTATTTCAAAATGGAATCGTCATTCATTTTTTTGGTAAATCGCACTCACCATAATCTGAATTAGAGAGTGTTGTTCAAGACTATGGGCTTCTATAGTGATTCCGGCTTTGACCCGACCCATCTTGTACTCTGGACTCGGGCTTTATGATTTCAGAATGTTGTTCATGTCTTTTCCCCTTATTCTAGCTTGAGTTTGGCTTTTGGGTTGTCGTGGAACAGGTTGGTTTACTTGGTTTCCAAATCTTTGTTGCCCAAATTTTTGGTCCTCCTCTCGAGCGTCACTTTTAAGCTCGAGCGGGCTTTGCAAACTCTCAGTATTTTTTTGCGGACCTGCAAAATACTGGAAGAGTGTATTCCACGTTTGTGCGGGTGGACGCTCGAGCGGCCAATCTTGAGCTCGAGCGGTGTCCTTTGTCTGCAAAACTTCTAAAAGTGTGTATTCTACGCACGAGCATCACTTCTTGCGCTCGAGCGGAACAATGTGTTTGACGCTCAAGCATCACTTCTCACGCTCAAGCGGACTGCGTGTATATCAGTCCGTGAAGACGACTTCTTGGTTCACTTTTTCATTCCTCTCTCTCTCTCTAAAACTCTCCAAAACCCTAGATCTTGATTTTCTCTCTCTAAAACTCATCTTCTCTCTACTATTTCACCTAGATCCATTGGGATCTTCACCCTAGTGCCTTTGAGAAAAAGGTAGAGTGCCTTAAGAGCTCCGTTTTGATCCGAGTAGAAGTTGGTTTCGACGTCTTTGAAGTTTCTCCTTTGTTACTTTGATCTTCTAAGCTTAAGGTAGGGATTTTCTACACTTTCATATGATTTTTAGCTTAGTTATTTGTTGTTGTGTAACAATGGTGGAATTTGGCAGTATTATGGACAAACCTAGGGTTTGGATTTAAAGATCAAAAGAGGGGTTTCTAAGCAAATAAGTTATAAATGGTTATGGGGTTGAATATGAGGTTATAGTTTGACTAAATAGTTGATTTTTTGGCCTTTGGGTTGATATTTAATCAAAAAAGGGGAATTTTTCCTAAAATGGTTTAAGTATTTATTTTGTATAAATAAATGAAATTGGTGTTGTAAAGATGAAATTGGATGAATATTGAAATAAGCGGTGTAGTTGGAATATATATATATATATATATATATATATATATATATATATATCATCTCACACCCATAGAAATTTGAATAAATTATCTGTCTTGAGATTGAATATCTGTTTGGAAATATCTGTATTGAGCTATCGGTGGAGAATAGCTATGATTGTTGTAGAAATTGCATGAGGATTAGGTGAATTGAAACTAATCTCTTGTTGGCTGTCATTGAATATGACTATGTTTTAAATACATTGTATATGTATGATGTTTGGGAGGAGAAAGGGAATGTACTTCATGTTTTGGGAGGAGATAGGGGACGGACTCCATTGAAACTACGTTGGCCGGAGTGTCCAAAGTGAAAGTCCCGAAAACTGTGCGTATACATGGGTGCCGATCCCGCAGACAAAAATTTTCGTAAAATGGCAAATGGAAGTGTTGTATGATGGTTGTGTTATTTTGGGAACCACTGAGTTGTAGTCTCAGATGGATTGTCTGAATGATAATGAAATTGGCTCATGAACTGAGATGAAATAAATTAACTTGAATTGACTAGAAAGAAAAGGGTTGAGATATGAACTTTGGTACTTTATGACTATATAGAATATGAAAGTTTTACTACTGGCATTGTAAATGCACATCATGCTTATATCTTTCTTAAATCTCATATATTGTGTTAGATTGTTCCTATTGGGCTTTGGCTCACCCTATTTAGGGAAAACCATTTTTAGGTGTTGGTGACATGCCTCCGCCAAGGGCTTTAATTGTATTGAGATAGGCTCACTTTTGTTGTAACCAAGCAATGACTTGGAAAGATGTAAGCCTATAAGGCATATGATTATCTGCTTAGTTTTCAGTTCTTTTATCATTACAACACATGCTGTAGATTCAAGATGAACAGTTTGTGAATGTATATCGCATGTGTTATCTTTTGTATACGGACTCTGATAAATCAAAGTATATAATTTCAATTAGCTTTCCACTCATGGATTGAATTCATTGTATTATTTTGGGGGCATTACAGCTTCACCATAGATTTCGTTTTGATAATCCGAACTGTTTATTTTGTCGAACACTTCGTCAATATTACCCACACAAAAAATTAGATTGATCCGATAATGGTAACCTATTTAATTTATCGCGTTTGTCACAATAAATAAATAAATAAAATGAATAGTCTATTTCAAAAATACGGTTGTTCATTTTTATGTTTTTTTTCTTGTGTGAATCACACTCACCTCATTTGAATTTTAAAAAAATATAGTTAACCTCACCCTTTTTATATAACTTCATCAAAAACAAACAAGGACTAGCTTATAAAGATGAAATGCTTACATATCTAAGAAAGGGTTGTAGAGCATGTAGTAGAAGAAGAAAACTCAAATCAAAATAGGCAACATTAACATTTACAACCCTATCTATAAATATACACCTTTTTGCTGTAACAGCTGAGCTTGATAGGAGTAATAAAACACTTGGCCCATGATATTCGACTGGTACATTGACAAAGCCCCCAATTTACTGTCTATATATGGGATTTGGATTAAGAGTGTTTAGGTTTGGAGGACTTTGAGACTAATTTTGGTGATCAAAGTTGTTCACTTCTTAGGACTTATTAAATAAAATATTCATGTAAAAAATTAAGATAATCAAACATCGATAGATATATGTTTGAATCAGGGGTAGGTCCACTCTTTGGCTCACACTGAAACTTTTTTTTAATTTGTTATTAAACTTAATTTGTTTGAGTATTATTTCGCACTATTCTTATTAAACTTTCTGTCTCATTTTAAAAGTTTTTTTAAAATTTTAATTATGTATTGTATTTAATGTGGTTATAGTTCATTAAATTTTATTGTAATATCATATATAAAAAAAAAAATTATGACTATGCCATTTTAGGAAATGAGTAAAGTAGCCTTAACTAACATTTTTTCCATTAATCAACAAATACATTTTTTTTTTTTAATGGAAATGAAGAAAACAATACAATCATCAATAAAATTGGAAAAATCATGTGGTTCCAGAGAATTTATCAGAATTTAGGTCTATGGTAGACATATAAACCATAGACTTAAATTTCAGATAAATTTTCTGGTAAAATCTCTATTGAGGGGTTGAATATTGATCATTGATAATGAATTCTAGAAAAATAAATTTCTTTAATATTGATTGCTAATAATGAATTCTAGGTATTTTTCTGATTTCTAATAAAAGAGTAGCTTTGACTATGGCATTTTCCATTTAAGGATATTGTTTGAAAAGAAGAAAAGAAAATTGACCCTTGAAAACAACATTTTTGTGCTATTTTAGGCTAATCAAATAAATAAAGAGCAAATAATAATTCAGTGTAAGTTAAAATAAAAAAATAAAAAAATCAAATAAGTGATAAACTTCACAAATTCTAAAGTATCACTAATTTGTAATTTTTTCATTAAATAAAGTCTTACCTACAAGATTATAGGTTAGTCAAATTGTACATAAAGTAGTATGATGTAGGGTGCTTAGCAGATATTCTGATTTGCGCAAACCGACCAAACTAAACCGATCCACCGTATTTTGGACAGATGTGTGATGACGAATGGACGGCTGTGGATTGATTTTTTCCAATTCGCTTAATTTTGGATTGATGGCAGATTTGAGGTTCTTTTAACAGCAATCGAACTGCCAAACTACGAGCACCCCTAATAATTTGTAAAACTTTGTGTTTTTAATTTGCTTAAATATTTTGTTTGCATTTTCAATTGAAAAAGAGTTTAGATATTCTGTTGTGTTTTCAATTTGCAAATCCGTTTATCAAATGGCAAATGTTGATATTTGGTATTTTTGTGTGGAAAATATAAGGCTTAATTTTGTCATTTAAAAAAAAAATCATAGTTTTTGAATAAAAAAAAAGTAATGAAATAGCTTTGATAATACATCGTTTTCTTATATATATTTATTATTGGTGTTTGACAATTTACTTGATAATCTTTTGATTATGTTGAGTTGGATTGTTATATATCCCAAAAAAAAATGTTGACAAGTTATTATATTATGTTTAAAATTTATAAAAGTTTAAACTGCCAAACTGATATGCATCCATCCGCCAATCCGCCAATATACTCAATCCGCATCTGCCAATCTAGCGGACGGATGTGGATTGATTTTTTTCAATCCGCCAATCTGACGGATGAATGACGGATTAGAGATTCTCGACCGCAACCGAACTGCGAACACCACTATTATGATGAATTAAGAGTTTTTATTTTTTGAAATATAAAATATCAATCTACTAATATCATAAATCTTGCTTCAAATACAATGCCAGTCTCTCTACCTATATACTCAGATTCCTTATCTCACTAGAAATACATCACTACTGCAAAGCAAACCCCCACACACTATAAATGCCTCTTCCACGTCTCTCTCACTATTTTTTTTTTTATTACCAAAAGTTAATTATTAGTTATTAGATTAACACTTTTATAGGAGTTAATTTTCTCATCTTTTACAAAGTACTAAATATTTGCCTCCTTAATTCAGCTCCCCTTAAGAGAGTTGAAACATAAAGTCTCTGCCTACCATTGACTTTAGGATAGTGTCGACGAAGACAACATCAAAAATTTTACTTATGTGAAAACAAAAAATTGTATTGATTCACCAAAATTTATGATTTACATAATTTTAAACTAATAAAAATATGTGTTTTACTTAGATAACTAATCAGCTTAATAATGGGTGGGTCATAGGTTGAGCCTTGTTTTTAAGTCTTATATATAACTGTTGGCTACATATTTTGTACAAGTCAATTACAATTCGACGCGTGGCAGAATAAGGGTAATACAGGAAGACTATTCAAGTCTTCGATCCTGATCGTACACGTGGCAGTTAGTATTGGTTATTACGAGATCTGAGTAGCAGTGGATCAACAAAGAGATGCAAGGTGATGTGGCTTCAACGGTTACTCACATTTAAATTCAAATTTAGAAGGGAAGCCTAACTGCAAGTGATGGCACAGTGGAGCTAATTATAAGGCAACATGATCAGCGATCATGGAGGAGCAGTTCGACGGTTGGAAATACAGTTCGATGGTCATCCTCGAGAAGTATAAATAGCAGAGAAGGCCCAAAAAAAGACCCCCAGACTCAGATCCAAAAAACCAGTCTTATTATACTTATTTTCTTTTCCAGTTTTACATTTCCAGTCTTTCATTTCCTGTACTTTAAATTCCTGCACTGCACGTCGTTCATAGGAGTAGTTTCAAGTAGATTGTTGCTGTAAACCTCTACGAGGCTGAGTTTGGATCATTGTAAGTTTTTCATTTTAATGAAATACTTCAACTGTTCTTCATTTAATTGTTATTTTGCTTAATTCTCCTAAATCAAGCCACCAGTAAAAGTCCTCTTCATTGAGGCTGAAAGAACTAAAACACAATCGTCTGATAATTGGTTGGCAATTAATTTTCTGTAAGGACTGATTGATCCTTGCTGGCACGCTCACAATTACAATAATAACCTTCGAAAGCCAAAAAGCCAACATATATTTTTGGCACGCCCGGTGGGACAAATTGAAATGGCTAGACGTAGGAGACAAGGAGAAAATAAACGCTTGGAAGAAGGCGTGGAAGGAGAAGTAGAAATACCTAATCCAGAGGATAATGTGATAACATATCCTGTGGAAGCACCCAGTTCATCAATACCTATGGTCGAACAGACCAGCACTTCAGAACAACTACCACATGTTCAGAATATTGGACAAGGCCAAGGAATTAGACTATCCACTGTTCCATCTACTCAGCCAATAAATCCATGGGGTGGCCTAGTAGATGCTATGGGACAGCAATTAATGAACACAATAGAAAGATGGGCAACATCCTTCTTGGATCGAATGAATACCCACCAACCAACAAATGCAAGACACATGGAGGAAGTTTCAAATATCCCTCAACAAAGATTGGCTAGAGATAAACAGCCTATGCAAGTTAATGGACATTCTAATGGTCAAACTAGTAATCAAAACTATGAAAGACCATCACCTCACTCTTGGTACGAACCTATTTCGAGGCCTATAGCAGGTCAAAATGCCTCAGTGCTTAACAGTGAAGCCATGCAAATTGGTGGATCTGGCCCAGTACAAGAAAATGGCATAAGAATGGCTCCAAATCCAATGTTCGAAGCCATACCTGGCACGAGGGGGTTCACTAATCCCTTATTCGAATTTATACCCGGGGGGTTGGAAGGTTTTCCTACAAATGGAAGAGACACAACACCAGTTCCAGCACCTTTCGCAGGTCCTTTCGCAGGACAGGCTCAAAGGGGTTACCCACACCCCCAACAGCAACCTGCACCACAGGGACAACCAGTCCCAAATATACCACCTTATGGACCAAGAGGACCACAGGCACAAGTTTGCCCACCAAATCCTGTGTTTGTTCCTCCAGTAGTGGTTCAGCAGGCACAAAATATGGTCCCTAGGGACCAAATTACTAATATTGTTAGAGAGATGTGTGGACCGATGGCTTGGGGGGTCCAGACTCCTGTGTATAGAAAACCATACCCAGAATGGGTAGACATGGTACATGAATACCCAAGAGGTTTCAGGATACCAGATTTTGCCCTTTTTATGGGAATGGAAACCAATCAACAGTGGAGCACATTGCTAGGTTTGCTGCTCAATGCGGTGAATTTACTAATAATGACTATATGAAGTTAAGGTTATTCCCAAATTCCCTAACTGAGGGAGCATTTGTATGGTATATTAACCTTACACCTGGCTCTATCCAAACTTGGCAACAAATGGAAGAGGCTTTTCATGCTCAATTCTTCCAATCGGAGCCAGAGGTTTCCATGGCAGACTTGGCAAGGTTGAGTCAAAGGCCTGATGAGAAAGCTACTCAGTTTATTGCCAGATTTAAAAGGGCTCGAAATAAATGTAGAGTCATCTTACCAGAGCCAGAATTCATGAGATTGGCTCAGAATGGCTTAGAGTTTAGGCTTCGAAAGAAGTTTGACTCAATTGAGTTCAGAGACTTAGTGGAACTCATTTATAAGGTGTCTAGGTACGAAGCATTATTAGAGGAGGAGCAAGATCGAAATAATGCATCGTACAAGACATATTATAGAGATCCTAATTATGAGATCGATGCAGCAGAGATTGTGGGGAAAGAACCTGTGATCTGTGAAGCATTAATTCATAAGGATACAACAATTGACCAACAGTTTAAAAAGAAAGACCTTCATAGGAAATACTCTTTCGATTTAACCAAGGCAGATGACATTTTTGATCATTTGCTTGCGGCCAACTTCCTTAAGTTACCAAAAGGAGTCAAAATTCCATCTCCAGATGAACTTAAAGGAAAAATATATTGTAAATGGCATAATTCTTGGTCTCACTCGACTAAAAACTGTATTGTTTTTCAAGACAGGATCCAAGAACAAATTCGGAAAGGAAGTCTAAAATTCCCAGCTAAAGCAGAAAAGGCCATGGGGATCGACAGTAATCCATTTCCAGAACTTGGAGAAAGTGCAGCTAATGTTGTACCAGACTTCCAGAATTTATCTCTGCAAGAATTGGAAGAGGTCAATGTGCAAATGCATGTTGCCAACCAGGCTACTGTTAAGAAAGACACTAGAAGTCTGCCAGTTGTTGGACAAGGCTCTACAAGTCAGAGAAAAGACTCTGATGAAGAAACACTGGATGATGATTCCTTGGAGGCAGCAGTTATCCAAAGAATGTGTCCCAGGTGTAGGTTGAGCTATAAGTGGCTGAAAGGGCTCCCGATTGATGGGAAGCAATACTACAGGGATGTGCAGAGACGTCCTAAACCAACCAGTGCTCACAACAAAAGGCCATACCCAACTAGTGTTAGGCAGTAGCCATTAATGGTTAAGCCAACAGCTGATAGAATGCATTCTAAAGGCAAGAGGCCTTTATATGAGTCCAAGCCACCTAACTATTACAGAATGGAGAGCAGTCATTCTGAAAGGAGGTCGGAGAGGGGCTCAGTTTGTGGGATCAGAGCCAAAGATTGGCCCCCTAGACCAGCATCACGCAGGACAGAAAGTGGCTACCTTCATCAAAGGTCTAAGTTAGGCCCAAAACATGAAGCCAGGGCCAAGCAGTGGCCTTCGCAGCCAGCTTCGAAGATGGCCTCGAAGGAGGAAAGAAAACAGCTGAGTCAGTAAGTTCGTGGGTACCTGGAGTTCCAAATTGGTTTGTGATGTAGAACAAACCTAGGGAAGTGTCCACCCAGAGAGATGTTGTTGGAAACCAAGCTAGGATGGTCAAACCTCCTTTGGTGGCTCCAAACAATTGGGTATTGCTTAAACACCCGAAAACAAAGGAACCAGATATGGTCCCCGTAATTTCTAGATCACAAAGAAGGAAGATTCAGCGTAGGTACACTCAGTACCAGAAAGACCTGAATGAAAGTGGAGAAAGCTCCTCATTGGTCCAGACAGAAGGAAAGAAGAATCCAAAGTCAGACCATACTCCAAAACCAACTCTACAAGACAAAATGGGTTGTAGCAGAGAACAATTGGCCAAAGTTCACTCTGAATTAAAAGCCAGAGAGAAGTCCAGTCTAGCAGGATTGGAGAAGGCTTTGATGGAGAGTGATAGCGAGACAGAAGAAGAAGTTGGCCTAGGCCAAAAGAAAGGAATGGTTGAGGAAGAAATGTTCGAAGCCTTCATGGCTGAACAAACATTTTTGGTTGAAAAGCCAGTCGGAAAAGACCATTCGAAGGAGTCTGTTAGTAATGAGGTGCCAGAATGCAGCATGGAAGATGCTTCTGAAGTGACTGAACAAGGTGGCCAAGAGAAGAAACAGGCACAGCCGGCCATTCAATTTGGCTCAGTATCAGTGAATATGGTACACATACTACCACATGAATTCCAAGCTGGAGATGAGGACCAAGAGGGGCAAGAAATTGACCCAATTCCAGTCTCTAGCGAAGACTCACAAGTGAGTATGGTGCAAGATAATTCCGGAATGGCTACCCCAATGGAAACTGACTTCGAGAGTGAAGAAGAGGTAAGCATTAACCTCTCGTATCCTTTTGAGTATCCCTCGAACTCTATGACACAACATGTTAAGCCTTTGTATATCAAGGCTTTCTTCGATGGGATACAATTGAATCGAGTTTTGGTGGATAATGGAGCAGCGGTGAACTTACTACCGAAATCTTCTTTGAAGAAACTAGGGAAAAGGAACCCCAGGTTAATTCCCACCAGCACAACCATTGCTGGCTTTGCTGGAGACAAATAGATGGCTCAGGGAATTCTGCCCATCAACCTGAGTGTGGGAACCAGGGACTGCATGACGGCATTCTTCGTTATCGATAGCAATGCTAAATACAATGCTTTACTTGGTAGAGATTGGATACACACTAACAAATGTGTGCCTTCCTCTTTGCATCAGAAAATAATGATGGCCTTGGGCAATGGAGAGACAGAGGAAATTGATGCAGATCCTCAACCCTTCATAGCCTGTGCAGACTTCGCAGAGGCCAAATTGTATATTGAGGGAGTGACACCACTCAGTATACTGAGGAAACCTGATGGCTCAGCCGAAGTGACGGCTGATGAGGAGGTGACACACCTGAAGCACTTAGTCCAGGAAAGTGCTGATGAAGAGGTTGTCGTTAAGGATGACAATGATGCCTGGTTGTAGGCAAAGAGATGAAGCACAAGAAGCCAAGTCTTTGGCTCTAATTAAGTTTTCAATATTGGATGTAAAATCAATAGTCCAGAAAGTGCAAGAGCAAGAGAAAGAAGCCATGATAATTGGCTGCAAGCAGAAGCAGCAACAGGCCAGAGTTTTGGCCCTTGATAAATACTGTGCATTGGACATTGAAACAAAAGTCCAGGAGATACAGGAAGAAGAAGCCTTATGGACAGACTTTGTCTATGAGGAGGAGGGTAAAGATGTTGAATCAAAGAATCTGGGAGCAGAACAAAGCAAGGAGATTGCTTCGAAGCCAGAAGGGATCAAAGAAGGAGCTTCAGTAAGTTCTCAGATACAAGACCCCTTAGAAAGTAAATTTAGGGGAAGGTTCTATACAACAGCCCATTTATATAAGTGCTTGTTTGAAAGCTTTGGACAGGGACCAATTGTTGGATGTTCTGAAGAAATATAAAGATTGTTTTGCATGGTCTTATAATGAACTACCAGGATTGGATAGGTCATTAGTGGAACATAGGCTCCCTATGAGGCTTAATTTCAAGCCATACAAGCAAAAACCAAGAAGAATGAGACCGGAAGTGATTCAGAAAGTTAAGGAGGAAATTCTTAGACTACTCAAGGCAGGCTTTATTAGGACAGCCAGGTATGTTGAATGGCTATCCAATATTGTGCCTGTAGTTAAGAAAAATGGTAAAATGAAGGTATGCATTGATTTCAGAAACTTAAATCTAGCAACTCCCAAAGATGAGTATCCTATGCCTATAGTGGATTTGTTGGTAGACAATTCAGCAGGGCATCAAATTTTATCAATGATGGATGGGCACTCTGGTTATAACCAAATCTGCATTGCAGAAGAAGATGTTCACAAGACAGCATTCAGATGTCCTGGGAATATTGGCACCTTCGAATGGGTTAAAATGCCATTTGGCCTGAAGAATGCTGGGCTACATATCAGAGGGCTATGAACACTATCTTTCATGACCTCATTGGAGGGTATTTAGAGTGTTATATTGATGACATTGTAGTGAAATCCCAATCCATGGAGGAGCATCTGTTTCACTTAGAAGCAGCTTTTGAAAGAATGAGAAAGTTCAAGTTGAAACTCAATCCTCTTAAGTGTGCTTTTGGCGTATCATCTGGAAACTTCTTGGGCTATGTAGTACACAAGAAAGGAATACAGATTGACCAGAATAAAGCCAAAGCCATCATTGAAGCCAGACCTCCATCAAGTAAGAAAGAATTACAAAAGTTCCTTGGACAGGTTAATTTTCTTCGAAGATTCATTTCTAACACTGCAGGGAAAACTAAAGTCTTTTCTTCCTTGTTAAGGCTAAAAGATGAAGAAGAATTTGTGTGGACAGCAGAGCATCAAATTGCTTTCGAAGGAATCAAAGCCTACTTGGCCAACCCTCCAGTGCTGATGCCACCAAAGGGTGAGAAGCCCTTGAAGTTATACATAGCTGCAGCAGAGGATTCATTGGGAGCTTTCTTAGCCCAAGACAATGAAGAAGGCAAGGAGCAAGCTGTTTATTACCTTAGTAGGTTTTTAAATTCTTGTGAATGTAAATACTCAGCTGTAGAAAAGCTGTGCCTTGCATTGTATTTTGCTGCAATGAAATTAAGATATTATCTTTTGCCTACAACTGTCTTGGTAATTGCAACCACAGATTTGGTTAAGTATATGTTATCTAGACCTATGTTGAGGGGAAGAATTGGCAAATGGATACTAGCCTTATCAGAATTTCATTTAGAATATGTTCCCCAAAAGGCAGTAAAAGGACAAGTTTTAGCTAATTTTTTGGCAGACCATCCATCTCAAACAGAAAGCCAAGAAATAATGGAACTTGGTATGGCTAGTGTTGAGCCATGGCAAATGTGGTTCGATGGATCAAAAGCCAATGGCCTAATTGGAATTGGTATAGTGATTAAATCACCACAAGGAGTAGAAACCACACATGGTTTCAGGGTGGATGAGATTACTTGTTCTAATAATCAAGCTGAATATGAAGCCTTAATAGTGGGACTGGAAATTCTTATTGGATTGCAAGTTCATGCAGTTGACATATTTGGAGATTCTCAATTGGTGGTTAACCAAGTGAAAGGGATTTTCAAATGTCAAAGTATAAGCATGTTGCCATACTATGTTGTTGCATTACATCTGCTTTCTCAATTTCAAATAGCAAATGTAACTCATGTCCCAAGATTCTTGAATAATAGAGCTAATGATGTGGCTCAGAAAGCTTCGAATTTCAAGAGAAGGGATAATGTTCAAAGGGACATAAGCCAAACAACATTTCAGAAATTAATACCACCCTTAAATAAAAGGAATGTGGTCCTGGAAGTCAATCATAATGACTTACAAGAACAAGATTGGAGGCATCCAATAATGCAGTATCTGGCTGGCCCATCTTCAAAGGCCAGTAGAAAAATTAAATTGCAATCTATGCAATACATGATATATGGTAATGCTCTCTACAAAAGGGGGGAGATGGTCTATTGCTAGAATGTTTAGGCCCAAAAGAAGCATTGACAGCTATGGCTGAGATTCATGAAGGCATCTGTGGTGCTCATCAGCCTGGTGTGAAGATGAGATGGCTGCTTCGAAGGCATTCCTACTATTGGCCAACTATCCTTAAACACTACATAGAATATGTAAGAGGTTGGCAGGTATGTCAAAAGCATGGCACAATAAGGCATGTGCCCATAACTGACTTGCATGCAGTAGTGAAGCATTGGCCATTTAGAGGATGAGCCATGGATATGATGGGGAAAATACATCCACCTTCTTTGAAACATCATTGTTTCATTTTAGTGGCCACTGATTACTTCACTAAGTGGGTCGAAGCTAAGCTATACAAAGCTGTAGACCAAACTGAGGTCATTGGATTTATTAAGGATTTAATCCATAGATTTGGTATCCCACAGACTATAACTGTTGATAATGGGACAGTATTCGATGGGAAAATGGTGAAGTCTTTTGTGGCAGAGTTTGGAATTAGCCTTGTTAATTCCACCCCCTATTATGCACAAGCCAATGGTCAAGCTGAATCATCCAATAAATCCTTGAAAAAAGGAATACAAAAGGTTGTGGAAGACAATCCTAGGGATTGGCATAACTTATTGTTGGATGTATTGTGGGCTTATAGAACTTCCCCAAGGTCAAGCACAGGAGTCACTCCTTATGCCTTAGTATATGGGCATGATGCAGTGTTACCTGTGGAAATTAATGTTAAGTCCTTGAGGGTAAGATGCCAAGACCAGTTAGATCTTGAGCAATACCATCAGAGTATGTGCTTGGAATTAGAAAGCATAGATGAAGCTAGAATTCTGGCATTAAATAGCATTCTTTTTCAAAAGAAGAAAGCAGCCAAAAACTATAATAAAAAAGTCAAATACATTGGCTTTGATGAAGGTGATTTGGTATGGAAGACAATACTCCCAATAGGGATTAAAAGCCATAAGTTTGGCAAATGGTCACCTAATTGGGAAGGACCATATCAAATTCATAGAGTCCTGCCTTTTGGAGCATACCATTTGAGAAATTTAAATGGATACATACATCCCAAAAAGATTAATGGCAGATATTTGAAGCCTTATTTTCCAACCATTTGGGAAACACAAGGAATAAAATAAACACTAAGTACAAGAACACGAGAATACTCAAATGATAAATAAGAATTTGTTCTTCATAAAGAGTTGAATACATTCTGCCATAAATTGGCCCAGAAATCATTACAATGTCTCAGTTGTTCTTTTACAATGGATGTTCTATTCTTAAATGATGAGAACAACTGGATGGCTGTGGTCATTTCCTGCTTTCGGTCAGCCAGTCCTT
Organism: Camellia japonica; assembly: GCA_030407325.1. NCBI lineage: Eukaryota > Viridiplantae > Streptophyta > Magnoliopsida > Ericales > Theaceae > Camellia > Camellia japonica. The sequence goes on along the minus strand of JAPPVO010000013.1, from coordinate 67,689,243 downwards.
GGTTGGTGATCTGCAGTTTGGTGTCAGTTCGGATTAAGGCCTGGTTCACTGCAGATAGCTCCTCCTCAAGTTGAGCTTTCTTCTCCAGTAGTTGAGTTCGAAAGTGGGAGACAGAAGAATGTTGTTCCTTTAGTTCTGATACCTCAGTATGCACTGTGGAAACAAAGCTCTGATCTTCAACCAATTTCTCCTCTGCAGCCTTGGCAGCATGGCAAATGTTGATATAGAAGTCAATAGTGGCTGCTGCCTGAGATAAATGACTTGAGACAGTCATGCCAGATTGCTCAACAATCTTGCAGCACTGAAGGAAGCCATTTCTTATTATAGGTCTCTCTAAGGCCTCGAAGGGAATCCTCGAAAAGGATGTCAATAGCTCCAGGCAGTTGTCCAAGTCTATCAGAGGTGAAGAAGGCTTACTACTGGAGGAAGAGCTCTCAAAAATTTCTAGTAAGGAATCAGCCAAAACTAATGGCTCAGTCTCATCACTAGCCATTGGAGAGGTAGAAGGCAGGTCGAAGAGACTAGCTAGTCTTGCTTCAAAAATGTCTACCTCATCTGTGGACATGAAGGGGGCAGAAAGGGCTTTGGTGGAAGGCACAAAGGACTGCATAGGGATAGGAGAAATGGATGGAGCATCTTCAGCAGTCTCTATGGTTCTAGCCACCAATAAATCAAGGGAAGAAGGGCTGGAACTAGGCAAAGGTAATAAACTACGAGTTGGAGAGCTGCCAGCACCCTCTATAGGGGAATCAGCTACCATCGAAGAGAAGGTAATAGCTGGAACTTCCTTAGGAGGAGAAGGAAGAGCAAGGCTCGAAAGAGAATTAAATTGAGATAGATCAAAAGACAAGTAAGGAAGATATGGAGTTAAGCCAAAAGAAAGTGATGCAGGAATACTTGGCCTTAGGAAGGGTATAGGAAATATAGGGCCTGGAAGTGGCAGAATTATTTGAATGGTCTCCACATCTTGAGTTTGTTCCACTTCAACTGAAACTGAGGGAGTCCTTATTGGAAGAATAGGCTCAGTAGTTGTTGCTGCAAAAGAAGAAGTACAAAGTAATGTCAAGTCTCAAATACCAAGAAATGGACAAGGGAAAAGAATAGAGACATGAAAGAAGTTACTTGTTTCAGAAGTGGTAACAACAATGGGAGGGCTGCGAAGAGAATAGTGCTCAGCAATATGCTGCCTCCTTATAGTTTCTCTTTGGATTGCATCAGCAGCAGCAGCTTCATCTCTTAAGAATTGCTGCTGTCGTCTCTTCTCAGCTCTCTCAAAAACAATTATGGCCTTAGAATGTTCCTGCTTTACTGCCTGGGCAGCTGCCTCATGAATAGGGTCTTCGACTAAATCAAAAGGCAGACAGTCATCTTCCTTCTCTTTTTTCTCTGTGTTGGTATTGCCTGCTCCTTCTCAATTTCTCTCTCTTCAATCTGGGATTCAGATTCCTCAGAAGTGAGTTCCTCTGCTACTACTCTGGCAATTGTTTCATGAGTGGGATCTTGAGCCAAATCAGAAGAAGAGACAGTTGCTTTCTTTCTTCTTTGTAAGAGTGTCTCTTGCTCTTGATCTTCTTCTTCTTCTTCTTCTGCTGATTGAACTTCAGGTGCTCCCTTTTCAGGATCAGGCAAGAGTTTCCTTTTCTTCTTTTGCTGCCTACTCCTGAGGAGATGTAAAGCTTGGGTCTTCTGAGGAGAATCTCCCTGCGAAGCACCCGCACCACCTTCACAAAAGAAGAACTAAAGATAAGGCTAAAAAGCATTAAAAAAAAAAAGGGCAAAAAGGAGGAGAAGAAATAAGGGTATATACCTTTCTTAGAAGCAGCCCGAGTAACTCTAGGAGGAGTGGAAGCAGCAGAAGTAGACTGTGTGGTGGCAGGCACAGGAACTGAAGTGGTAAGAACAGTGGAAGAAGTGGCAACTCCAGCTCCTTTGGGCTTAGATTGGGGCACATCCAGCACCATTAATAAGTCTTGAGGAGCAATGGCCAAGTATACTTCCATGTTGGTCACCCACCAGTTTTGGTACCTCTTCAATAGGTTACCTTGAGGAATGAAAGGGATATATTCAAAATCGATCAAGTCCTGTATAAACTTAGAAGTTGCCTCTTCTAGTCTGGACCTTCGAACCTTTAAATCCCTGCTAGTAAGACTCAGATTGGTGTTACTACAGAGAGGTATTGGGACCTCTTGTGAGAAGCCAAATTGTCTAGCAAATTGAGCAGGACAATAAGGCTCAGCAATGCATTTGTAGGCACTGGGGTTCATAGTCCCAATGAATAGCTCTCTGGGGATCAAACTAGAAGCCCATATATCTTTATGAGGAAGTGAAGCACAGAGCCTATCACTTAGAAAATTCTTCAACCAAGATGGGCCAATAGTAATGGGTTCGAAGGGACGAAAGCTGTAAGAAGGAAGGAAAGCTGGAAGTTGGTGGAAGAAAGAGAAGTAAAAAGCAAAGGTAGAAGGATAAAGTGAAGCATTGGCTAGCCTCATGCCATGAGTAGGAGGGTTTGGCTCAAAAAATTTAAGGCACTTAGACTGTAGCTCAGCAAAATAAGCAAAAAGCCAAAGCTGAAGTATCCAAAATGGACCTCCTTGATTGGCATCTAAGGGTTTCTCACAGAAAAGAGAACAAGCTCTATATACATGACCTAGAACATATGGGGCTAAGGCCACCTTTTTCTGTAGGACAAGGGCTTTGGCGAGAGGGGCAAATTCAGGCATGATTCTTTGAGAAGAAGTGCAAAAAAGGAATTTACAAAGCCAATATAGTATGAAAGAAAAAAATTCCCTATCAGTTACAGGGCCCTCCCTTCTATTCTCAGCCTTGACAAAGTCACTGTAGGATGAGTTAAGGGAGGGGAGGGAAAAGGGGACTGGTAAGTCAGGATAATCTGGTCCAATAGGGGTACCAATGGGAGACAATCCTAATAGATGGCAAATATCAAGAACAGTAGGGGCCATCATCCCACATCTGAATTGGAAAAAATTAAAAGCAGAATTCCAGAAGCAAAGAGCAGCAGGAATTAGGAAAGGGTCCTCTGAGATGGTAAACCTGGATAGTCGAAGGGCATCGAGAAGGCAGAGCTCTTGAAGGTCCAAAGTCCTAGCAGGGACAACCCGATCATACCATTCTTGCCACTCCGGTCTCACCGTGGGCCAGCATCGGTGGGGACGGTTCATCCTCCAGGTTCCCCAGTCAAGACCACCTTCGTAAAGGAGACAATGGTCTTCTAGACGTGGATATAACGCTGGAAGCTCAGTCAGAATCTCCTTGAAGATGGGCTCAAGCACATAGTCCTATTGTTTATGACGTCGAGGGATGAAGATGCGTCCATCGATGGTGCTTTTCTCACCGGCCTTGTACTTTTCACATTCTGCCTCAATGATCCTTTTCAGGGTTACAGACGGGCTCGCGCGCTCTACAACTGGTACTTTCAATGAAGAAGAAACCATTGATTGAAAGCTTTCTCAGAGGACGAAGTTGGAAAAGGGGTAGAGAGTCAGTAGAGATAAAGGGTTTGTGTGTTAAACAGCGAGTGATTTCAAAACACGAAATAAAAGGGTTTTAAGAACCTGTGTCTGGAAAATGTATCGCGTGATTCGTTAAGTACTAAAGTACAGATACGAAGAGTTTCCTTCAATATTGATACTTTTGGAGGGAAAAACACATCCCAGATGTTGATGCCAGCTTCGAAGTAAAATATTTGGCTTCGAAACCAGATTTTGGCGCCAAAAGTCAAATAACAACGGCTTCGAAACAGAGAAGCCGACTTCGAAGCACATTCCATACCTAAGGATGTAAGAATGCTCAAGTATTTGTTTACTTCAAAGGGATTAAAGACCTGTTTTAGGTTTCTTAATGAGAGTGATGTCCTTCGAAGCAAAACTTGAGACCCCTTAAGGATGGGAATTGGTATTCGAAACATCAAAACCATTAGTTGGTTTATATATATATATATACAAAAAGAGATTGTCTTTTCGAACTAAAACAATGCAACCCTCAAAAGGAGCTTTCATATTTTTGAAAGTATGGACTGTTGTTCGAAGGAAAGAAGGTCAATTTAAAATTGATTGATCATACTAACCATGGCCATATGTTGGTTATGATTAAAACAAACTTTAAGGGGTAAGATTGTTAAAATTCGAAGCACTGATTCCAAATAAAATCAGCAAAACTGTCAACTTTATTCCATAAATTGGAAAAGTTCATGTTGGTTTTTTAGTGTGTTTCATTTAAAACGATTGAGTCCAGATTCGAAGGATAAGATTGTCCAGTTCGAAGCCCTAAATTTGCTTTTAAGACAAATGGAGACAAGATGAAACAATGCCGAACAAAGAGAAAAGTCTTAGTTGTATTAAAGCAAAAGCAATTACATTGAATGGCCCTCTTTGGGTACAAATTCAAGCTCATAAAAGTAGGAATAGAATAAATAACAAGATCATGAAATTTGGTCCAACTATGATCAATGAATTTCTGTTCTTTCTTTATTCTATCCTCTATTTCTTCTAGGATTGGCTGCATAAGTTGATGTGCTCTACTTCATAAAAGAGCTCTTCAGCCTTTATTCGAATGTTGTTTCTCTCAATCCTTGTTCCAACTCGTCATATCCAAGTCATCCCAGTACGCAGAATCTTTATTCTTGAAGTTTTCAAATTCTTCAATGAGTTTTCTGCTTCGTACTGGGCATGAACTCGAAGGGATGAGAGTTGGTCCAAAGATTGAGTGGTGGCCACAGAGGTCCGATGCCAGTGGAGAAGCAATGGAAGTTGGTCCAAAAACATGTGAAGCTCTGCTGGGCAAGAGGGTTGAGGACATGACCCCGAGTCAGAATGTCACAAGCCATCGAAGGTTCTTGAGAGGGATGTCGTCCTCAAGGACATTGAAAGGCAAGTAAGAGAAGGCGCAAGCAGAAGTTGGGCTTGCTTCCGCTCAGCTGGAGTAGGGGAAGGTGGAGGCTTGTAGGAGGAAAGACCTTATCCTCAGAGAGGGCAAGCCTCAGTCTCTCTGTCCAGCAAGGAATTGGCGGAGGAGAGGTATGGAAGCCTCCACTTCGGGAGGAGGAGGAGCAAGGGCAGAAGGAAACAAGGGCATTAATATAATCGAGCAGTCAGAAGAGCAAAGCTTCGCCTTCTGGGCTAAGAACGACGGATTGTACCCTTGTACCTCTTCGGAGCGTCGGGCAGTGTGCACTATCTTTGTAGGCATGGAAGATGTGTACCATGCTACAAGTAGATTCTCCTCCAAACTATGTCGACGGTCGATAGGCATGTAAGGATAGACCACCGAGCTTCGCGCATAGGAAGGGAACTCTAATGGGTCAGTAAACTCGACAAAGTGATGGTTGATTCGCTCCCTTAAATCACAGACCTCAGGTTTTGACCAGCTTGTCCAGTCAGAAGCCCAGAGGAAGAAGAAGCTGAAGCCTTATCCCATGCAGAGGTTTGGAAGAAGAACTTCCCATGTCCATATTTGCGACTTTCTGAATCAAAGGATTGAGAGCAGTTTGTTCGTAGTCCAAGGTGAGTCAGAAGAAGAACTTCCCATGTCCATATTTGTAAGTTTCTGAATCAAAGGATTAAGGGCAATGTGTTCGTAGTCCAAAGGTTGATAATTTGCAAAGGCATCCATGACCTGAATATAGAAAGGTGGGTAAAGGTGGCTAATTAATGCATGGAGGTTTTTTCGAGGAGAAACAGCATCATTAGATGACTCTTCGTGTGCTCGATCAATGGAGGAGAAAATTGATTCGGCCATAAAAAATGTATCAGTCTGTTCGAATACTAAGATTGAAGGAGAGTTTAATGCAGATGATGAATGACAGTTGCATTTCTGGAAGAATGCAAAGCCCATGCACGTTCTAAGACGTGGATAAAAAAAACCTTGATCCACTAAAATCACCAAGTATTGGGTATATTAGTACGGGGGTAATGTTGGCTATATATTTTGTACAAGCCAATTACAATTCGACGCATGGCAGAATAAGGGTAATGCAGGAAAACTATTCAAGTCTTCAATCTTGATCGTACACGTGACAGTTAGTATTGATTATTACGAGATCTGAGTAGCAGTGGATCAACAAAGAGATGCAAGGTGATGTGGCTTCAACGGTTACTCACATTTAAATTCAAATTTAGGAGGGAAGCCTAACTGCAAGTGATGGCATAGTGGAGCTAATTATAAGGCAACATGATCAGCGATCATGGAGGAGCAGTTCGACGGTTGGAAATACAGTTCGATGGTCATCCTCGAGAAGTATAAATAGCAGAGGAGGCCTAGAACAAGTGCCCCAGACTCAGATCAAAAAAATCAGTCTTATTATACTTATTTTCTTTTCCAGTTTTACATTTCCAGTCTTTCATTCCTGTACTTTAAATTCCTGCACTGCACGTCGTTCATAGGAGTAGTTTCAAGTAGATTGTTGCTGTAAACCTCTACGAGGCTGAGTTTGGATCATTGTAAGTTTTTCATTTTAATGAAATACTTCAACTGTTCTTCATTTAATTGTTATTTGCTTAATTCTCCTAAATCAAGCCACCAGTAAAAGTCCTCTTCATTGAGGCTGAAAGAACTAAAACACAATCGTCTGATAATTGGTTGGCAATTAATTTTCTGTAAGGACTGATTGATCCTTGCTGGCACGCTCGCAATTACAATAATAACCTTCGAAAGCCAAAAAGCCAACAATAACATTAGCTAGCGAAGTAGCAGAGGTCTCTCAAGCTAGTAAGCTAGTACCCCATGAGTAGGTCCCAATAAAAGATAAATAACAATAACATGTAAACATCTATCTCATTAATTTAGTTGCCATGTATATTATATAAATATTTTGAGAAGGAGATGGATTTCCATTAGTTAATAATATGAATTGGAGGGCATTATTCAGGATTGTGGGGTTTATCACAGATTATGTTTTGATAATTTGAATTATTTATTTTGTCAAATACTTTGTATATATTATTCACATAATAAATTAGATTAATCTAATAATCATAATATATTTAATTTATGACATTTGTCACAACAAATAAATATATAAAATGAATTGTCTAATTCAAAAATGCAATCGTCATTCATTTTTTTGGTATATCGCACTCACCAGAATCTAAATTGGAGGGTGTTGTTCAGGACTATGGGGTTCACCACAGATTTCGTTTTGATAATCTGAACCGTTTATTTTGTCGAACACTTCCTGAATATTACCCACACAAAAAATTAGATTGATCCGATAATGGTAACCTATTTAATTTTTCTCGTTTGTCACAATAAATAAATAAAATGAATAGTCTATTTCAAAAATACGATTGTTCATATTTTTTTTCTTGTGTGAATTACACTCACCTCCCTTCAATTTGAAAAAAATATAGTTAACCTCACCCTTTTTATATAACTTAATCAAAAACAAACAAGGACTAGCTTATAAAGATGAAATGCTTACATATCTAAGAAAGGATTGTAGAGCACATAGTAGAAGAAGAAAACTCAAATCAAAATAGGCAACATTAACATTTACAACCCTATCTATAAATATACACCTTTTTGCTGTAACAATTGAACTTGAGAGGAGTAATAAAACACTTGGCCCATGATATTCGACTGGTACATTGACAAAGCTCCCAATTTATTGTCAATATATAGGGTTTGGATTAAGAGTGTTTAGGTTTGGTGGACTTTGGGACTAATTTTAGTGATCAAAACTGTTCACTTTTTAGGACTTATTAAGTAAAATATTTATGTAAAAAAGTAAGATAATCGGATATCGATAGATATATGTTTGAATCAGGGGTAGGTCTACTCTTTGGCTCACCCTAAAACTTTTTTTTACTACTATCATATATTTCTATTATTATATATATGTTCATGAAGTTCTCCCATTATAATTTTGAACACCCCATTACTCGAAGTTTTTTGAATTAAAGAAATAAAAATCACCATAATAGAGGTGTAAATGGGTTATTTTCGTCAAGATTGAAAAAAAAAAAAAAATTTAATGTCAGATTGAATTTTTCGGTTTGGTTGGTTGAGAACTTGAAACTGACTTCATGCTAAAGTTTAGTTTTGTCAATTTAATATAAATGAGAGATTTATATGAGATTTTATAAAATTTCATAGAAATTTGTAAGATCTCAATTGAAAATAAATGAAGAAAAATGGTGAAATATATGATAAATATTGATATGTAGTTTCTTTTATATAATTTATAAAATTTAAGTTTTGAAATGTCTACCCTAATAAATATTTTTAAAGTCACCACTAGTTTGACTCATATTTATTTTAGAAAATGAGTAACAAATATAATTTCATAAATAGCAATTCATTTTTATAATATAAATGTGAATCAAACATGTAATTATCAATGCCTAATAATCTTGATTTTTTTTCATAAATATTCTGCTCAATGAAATTTAATAAATGAACGGCTCCGTTCATTGAGATCAGCCCCAAAATGGGCCACCAAATCCAAACTCTCTCAAATTAAGATGGCCAACTTAAAAAAATCTAAACTCATATATAAATATATAATATATATAATAATAATATATTATTTCAATATCTATCACTCTATTTTTGATATTATTTTATAATTTTTTTACAAAATATTAAGGTAAAATTGATTTTTAGTGAAATAGTGGAGAAATAATTTCATTTTTTGGTGGTACAAATATTTTGTGTGTCTAGTGTAAGTCCGTTCCTGTGTTTGGTACAAATATTATCTGTGTGTTAGAGATGCACCCAAAAAGGAATAAAAAAAATCAAGGTCCTAATAAGTGGACTTATTGTCCAATAGGTCCTATGATAATTAGTGGTGTTTTTCATCAATCAGTATTAAAAAAAGTCACTAATTGTTAATTTTCAGTGACAGTTTGAAAATTTTGTCACAAAAAAGGTCACTAATTATAAGTTTTAGCGATAGTAAAAATCATCACAAAAAAATGTCACTAATTTTCAACTTTCAGCAACAGTTTAAAAAATTTATCACAAAAAAAGTCACTAATTTTAAGTTTTAGAGACCATTTATAAAAATCGTGATCACTAATTGTCAACTTTTAATGACAAATGCAAAAAATCGTCACAAAAATTTAAGTCCAATTATTATGACCTATTGGTAGTTTACCCAAAATGAAATCTATATTGCAATTATTTTATAAGTATCCCATTGAATTATAATTTTTCCAAACATTAACTGCTCTGATTTTTTATGGGAGATTTGGTCAAAGTCCTCTTATAATAAAACTTTAATGCATTAAGGACAAACTCAAAAAAAATTTCCTTGAAAAGTCTAGCACATATCACTATTACTAAATATTAAACTTTAAAATAATATAACTTTTGATTTAAATGTCGGCTTTTAATAAAATTAGTATTTTTAGGATCCTCTCATCAAGATCTATCAAATAAGATCCATGTTAACTATGAAATTCATTAAAAAAATATTATTACCATTAAAATTAATATAAACAGTAACATGTAACATATTAATCTGTCTCACAATAACATTCTGGTTCACAATAACATGTTATTTTGATTCGCAGTAACATATTACTCTGGCAATATTGTCTAAAAAAAAAAAACAAGGATATTTTTACTTTGTCCACACTCAATTATGATTCGTAGTAACATGTTACTCTAGCAATATTGTCCAAGATATTTTTACTTTATCCTTACTTAATTATGTGCGTCCTCCTTATGAGGTTTATGAAGTAAAATAAATTGGATTGTCCTTTTTACCAAATAAAAATCCAAAGGAAAGATTTTGACTAAATTTACCATTTTTGGGGAATGTCCACGTCTGGTAGAATTTTTCTTCATGTTGTCTAATGTTGGTTTACAACCTCATTCAAATGAAAGCCCAAAGGAAAGTTCGAAGGCACTCATTCAATCTCATTCATGTTGATTTGCATCCATCTATCAATCTACCAATTCACTCAATCCGCATCTGCCAATCTGGTAAACGGATGTAAATTGATTTTTTTAAATCCACCAATCTGGCAGACGACTGACGAATTAGAGATTCCCGGCCACAACCGAACCACGAACACAACTAGTATGATGAATTAAGAGTTTTTATTTTTTGAAATATAAAATATCAATTGACTAAAATATCATAAATCTTGCTTTAAATACAATGCCAGTCTCTCTACCTATAAAGCTAGATTCCTTATCTCACTAGAAATGCATCCCTACTGTAAAGCAAACCCCACACACTATAATTGCCTCTTCCACGTCTCTCTCACTATTTTTTTTTTATTGCCAAAAGTCAATTATTAGTTGTTAAATTAACACACTTATATGAGTTTTTTTTTTTTTTTTTTTGGATAACCGAGTGTCCAGACTAGCATCCCTTCGGAGTGTCGCACCTTGACTAATCTCGGAGCCCTGAGCTTAGTTTTCTAATCCTTTATAAAGCACTAAATATTTGTCTCCTTAATTCAACTCCCCTTAAAAGAGTTGAAACCTAAGTCTCTGCCCACCATCGACTTTAGAATAGTGTCGACGAAGACAACATCAAAAATTTTACTTATGTGAAAACAAAAAATTGTATTGATTCACCAAAATTTATGATTTACATAATTTTAAACTAATAAAAATATGTGTTTTACTTAGATAACTGATCAACTTATGATGGGTGGGTCATAGGTTTTTTTTTTTTTTTTTGAACAGTGTGGGTCATAGGTTGAGCCTTGTTTTACGTCTTATATCTAACATTTGCTAGCGACGTAGCAGAGGTCTCTTAGAGCATCTCTAATGGACTCTTTAAAAGAGGATTGTTGGCTATTATAACTTGCCTCGGCTTGTTTTATCTCCTTCAACGAGCTAGCTACTACACTAGCCATTTTAACACAATTTCCAAGCTAGCTACATTTGGAGAAACTTGGGATGCTCTCTAAACAGTTTGTGTAGATAAATAGGTAAAATAAAGAGTAGTGTTGGAGCACACAAATAAAAAAGTAGTTAGGTAAAATAAAGGCCATTCTTTTTTTACACTTTAGCTAGTGAAAAATAAAGAGTAGCGTTGGATTGCTCTCAAGCAAGTAAGCTAAAACCTCATAAGTAGGTCCCAATAAAAGATAAATAACAATAACATGTAAACATCTGTCTCATTAATTAGTTGCCATGTATATTATATAAATATTTTGAAAAGGAGTTGGATTTTCATTAGTTAATAATATGAAATGGAGGGCATTATTCAAGATTGTGGAGTTTATCATAGGTTATGTTTCGATAATTTGAATTTTTATTTTGTCGAACATTTTGTATATATTATTCACATAATAAATTGGATTAATTCAATAATCATAGCGTATTTAATTTATTATGTTTATCACAATAAATAAATATATAAAATGAATTGTTCATTTCAAAAATGCAATCGTCATTCATTTTTTTGGTGAATCACACTCACCATAATCTGAATTGGAGGGTGTTGTTTGGAACTATGGGGTTCACCATAGATTTCGTTTTGATAATCTGAACCGTTTATTTTGTCAAACACTTCGTGAATATTATCCATACAAAAAATTAGACTGATTCGATAATGGTAACCTATTCAATTTATCGCGTTTGTCATAATAAATGAATAAATAAAATGAATAGTTTGTTTCAAAAATATGTTCATTCTTTTTTCTTTTTTCTTTTTTCTTTTTTTGGGTGAATTACACTCACCTCCCTTGAATTTGAAAAAATATACAGTTAATCTCACCCTTTTTTATATAATTACACTAACCTCCATCAAATTTTTTAACTCACATAACATTTGTGTCATTTTTTTTTTCTTTATTTTTTAAGAATCTAAGAAGTTTATAGGTTTGGTATTAGTGCGTAAGTTAACTTTTTTAATTAATTTTTTTAACTTCATGAAAAAAAAATAAGGACTAGCTTATAAAGATGAAATGCTTACATATCTAAGAAAGGGTTGTAGAGCACGTAGTAGAAGAAGAAAACTCAAATCAAAATAGGCAACATTAACATTTAGAACCCTATCTATAAATATACACCTTTTTGCTGTAACAACTGAGCTTGAGAGAGTAATAAAACACTTGGCCCATGATATTCGACTGGTACATTGACAAAGCCCCCAATTTACTATCTATATATAGGGTTTGGATTAAGAGTGTTTAGGTTTGGTGGACTTTGAGACTAATTTTGGTGATCAAAACTATTCACTTTTTAGGACTTATTAAGTAAAATATTCATGTAAAAAATCAAGATAATCAAACATCGATAGATATATGTTTGAATCAGGGAATCTAACAATAAGGGGAGAGAGAATGGGTGAAAGAGGTGAAGGTTCAAAGGGTGGATGGATTCCAGTGTTTCGTAGGAAAGCATGGTCAAACAGGACATCTCAAGGTATTCACACAATTTTTGTAGACAACCTACTTGAATCATTGGATACTAAGGGTCTATTTACATTGTTCTCCAAGTTCGGAGTCGTAATGGATGTCTACATCCCCAACGAGGTGAGGAAGATAACAAGTTCAAGATTGGATTTGTGAGATACAATTGTCCAGTCGCGGCGAGAGTGGTTGTTCAAAGGCACATGGTACTTAGTGTGACAACCACGAGATAAAGTAAAAATGGCAGAGTTCAGTAAGGACCAAAACAAAAATGGAAACCAACAAGTATTGTAAAGAGATGAAGGCACTACAGTCCAAAGAAATCAAGTTGGCACAAAAAGCTTGCTTATTAATGGGCAAAGCTATGCTAATGTGGTGGCTGATAGGGTTGGTGATGTGAAAGGTAATGGGCTGATAGTCAAAGTACAAGAGTATGGAAACAACTGGCTATATGGGAGTCTAGTCATCAAACTCAAGCCTTTTTGCCTTATCTCTGAGTTCAAACAAGAAGTGTTTAACAATTGCGAAATTGATGCTCAGCTAAGAGAGATTGGAGGCAAGTCAGTGATCCTTACATTCAATTTAGAAGAAGTAATGAGAAGTAAAAAGCAAGGATTTGGAGCACTAGGTCCATAACTGGTGTGAGTCCATCACACAATGGACCAAAGACATAATCATTGAGCAGGAAAGGAAGGTATGGCTTAGTGTTATGGTACCACTTCATCTTTGGGACTCTGTCAATTTTAAGAATATAGGCATGTTATGGGGTGATGTTATTGAGATTGACAGAGCTACTCTTGAAATGTCATCTCTTTGCTGTGGAAAAATTAGAATAGCAACCAAAGTTTTGGACTGCATCAATCAGGTGATAACCTTGGACTGCAAAGGAAAATTTTACCAGATCAGAGTTTGTGAAGAACAAATAGTTGTCATACAAAAACCAAGCAATTCTGATAGTCCTTTGTGGAATGACAACTTTGTAAGTATAAACAAAGGTGTTGAGCACTACGTTGACAATGGAGTGCCCCTTAGAGAAGATGATGATGATATGGTAATTGGTAATGAGTTGGAGAAGAAGAAGAGTTTGGGAGTTGAGATGTGTACTACCTCTCAGAAGAAGGAAGCAGATTTGGCAGATAAAGATAGCCTCCTGGCTATCTCTGTAATACAAGAAATGGCTAGTGGCTTGGGAATGATAAGTAATGGAGGCGCATGCATAAGGAAGAAGACACTGTTGTTAGATTGCAACGGCCTCAACGATGATGGCAGAAGTCAAAAAGTCGATGGGCATGTGGTTACTTCAGGTTTTTTGAAAAGCTTGAGTGGGTCGGATCCCTCTCGGCCCAATGTAAATTTAGAAGTGTTTTTAGGCCTAGTTCAGATGGACAATTTAAATCACACCAGGTCTCAACCCAATCATGGCCTTAATGAAGTGGGCCTAGTAAGAACTATTGACCCAATCAACTCTGGGTTGCACAATTCAAGTGTACAAATTCCCTTATTATAACCAGAAGAGGTTGAATGTAGAAGCTCAAGGCTAGAGGCTGAAGTCAGTAAAGCAAAGAAGGTCAGGGGCAATCATCATTCAGCAAAGAAAAACCCTAGGAAAGCTTCAAGGAGAGTCAAAGCCATGGAAATTGGAGGTAACTAAAACAAAAGGGATGTCTTATTCAAAGCTGCGATTCAGGCGCTATTTGACTCAATCTCTTTAACTAGCAGTTCGAGTAAAGGAAGGCATCTCCTAAATGAAACACAAGCAACCCTACGAATTGGGAAACTTCTTGGATTAAATTGTGAAGGAAATGAGAATGAAGTAATAGAGAAGATAATGGAGCTTGAAAACCAGGATTTGGTGAGAAGGGAGCAGTTAGATGCTGCTAAGCAGTCCTAATTTGTAGGTAGGATATGGTGGTTTGGGAGTCTTATCTAGTGTTATGATGAAGTTAATGTCATGGAATGTCAGAGGATTGGGAAAACCTAAGAAAATGAGGAAATTAAAGGAGATAATCAGAATAAGAAAAGTGGACTTTGTATTAATTCAAGAAACAAAAAAAGCAGAGATGTTAGAATTATTTGTCAGATTATTATGGCCTGGGAATCAGATGGAGTTCATGGTTGTGGACGCAATAGGGAATGCGGGTGGTCTGCTGTGTATTTGGAAACCAGAGGTTTTCACTTTGTCTGCTTGTTGCTGCAGTAAGAATTTCATCTTACTTTCAAGTACCACTTCTTCAAACTTCATTTGTAACATTGTGAATGTTTATGCTTCCAATGATATGCTGAAAATGAGGCATCTGTGGGAAACATTAATTAATCTTAAAAGCTTTTTATCCATCCATGGTGCATTGGGGGAGACTTCAATGAAGTCAGAATTATTAGGGGAAGGAAGGGTTTTGTTAGGAGGGATGTTGGGATAAAGGATTTTGGGGATTGCATTGAAAAGATTCAACGGGTGGATTTACCAATGCTGGGTAGAAAATACACTTGGGGCAGTTCTCAGGTCGAATTTAGGTGGAGTAGAATTGATAGGTTTATCCTTAACCCTGAAAGGCTTAAATTATTTAGGTTCAAACTTTGGGGCTTGCCCAGAACCTTGTCTGATCACTGTCATATTCTACTAATGGAAGATGACAGAGATTGGGACCTACACCCTTTAGGTTCATCAATGCTTGGACCAAGGACACCAACTTCTTTCAGACAGTCAAGCAAAATTGGGAGAACTCAAGTTTGAAGGGCTGGGCAGGTTTCATTCTAAAGAAGAAGTTGCAATCCCTAAAACTTTTTCTGAAAAACTGGAACAAGGAAGTATTTGGCAATATCAATGAAAAACTTAAAGAGAAGGAAGCTGAACTTCACTCATGGGATTTGATAGATAAGGATAGACCACTCCATGTTGATAAATATGATCAAAGAAAGGAGTTATTGAAGGAAGTATGGAAATTGAGAAGATTTGAGGAAAGGCTATGGCTTCAAAAATCTAGGCTCAGTTAGGCACTGAAAGGTGACAAGAACACCAGGTTCTTCTATATTACTGCCACAAGTAGACAAAATAGGAACTCACTTGACTCAATAGAAGTTAATGGGGTTTCAGTAATGCAACCTGGAGAAGTCAAAAATGCAATGGTGAACCATTTCAAAAATCTATATGCAGAGCATTTGAAAATTAGGCCTAAACTGTGGAGGTAGTTTAATTCTATTAACACTCTTAGCAATGCATCTACCATGCTGGAAAATGTATTCACTGAAGATGAAGTTTGGGCTGCCATCAAAGACTGTGATGGGAACAAAGCCCGAGGCCCTGCTGGCTTCAATCTATCATGTTTTCAAAAGTGTTGGAAAATTATGAAGCGTGACATTCTGAAATTTATGTTGGAGTTCCATAAGAATAGAATTCTAGCTAGGGGCCCTCAATTGCTCATTTGTAAGTCTCATCCCAAAAAAAGAAAACCCCTTGTCTCTATTCGATTTCAGACCCATTAGTTTGATTAGCTTTGTCTACAACATCCTTTCCAAGGTCCTATCAAATAAATTGAAGCTTGTTTTGCCTAGCATAGTAAGTGAAGCACAGTCTGCATTCCTAGGGGGCAGGAGTATATTGGATGGAGTGCTCATTGCTAATGAGATTATAGATTGGTGGAAAAAATCAAATAAACAAGAGGTGATCATCAAGCTTGATTTCAAAAAATCCTTTGATACTGTAAATTGGGAGTTCTTTTTTGATTTGTTTATCAAGTTTAGGTTTGGTTCAAAATGGTTGGGCTGGATGAAATCATGTTTAACAACTGCTAGCATTTCCATTCTTGTCAATGGCTCACCTACAGATGAAATTCGACCAGAAAGAGGGCTCAGACAGGGTGATCCACTCTCACCCTTCCTTTTCAATATTGTTGAAGAGGGGCTGAATCTGCTTCTAACAAGAGCTAAGGATCTGGGCCTAATTAAAGGGGCTGTTTTTGGACCCAATAGCTTGCATTTCACTCACATCCTATTTGCTGATGACACCATCCTCTTTTGTAAGGTTGATTTACTGGAGATCACAACCTTGAAGAGAATACTTAGGTGTTTTGAAATTATGTCAAGCCTAAAAATAATTTCCACAAGAGTACAGTTTGTGGTATTGGTGTCTCTGAGACTTTAACCAATGACTTTTCCTCAAAATTGAATTGCCTCAATCAGAAGCTACCTTTGAAGTATCTTGGGCTTCCACTTGGTGCCAATCCCAGAAGGAAAGCCACTTGGAAACCAGTTTTGGACAAATTCAAGGGCAAACTCTCTGGCTAGAAGAAGAGACTTTTATCATTTGCTGGTAGACTCACCCTCATCAAATCCACTCTATCTAGCCTCCCAATTTTCTACCTTTCCTTGTTTAAAATGCCAAAGTGTAATCAAAGAGGTGGATAAAATTCAAGCTTCTTTCTTGTGGGGGAGACTCAGATGTCAAAAGAAAGGTTCACCTGATCAGTTGGAACGATTTTAATGACAAAGAAGCAAGGAGGATTAGGTGTAAGAAATTTGGGTCAAGTCAATGTTTGCTTACTTGCTAAATGGTGGTGAAGGTTTGTAATGAAAAACAAGCCATATGGAGAAGATTAATTTGCAGCAAGTATAGCTCCAGATGAGGTAGTGGGTTCCATTCTCAAGGCAATATTACTAATTGTTCTTGGATTTGGAAGGACATTGTAACGCCCCGAAATAATTCAACATGAACTACCCATAAATAATCGACATTTACCCAGCAATAACAATAATTTTCCCATCTTTACGTAATTACTAATAAGTCTTTACAAAGGTTTTACATGCGGGTATACATTCATCAATACAAACATATGAATCTATAGCATGTAAAGCATCCTTTCTCAAAACAATACAATGCCCTTAAGGGCTTACATCTTCCAAGGCATAAGCCTGGTTACACAAAAAAATGGTTTATGCAACCCATACACATTAGCCCTTGGCTCAAAAGAATTTCACAAAACAAAAGTGCTATGTACTCTTCTCAAAAACATCCACGCCCTCAGTTCAGCGGGATCACCACATCTTTACCTGCACCAAATCCCATAGGGGTGAATACAAAGCCCAGTAGAGAATTCTTACCAAGTATATACAGTTATGCGTACACTTTAAAACAATGCAATTGTTAATGCCATGCCATGCATCCTTATAAGAAAGTCCATTTCATGCACATTTAAAAGTTTCCATATTTCTAACAATTATTTACAATCTCAACATTTTTACCAAAATTTCCAATCATTAATCAATAGGGGCGGTAAATACGGCACTGGTAATCCCTAGGCTGGTGTCTGCAAGTAGACCACGAGTACCACCAAACTGTCATTTTTACCAGTATTAACCAGAAGGCCTGACACCTATCCGCGCAATTTTCTGGTCTTTCACCAAGGACACTCAGGCCAATTTATCAAACTCAACTACACCCCCTATTCGGACTTACCACGTATTTACCCCATTCACATTTCCATTATTCTCATTACAATATGATCTTTTTCAAAACAAATGTCTTTCCAGAACATGTCAAGGTGCACAATAATAATAATAAATTGAAATATGATGCAATAACTACTATTCTCAAAATGTCTCTACAACAATATCAATCAATCATTTCTTCCCTTCAAGTCATTTCACAAAATGCCCATGTGCCCACCATTCCTCACAACAACAGTTTACAACAAATAAACCCTTCAAGGCAAACTATGTTCTCAACACAATTCCAAGATCTTACGAAGTTTCATAAACATGATACAAGGTCATTCATCACTCCCAACAACATACACTTTCAACATTTTTAACAACCTTGCAATAATAACATCTCACACATCATCATAATACACAATAGTAAAGAGTTTCACAAATATTTCCATGTGTTTTCAAAATCCCCCAATTTCTAGGGCTTTTATCAAAAATCTAACATTTATCCACTTCAAGGTGAAAACCAACTCAAATCACATCTTATGAGTCAAATGAAAAGAGAGTCCCTTAGGAAGGACAAAAGATTTGAGATTTTAGAAACCCAATTTGAAAACCCTCTTTCTCTTTCTTCATTTAGTGCAAAATTTAAAACTAACACAACTACTTCATAGCAACTTAAAATCAACATTTTGTAGCAAAACATATATATATAACTCTAGAATTCCCTACCTCAAAGTAGAAGTCCAAGGAGAAGGGCTAGACAAAGGTGAAGCTTCCAAAAATGGCAAATCCCACTTCTTCTTGGATGGAAATGAAGATCTTGAAAAGCTCAATCTTTTTGCCTAAGGAAGGTGGGTGAGAAGATCACTAGATCTAGGTCAAATATATATATATATAGAGAGAGAGAGAGAGAGTATTTCTATAGAGAGAAGCTCTCAACTTAGGGTTTGGATGAAAAAGAGATGAAAAAGTTATGTAAAAAGTCGCTTTTACAATCTGATATACGCGAAGTCCGCTCGAGCGGAGAGTTTCACGCTCGAGCGTCAGACACAATAACAAGAACTCGCTCGAGCGCAAAGAGCACAGCTCGAGCGTGGATTTCACCCGTCCAGTATTTCACCGATTGCAGACAGTCGCTCGAGCGCCAGAAGGGCCGCTCGAGCTTAGACGAGCTCGAGCGTAAGAAACGCCGCTCGAGCGTGAAAAACACTCTTGCAGCACTTTTGTAGAGACACCCGATACTAAAAGGTTGCGAACTCCACTCGACCACAATAAGGCCCACTCGAGTGGAAGACTGAAATTCTAGGCAACAAGATTCTAGACCGAAAGGCAACCAACCTGTTCTAAACATGCTCAAGTCATTCCAAAACTCAAATTCAAGAGATGTAAGGAAGAGAGACATAACCGGCAGCATCAAACAATGAGATTCGGATCCAAAATACCATGACAGTTGGGTAGAGACCTAGGGTCGCTATAGACATCATGGGCCTTGCTTTAGAAAATCCTAGTTTATTCAATTTCTTCTTGATTAACTCAAAATTAGTTATTGGTAATGGGGCCAGCATATCTTTCTGGAAGGATATTTGGGTGGGGATTGACTGCCTTCATCTCAATTTCCTATACTATTAGCCTTTCTTCTGATAATGATGGATCTCTGAAAGACTTTATTGGTAGGAAAATTAACTATTCCAACTGGAATCTCAGTTTTAAGAGACCCCTATTAGCTTGGGAAAATGAAGAAGTCCATAATCTGCAAGTTTTACTAGGTGATAGGCCACCATTAAGGCATGGGGTGAAGGATAGCATGAGATGGAAAGCTTTATCTCAGGGTGTCTTCAAAACAAAGGATTTATTCTGCTGATGGCAGTCCAACAGAGGACCGAATTGTCTATGCCCAAATTCATTTGGAATGACATCTCACCACCAAAAGTCCAATTCTTCTCATGGCTGGTTTGGAAGGTAGAGTAAAAACATATGTTTTCCTTCGTTATATTGGTGTTCTTAGAGAGGAGGATGTCACTCAGTGTATCTTTTGCAAAGCTGAACCTGAGTCTATCAATCATGTTTTGCTTCTTTGTCCCTTTAGCTAGAAAATTTGGTTTGATATCATTGATTGGTGGCGTCTATTTTGGGTTTGCCCAGGCTCTGTTGTGGATTTGTTTGATTGGTGGCTTGGCACAAAAATTAGGAAGAAAGAATTACAGATCTGGAATGCATCCCACTTGCTGTTGTGTGGTCAATTTGGAAGCTCAGGAATGAGTGTGTGTTCAAGAGTGCCTAGCCCAACTTCTTGGAGATCATTGAGCTTATCAAGGTTAGAATTGCAGTTTGGTTGAAGAGCCACTCTTTTGGTAATTTATATTCCATCCATGATTTTGTTTCCAACCTGAACCAGATTAGGCTGCGTATTTGATGGTCGTGGTTAGTTGTTGTTGGTAGCTCATTGGCTTGGTGTTGGTGCAAAGGCGCATCTGCTATGTTATGTTGATTGTTGTTGCTGCTGTTTTTTACACTGCTGATGTATTGTTCCTCTTTTTTTCTTTCTTCGTTTGCTTTTGATTGGTTTCTCACCAATCTTGCGTCAAGTGCTAGCAAATGATTGTGCTTCCTTTGCGGTACCAACCTAGTTGGGATTGTTGAGGTTAGCTTTGATACTCAGTGCTCTTCCCTGCTTTGTTGATGTATTTTGCATGTGTTGTTTTTTTCATCAATAAAGCTTTTTTTGTTGATAAAAAAAAAAAAATGTTTGAATCAAGAGTAAGTTCACTCTTTGGCTCACCCTAAAACTTTTTTTACTGCTATCATATATTGCTATTATGTAAATATATATATATAATATATATATTCAACAAGTCCTCCCATTATAATTTTGAACACCCTGTTACTCCAACTCTGAACACCAAACAAGAAGTTTTTTAATTTAGGAAACAAAATCACCATAGTAGAGGTTTAAATGGTTTATTTTCATCATGATTGAAAAAAAAAAAAAAAGTGTCAAATTGAATTTTTCGGTTTGGTTGGTTGAGAAATTGAAACTGACTTCATGCTATAGTTTAGGGAATTGGGGTCACTGCTGTGCCTTTGGCACAGCAGTGACTGTTGTGCCTCATTTTGTGGTGCATTATGGATTTATTTTTATAATCTGAACCGTTCATGTTGTAAGGTTTGTTGAGTACTTCATGTCTACCAAAAATCATATTAATCGGATACCAATAACTATATGATTGATAACCAAAAAAATAAACAAGAAGTTTTTCTTTTGAAAAATAGTATAAAAATATGCAATTCGATCATATAGTTATTGATATCCGATTAATATGATTTTTGGTAGGCTTAAAGTACTCAACAAATCCTACAAAATGAACGGTTCAGATCATAAAAATAAGCCCATAATGTATTACAAAATGAAGCACAACAGTCACTGCTGTGCCAAAGGCACAGCAGTGACCCCAAATCCATAGTTTAGTTTGGTCAATTTATTATAAATGAGAGATTTATATGAGATTTTATAGAAATTTGTAAGATCTCAATTGGAAATAAATGAAGAAAAATGGGGAAATATATGATAAATATTGATATGTAGTTTCTTTTATATAATTTATAAAATTTAAGTTTTGAAATGTCTACCCTAATAAATATTTAGGTAAATTACACTAACACCCCCTGAGGTTTATGTTTATTACAATTTCCCCCTCACCTTTTGGAAATTACATCTCCCTCCCTGAGGTTTAAAGTTTCATTACAGATTTCTCCCTCAGCAATTTAATTTTTTTAAATATCAATTTTTCCCTCACTAGGTAAATTACATTGACACCCCTCACATTTTAGAAATTACAATCCCCTCCCAAAGGTTTAAAATAGCATTACCAATTGCCCCTCGGTTAGTATTAGTTGGAAAAAAAATTCATTGAAAATAAATATTAATTGGAAAAAAATTATTTGAAAAAAAAATTTGTTAATAAAATTTTTAAATTTCTGTTTAAAAACCAATGTAAACGCATTTTTTGAATTTACGTTTTTTTTTCTTAAATTTACAAACTGAGACAACCATTTACAAACCAAAAAAATTATCAAACAAGTTTTTATGACAATTTTTAAAATTTTTGTAAATATAAATTGAAAACTGAAAACGAAATGGTTACCAAACATGCTTTAATGATAAAAATGTCGTAAAATTAATAATTAATTAATTAAGTTACCAACGTAAGAAATGACTTATCAAAAGATTCTTAGGCTATGTATGGTTTGATTTTTAGAAAAAATTTTAAAAAATTAAAAATTAATTTGGTTAAGAAATAAAAAAATAAAAAATAATTATCATTTTTATATAATTTTTATCTTTCGAGTGGTTAGAAATAATTTTTTACAAATTAAATTGAAACAGCCATACATATGTATATAACATGCCCAAAAATTAAAATGATAATTATTTTTTACCCTTAAATGATAATTATTTTTTATTTTTTATTTATTAACCAAATTAATTTTTAATTTTAAAAAAAAATTAAAAATCAAACCATACATAGCCTAAGAATCTTTTGATAAGTCATTTCTTACGTTGGTAACTTATTTAATTATTTGTTAATTTTATGACATTTTTACCATCTGAGGCCTGTTTGGTAATCATTTCGTTTCAGTTTTCAATTTATATTTACAAAAATTTTAAAAACTGTCATAAAAACTTGTTTGATAATTTTTTTGATTTATAAATTGTTGTCTCAGTTTGTAAATTTGAAAAAAAAAACGTAAATTCAAAAAATGAGTTTACATTGGTTTTTAAACAAAAATTTTAAAATTTTACTAACAAATTTTTTTTTCAATTAATTTATTTTCCAATTATTTTTTTTTCCAACTAATACTAACCGAGGGGGCAATTGGTAATGCTACTTTAAACCTTAGGGAGGTGATTGTAATTTCTAAAATGTGAGGGGTGTCAATGTAATTTACCCAGTGAGGAAAAAATTGGTATTTAAAAAAATTAAATTACTTAGGGGTGGAATCTGAAATGAAACTTTAAACCTCAATGAGGAGATGTAATTTTCAAAAGGTGAGAGGGGAACTGTAATAAACATACACTTCAGGGGGTGTCAATGTAATTTACCCTAAATATTTTTAGAGTTGCAACTGGTTTGAATCATATTTGTTTTAAAACAATGAGCAACAAATATAATTTCAAAAATAGCAATTCATTTTTCATAATATAAATGTGATTCAAACATGTAATTATCAATGTCTAATTATCTTGATTTTTTTCCTAAATATTTTAGTCAATGAATCTTAAAAAATAAACGGTTCAGTTCATTGAGATCGGCCCCAAAATGGGCCACCAAATCCAAACATTCTCTCAAATTAAGATGACCAACTTGAAAGAATCTAAACTCAGATATATACATATATATAGATATATATATATAATATCAATATCTATCAAGTTACTTTTGATATTATTTTATAATTTTTTACAAAATATTAAGGGAAAATTGATTTTTAGTGAAATAGTGGAGAAATAATTTAATTTTTTGGTGGTACAAGTTTTTTGTGTGTCTAGCGTAAGTCCATTCTTTGTGTTTGGACAAATATTATCTGTGTCTTAGAGCTACACCCAAAAAAGAACTAAAAAAAAATCAAGGGGGACTTATTGTAGGTCTTAATAAGTAAACTTATTGTCCAATAGGTCTTATGATAATTAATGGTGTTTTTCATCAATCATTATTAAAAAATCGTCATTAATTGTTAATTTTCAGCGACAGTTTGAAAATTGTCAAAAAAATATCACTAATTATAAGTTTTACCGGCAATTTAAAAAAAAAAAATCATCACAAAAAAATGTTACTAATTTTCAACTTTCAGCGACAATTTAAAAAATTTATCACAGAAAAACATCACTAATTGTAAGTTTTAGCGACAATTTATAAAAACCATGACAAAAAAAAATCACTAAATGTCAATTTTTAGCGACATGCAAAAAATCGTCACAAAAAATTATTTTTAGTGACGATTTTACTAGGACTTATTTTCAATAGGACTTTATATGAATTAAATCAACTATTAGGACCTATTGGTAGTTTATCCAAAAAGAAATCTATATTGCAATTATTTTATAAATATCCCATTGAATTACAATTTTTCTAAACATTAACTGCTCTGATTTTAAATGGGGGATTTGGTTAAAATCTCCTTATAATAAAACTTTAATGCATTAATGACAAGCTCAAAAAGTTTTCCTTGAAAGGTTCAGCATATATCACTATTACTAAAATATTAAACTTTAAAATAATATAACTTCTTATTCAAATGTCGATTTTTAATAAAATTAGTATTTTTAGAATCTTCTCATCAAGATCTATCAAAGAAGATTCATATTAACTATGAAATTCTTAAAAAAAACAAAATATTATTACCGTTAAAATTGATGCAAACAGTAACATATTACTCTGTCTCATAATAATATGTTATTTTGGTTCACAGCAACATGTTATTTTGATTCGCAGTAACATGTTACTCTGACAATATTATCCAAGAAAAAAAATGATATTTTTATTTTGTCCTTATTCAATTATGGGCATCCTTCTTAGGAGATTTATGAAGTAAAATAAATTGGACTATCATTTTCACCAAACAAAGATCCAATAAGAGGGTTTGAACTAAATTTCACATTTTTGGGGCATACCCACGTCTGCCAGAATTTTTCTTCATGTTTTCTAATGTTGGTTTACAACCTCCCTCAATTGGAAAGCCCAAACGAAACTCGAAGCCCCCCCCCCCCCCCCCAAACAATAGAAAAAGAGATTAATGTTTAATTACTAATTGGGTAAATCTATTTTGCAGTTAACTAAATTATTCATTGAAAATGATATGAAAGATAAATTGATTATATAAGCGTAATAAGTAATTTTGTAGTTAAAAAGGTAAGAAAAGTAATATTGAAGTGATATTTTGTTGCATTTAGATTAATTTGTACTCATTTATGACTTTGTTTTTTATTTGGTATTTTTTTTCCCCTTTGTTTTATACTGAGTCTTGCTAAGCCATGAAATAACAAAATCAAATTATTTTATTTTTATCTTTTTGACTTCTTGTAATGATTTGTTAAGAGCTTAATCTAAGTACAAATTTTGGGTTCTTAGTGAGGTCGTTTCAAACTCTTATTTTGAATTGTAAATAAGAAGGAAACCAATCTTAAAACACATACATATTTGAAGTTGTCTAACAGTGATTACAATTATTGATCCACATGAATATATATATATATTGAATTTTAGAATAATCAATGATTATTTTATGGGTAAATTATACAAATAATCCCTGTAGTTTACTCAATGTGTTAATTTGGTGCCTGTTGTTTCAATTTGCTCGATTTTGCTCCTTAATTTAACAGATTGTGTCATTTTAGTCTAATAAATAACGGTTGTTAAGTTTGGTGAACGGAAAGTCAAATCATGTGTCAATTTGGTCCCTGTAGTTTACGTAATCTGTCAATTTAGTCCCTATTGTTTTAATTTGCTCGATTTTGATAGGGACCAAATTGACACATTGTGTGAACTATAGAGACAAATTGACACATAATTTGACTTTCCGTCCACCAAATTTAACAACCGTTATTTATTGGACTAAGATAATATACTCCGTTAAATTAAGGGACAAAATTGAGCAAATTAAATCAACATGGACCAAATTGATACATCGTATAGACTACAGGGACTATTTGTATAATTTACCCATACTTTTATATGACAATATTTAAGTATTTTATTGCACAAAAATAGTGCTTAAGGTGGGTTGACTCAAATGTAGAATTTATACTTATATCAGTAACATCATAAAAGTTATTCACATTGATACATAAAAAATTACAAATTCAAATCACAAATAGTGTCCTCAGAGAGAATCAGGTACAAAATCTCTATAATCTTAATAATTTCAGTTCTCAAAGGGGTCTTAATTAATTATGTGATACATCATAATAACAGCAAATTTTTTTATTCTAACCAAATTATTTTGCATATCTTTTCTAGCAGAGCTCATAAATGTGCATTATCAGTAATACTATAAATTCAAAATTTTTATTTAAAAATTATTTAAGAAACATCAATAGGTGCCTTAAATATATACAATCATTTTCGATAAATCATTATTCTTTAAAATAATACTCCACATTATTTATCATTTGTATTGTCAATTTATCTTCTAAAACTTAATAATAATAATAATAATAATAATAATAAAGTATTGAGTTCCATTATTTTAATTAATCAATATCAAATTGGACGTTACACGTATATGTAAATCACTTCTACAAATATAATGTCTAACATAAAATCCCAATGAAATTAACTTAAATTAATGTTGTGATATTTTATACTATATGTGTTACAAAAGAATAATTTTAATTTTAATTTAAAATAAAACTTTAATTTAAACTATTTCTTTTAATAATCTTAACCTTATCTTTCTATAAAAGTATATTTTGAATACTTGTTGATTTTGATAAATTTAGTTCTATTATGCTATAATTTTGTAATTATCATATAATGATTTTATATGATATATAATAATAGTTAAATTAGAAAAAGAATTAGTAATATAAAACTAAAAGTGATTCGAATTATTTAATTTTATTTTTATTTTTATATTTATTTGGATAATAAAAATATGTAGAAATAGAACTATACAAAATTCATTTAAAAAATTAAATATAAATATATTGTGATTGGATTAAGAAGAAAATACTTAAATTAATTATGTAGAGTATTGATTTTTTCTTTAATATTTTTTTTTTTTGAATTATTCATAAATATTGTATATAGGTATATAAAATTTAAATTAAATATACATTTTTTGTAATAAATAATTTTATGTTAAATAAAAAATTAAATATAAATTAATATTAAGACATCAATAAGATAGAGAAAAAATATATAATATAAAATATAAATGAAAATTCATTTGATCCGTGCAATGCACATAATTAAGCACATTCTGTCTTATTTATTTATATTTGTAAATCAAGACAATTTTTTTCAAATATTATAATAATTAAATTATAATTATATATATAGAAAATAAGTATTTATCAAATAGAGTCCATATAAAATTGGTATTTATAATTGAAATTAAATTTATGTAGAACTTTATATAGGCGATGTGGCTTTTTTAGGAAGAAAAAAAAATAAAAAAACCTTTAAAATATGCCGCATAAGAAAGACAAAAATAGTACTTATATATATCACAATACATTCAAATCAAACAATACATTATCATTTTATAAATAATAATTATTTAAATAACTGGTTAAAATTAATTATATCATTATACAACAAGAAAGTTGCAAAAGAAGCGAGTTAAGAAATTATGAATATATATATATATATATATATATATATATATATATATAATACTAATAAGATATTTGACTGCCCACAATAAATAAAAAAATTTATATCTAAACAATTCTGTTCAATTTCAAATTGAAACCATAACTATAAAAGGACCAATCAAAATGTAACGTAATGTTTGGTTGGGAGATTTGGGAATGGATTTAGAATGAGAAAGAAAAAAAATAAATACAATATGAATAAAATATACCTATATTTTACTTAATTTTACACATCTTTTCATTTTTTCTTTCTAAATTTTTTCATAAATCTACCAACCAAACACAGTGTCAAGGAATGATCTCATTTATACTACACAGGTTGCTTTTAATGTGAATGCTGAATTGACATAAAAAGGATATATATATACCCATGAATGTTTATATGTCAGTTCGTTTGCTTAATGACGTGCAAAAGAAATCATCATATCTTGATGGTGACGATTTTGCACTAGTTTTATTTATTTTTCAGGAAGTAAAATTCATGCATTTTTTGCTTCGTAAAAGTATTTTGTAAATTTTGTCATGATTTGAATAGTTTATTTTGTAAATTTTT
This sequence comes from Camellia japonica, assembly GCA_030407325.1. Lineage (NCBI taxonomy): Eukaryota > Viridiplantae > Streptophyta > Magnoliopsida > Ericales > Theaceae > Camellia > Camellia japonica. Next base: position 67,661,552 of record JAPPVO010000013.1, on the reverse strand, counting down.
TGCGTATATTATTTATTAAAAAAAATTAAATTTATTTGATAATCATAGACTTTAAATGAATGACGAGTACATTTTTCAAAATAAATTATTTATTTTTTTAGAGATAAACACGATAAAATAAAAATGTTATAATTATCATATTGGCTTAATTTTTTTTAACAATAATATATACAGAGAACCTTACAAAATGAACGATTCGATTCAAACCCTACATAGAAGTTGAAAAAATCCACGTGGTACTAATATGCATAGATAGATATACGTAAGATGCCTTATTAGCTTAGCATATGATTGTGTTGTCTCTCCGATGCCATCCTAAATGGGATTGTAGAGTTTTAGCTATGATGCTCATTTTGCACAGCCTTATTTTATTGTTGTTTCTCTTGTTTTTGGTTCTTCATTAATAAAAATTTCTTTTGTTGATCAAAAAAATAAAAGATGCCTTATTAGCTTCAAAGATCTTGGTATTATGCATGCATTCACATTCGTTAAATTCCTCATGTCGCCACTAATCAATATAAATTAAAAAAAAAATTAAAAAAATGAATGAATGAACGAATATTGTACAGTTGGTATTCTCTCTTGTTGTAAAAGAACACAAGGATATATATATATATATATATATATATATTTTGCATTTGTTTGAGCATCAAACCATGAAATAATATATACTGATTAAACCCGCACAAAAGTATATACAATTTTGTAAAGCTAAGGTTCAGAAGAAAAGTGTCACTGACCGCCTTCATTTTGCAATATTTAAGATTGTTGATGTGTTATAAAACTTGTACTTAGAGACACCGGGGTTATTGTTATAAGTAACCCATAGTAGTTAGTAACTCTTGTGAGGTTTGTGTGGAAACTTCTTCCAAGCTTATTTCAATAGTTTGAACTGTTTATATTTAGAAATAGACTCAAGATTCTAACATAGAGGGGCGCGAACATATATACTTGTATGAATTACAATAATAATAAAAAGTGAAAAATAACATGAAAACATATAAATAAGTTTTTTTTTTTTTTTTTTATTCATGTTGAGTTATAAAAGATAACAACTACAAAATAATCTATTTACTAAATTGAGATATCTTGATTTGTGCTTGACAATCTTTCGTGTCATTTATGGCATCTATGAAAAAATCAAATTAAAATCCCAAGCTGTGTTTCTCAATAAATTTTGTCAAGTCACTTGTTGAATCTTTCTCCACCTTCTTCTCTTCTTGTAAGATAATACTTGTAGTTGACACTGATAGGAGTTTTTTTTTTTTTTTTTTCTTTTCGTTGTCCAAAACATTTAATTTCATACTTCAACACCCATGTTCCATAGATACAGTGGAGTGGCCACTTAAATTTTTTCAAAACCGTAAACACTTCAAAGTTTAAAATAAAATAAAATAAAAAAACATAGGGAAGCAAGTCTATACAATTTGGAAATAATGATTAACTAATAATACTATAGTGAATAAGTTTTTTAAAATCGTAGCGGGCAATCTCCCCCTCTTGCCCCTCTCTAGATCCATTTTTTTTTTTCAACAAAAATAAACTTTATTGATAGAATTGTGAGAAACAACTAAAAACACCCAAAACAAATCCAACTACAATCAATAAAATGGGGAAAAAAAAAACAATTCCAACAACAACACATAATTTCATATTGTAAGATTCGTTGAGGAGATTATTCATGAAACAATTCAAGTTAATTGGATATTTGTAATCACATTTTTTTTTTCTTTTTTGTATAAAAATAAACCGCTAACATAGTTTTGATAATGTTTTTAAAAACAATTAAAACCCAATCATGAGCTACAGATATCCGATTAATATGAATTATATGTTTTTTGATGGCCAAAAAAAAAAAAAGATTTATATATTCAACATATTTTATAATATAAATGATTCAAATTATCAAAACAAATCCAAAATAATACCTCATTGAACAGTTACTAGTGTGTCTTACTCATAGCAGCAACATCGGGTCCCTAGAAAAGAAGGGGTTAACATCACTCACAAGTCTTTTCTCTTCTGGCTTCTTATTAGCCCTTTCCTCCTTTATCTTTTTAGCTTTTTAGATGTTAAATTTGCATCAAAGTTTTTAATTATTTGGATGAATTATTCCATGAAGAAGCTTTGCTTTTATTGACGGGGCATTAGATACGTCATTTCAAGTACAATGTTTTCTTTCCTTTATTTATTTTTGTTTGTCGTATGCCAAAGATGCTATTCAAAATTTACATGTTTCGTTTACGTTGTGTTTGAAATTTAGATTATGAATTTGTTGAAACGAAATCAAAAATTTGGATTATGAATTTGTTGAAACGAAATCAAAAAGAAAAGACGGAAAAATAATATAAAGTGGAAGAAATCTTTAGGAATAGGCTATTTTAGTTTTTTTTTTTTTTTTTAATTTATCAACAAAAATAACTTTTATTAATGAAAACTAAGAATACAAAGGTATTACCTTAATAAAGTGGGCTGGAGGGTGAACAAATTATCATAGCGAAACCACAAGAATCCCAACTAGGTTGGTATCGAAGAGTACACACAATCATATGGTAGCAACATCCAAGTTGGTGAGAGACCAACACAACCAACAAGAACAGAGAAGAGAAAGAAGGAAAAAAAACTAAACTGCCACAATGAAAACCCAATTTTTAAGAATAGGTTATTTGAGTTAGTTTTTTAACTTTTATGAAAAACGTGCAAAAAAGTAGAGAGTGTGATATAATTGGATGTTTTGGATTTTTGGCTATCTCAGCCAAACGGGGCCTAAGCTTTTCTAATCTTTTGTTGGGTTAGGAAAATGAGAAAATTAAATAAATAGACATTATTCCCCAAAAAAAAAAAAAAAAAACCTTATTTTTTTTAGTTTAGTTATCAATGCATAGAAAATAACATGTATATTAGTTCTACCATCAAAGCAATGCTCTCCAAAATGAGAATGGTGTGCCATTCTAGGGATTTTTTTTTTTTTTTTTTTTTTTTTTTGGGCCCAGCCATACTTGACATGGTGCAAAGGTAATGAAAGAAATGGGCTAACTTAAGCTTGGCCCATTATCTAAACTAAACATCAATCAACATGGCCCAACATCAAACTGAACCAGAAGCAGGCCAGCTCAAGGCCTAGGCTATTCTAGCAGTAAGCGAACTTACGGACCAGTTCTATTGGTTAAACTTATTTACATATAATTAGTTTTTTCACTTATCAATGCCCCTAAAAAAATGTTGGGATAAAATAAGCATTTTAAAATTTGTTAGTACATTAAAAAAATATACAAAACTTATAAGTATTTAAATCCGTCACATAAACCTGGTCAATAATTTACCCAACAATTTGTTAATGGCTTCAGGCCCCATTTTAAAATAGCCCCAAATTTTCCTTTGTTCAAAACCTACAAAATAAGTTTTAAAAAAATACATATATATATAAACAAACTATTTCTCAAAAGGACTACTCAAAAAATACTTTCTTTAGTTGAACACCCACCCAAAAAATATCTAATGTCAAGATCCAATAAAAACTCATTGTACAGAGGCCCTCAATTGTGAAGATTGAAGAAAAACCTTCTTTATCAAGAACACCCCCAAAAAAATTCAGAATAGAGACGCTTAATTAGAAAGATTGAATAAATAAATTTTATCTAGAGGACTAATAGATAAAAACTTTTTATTAAAAGAAGGAATACATTTTTCAAAAGTGTTCTCAATATTAAAGGTTGAAAATTTAGTTACAAGAATTGAAGAAATAATTCAAAATATAAAAGAAAAAAAAATCGAGAAAAAAATGTTCATGAAGCATTTTTAAAATGTGCAATGCCAAACACAATTGTTTACTTTGGATTTTCAAAAATATTTTTTAAAATTTTTAATTCATATTTTTCTATTTTTAATATTTTTAAAAATATTTTAATAACTTTTTTAAAACTTTTTAGATCCATTTAATATTGATATACTTAAAAAGTATAAAATTTATATAATTTTTTTTTTAAATTCATTGAATGCAACAAAATACGAACATGTACTGAATTTTCTTTTTCTTTTTTTCTTTTTTTTTTGTATTTTTTGTATTTGATGAATTTTTAAAGTTATTTTCACAAATATTTATTTTTTAACTGTATTTAAATTAAAAATTATATAAAATAAAAAATAAAAAATCATTAAAAATAAAAATAAAAAAATCAATTTTTAAAGAAACAGAGATAACCAACCAAACATTTACAAAGCCTTTCGGCAAAGTCCATTCTTAGGAAGTTCTTGCTATGCGGAGAAGTTCGAGTGGCCATTCGTCGGGTCAGGTTGAGTTCAGGTTAAGCTAACATTATATAATAAGAAATTTTGTATTTGTTCAAGTTCAGTTCGATTCTAATATCAGATCTCTATATCTATCCAAGTCCAACTTAAAAAATAATTATAAATCCCAAACTCATCCATGGAGCTCTTTTTTTTTCTTTTTTTTTTAAACATTCCATAATATTCTTAAATAAAAATTCCATAATATTCCGTAATTAAATTCAATCACACATTATATTTCTTAAATAAATATACTGATATCATTATAATTGAAGGATTTTGTATATAAATTGAATAAATTTTTAAATAAATTCAATCACACACCACCACAAATGTGAGTTTCACTAAAATCAACAAAGATTAAGTCTAGATCAACAAAAAAATATTTTTGTAATTAATTAATTAATTTCATAGCGGGTGAGGCCAACTAAGTTGAAAATATAAATTCCAAGCCCAATCCACTAATATATTGGGCTGAAAATATTGGGCTAGCCTTGCTCTATAGGCTAAAAAAACCTTCCCAAATTCAAAAAAAAAATAGTTGAGCCGAACGCGCCAACAGGCTAATGCCAACCCTAAATTCCACTAAACACCACCGACATTTGTGGTAATCAAATTATAAATGTCATAACTTGCATATTTGAGGGCGTGTATCATAAGACTGAAGGTTGTTGTGAGTTGTTTAGGGAGGTTTTGCCAGGTCTATTATTGATAATTCAAACTGTTCATATTGTAAAATTTGTTGAGTATATAATTCAAAAAAAAAATCAAATTAATCAGATATCCATAGTAGCATGATCACATCTTAATTGTTTTAAAAAGTTATTAAAAATCATGTTAGCTATTTATTTTTAAAGAAATAGATGTGCTCTTGTTATGAGGTTATAAATATCCAATTAACTTAATCTTTTACATAATCTTTACAATATAATAATTTAGATCATTAAAAGAGACTCAAGACAATCCTTTATAAAGTATCACAACAATCTGCTATGCCTCCATTCCATGTACCATAGCACTATGAATATATATATTAAGGACAAGTTTGGAAAGTTGTCTTAAAAAGTTAAAAAGACCATTTAAAATTAAAAAATAATTTCAAATATATTAATTTTTTCATTTTATATTTTATTTAAAAATTCAAAAAAAATTATTAAAAGAAAAATATTTGAGACTCTTAATAAAATTTTCACAATTTCAGTCAATGATATGTAATAATAGATGTCAACTTTTGAAATGTTCATACTTAGGCCTCGTTTAAGAACATACTATTTTAGTAATTTTTTTGAATTTTTACGAAAAGATATGTAAAAAAATAGGAAGAGTGATATGACAATTTATAGTGACTTTTTAACTTTTCAACTAAAATATGTAATTCCCAAACGAAGCCTTAATTACTTAATTATGTGGGACTCTAGCTCCGTTTGTTTTTAGAGGTAGGATGGATAGGATTGTTAGTGAAGAGTTGTTAGTTTGGGAATTGTTAGTGAGGTGAAAAAAATTATGTTTGTTTATGATATATTTTAGTGAAGTGATTAACAATATGAAATACCATAAATACCCTTCGGTATTTTTGATATAATTTAATATTAAAAATTATATTTTATAAAAAAAATTGTACTATTATTTTAATATATATATATATATATATATATATATATACATATATAATGAATAAATAAATAAAAAATCCCACCTCCCTCATGATTGTTAGTCCCTTCCTTGGAGGTAGTAATAATCCCAGGAGCCTATGGTCATGTTTGTTTGGACGGATTGTATTAGAGGGATTGCAATTCGTCGGACTGTTAATCTTGGATTACTTAGTCTCTAGACTATTTGGTTAGAAAGGATATGTATCCCATATTTGTTTAATTATGGGATTAAAGGTAAGAAAAAGACTATTCTATTGAATCCTATATGTTTGTTTGAGATATAATGAACAAGGATAAATGTTCAAAAGACAATTTTGCCCTTTTAAATTGTTTACTAAATAATAGCAATATTAAACATGTTTTTAATATTTTAATTTTTTGGGGTAGATTAAATAAAATTTTATTTTATTTTTTTAAAATTAAATAAATAAAATATCAATAAAAATTTGTGTTATTTTTTAAAATAAAATTTTAAATAAATTTACTTTAAAAAAAATAATAATAATTAAATAAAACATCAATAAAAATTTAAATAATGAAATTAAATGAAATTTTAAAATAAAACATCAATAAAAATTTATTTTAAAATTTAAATAAATAAAAAATTAATAAAAATTAAATAAAAAAATTTATTTTTAAATTGAGATATTTAAAATTTATTTAATTTTATTAAATATAATACATAATTAAATCAAATACTTAGAGAACAAATATATCATTTTATCATTTAATCTCATGGAATAATTATTTCACCAATTCTATCACATACCCCTAGAATACAATAATCTCACATATGTGGGATTGATAATCCAACCGGATTCCTAATCCGACCTATAAATTTATAACCAAACAATCGATTCCATAATCCAGTAAACATGATATCCAATCGCTCTAAACAAACACACCTATTAATCTTAACTTTATTCTCCCATGGCCTTTGGACCAAAACATAGAGGCCCTTTATTTTTATTTTCACATTATTGAGGTGTATTTGGGGGTGTCAAATGATGTGGCTCTCCACGTTGACTTGGCCACAGTAGCCTTGGATGAAAGCGGCGAGAGAGTCCAGCAGCCTGGCTGCGGATGCTCTGACCCTTGGTTGTATCCTCCATAATGGGTGGCGGCGATTTGGCCTTGGCGTTCAACAAAGCAACTTCTTATGGGACACCTTGCTTCGGATTGAAATCATCCCTGATTTCGACAACCGCAAGCAGACCACACAAGACTTCACCAACAAACAAAATGGTAACTTTTGTGTTTGTTTGTGCCACTCAGTGAGTCTAGACTAAATTTTGTGTTGAATTTATTGGGTCTTCATTTGATTGCTTGCTGGGTTTTGTGAGTGTTTGATTGTTTTGGTCTATTGTATTTTTTTTTTTTTTTTGACATTTTTGGTGGAATTGTATTTCCAAAATAAAAAAAAACACAAAATTGTCAAGAAAAGAGTTTTGATAGGTAAATGGTTTAGTTAATTGTGACGAGAAGACGTGCACGCTCACATGGGCGTGCAGTTACAAGACTCTGAGATGTGTTTGAATTTGGTAGTTAAAAGGGTAAAGAAATTGAATTTGACAGTGTGGGGAGGTAGTTTTGGAGTACTCCTTCAATCCAAATAAGTCCATGTAAAATCGTCCTAGCTGTCACCTGAAACAGAAGTAAAACTCTGGTCGGTAGTGCCGGAATTAGCACTCTGACGAGCATTGGCTTTTTTATGAAGAAGAGTGCTTTGTTTCTTTAAGTACAAGTTTTGTGGAACATACCTCTCTCTCCAACTTGCTCCCCCTTTTATAGAGTCACTCTTCGTGATATTTTTCTTGTAACTTAGGCTCTCATCATCACTTTCTTAGGATCCATCTTCCTACTATATTCTTTTGAAAGGGACAGCCTGAATCCAGCCAACGTGATCTCACCGGCTTATATGACGTACTCGGCTTAGATGTAGAGCCCAGGTACCCTTAACTCGACATGCTCCTCATTCTGCTTTTTGTATCTATTCGGCAATGACCTCGAGTCCAGTGGGCTTTGGCCTCATCCGGCCCATCAAAGATGTACCCTGTTTGCCGTTTTAGGTTTATTTTTATTCAGCTCTCACAATTGCCCCCTGAGTATCCAACTATCCTTGAGTTCCGAGTAGTCGGTATGCTCGGCCGCCGAAGGGCTGTTTTAGTCAGCGTTCTCTGACACTTGAGGCGCCTTGAAAGTCAGGTACATGATAGACACACCATTGTATTGCTGACACGTCAAATGGGACACGATGTGGAATGTGTGTAGTTTTCCACCTCTTTGAAATCTCCATTCATTTAATGCGATTTGAAAACTGTCTTCTCCGCCCTTTTGTTTCTGAAAGGACTTCATCCTCACAACTTTCCACCTTCAAGACCTCATCTGCGATTGCTTTGCTCTCTCTATCATTCGTGAATCTTTCATTTCAACCTGTAAGTCCTCTAAGCTTCACTCTTTATTTCATTGTCAGAATTTCTGTCCGTTCTACTACTTCTCCTTCTCGTGTTCTATTTCGGCCTTCTTATAGCTAATCACTTGAAAGCCCTCCTCTCTGAGGATAGAGTCATCGCCTTTCGTCGTCACTTCTCAATCGCTGGCGACGTTCAACTGACCCTCGTCGGGGATGCGAAGGTTAACATGGAAAGGGCTGACGCCAACACCATCGTCTTTCCTTTATTAGCGACAGCCGAAGGTGGAGTACGCTTCCTCTCCACCCTTTACTCAGTTCTAATCTTCATTTTTGGAGTCTAATTCCTTCCTAGCCCAACGTAAATTTCTACTGAATATTCATGGGCATAATAGAATTAAACCGTCGATTCCGATTTAACTTAGGGATTCCTACCATTTGGAATTGCTACGCCCTTGCCAAATCGTTTGGTTAGCTGGGACGATTCTTCTTAAGAGCCAAGGACACTGACCATCACCTAGTAACCATGCTTGCCAACTTTGGCAAAAGGGTAGATGATGTGATGGTTGTCATTCGAGGTAATTGGGAATTCGGCGAAGGAGAAGATCGCCTGATCTTGTACCTAGGCAAAAGGATGAACCAGGTGGCCAAGTAGTTCTTTTGTCAGTTTATTTGTTAATCATCTTTTCTTTTGTAGGTTAACCGTGTTTTTTCTCCGTGTAGGCAACAACCTTAAGAAAAATCTCACTTCGACGGATGAAACCGTTCTTGACTTCGTTGGTTGCCTGAATCTCTAAGGACAAGGACGCGTCACCCACATTCTACTAAGATACGATCCTTCCTATTCATCTTTCACAGCGGCCGACCATATACCGATTCCCAGAGGCGAACAACTACTCTTGGCTCTTGTATTCCCTAGCTTCGTCAATTTGAGAGATATTGGGGTTGGGGATTCATCAGCCAGTGAGCAAGGCAATGGCAACGGTGATCAGGAAGTCGAACATGGCGTGGAACAAGACGCCGAGCAGAACGTTGGACAGGACAGTCTAAACGTTGATTAAGACGTCAATTAAGAAGCTGAGTTGAACGTTGCCGCTGAACGAGACACCCATCAGGTCGAAGAGCAAGAATAAGATAGGGAGCTTGACATATCTTTTGATCAAGTCAGCTCTAGGGAAAGATTTGAGAAGGTTAGCGGCTCAGAGCTTACGGCTTCCCCTGACCGAATAGATATCAAGGGTCCTCGAGAGAAAGATATCTTCATTGAATTGGACAATTTGCCTGGGTCCAGGTCAGAGGAAATGGCGGCTGAGTCCTTTCCCCTCGCTTAATTTGCCAAGAAAAGGAACATTGAAAGAATTGCGGCTAAAAAGGCATCAGCTGATACCTCCAACGAAGTAGTCAATACTCCAGCCGTCCAGATGGAAGGGGCCATCGAGCAAGCCGCAATCGAAATATCGGCACAACCACCACCGTCAACGTCGGTTGAAGCCCTTTCGTCGGCATCGGTAGAAGCCGCCGACGCGATAGGCTCCAAGCGTTCTGCTGAATCTTCGCAATTGATTGAGCAGCTTGTTGAAAAAAGAGCTAGAGTTGCATCTAATCTTGACTTGACGTCACCGTTCCTAATTGTGCCTAGAATTAAGGGTGTTCCAATTCTGGCAGGTGCTTCGGTTGTCAAGGAGCCTAGAGTTGCGTTGAGCATGGCAACCTCCATGACACTGCCTTTGGACAAGGCCATGTTCCACGCCAAACATGATGCTTTATCTGTTGCAATGGCTGCGCAATCGGTGATCTTGGTAAGTTCTATTACTTCTCAATCCCTTGGTTATGTCTAGTGTCTTAAAAAGCTTGTTTCACAGGCTGCCGAACAAGTTGCTGAGATTGGCCGCCATCTCCATGATGCAGTGGAGTTAAACAATTGGCTTCAAGCAGAAGTGACGGCTGAGTAGCATAAAGCAGAGCTGGCAATGGCTGAGCTGGCAGTTGCGACGCAAAAAGCAAGGCTACACAGAAAAAGGCTGTAGAAGAACATCAAAAAGATTTTGCCGAAGAGGAGAAAGTGAAGCACGCCGACTTGCTTTGCCGCTCTTTTGAAGAAAGGGCAAAGCTTTCTGAGGAGGCCTTAAAAATCGCCAACAACGAACTGGGGAAGTTAAGAGCCGAGTTGCTTGAGGCACGTAGATTATTAACAGAGGCTCAATCGGCAACGGTGAAGGCCTTTGAGCAAGGAGAGCAGGCAGCCAATGAAAAATATGCCGATCAGGTTTTGTCCTTTGAAAATAGAGGCTTCAAACATGGCTGGCAAAAGGCCCCTGCTGCCGCTCAAGTTTCACTCAACGTGCCAATTTCTTTTGAGATAGAGGACGTCGAGCCATTAGAGTCAAACCCAGAATGAAGACAAGGCGGAGAGTAGAAGACACAAGTTATTATTTTGTATTTTCTTTGTTTTTTGTTTTTGTTAACATGATGTACTAGGGCCGTTTTCATTGGTAAAGTGATGAACGTTTGTAACAAGTCAGTTTATTAATGAAAACAATCTGCTAAGCACAAAAAATGTCTTTTATGAATGGGTTTGATGTAACTGTACTTGTCATACGTCTGAATTGTTGCTCGCACGATCGGCACAATGTAATTATTGATGCAATTGATTGTTGAATATATTCACATAGCTACTAGGGCTGACTTAACCGTCCCTAGTAATGAATCCGATTAATTGTGTTTCTGACATCCACATATCTGCCAGTAGATTCATATATCTACCCCTGCCCCGTGTAAGACTGATCGAGGGTACCCGCACGCGTTAAACAATTCAGACCCTCGATTTCTTTGATCTAGTCTCACGAGTGCAATTTGAAACATAGATGAGAGTCAGGATTTGGCAACTTTATCAAAAATCCATTTTATCGCAAAAAACCTTTGCCAGAAATGAACTGCGTCATCAGATCTCAGAGTCGCCACCTAATATTTTGGGAAAATTAGGAAACCCATGACTCGTGCCAAGGCCACTATTTGTCATAACCAAGGATGCTTGGCTCGGAACCTTAGGTATGAGGGGGAAAGGTCATTAATTGAACACCCTAGCTCACCCGATCAAGGAGCTTTCTACTATTTTTATTTTACTATTTTATGGAGTTATGGAGTTGAGAGAAGCTAGACAAAGAAGTAGGCAACAAAGAGATGGTGAGAATTTTACATTGCTTCATTTGTTGGCTTGAATGCCAATTTATAGAATACATCTTGTAGATACAAACAAAAACCAAAAAGCTATCCTAATCCAAAAAGTCTATCTAGAGTTATTACATATCTAAAAGTTGCACAAAAGTCTACAAGCCTAGGCATACGCTTACACAAAGTTTCCACAAAAATAAATATAAAAAAAAAAAAGTCTTTAGAAACATAAATGAAAAACTACAATTATTTGTCATCTTCTAACAAATTACAGTTATATACGTTGTCTACCGTCCCAATGGTTCAAAGAGATAGACTAATATAGATAAGATTTTGTTGATTTTATTTGTCATGTAGTGTCGGCTAAAAGGATTTGTCTGACCACTTTCCGCCTAATAATGCAAGTTGCTCCACGTGTCCTAGATAAGGTTGGAGTCGATCATGAAATAACTGCATGTGAGAGTGGGGTCCACTACTTAGTTGCACGAAGCGGGAGCGGGAGCGGGAGCGGGAGCGAGAGCGTGGAATCGTAGACATTTCAGGAATCGTTTAGTTGGGAGCGTTTGTATATATTTTAAAAAATATATAAAAATATATTGTGAGGTTATATTTTTTTATGGACTATACATGTTATAAATAAATAAGAAGTATAAAAAATTATATGTTAAAATATTCTATTTATATACTTTTATTAGAATATTTTTAATTTATTCTAAAATATTTTTATTACTTTTTATCTATTTATTCTAAAATATTTTTGTTAAAAATTATTTATTTTACGTTATTTTCTTAAAAAAATAACATAATAATATTAATTTAATAAATATAATATATAAATAATTACACATAAATTTATGAAGATAATATATAATATATAAATTAAAACAGATATGTATATATATAAATTTATAAAGGTTATATATAATATATAAATAAAAACATATATTTATATATATAATTTATAAAAACAAAAACAAAAACATATATACATAATACGTATTATATATATATTTATATATCTATCTATCTTTGATCTGAGAAGAGAAGACCAGAGAGAGAGAGAGAAGTTGTGAACCAGTCGCAGAGAGAGAGAGACGTCGCGCGAAGACCAGCGAAGAGGAGAGAGAAGTCGCGATGGCTGAGAGAGAAGTCGCGATGGCTGTGTGCGACTCGCGAAGACCAGCGAGGAGGAAGGTAGAAGTCTGCGATGGCCCGCGATGGAGCTTCGACTGAGGAGAAGACAGATTCGTATCAGATTCGCGTTTCTCTTCCATCAAAATCGCGATTCTTCAACGAATTTGAGTCAGAAGCGCAGAATCGCGATTCTGAGGAAGAATCGTGAGCAGCATGAACGATTCCTGCTACTAAGGTCCACTATGCTTTCATCCTGTTTACGAGATTGTGACATTTTTTATCCATCTCTAATGGAGGAGAATCAGGATCCTAGCTGTATTGCTCATTTCGAAATTGTTCTACATCATTTGCGGTCATGGCTAGGAGAAAAAAATAATATCATCATTTTTTGTTTGAAAATGATACATATAAGCAAACTTAATATGCTCAGATTGTCTTCGTGTTCCTGAAAAAATAGGAATATGAACATTTGTAGAAGTAATAGATTCTTGATTAGAATTACTACTCGATTCACTAATGCTTAATTTTGAAAATACTTTGTTAGGAAAATCTCTTTCAAATACAGAAGTTGATCTTTTAATTTTTTGAACTATATTTTGAATATATAAATTTTTTTCCTGATGCTTGCATTTGTATTTGTGCAAGATTTTTTGTTTTAGACGATTCTCCTTGTCCCACTAGGTCATAGAGTAACCATAGTCGAGGGACTTCTAAATCGCTCCAATTCATTAGACACGGTTGGATTTCCGTGTCAAATGGTTTGGGTTCAAAGATTTCAACGATTTTATTATCGTTTGATCTTGTTTTTGTTTCAGGAAATTTGGTCAATTTGTGAATTGTTTTCCAACGAATAGCCAAATCACGGGAATTCGATTTCATTCCTAATCCTTGTGTTTTAATTCTTATTCTGACTGTGTCTTCAAGATTAGGATCATTTATGGAAATAAAGAAATTTGGTCTAACATTAAACCAAACTACTCCATTAGCCAAATTAGGTTAAATTCCTCCAATGATAGCTTTCATTGGGTCGGAAAATCTTTTATCAAAAATAACTGCCAAAATAGGAGTATCTATCTCTTGGCGGAATAAAGCTGTTATGGTTACTTGTATTAATCCAATATGAATATATTGAATCTCAGGATATTTCTTTTTCCATCTTGCAACCTTTTTCTTATTAAAAAAAGGAATACCAATATTTCCTTCTTTTGACTATTTTGCTTGAGTGTTACCATTGTATTGTTCAAACACTCTTGCTGAAAAAAAGTTGAATTTTGAAAGTTTGTAAATTTCTAGCACAACAACTTTTTGCATTTTTTCGAATTTTGCTAATTCTTCTTCGGTAAAAGTTTTTCTTCTCCAATTACATCTCCAAGTCTTATTGCTTGTAATTCTTCTTGAGATATACCATCTGCTTCTTGAGATATTTCTTGACTATCTATGTTAGTCATCATGAAGATTAGTTCTTCATCACTAGAAATTTCGTACGAGATTTCTTCTTCATCAGAAATTTCTTTGCCATATATTATTTCAAAATCTTGTTCTTCAAGAACTTTGATAATTTTTTTTGCATTTTTTTCCCTTTTTGGGCATTCGGGTGCATAGTGACCCTCATCGTTACTAATGTAACATGTAACATTTACAAGTTTTCTTTTTTGAAACACTTATTGGTTTCTTTTTTCGAATATACTTGTTCTTTTTTGAAAAAGTTTTGTTCTTTTTTCAAAGTTTCCATTTATATTTTCTGCGTTTTTTGGAAAATCCTTTTCACTTGGGAAATGTATTACAACCAATATTTTAATTTTCTTTCAAAATTTTATCACAACATTTTTTACTATATTGTGAGTTGGAAATTTGATTTTTTATTTGTTTTTTCGCATTTGCTTCTAGACACTGATCTGCTATCAGTCTTAGAACATAATTAATGCGACAACCAAGATTATCATATTCTTCTTTCTCCATTTTTTTGAAAAAGTCAGGATATGTTTTAATACATAGCTCATCCCACGGATTAGGGAGTTTATGGAAAAATTGATCTAACCACGGTTGATTTGCTGGTGGATCAATAAGATAATAATATTTTAAAAATTTTGAATATAGTCTTCAAAAAGACAAATGTTACATAATTCTAATTTAGTCAAAATATAATTTGCATTTGCTTGCAAAATAGTATCTCCTGCAAAACCACATAAATTTTCTTTCATGATTTTTTCAAACTTAGCTAATATTGTATCATGTGTGAGAAAATTTGCTAACAAAATTGTTTTTTTACTTTTTCCAATTTCAAATTTTTCTTTCATGATTTTTTCAAACTTAGCTAATATTGTATCATGTGTGAGAAAATTTGCTAACAAAATTGTTTTTTTACTTTTTCCAATTTCAAATTTTTCCCACTGTCTTAACCATTGCAACACATCTCCTTGGAGAGTTGCTGCAATATAATCAAAGAATTTTTTCTTTGACCAACTATTTTTATAATTGGTAATAATAATGGACAATGATTGTGCCCAATCATCAATCGCCTATGGCTGGTCCTTAAATGGAACATGAGACAAGTCTAAATAAGTACTGCTGGAAATCTGATTATTATTGTTAGTGGCTGTTAGTGGACATATAGTGGCTGTTAGTGGGTTATGATAATGTCTATATACACTATGTTAGTGATCTAGATAGTGGCTATAATGGATGTATATATTATGTAAGGAGATAGGTAGTGGCTCTTAGTGGTGATAGTGGATCTTAGTGGCACAAATAGTAGCTCTTGTTCTCTCCTATATAAGGAGTGTAGTTTTCTCTTCACAAGATAAGAAGTTTTGAATATAACAGCAATATATTCCTTCTTCCTCATATTTTCTGAGTTCTTCTTCCTCATATTTTCTAAGTTGGTATCAGAGCAACAAAAACACAGCAGCCCTAAAACCGTCATAGCCATGTCGGAAGTCACGTCCAACATTGAGTTCGATGAAGTGCGAGGAAGAATTATTGGCAGACCTCCTCTCCCATCCATTGGCGAAGTATTTGCCGAAGTCAGAAGGGAAGAGAGCCGAAGGAGCGTCATGCTTAAGAAAAAGGTACTGGTGAGTCAATTGAAATTTCTGCTTTAATTAGCGATGCTGCGGCCAACAAGGCTGCAAATTACCAGCGCAGGTTTGATGATAAGCCACGGGTCTTGTGTGATTTTTGCAACAAGCCTCGCCATACACGCGAAACGTGTTAGAAGATCCATGGCAAACCTGTCAACTGGAAAAGCAGCAAACAAGGAGAGAAGAATTGTGGCTTTCCTACTGCTAATGAAGCCGATTCAGGTCCCTTCAACAAAGAGCAGATTGATCAACTCTTAAAGCTGATAAAATCCAACTCCTCATCCGGTACTCCTAGTGTTTTTTTGGCACAAACAGGTAGAAATCCTAAAGCCTTCTCTTGCCTAAACTTCTCTCCGTGGATCATAGATTCCGGTGCTTCCGATCACATGACTAGTTTTTTCCATTTATTTAGTACCTATTTCCCTTGTTCTGGTCATGACAAAATCAGAATAGCCGATGGTAGTTTTTCACCTATTGCAGGAAAAGGATTTATTAAACTAACTGAGAAAATTAATCTCAATGCTGTTCTTCACGTCCCCAACTTAGCCTGTAACCTTTTGTCTGTCAGTAAACTATCTAAGGATTCTAATTGTCGTGTTACATTTTTGAATCCCATTGTGAATTTCAAGACCAGAACTCGGGGATGATGATTGGGCGTGCTAGGATGCTTGAAGGTCTTTACTACTTTGATGAAGTACCTGTTAGTAGTAAAAAAGCTCAGAGCTTTAATAGTACTAGTTCAATCTCTGTTCGAGAAAAAATAATGCTATGGCACTATAGGCTAGGACATCCTAGTTTTCTTTATCTGAAACATTTATTTCCAGAATTATTTAAAGGGATTGATTGTTCTTCTTTTCATTGTGAAAGTTGCATTTTTGCAAAATTTCATCGCTCTACTTATTTGCCAAAAACTTACCAAGCTTCCAAACCTTTTTATTTGATTCATAGTGATGTTTGGGCCCTTCTAAAATCACTACTCTTTCTGGTAAAAGATGGTTTGTTACATTTATTGATGACCATACCCGCTTATGTTGGATTTATTTGATGAATAAAAAATCTGACATGAAAAATTTATTCACAAATTTTTACAATATGATTGAAAACCAATTTCAAACCAAAATTGGTATTTTACATTCTGATAATGGAACAGAATATTTCAATGAGTAGTTGGGTGAGTTTTTGGAAAAAAATGGGATTTTTCATCAATCTACATGTCGGGATACCCCTCAACAAAATGGCATTGTAGAACGAAAAAATAAACATTTACTTGAAGTAGCACGTGCTATAATGTTTTACATGCATATTCCTAAATATTTATGGGGTGAAGCAATTTTAACAGCCTCTTATTTGATAAACAGGATGCCTACAAAGGTGTTAACATACAAAACACCTTTTGATTGTCTCAAAACTTTTTTTTCCTGACACGAGGTTGTTTTCTGATTTACCCGTCAAAGTTTTTGGATGTACTGCCTATGTTCATGTTCCCAGTCAATTTCGTTCAAAACTTGACCCCCGTGCTATAAAATGTGTTTTTTTGGGTTATTCCTCAAACAAAAAGGGGTATAAGTGTTTCGATCCTCAAACCAAGAAATTTCATGTGAGTATGGATGTGTCATTTGTGGAAACAAAATCTTATTTCCCCAACACTTCTCTTCAGGGGAGACAAGTGGAGTAGTAGAAGACAATTTTTGGGATATTTCTATCCCGCTCCCCAATGTCATTTATCCTACACAAAAACCACATCTGTCTGATAATGATCACTTAGGAGAACCAAGTTCTATGGTGCCTAGTCAAGAAGATTCTTGTTTAGGGAGAAGTACTACCAAATGATCTAAATTCTGAGCTTCAGGTTTATACTAGAAAGCGATTTCATCTGAGGAATAATGACCCGAATGTCCATCCTAATGACCCGAATGTCCACCCGAGTTCTGGCATCGAAATTTTAGGTAATCCTATTCCTTCTATTTCCGACCTTGATGTTCCTATAGCAAGTAGGAAAGGTGTTCGAAATTGCATTAAACATCCTATTGCAAATTACCTCTCCTATCAAAGACTGTCAAAAAAACCATAGAGCTTTCACATCTAGGATTTCACACTTGTTTGTTCCAAGGAATATACAGGAAGCATTGGATGATCCGAATTGGAAATTAGCAGTCATGGAGGAGATGAATGCTTTAAGGAGAAGTGGTACTTGGAAGATAGTTGATCTACCGAAAGACAAGAAACAGTTGGGTGTAAATGGGTGTTTACGATAAAATGTAACGCAGATGGAAGCGTTGAGAGATACAAGGCGAGACTTGTGGCTAAAGGCTTCACTCAAACTTATGGGATCGACTATCAGGAAACGTTTGCTCCTGTTGCTAAAATAAATTCCATCAGAGTACTGTTATCTCTTGCAGTAAATTCAGATTGGCCTCTACATCAACTTGACATTAAAAATGCATTTCTCAATGGTGATCTTGAAGAGGAGGTGTTCATGAGCCTACCGCCAGATTTGAGCAGAGACTTGGTAGCGACAAAGTATGCAGATTGAACAAGTCATTATACGGACTCAAACAATCACCAAGAGCGTGGTTTGAACGCTTTGGGAAGGCAGTTATCAGTTGTGGCTTCTCGCAGAGTCAAGCAGATCACACAATATTTTATAAACATTCAAAAGACAGTAAAATTGTAATTTTGATTGTTTATGTTGATGACATCATTTTAACTGGTAATGATGAAGCAGAGTTAGCAGCCCTCAAAGAGAAACTCGCAAAAGAATTTCACATTAAGGATCTGGGAGCCCTCAAGTATTTCCTCGGAATGGAATTTGCAAGATCCAAGGAAGGTATATTCGTTAATCAGAGAAAATATGTTCTTGATCTCCTTGGAGAAACAGGTATGCTTGGTTGTAAGATGGTGGAGACTCCGATCGAGCCTAACTTGAAGTTACAAGCTGCTAAGGCTGAAGAAGTCAAAGAGAGGGAACAATATCAGGGACTTGTAGGGAAATTGATTTACTTGTCTCATACGCGGCCTGATATTGCCTTTGCAGTCAGCACGGTAAGTCAGTTCATGCACTCACCAAGGGCAGAGCACTTTGAGGCCGTTTATAAGATCTTAAGATATTTGAAAGGAACTCCAGGGAAAGGCTTACTGTTCAAGAAACATGGACATCTTCAAGTTGAAGTATACACAGATGCAGACTGGGCAGGAAGTGTTACAGATAGGAGATCAACATCCGGATACTGCTCCTTTGTAGGTGGGAACCTAGTTACATGGCGGAGTAAAAAACAGAATGTGGTAGCTAGAAGTAGTGCAGAAGCAGAGTTCAGAGCTATTGCCCATGGAATCTGTGAAGTAATGTGGATTAAAAGAATTCTTGAAGAATTAAAGCTTTCTCACCCGACACCTATGAAGGTCTATTGTGACAACAAAGCAGCTATATCTATAGCTCATAATCTAGTTCTACATGATCGCACAAAACATATAGAAGTGGATAAACATTTCATCAAGGAGAAAATCAATGCTGGCATAATCTGTATGACCTACCTTCCAACAGGTGAACAATTAGCTGATGTGCTAACGAAGGGACTACACAAGAAGCAATTTGATAAGCTGACTAGCAAGCTGGCTATGGAAGATATCTTCAAACCAGCTTGAGGGGGAGTGCTGGAAATCTTATTATTATTGTTAGTGGCTGTTAGTTGACATATAGTGGCTGTTAGTGGGTTATGATAAGTCTATATACACTATGTTAGTGATCTAGATAGTGGCTATAATGGATGTATATATTATGTAAGGAGATAGGTAGTGGCTCTTAGTGGTGATAGTGGATCTCTTAGTGGTGATAGTGGATCTTAGTGGCACAAATAGTAGCTCTTGTTCTCTCCTATATAAGGAGTGTAGTTTTCTCTTCACAAGATAAGAAGTTTTGAATATAACAGCAATATATTCCTTCTTCCTCATATTTTCTGAGTTCTTCTTCCTCATATTTTCTAAGTAAGTACCATTCTGAGCTATTGGATACTTATGATTATTATCTTTTCTAGATATTATTAGCTTAGGTGTAGGATTTGAGGTACTTCCAGTGTTAGTATCATTTTTAACTTCATTTGTTTGAATAAAGTCAAAATTTTCTCCATCTCCCTATGTGCCAAACAATTAGGGATCAATCGGCTCTTCTGCCTTTCTTTTTCCCTTATTTATTTGTGGTGAAACATCTTTATCTATTGTTTCGTTAGATGAGGATGATTGACTTTCATCATTATTAGTTGACATATTAATATCATAATTAAAGTGTCGTGAAAGGGTTTCATGTTCTAGATAAATTTCTCTTATCTGATTTCGTAGCCTAGTTCTTTCATCAATACCTAAATCTGGGTCTTTATATAATTTTCTCCAATAATCCAATATTTCAACAATATTTTCATATGCAGTCCTATTATAGGTATTGGTTTGAAGTACCAGAATATTTTCTGTACCATAAAATAGCCTAGGAATGGAGTTATCTCCTTGACTATTCATTCCATCATTGTTTATGAAGGATATAGTTTCTAATTGAGTTACCAAATTGTTTATTTGGATTTTTGCTTCTTTGTTTAAGTCAATAGTTATTATGGAACCTAAATTGTCTATTTTAGATTCTATAGACTCAACTTTGGATTCTAGATAGTTTTGATTTATTTTTTGATTTTTATCTAATTTAAAAAACCAAGAACACATAATATCAGAAATATTATTTAAACTAGAAGACACATTATTTATATTTGCAGACTTTTTAGTAATATGCAAACTATTGTCATATTTATTATTAATCTTATTTTTTGTATTTTCAAAGCTTATTATATCTTCAAGGTTAATTGCCATTATAGATTGTTATTGGTACCTAAAACCCTCTTAGTGTATTTATCCGGTGCCTAAAACCTCTCCTTATGATCTTATAGACTTAAAAATGCCTAATTATGGCCAATAGTCAAAAGATCTTAATGAGTACATGAGCTTTGACATACACTAAGCATATAGGTTTTACAACCACTATAAATGAAACAAATAATTATGAAGATATAAAAAAAGAAGGATACACAATTAAAGACTAAACTTGACTAATAATATTTTTCTGATTTTTATTTTATTTTATATCATTAAGCACACCATACACACTTATATATATCAAAATTAATGCATAGATAGAAATACTCACATAGCTTGATCTTGCTTTCAAAAGCTCTTCGCCAAGCTCTGATACCAATTACAAAATAACAAAAGGAAATGAGCTTTCTAATATTTTTATTTTACTATTTTATGGAGTTATGGAGTTAAGAGAAGTTAGACAAAGAAGTAGGCAACAAAGAGATGGTGAGAATTTTTCATTGCTTCATTTGTTGGCTTGAATGCCAATTTATACAATACATCTAGTAGATACAAACAAAAACCAAAAAGTTATCCTAATCCAAAAAGTCTATCTACAGTTATTAATCTAATTTGTTGAAATTTACAACACCAATACGTCCAAAAACTTTGCAACTTTGTACAAAAGTCTATAAGCCTAGGCATAGGCTTACACAAAGTTTCCACAAAAATTAATACAAAGACAAAAATCTTTAGAAACATAAATGAAAAACTACAATTATTTGCCATCTTCTGACAAATTACAATTATAACAAATCTCTCTAATTAAACAAAAACAGAAGCTTCTGGGGGCTTCGGAGACGATCGGAAATTGTTCTGATCATCGTCGGGAGACTGCTCTATTCTGTCTCAAAAGAAGTTGGCTGGCCGGCCAAAAAGTTGGCCCGCCGACGCCAAGCCTAAAACTCTGTTTTGTTGCAAACACCAGAAAAACAAATGGAAAATATGCAAGTAGCTCAACTAACCACTTCCAGTTAGCTTACAACAGGTTTATAACATGAAATTAAAGCAAGAAAAACAATATAAGAAAGAAAAAGCAAGAAAATAAAAGTGTGCAAAATTCCCTTTCCAAGGAAATGATTTGATTTCTAAACTTCCTGTTGATCATCCTCAAGTTTAGGAAGTGTGTCCTCAATCCTGGTTCGAAAATTCGAAATTCTTGTTAGAATGGTGTTTTGGGGTTGTTTAACAGTGTGTTTGAGGGGAGTTGTTCAACTCTTTGTTTTTCTTTCTTTCTTTCAAGAACACTCACTCTAGTTTGAATCAAAGCTCTTGAATATGGTTATAACACAATTTCTGGGATGATTTTCGTATATAGAAAAATGGTATATCAGTGTATATAGAAAATGGAAGTTTTTGGTTCAAAGCTTAAGGCTTTCTCTCTTTTCTCTATCTATCTCTCTTCTCTTAATTCATTCTTCTTTTTTTTTTTCCCCTCGATACATACATTCTGATCTCCCCCATATGGACAATGATGGAAGGCAAAGTCAAGAAGGTGGGAGACAAGGTTGATGGGGTGACAAGGATGATTGCATTGGATGCTCTCTTTTTGGAAGAAGACAAACATCCTTTTGACAATGGAGGCCAAATGAGGACAATGAGGGGAAGTAGGTATCCATCTCGTGCATGAATATATCAGAAATGTCTGAAATGGCATGACCCACATGCATTCAACAAAAATTCTACCGAAACTGCCTTGCTCCTACGCAAATTAGCCAGCCGGCCAATAGCTTGGCTGGCCGGCCAAAAAGTTGGTCGTAGCTTGACTAGTTTGCATGAAACGGGATTTTTCTCATCATTTCCTCCTATTTCCATACTGTCCTTTGCTCAATTTCCTTAGAAAATGTTTTATTTTGAAGTTTAAAAATGAGCCTCAAAACACTATGAAAATACTTTGAACAAAGCACAGAAGGAAAGTTTTGAAATAGAGTTTTGAACAGGTCATGAACACTTGGCCAAAACAGGCTTAGGGTTGGGAATGAAGCACAAATTCCATCTTTCTTATTGAGGATTGTGTGAGAAACACATTCTTATTTTCATCACCGGGTAATCAAAAGAAAGCGCCCAGTCTTAGGGCCGGTCAAAATGGGGTGTATACACCCCGGTTGGGAATGGAGACAAACTGTAAGCCGATTAAATGTGTTTCCGTTTCTTAGACAAAATATATCGTATGCCGGACGGATTTATATATCTGCCCCTGCCCCAGTTGGGAACAAAGGCAAACTGTAAGCCAATTAAATGTGTTTCCGTTTCTCAGACCGGGTATATCATGTGCCGAACAAATTCGTATATCTGCTCCAACCCTGATTGAGAATGAATGCATTGAGATCGACACAATGAATCCTGCCGAGTTACAGGAAGGGCAATGTGTACGCCAAGTAGATTCATATATCTGCCGCTGCCCCGGTTGGGAACGAAGGAAAACTGTAAGCCAATTAAATGTGTTTTCGTTTCTCAGAAGGGGTATATCACGCGCCGGACAGATTCATATATCTGTCCCTGCCCTAGTTGGGAACGAATGCATTGAGATCGACACAATGAATCCTACCGAGTTACAGGCGGGGCAATGTGTACGCCAAGTAGATTCATATATCTGCCCCTACCCTGGTTGGAATGGTATGCCAAAAATGAGCCGACTACGTAAAATGCTATCGGCAGCTTGTTCTTTGATTATTGATAGGAAAGCGGACATGTGGAATCGTTAGGTGTCATTGAAAATGGCGCCTCCATGATTAATTTAAAGTTGTACACGGTCCTCCTATAATTAGTGTGATTGCTTCAAGTGGGTTTTTACTGCGAAGAGACGTTTACTTTGCCAATGGTCCATTACACCTCAAATTCCATTGCCGACGAAGCGTAGAACTTAGTGGAGAGACTCACCTCCAGCGAAACTCAGAAGCTCGTGTATGTCAGGTAGACTGTTCTTCAACAGTAATGGGGAAGACTTTAGCGGAACTAGACGTAGAAATGAATCAACAAGTGCCCAGGCGACGAAGCAGATCTCTCAGAAGGGATGAATGAAGTAGATCTCCCAGAAGTGGGATCCAAAAGAAAGGAAACACTAGAACTACTGGTGCCCAGACCTCAGTTCGAAATGAGTCGAGTAGACCATCACGTCCATTGAGCTTCTCCATTTTTATTTGGAACAAACTCATAATCGAAGTCGATTTAATCGTCCACAACCCGAATGTGGCAGTTGAATTTACACGGCAAATCTTCCCCTCTAAAGTACACTAATCAATGACCAATCGGGGCGACTATGAGGTTTTCAGAGAAGGAGTCCATGGAGCTATCAAAGGACTGTACAGTTCATATGAAGTTGGCATGTGCCTTCACGCCGCCCAGAAGGAAATTGATCATAAAGATGGGTGGATCTAAAATTTAGAGCGCCGACTTGAGGAAGCCTAGGAGAGGGCAAAGAATGAGAAGTAAGCCTAGCATGTGTATTTTGATCACGAGTAATCTGATTCAGTTCATGGCTTTCAAACTTCACGAGTAAGGAGTTGACCATCCTCATGTAGGCTACCATGCGGCCATTTTTAGTTGCATATTCACCCTTTAACTGGTTTATGACCAATTTCGAATCACAAAAGATTTGCAACCGTCTAGCTCCCATTTGAAGCAAGTTTCTAAGGCCGACCAGCAGGACTTCATATTCGGCCTCATTGTTTGAGGCGTCAAAGCCAAGTTTAACCAATTGTTCTACCACTGCTCCTTCGAGGGTCATAATAACTACTCCTGCCCCACTGCCGCGCTGATTGGATGACCCGTCACAATACAACTGTCAAATATCCCCGACATACATTCTCCATTCTGGCTGTGATTGGGGAGCTGACTGGTTCTAGAGGTTTAACTCGGCATGTGAAGTAGGCGTAGTAAACTCAACAACAAAGTCGGCTAAGACCTGCCCCTTGATAGCCGTCCTTGGTGAAAACTGGAGGTGTTATTGTCCGAGTTCCAATGCCCATTTGGAAACTCGTCTCGATGATTCTGCTTTGCAAAGGACTGAACGGAGAGGGTGATCCATTAATACCTTAATGGTATGGGATTGAAAGTAATACATCAATTTTCTGGCAGCCACTACAAGAGCTAGAATTAACTTCTCCAAGGGCAATTACCGGGTTTCGGCGTCCACCATTACCTTGCTAACATAGAAGATGGGCTTCTGCTCACCGAGTTCCTCCTTAAGCAAGACGGTGCTTATTGCCCGTCGCCTGGCGAGGGGGTAGCCAAAAGTGGGACGGAACTGAGATAGGTTTTCAACCCCTCTAGAGCAGTTTTGCATTATGGAGTCCATTTAAATAATTTGCCCTGCCGAAGTGTTTGAAAGAATGGCCTGCACCGATCTAAGGACCGGCTGATAAATTTGTTAAGTGCTATAGCCATACCCATTAACTTCTGAACTTCTTTGGCCGACCCTGGTGAGCCAAGTTCCATGATGGCCTTGATTTGTTTCGGATTAGCTTCGATTCCACGATGATTTACAATATAGCCGAGGAATTTGCCTGAGCCAATGCCGAATACACATTTTGAGGCGTTGAGCTTAATTTTGTATTTCCGGAGAATATCAAAGGTTGTGGCAAGATCAGCTAAGTGTGCACCCTTTTCTTTGAACTTCACTACCATATCATCGATGTAAACTTCCATGGTTCTGCCCATTTGATCTTTGAACATGGTAGTGACCAATCTTTGATATGTTGCCTCGACATTTTTCAGTCCAAAGGGTATGACCTTGTAATAATAGGTTTCCCTTGGAGTGAGAAATGCCATTTTGTCTTGGTCGGCCGGATCCATGGCAATTTGGTGATACCCCCTATAAACGTCTAGGAAGCTCATGCGTTGATGTTGGGCGGTTGCGTCTACAAGTTGATCAATTCGGGGTAAAGGAAAACAATCCTTAGGGCAGGTTTTGTTCACGTCTATAAAGTCTACGCAGACACACCACTGTGAGAAACCATATTTACATAATATACACTGTACTAATAATATTAGTATAGTATATATTATATGAATATTGTTTTCACAACCACAACCCTATCTTCTTTATCACGACAGTATTGGACAACCACGTGAGATAGGTAACTTCCCGAATTGCCCCAGCTTCCAATAGCTTGTCAACTACGGCTGCGGCATATTCGGCAGCTAAACGGCGGCTTCTCTGAGCGATTGGCTTAGCTTTGGGGTCGACATTCAGGCTATGCATAGCTATGGCATGTCGTAAGGTGACCATACAAAAACATCAATGCTGCCGAAGAGGAAAGAAACCATCTCTTGTCGCTCGGCAACACTAAGACTTGTGTCTGTCACGTCCCAATCCCAGGTGCTTAGGATTGGATTCACAACTAGCTAATTAATTCTAATTTTAACACATTAAGTGGCGTGGGCAGAGACAAGATAAAGTAGTAAAGAAATTAAATAGGGAAATAAATAATCGAAATACTCAATAATTTTGTCAAAAAAAAAAATCCTCGAGACTTTTTATTAATTTTATTAATGATCAGACAATTATAACAAAATACAAAAAGTCCGCATTAAGTCTTGTGCTAGTCCCGTTATACGAGGTTACCACTTTTCCCTACATATCATCACCTGAAAGGGGATAACAACTATAACCACATAGCAAAGTAAGAAATATTATACTGAGAGCATAAGGATATAAAATGACCATGGATATTTATTTAAGTCAAACAGAGAATAGTTTGGTTCGAGTAAATCATTTAAATAACATAAACAAAATGCAGAATTATAGCAAAATAATCGTAACCATGGTATAGAACAAAACAGAATAGAGAGTCAATAGATCCATGACACACAGAGGGTTACAAAGTGACTAATCAGAGGCCCATGATTATTTAAGTCCTCCAAGGCATGGGACCGTCAGAGAGTCACTAAAGTGACAATTCAAAGGCCAATGGTTGTTTAAGTCCCCCAAGGTATGGGACCTCCATGGTGGTACTTATAAAATAATTGCTCAAAACATATTTAATGCATGGTTATATCCGTGGGTTTCCAATTTAAGCAAATAGGGTTCATAAATAATTAACGTAATTGAAACATTAATATAATTGATAAAACATGAATTTTATAGAATAGTTTGTAATAACTCAAGATATACGTAAAATATTTTATGGTGACTCATGGTATAATATTACTCACCTTAATATTAACCCCTTACTTTTGCTTCTGCGTTCACCAAAACTCCCTCCTTTACTGACTGACCACACTTTCTTTTGTTCCTATTCCTTGCTCCATGCCCTATTTATAAGTGCTCTAGCAGCACCTGGTGCATTTCACTTGGGCAAGGTGACCACGTGGCAAGTCCCTTAATTCCCCAAGCTTATCTTCTTTGTATCCTTATCACTTAATTCTTTTTTGTTTTTTGTTTTTTTTTTTAAGCACAATGGCTGCTAACTTAGATTAAATTACATTTTAGCACATACAACTATTAAAATTGTTATCCCAGATAGGCAACCCAAGAGGGGGGGTGAATTGGGTTATTAAAAAATTTCACAGTATTAAAATTAACACAATATTCAGAAAATAAAAAACAAACAGAATAATAATTATCAATATAAATGTAAGAAAGATAGGGAGAGAAAATCAAACACTGCGATTTATAGTGGTTCGGCACGCTGACCTACGTCCACTCCCCAAGGAACCTCCTTGAGAATTTCTTTACTATCAATTGAATAATACACCACCAAGCTTGTGGATTTGGCACAGGACTTACACTTATCTATTGAGCCTCACTCAACAATAAAAGCCTTACCCTTACAAAATCTCTCTAAAAATAAGGAAGAAGAATAAGGGTAATTTAAACCCTCTTTACAATAATTCTCTCACAAAGAGTAGATATGAAAGTGTAAGAACAAAGGCTAGATTTAGATCTGAAAGTGAAAGAGCAGAATACTCAGAATTTTGGAGCTCACAGAAAATTTTTCTCTTCAAGTTCTTTTTTTGTTCTCCTCATCCAACACTTCTATTTATACACAAAAATATACCCGTTGGACGCTCCTTGCTGACGTCATGGCTTACATAAGCGCGCTCCTGACGTCATCGCTTACATAAGCACGCTCCTGATGTCATGGCTTACATAAGCAGGCTCTTGATGTCATCGCTTACATAAGCACACTCCTTAATTTTAAAAAGTCAGCAAATGATAAGAATAAAAATAAGACTGATTTTTTTTTCAAACATGGAATCACCATTTTTGTAGACAATTTAATACAAAGTTCACAACTTTCAAACAAACAAATAATTTTCTCCATCTTGTTTATAATATATACATATATATAACTCCATCTTTTTCTTCTTGCTTGATTATAATATGATATAATCAATGTAATGTAAAAAATTTAATAGCGCACGTGATGAATTCTGCATATAATGTTATATATGTTCTAATCAAATATTTGCATACACAGAAGAATCTCTTTAAATAATATTTATGATGGATCTGAAAATATATGCTCTCTTTACAATATTGTACAAGTTGTAGAGATTTTAAACTAAATATATTTACCACTCCATATCAATTTTGTCAAAACAAGACAACCCATAAATATCAAATTTGTCAAAAATATACAACCAATCAATCATTTTTATCAAAATTATATAACTAATCAATTTTGTCAAAAGATGAATAGTAATTAACTCTATTTTTCAAAAAGTGAATAGTAAAGCTTTTGAAAATATTTTTATTTAAATAATATTTAACAAATATATATTTTAAACTAATCGATTTGTCAAAAGATGAATAGTAATTAACCCTATTTTTCAAAAAGTGAATAGTAAAGCTTTTGAAAATATTTTTATTTAAATAATATTTAACAAATATATATATTTTAAAAAGATAATATTTTGTGTCAAATAATATGTATATTAAAAGATATATTTTAGACATCATCAAAATTAAATAATATGATTAACAAAAATAAATATATTAACGCGGTGTTAAAATTAATTAACTATTTGGGGTGTCACAGTGTCGACCAAAAAGAATTTCTCAGGATCATCGTTAATTATCACTCAGTCCAGATCTTCTGTTACTTTCTCAGCCGGGGTATTCCCAGCATCCTCAAGACTCTCCTGATCCAAAATTTCAATTGAATTCACCTCCAGTTCCTTTGGCTTCTTTGCCAAGGCTGTGAGATAACAATCATTCACTAACTTCTGAGAACCACAAATTTGCTCAATGTCGTATTGAGTTGGATAACAAAGGAGCTGATGGTAAGTACTCGGTATGGCCTACATTGCGTGGAGTCATGTTCGGCCCATGATTATATTATAAGGTGATGGAAGCTTGACGACTAGGAATTCAACCTCTAGCGTATTGGTGCCTACACGCACTAGTAATACGATCTTACCCAGGGGGTATTCTGGATTGGCATTCAAGTCAACAAGATGGTAATCGGCCGGCATAAGATCCGCATCCTTAAAGCAGAGCTTGAAAAACGTTCTGTAGTACATTATTTCAGAGGTGCTCCCTTGGTCGATCAGGATACGCCCAACGGCGAACTTATTTACTCGTATCTTGATCACGAGAGCGTCATCATAAGGCACAGTGACCCCTTTGAGATCGGCGTCGAAGAAGCTAATTTTGTTTGACAACCGCAGTCATTTGGCTAATATACTGGGTTTAAAGCTGGGTTGGGAGGATTGTTGCAATATTGTATTCACCCTGTTTGGTGGGGGTAAGCTATATATCATGTGAATTGTGCTAAGTGGAGGTGAATCGGGACGTACGACAAGTACACCTCGTGGGTCAATGCTTTTTAGGAGGTATTCAGTTAATCGGCCACCCTGGACCAAGTCTTCCAAATGATCTTTCAGAGTGTAACATTTGTCGATCACGTGTCCATGGTCTTTGTGATACTCGCATCTCTGGTATCTCCGTCTCATGACAGGGGGCCCGAGCATCTGTGATCGGCTCAGACAGTTCTGTGTATGTTTTATCTAACCGCCTGGAGCGCCTGTTTTCCACTCGATATTGTTCGCTCTGTTGGCGCGAATCTCAGCAGTTCTCCCTTCTTGATCGGCCTCTTGGCTCTGGGCTCCTCCTTGGTGGGGTTCTATTTGGCAGTGCAGTAGTCAGCGGTTGTACCAAATAGGTGCTGCCGATTCCGCAGCTTGTAGTTTGGCTTTAACTCGAATTGTATCATCTTTCACTTTTCAATACTCTTCGACCCTCTTCATCAGGGCCCAGACTGTCTTGAGG
The DNA here is from genome assembly GCA_030407325.1 of Camellia japonica. Classification (NCBI taxonomy): domain Eukaryota; kingdom Viridiplantae; phylum Streptophyta; class Magnoliopsida; order Ericales; family Theaceae; genus Camellia; species Camellia japonica. The sequence continues at coordinate 67,631,711 of JAPPVO010000013.1, read as the reverse complement.
GGCCTTCGAGTCAATGAACTCCTAAGCGGGCTATCGGGATGCAATCCTATCTTGAAAGCAGTGATTGCCATGCAGTTGTTGCAATCGTCATCCACCAAATTAAAGCACTCCCAATAGCACGGCAAATACTCGCTCAAAATCTCGTTCGGCTTGATTTTATTGCCCATAAAGAATCTGCTTGTTTCGGCTGAGTCTCATTGGTGATGAATCTAGCCTTGAAGGATATTTTGAGTTGATGAAAACTTTCAATCGAAGCCGGTTCAAGCTTGTCATACCATCTGACGGCGAGAGGTCCCAAATTGCTAGGAAATATTCGGCACATGAGTGCCTCGTCGTCTGCATGCAATGTCATTGCTTGCTTGTAATGACGAACGTGATCCGTGCGGTCTGACTTTCCATCGTATAGAGTAAACGGCGGTGCTTTAAACTTCTTAGGCAAGACGGCGTTAGCTATACGTCTTATGAAAAGATCATGTTTGTCTTCTGAATCTGAATCATTGTCTCTCTTTTTACGTCCGCATCGCACTTGCAGAGGACTTCCATCATCTGACGAGTTAGATGCATCTACTTGGCCTCGCCATCTGGGTTCTTCCCAAGAGGAATCTAATGTACTACTACTTTCATCATGCCTCTGGGATTGATGTTGCTGCTTGACTTTCCTTCTGAGCGATGGACCTCGTCCACGCCATGGTGCAATCTATTGGAATTTTGCCAGTTCTTGGCGCAGGCGGTCATTGTTAGCTACCATATCCTCCAAACACTGTTCATTCTGCTTTGCTTGGTTTATCAAGGTTTGCATGATGTCTTCTGCTGACGTTGAAGGCAAAGAAGGTGTTGTCGGGCCAAGGTTCAAAGACCTTTGTGCAGAAGTATCTTCCAGACCGAAAGTTGCTCCTGCTATAGCATTATCAACTTCGGTGACTGGAGGATCTTGATTTGGGTTTGCCATGGATGAGTTCTAGTATTCTCACAGATTGCGCCAATTGTGGGGAGGTGGTTTTGGAATACTCCTTTAATCCAAACAAACCCTTGTAAGATCTTCCCAGCTGTCACCTAAAACAGAAGTAAAACTCCGGTCAATGGTGCCGAAATTAGCACTCCGATGAGCAAGTTAGCTTTTTTATGAAGAAGAATGCTTTGTTTCTTTAAGTGCAAGTTTTTTGGAACATACCTCTCTATCCAACTTTCTCCCCCTTTTATAGAGTCACTCTTCTTGATATTTTTCTTGTAGCTTAGGCCCTCATCATCACTTTGTCATGGCCCATCTTCCTACTATATTCTTTTGAAAGGGATAGCCTGGATCCACCCAACGAGATCTCGCCGACTTATATGACATACTCAGCTCAGATGTGGAGCCCAGGTACCCTTAACTCGGTGCGCTCCTCATCTTGCTTTTTGTATCTATTCGGCAATGACCTCGAGTCCAGTGGCTTTGGCCTCATCTGGTCCATCAAAGATGCACCCTATTTGCCATTTTAGGTTTATTTTTATTCGGCTCCCATAGACAGTTAAAAGGGTAATTTAGGTTTCCAAAACACTGTGTCCAAAAAGATTCATACCAAGAGCCCTGTTTGCTTTATATGATAGTATATTATAGTATAGACAATATAGATAGTATAGAAGTTTTGTAAAGATAAAGAGTGCATTTGAACTAAGGGTTTGGGTCATCTCTCTATACTACTATTATTATACTGTTATATAATGTCAATAGGTCATTTGTTAGAACTGAAGTTGTGGAACAGTATTTTTAATTCCAAATTTGTCCAGTAGATTCCATGTTTTTCCTGTTCAAATTGTTTTGTCCTTCAATAACTGTAAGGGTTTGAAAATTCTAAAACCCCCCCGAGATATAGATTTGTGATTATGATTTAATTTTAAACAATGAATAACAATCCCAAACAAATAATCAACAACAAATCAACATAACGATTTAACATGGAAAAACCATAATTGGAACACTTCCAATTGTGATAAAAAAAAAAAAATCACAGGTCAAAACCACAAAACAATCTACTAAGAAGACAACAAGGAATTACACACGAGAACCCTCAATTACCTAGAGAATCCACGCCGGAATTGAACTGAACCCAATGTACCTCTTCCACCACCGTCTTCACTTCGGAATTGCTTTGCCCAACGTTGAATCTATAATGTCGATGTCGAATCCATGACGATGAGCCACTCTGGAATACACCAAATCTTCAAACCCAAGTTTCCCGAAATCCACCGATGAACACCTCTCTTTTTGTGAATGAAAGAACAAAACTGCCTTTGATGATAGTTAATATGAAGCTCGTTGATCAATCGATCACCCTCAAATCATCAAGGAAAACAATACATAAACACCCTCCAATATAGAATACTTTGTTTTCTCTTCCTCTCTAAAAATATGGACGGGTTAAACCCTAAAACGAGCAAATGACACACTTTATGACAAACAGAGCCACGAAGACTGCTCGAGCAGTGTGACTAAAGGCGGTGCACACATAGAGGTCAATCGCTTGAGTGCAACATCTACTACTCGAGCGGTAAAACATGCTTCTCAGAAGTTCAGAACACATGCAGAGATACTGGATGAATCACTTCACCGCTCGAGCACGCGAAAGACCACTCGAGTGGTTAAGCAACTTTGATTTCGATCCCCGTGCTTAGTCAGCAAAGTGGCAAATGAGGAATGCTCAAGTCAAGATACAGAATGTCAACACAAACTCCTTTACATAGGCACAATTCGGGTTGGATTCGCATCTAAACTCTCATAACTCACAGATACAATAGAGTGAATAAAAATATAACTGAATGGAGTTTTGTTCAACAGGATTGCCAATTACAAAAACCTAACAGGGTTAAAATGAGAATTTTGTATTCTTCAATTTTTTGCCCTTCAATAACCATCAGAATTAAAACACAACAATTGCTTTTTCTTTTTCTTTCTTTTTTTTTTTTTTTTGTTTGAACAACGAAAATTAGATTACGAAACCAAGGCTAGAGCCTTACACAGTCCTTCAGGAGGATTACAAACCCAATTAGAGGGTAGAACACCATTAAGAAAGGCCCTAGCTGTCCAATGAGCAGCACTGTTAGCCTCACGAGGAGTCCACAAAAAAGAAAAATTACACTGGTTAGCCAACCTTCTAATATCCTCAATGTTGGGAGCACAACTCCAAGGCGGATCATCCTCAGACACACAAACAGATCACAGCTTTGTTATCTCCAGCGATTTCCACTTGAAAAGGATTAAGGGATCGGGCCATAAGACACGCCCATCGAAACGCCATAGCTTCACCTTGCATGACTGACCCCACTCCCTCCATTCGAACTGCCCCTTCCACAACAGAGCCTTTACAATCTCGCACGAGCACAGCCATGGATGCTCTTGAAGAGCCAGGCCTTATAGTCACGTCACAATTGGCTTTAAACCTCCCTTGCCGAGGGGGAATCCATGACCTTGACTCTTCTCTCAGAGAGCTCGAATGACTGGAACTATGTTGACTGATCGGTGACACCCTAGCAAACTCACCAAAATCCTTCTCAGCTTTGAAGATGATGGAACAGGGATCAAAGGGATGATATTTGAAGACAAAGTCATTCCGACTTTTCCAAATATGCCATGCCAACCATATCATCCTACAAAAATAATCCACTCGATTAAACCTACTATCAACAGCCTGATACAGCTCGCAAGTCCATCTTTGGATCGAGCCAATGGTCCCAGAACTGAGAGTGATATTTAAACTACTCCCAAACCACACTGCCCTCGTCCAATCACAACCACATGACAAATGCTCCACCATTTCAGACTCTAGTTGGCAAATGGGACATACCTCATCCTTAGCACATCAACGCCGGAAAATGAGCCAATGCTTATTTAGATTTTCCAATTTTTCAAGGAATCTCAAGTCGGTTGTCCACCATATGTCCTCTCAATTAACCATATCAGAAAACCGATTATCTTTGGCAACTCACCAGCATCAATTTTTTGCCCAAGTTTACTGCTGCGAATCAAGCATTTTCATTATTCGTTTCATTGTTCCTCTTCATTAGTAAGCATTTTCGTTGACAAACAATGCTCAGTGTAGTTAAATGTTTCCAATTCTGTGAAAAGATGGGAGTTTCTAATAATGAGTTCACTCTTTTCATCTTTGCGACAACATCTGGTTTTTCCAAATGATTTATTTACAAGAGATTTTATTACTATAGTTGGTTTCAGTTGTTAATTTCCTTTGATTTTGTTATGGGATTTCATTTTCTTGCTCTGATTTATGTTATTATGGTTCGTTTTTGGTTTTGGTAGTCCTTTTGGAAGTGGTTACCTTCCTGGTTGCTTGCTGAAAAAAAGAAAAAAGAAAAAAACTACAACACTTATTACGTTGCTTTCACAACCATTTGAATGAAGTTAAGAGTTGTTGGCTGTTGGAAGATGTATACTAATGAATTGACCCAAACTCCGAACATGTAAATTATATTAAGTCTGTTGTCAAGGTCACAATAAACATAGTATTTTATGGGTTGTGCTATACAAATAGTAATCTATATAAAAGTTACATACATAATGATGTGATTCATTTATATTTATTCATTGAAAATTAAATAATACATCACTTTGGTTTGGTTTATTTTGTGTGCTTTCTTTGTCTCATAGCATTGATGATTATAGTGAGATTGTGTTTGTTTGAAGGTGCTGATAATTGTCATTAATAGCTAGGCCGAATAAATCACTGCTATTTTAATAGATTAATTTATGTTTGTGATGATAGTCAAATAGATAAAATTGCATACGCATTGCGTGTGCACCAACCGCTAGTATGAGGATATATGTGAAGATTGGATCAGTCAATTTACACCCTGCTTTGTTAATGGGATTCAGTTTTGCTAACTGGGTGCATTTTTTTGAAGCATAGCAACTGTGAATGCCTTGCTAGTATTTGGACTTGTGAAACTTTATTGGGCCACAACCTGCAACTTCATTTGCACAGATGTATTGATTGTAGGAGAAATGTCCTATTGGGGATTTTTTTTCATGATTCAGTATCCCATAGCACCTCGAAGTTTTGACTTACCCATTTTTTGATTTTGAACTATATTTGATTACACGTATACATGCTAGCTGCCATCTGGAAAGTTTAAACACAGGCACATTTGCATGAAGCTTTCATTCGATCAATTTTGCTTTACTGATTTGGGTTATAAAACTCTTTTACCCTTAGCTGTGGATGTGCTCATGCATCGCGTGGAGAAGGTTTTGAACTGTAACATGCCAGAAGATGGGGAGTCACTGTCCGGTGGTGGAAAGAACACAGATCCACTTGGTACAAATTTTCCTTTCTTCTTTGAACTTTGTTCTTCCCTTCCTGAAAATAACATAACAATAGAGCAAGTATAAAATAACAGACTATTAATTTTATGGAACCACAACAAGAATGATGCTAATAATAAAAAATAGTAGTATCATCTAGAGTACCTATCTAAGAAGCACGGACACTGACACGTAACACGACATGGACACGTGAACATACAAATTTTAAAAAAATGCAAGACATAGCACGTCGAGGACACGTGCAAGACATATTTTGTATATTTGTTAGATGTCATATTTTTTGATATTATGTATTTATTTTATATCAAATATTTATCCTGATCAAATTTATCAACCTTGGTATGCTATTCCAGCACCCAAAAAATAATAATAATAATAATAATAATAAATTAGAAAAAAAAATAGGAGACAACATGTCTCCACCGTGTCCCTAGCATGTCCCCAATATGTCCCTAGCATGTCCACAGTGTGTCCACAATGTGTCCAAGTGTCACCAGCGTGTCTGGCACATGTCAGACACCGGTACATGACCTCTGGAGAGGTGTCCATGCTTCATAGGTACCTATTCTGACTGTTTTGGTATTAGTAGAATGAATTGTGTAGTTTAATTTAATGCAATACTATATGAAATTATCTGGTGAGAAATTTGAAGTTATAGTATTGCCAAATGTAGATTGCTTTGGTTATCAGTGATCTGTAATTCCATTTCCATGATATTAATTGGTTGAGTGGCTCGGATTTTAAATGTGGACTGTTCAACAGTTCTTTGTGTCAAGACTATACACATCAGCTCTTTTATTTTAGCAGCAAAGAGTCCATTTTTTTATAAGGTCAGGACTTGAGAGTCTTTCTCTGCTTTATGTTGGTTTTGTTACTTGGTGTAATGGCTTGCCCAAACGGCTGGTTGATCCATCGTCTCTTGCAGCTTTTCTCAAATGGAACGAGAGAATCAGAGCAGCGGCATGTAACTCTAAGAATCCATGCCTCTGGTAAATATAGAAATGTAAAAGGTTTTCATTTTTGGTGAACTGTATGGAAATAATTGGTCAATTTTTTTTTGATGACTGGGTGTCTGGGCTAGCTTACGCACACCTCGACTATTTCCGAGACCCACACAAAGTGCCCCCTCCAAGTGGATCGGGCAAATCTTAAGCAGAGGCCGCCGGCATGGTCTTTCTGCTATTTTCTTCTTTCTTCTTGTTAGTAAAACATTTAGTAAAAAAAAAAGTAGATGAACTGAACTGACAAGAGCATTCTTTTCTCTTTCTTTTTCTTTTTTTTTTAAAATTTTTTGATAATTGTTGTGGAGCAGAGGAAGCTGCACTCACGGACCTTCTGAATTTTATGTATATTAATACCTTATCAACAACTGCACCTTCTGTTTTGCTGGATGTGCTGATGGCTGCGGACAAATTTGAAGTTGCTTCATGCATGAGATACTGCAGCCGGTTATTACAAAACTTGCCTATGACTTGCGAGTCTGCCTTGCTCTGTTTGGATCTTCCTTCTAATGTTTTAATGGCTGAAGCAGTCCAGCCACTGAAAGAAGCTGCAAAGGAGTTTCTTGTTGCTCGTTATAAGGACATAACTAAGTTAGTTTCTCCGCATCATAACTTTATTCAATTTCTTTGTGATTGGTCAGTTGAGAATTAAAAGGTTTCATAACCTCCAATCCGCCATCCGTCCGCCAGATTAGCGGATTGGAGAAAATCAATCCGCATCCGTCCGCCAATCCGGCGGATGTGGATTGAGCGGATTGGTGGTTTGGCGGATAGATGCGAATCGGTTTGGCAATTTAAAATTTTATAAATTTTCAACATAATTCAACTTGTGTACTTCCTCAAAAAAAAAAAAAAAAAAAAAAAAAAAAAAAAGTATTACAATCAATGACTTAAAAAAATATTACAATCACTGCATGTCTCATCCAAATTAAGAAAGTTTGAAACTTTAGAATATCACAATCACTGCATGCCTCATCCATATACTACAATCACAGCTTGCCTCATCCATATAAAGTATTACAATCTATGGTTCTTAAAATATAAAAGCAATTCAAACCACCAAAATCATGAGCAGAGCAGTATCTCTGTATTGTTACATCTATATCTGTTTTTGAAACAAAAACCAACCTGCATATATCATATTTTCTATTTATTATTTTTAGAGATAGATTTAAAAACCAAAAAACATAGATAAATAATACTTTTTTTTTTTCAATTCAAAAAAGATATTCAAATTGAAAACTTTTTTTCAACAGAATATTTAAACTCTTTATTAATTGAAAACACAAACAGAATATTTAAACAAACTGAAAACACAAAGTCTTATAAATTACTAGAGGTGCTCGCAATTTGGCGGTTCGGTTGCGGCCAAAGGAATCTCAAATCCGCCATTCGTCCGCCAGATTGGCGAATCGGAGAAAATCAATCTGCAACCGTCCGCTCATTATCACGCATCCGTCCAAAATGAGGCGAATCGGTTCGGTTCGGTCGGTTTTGGCGGATCGGTATATCCGCTGCTCACCCCTAGTGGACATGGTTTGTAAATTCATCACAAGTAATTGAATTTATGCTTTCTCTTTTTGCCATTTCCTTTTTTGGCTTTTTTAGGTTTTTATTTATGTTTGTACTTGTGGTTTAAATTTATATTTTATTGCTTACTTTTTTGGCTTCATGAAATCAGATAAGAATCGTGACCTCTATATAGGATTTTTATGTGGCAAGTTCAAAGTGCTCTGGATTTAGAACTTTTTTTTTTTTTTTTAAGTGAACTCAATTTCTGGGATCTTTTGTCTGAGTTTAATAAAATTTGAGGCATTTTCTTTCCAGGTTCCAAGAAATGTTGAATTTTCCATTAGTTGGAATTGAAGCCGTACTGTCCAGTGATGATCTCCAGGTAGCTTCAGAGGATGCTGTTTATGATTTTCTACTGAAGTGGGCCCGAACCCATTACCCAAAACTGGAGGAACGACGAGAAGTGCTAGGCACACACATTGGTCGCCTCATCCGCTTCCCATAGATGACTTGCTGAAAGCTGAGGAAAGTTCTAACATGTAATGACTTCGATCCAGAGCTTGCTTCAAAGGTTGTCTTTGAGGCTTTATTTTTCAAGGCAGGGGCACCGTATTGGCAGCATTCTCTTGCTGCAGAGGAGGCCAATGCCTCTGGTCGTCGGTTTGTGGAGCAGGCATACAAGTACCGCCTAGTTAAGGTTGTGGAGTTTGAATTGCCTCGTCAACAGTGTGTTGTGTACCTGGACCTGAAGCGGGAAGAGTGCGCACATCTGTTTCCATCTGGCCGGCTTTACTCACAGGCCTTTCATCTTGGTGAGCAGGGGTTTTTCCTTTCTGCCCGCTGCAATATGGATCAACAGAGTTCATTCCGTTGCTTTGGGTTTTTCTTGGGAATTATAGAAGAGGGGGCAGTTACTGTTGCAGTTGACTATGAGTTTGCAGTAAGGTCAAAACCTACCAAGGAGTATAGGTGCAAGTGTAAAGGGAACCACACCTTCACTGGTGGACAATTTGTTGGGTATCGGAACCTTTTCAGTCTACCTTGGACTTCATTCATGGCTGATGAAAGTCGCTATTGCATCAATGGAATTCTCCATCTCCAGGCTGTTCTCACCATCAAACAATGACTCTTTCCTAAATCTCTTCTTGCGCATGTGGTTTATATATGGTTGCTCTGACTTTTTAGATGTCAGGCAGGGGCAGGGGCAAAGATTACAGTTGGGGATTAGTTTGTTGTAATATGTGAAACCGAGTACTTGAGAAAAATTATTACTATAATGTGCTGTTGTAAATGTATATGCAGTAGTTCTGTGTTTCCACTTGTACTTCTTCTTCATAATAGTCGACAAATTATTTTTCCATCCACCTCAAAAGTCGGATGTAATTCCTTTTATATTTGGTATTACTGTGGCAAAGCTACTTCTGTTATTTATTTAAGAACCCTCTTATTGGCCTTGTTCTTGACCTGCATACATTGTGGAAGAAGTAGCTGTTTTCAATTATGGATTGGCTGCCTCTGTCAATAATCTGTGTTTTATTCACCCGAACCTCTGGAGCTCTAGCAGAGGCTGCAATCCTCACATGTGCAAGAAAGCTGGGAGGAATATTTCCCCTTACCTGTTCCGGTGTTTTATGCTCCTTGATAAAAGTATTCTGTTGAATTTAATTTTTTTTTTTCCACTACCATGTGCAACAATGGTACATCTATCACAGTCCATTGGTAGTCTCCACACCAATGTATCTGCTGCAATGGATCAATAATAACTTAATTTGATCTCTTTTATGAAGTTAATATTGATCTGTGTACTGATGGTTAGGCTGTTCTGGTAAGGCAATGGACATGGGTTGAATTGCTATTTTGATTATGCTACTACACAAAAACATACAAGCTGTCACTCTTGTTGCTATCATTATTATCAACCTCCTTCACCTTTGGTTTCATTCCACAAATTATACTGCTAAAATGCTCCAAAGAGTGGAAGAGAGGTAGGTGCAATCATTGCCAGTATTTAATCACCTCCCCCTCATTTTCTCTCACTGTTGATCAACCACCTTTGATGTGATTGCATCTCTCCCTGTGGGAATCCACAAGCATGCTGTTTTCTTCTAATGGGACCCATTATAAGCATGATTTTTCTGTGGAGAATACACACCTTATTATATATTTTTGTGATATATGTTATATATTTTTATGTTAAATATTATGTAATTTTTTTTTTTTTTTGATATATTTAAGACAATTTGTGATGAAGTAACACATTTTTGTGGTTAGAAAACATTTGAATAAAAAAATGTATAATATTATTACAAAAATGCGTAATTTCATTTCTAAACTATAAATTATGATAATTTTACCAAAAAATACTAAACATTTATTACAAAAATATATTTGATACACACTATTTGAGGGGTATGTACTACAACAGGAGAAAGAGGCAAGGAGCTTGTTTTGCATAATTTTTTGTGGTTAAAAGTTCTTCATCACGAAAGACTTTTTAAAAGAAAGACTTTTAAGAGAATATGATTGTTTGGTAAATGTATTTTTAAATATTACTACATTAATAATATATGATTCATTATACAAATATTTAATAATTGCGTTTACATATGAATTTTCTTATCAGTGTTTTTTTTTTTTTTTACAAAAAAAAAAATTAAAACAAAAGTTTTTGGAGAACCCTTTATTAAGGGTTCAATTGGGAAGTATTTTTTAGTAATTTTTTTGTTTTTTAACTAAAACATGGGGTAAAAAAAAAAAAAATCAATATATTTGAAAATGAAGTGTTGATTTTATATATATATATATATATATATATATAAATAATAAAAAAAGAGCAAATAAGAAAGAATCTTTGACTTTTTTTATATAAATTAAAATTTTGTTGATTTTTTAATTTTGTAATATTTTTTAAACTAAAATAGTAACTTGGCAAATAAGACCTCAAAAATGATCCTACAGATAATTAATCATGGAATGATTGATGAATGAATAATATTATACAAATAAAAAAAAATTATATAACTTTAAAATTAAATACACAATAATAACAATGCCACATTATTTTTATCAAATTTTTTGTACTATAAATTTTAGGATTTTTTATTGATAAATCCTAGTAGTATTCTAATCCAATAAGCCCATTAAGAAAAATTATAACCTAATTAGTCCTGTATATTTATATTTTTATTCTATGAGGTCTTTTTTTCCTGATTTATATTATTTGTTGGACATTATACCTTTATGTCTATTGTTGATATGTATTACATAGAAAAATTATATACACATTTCATTTTTGTTACTACCTCTATTTTGGTAGTTTTCAATATTCACGTTTTTCTTTTTGATCAGTTTCATTCATATTTGTAGTATTGTTTCATTGTGTTAGGGTTTCGAAACTCTCTATTTGGTAGGGTTTAGAAACTCTAGTTTATACATGGTGGTAAAATAATATTATGTTCCTTCATTGTTGAGATAAAACTTTGTATTCCTCCATTGTCATTTTGTGTTCGAAGTTCTATATTCGTCTATTGTTACACTGTGTTCGAAACTCCATATTTCTCCATTGTTGTAAGTCGAAACTCTGTTTATGTCCAATCAATTTTGTTACAAACATATTCTTCAAAGATGGGTTTGGTTTGATTTGGATTGGTGAAATGGTGAAATTGCATAGATTGTTAATGATAGTGATAATGATAAAGATGATGATGAAGATGAGAATATTGGTGATATTTTTTTATTTTTTGGATGATTGAGTTCTTTTATTTTTAGAGTGATTGAGTTTTTGCTGTCATTGTTTCTTTTTTTTTTTTTGTCAATCAGTGTGAATGTTCACATTTCACATTGTTTGAAAGTCTGAGAAATAAGTGTTGGAATATAGATATGGATATAATTATATATTTTACAAGATGTAAATGTTCACATATTATTAGTTATTTATTACTATATTTGTTGTTTGAACAATCATTTTTTGTTACCATTAAACAATTGAAATAATCATTTTTTTTCTCTTCAATTTTGTTTCATGTTGCAGTGTGAATGTTCAAATTGGTATGAATTTAATTTTTCTAAGGTTAGTTGCATGTTAATTGTAAATTATGAACATTTACATTGTATTTTGGTATGAGTTTTTTTTTTTTGAATTTTTTTTCGAAAGTTAGTTGTATTTTGTTATTTTTTTATTATGCTTATTGGTTGAACAATCATTTTTGTTATCATTGAACAATCAAAATAGTTGATTTTCATTTTTTTAATTTTGTTTTATTGCAGTGTGAGTTTATTTTTTAATTTTTAAAACTAGTTGTATATTAATTATAAATTGTGAACATTCACATTGTATTTTGGTATAAGTTTTATTTTTTTGAAAGTTAATTATATGTTTGTTGCTTTTATTACTATACTTGTTAGTTAAACAATCATTTTTGTTACCGTTGAACAATTAATCACTTTTTCTAATTTTGTTTTATGTTTTCACGTTACAGTGTAAATGTTTGCATTGGTATGGATTATTTTTTTAAGACTAGTTGTATGCTAATTATAAATTGTGAACGTTCACATTATATTTTGGTATAAATTGTATTTTTTCAAAAGTTAGTTGCATATTTGTTGTTTATTGTGAACATTCACATTGTACTTTAGTATGTGTTTTGTTTTTTCAAAAGTTAATTGTATGTTTGTTATTCACTGTGAACATTCACATTGTATTTAGATTTTTTGTTGCGTTATTTTTAAAAATTTTAAATTATAAAAAGGTTCAAAATTTATGATTTAAGATTTTCTCCATAGAATGCGGAAGAGATTTTCTCCTTAGAATAAGAAATAAATTTTCTCAATAGAATAAGGAAAAGATTTTCTCTTTAGATTGAGAGAGATATTTCCTTCATAAAATAAGGGACTATTGTTACGTATTAATTTCAAAATAAAAACATGTGCAAAAAATTAGAAAGGTGATTTGATCATATTATATTAAATAAGACTTAATAGAATATTAAAAAATATATATGAATTAATGAAATAAAACACTTAAAAAAAGGATTTATCAAAAAAATAATCATAAATTTTATGTATAAATAAAAAAAAATTGTTGATGAATTACTCATTTTCCATTTGAAGTTGGAATCCTTATTGAAGAATCTTACCTACTAATTTTGTTGACTATTAACCTCATGATTACTAAAAAATTCTATTTAATACGGTAACCCGTCACTTCCATATCAATATTCCAATAGAAGGTTGTTTTTCCGTTATTAAATTAATTAATTAATTATAACACATTTATTTTTTTTTTTGTTAGTATCTATATTTTATTTTTATTAATTTTATTGAAACTCATATTTATAGTGATGTTTGATTGAATTTATTTTTAAAAAAATTCAATTTATAAAGATATCAGTATATTTATTTAAGAAACATAATTTGTAATTGAATTTAATTATGGAATATTTTAATTTTGTTTTAGAAAAATATTTGAGGACACTTAATTTATCATTCCTACAAATCACCCGTAATGACATGTTTAACAAGTATCAAATTTTAATTTGTTAAACATTTCATCATGTGGGGATTAACCTCAATACTACATTATTAGAAGTCATTTAGGAGTGATAAATTAGGAGATGTAGCATTGTTGAAAACATGTAGTCTGATATTTGCATTGAACCGAGTTTAGATATATACAAAAAATTTATTATATAATGTCAACCCAATCCAAACTCATCTCGACCCGACAAATGCAAAGCCCTAATAAAGTTACAACAAAATTTTGAATACTTATAAACACTTTGGGGCTAAAAAAGTATAAAAAGACAAAATAAGTTATATAAGTCAAAAAAATAAAATATCACATCCAAACTATAATCATTACATTTTTTTTCTCACAAAAGTCAAAAAAACCTAAACATATAAATCAAATGAAATTAAAAAAGAAGGCTAAAAAAGTTCCAATACAAAAAGGGAATTGGGGATGTTCTGCACAGCAGCAGCTACTGTGCAGCAAAATGGGCTCATTTTGGGACCCATTTTAATAATCCGAACCGTTCATATTTTAGAATATATCAAGTAGAACATGGCTGCAAAAAATCAAGTTAATCGGATATCATTTACATATTCATCCTCTCACATTTGTATTTACAAAAATAAATAATAATTGTGATTTAAAGTATTAAAATGAATACAAATGTGCGTAGATGAATGGATAAACGATATCCGATTAACTTGATTTTTTACAAACATGTTCTGTTTGATATATTTTAAAATATGAACAGTTTAAATTATCAAAATAAGTCCAAAATAAGCCCATTTCGCCGCACAATAGCATCCCCAGACTCTACAAAAAGTTAACCACCGTGGTCCATGCCAAAATGAAGGTTAATGAAAATATGTCCGTTTTTAGATGGACCGTTTCAATACACTCTCTTTGTTTTATATTTTAAAATAGGCTTGCTATTAATTATTTGAAACCTTTTTTTTTTGGTTGTTGTAGTTGCATAGAAAATGATTTTTTAACTGGAAATATTAGTTTAGTGCAGATTTATAAAAAATATTTTCAAATTAATGGTAAGATTTATTTTTTCGTTAATCAGCAATTATTTTTTGGGAGTTACAAAAAACCCTAGAGTTTAACTTTTATAATAAAATAAATCTTAGAATTTTAAATTTATTAATTTAACCCCTAATCTTTTAATTTATTTTTAATCTAAACATTTGCCTATTTTCATTTAGTAAAATCGATAAAAAAAAGTGTTTTAACCATTAAACTCAATGTAAGTGTAAATAAAATATCTAAAAGATCCTTTTTTTCATCGAGTTTAATGATTAAAATACTAATTTTTTTCGTTGTTGATTTTACTTAACGGAAATAGATAGATAGTTTAAATTGAAAAAAAATTAAAAGATTAGGGTTCAAATTGATAAAATTAAAAAATCAAGGTTTATTTTATTGCAATGGTCAAATTCTAAATTTTTTTATTTATTTATTTTTATAATGACTCCTTATTTTTTTTTAAGTACTACCGAATTGTAATTCTCTACTTTTCTTTTTAATTTGTAATAATTTATTTCTAGTAAATGCGAGGGAGATTTTCAAAATTGTTCTAAATAAAATCTCAATAAACTTTAAATTTTGACAAAGATATTTTGTGAGAAAAAACGAATGGTAAGGAAACAATACAAACTAATTATCTTTTATTAATTGTTCAATTTATAAGAAAATTTAGGTCAAAAAAGTTAAAATTTTAAGGCAAATTACATTGACACCCCCTAAAGTTTCTATTTAATACAGATCTCTCCTCACATTTAAAAAATTACACTTATTCTTCTGTCAGATTAAAATGACATATTTTTTCCTTAGCCTTTATACATATAAAATAATAAAATAATACAATATTTTGTTTATGTCATTTATAGCGAAATAACAATCATCTTCTTTAGCTTAACTCACACAAAAAATCAAAAAAAAAAAATTCTCTTGTTTCTTTATTTTTACTAAATTTTTTTAATATTTTAAGTAAATTTTTTTATTTTATTTTTTAGATACTCCTAATCTAGATATATTTAAGAAGTATAATATTTTGTGATTTTTTTTTTTAAATTCACCAAATACAAATATATATGTATATATATATAGGTATATATATATGTATATATATATATTTAATACATTATTTTATTTTGTTCTATTTAATGATTTTTTTAAAGTTTTTTGTACAAATTTTATACTTTTTAATATATTTAGATTAAATTGATCTAATTTAGATATAATAGTGGAAATAAAAATGAAAATTTATATTCATATATAAAAATTTATACAAAAAATATTATAAAAATATTGTGATGGTAATATTGTTGTAAATATAAATCGTATTTATGGGCATTTTATTTTAAAGTGAAAGGTCACCATTAATGATTGAAAGTTGTAGAATGTAGTAATGATGATAGAAAAAGAAATGGTAGAAAAAAGGACAAAATGATTATTTAAAAAATTAGGGCATGACATCAGCAAGTCATGGGATAATTTGTAATGAGATTACAAATCTTAGGAAATGAAATATAATTTTTCAAATGTGAGGAAGAAATCTGTATTAAATAGAAACCTCAATTTGTGTCAGTGTAATTTACCCTTTAATTAATTATTTTTGGGTAAAATACAATGTTGAATCCTCTAGTTTGAGCAAAAATTCAATTTGATCCCAGTACTTTTAATTTTAACAATTTAAACCTTACATTTTATGTTTTGTTGCAATGTGATCATTTTTTTCATATACTACACTATTAGAATTTTGAATAGATATAGATTACATGTAAAACTAGATAGATAAAAATGGAATTTAAAAAAAAAAAAATTTATAGGAACTGTTCATATAATTTATCCATTACAATGATAGTTCTTATGGTTTTTTTTCTTTTTTAGTTTTTTTTTATTCTTTTAATTTTACATGTGATAATTTCTTTTGTTTAAAATGTTAATTAGCATGTGACCTGTATAATGCATGTACTATTTTTTTTCAAAAAATATTTGATGGTACAATATGTGTTATAAAAGAATAATTTTAATTTTAAATAAAATATGATTTTAATTATTTATTTTGATAATATTTGAACTATCGTTCTATCAAATTGTTACTTGAATACTTATATATATATATATATATATTAATTTTAGTTAAATTATTTGTTTATTTTGATCATTTTAATTCTGTCATACTATAAAATGTAATTATCATATAATAATTTTGTATGATATATATTAAATTATAAAGTATTAAAATAAATACTCATTTTGATATTAAAAATAATAATTAAACTAGAAGAATTAGTAACATAAAATTAAAAGTAATTCTAACTATTTAATTTTCTTTTATATTCATTTGAAAAATAAAAATATGTAAAAATATAAATTATATAAAATTTATTAAAAAAATTATATATAAATATATTGTGGTTGGATTATCATATAATAATTTTATACGATATATATTAAATTATATAATTGTAAAATAAACACTTAATTAAATTAAAATATCAATTATATATAAAAAAAAATCAATAACTATTAACCAAGAAAGAATCACATAATACCATCTAAACCGAAAAAGAAAAAATAATAAAAACATCCAAACGATAGATACATCTCAATATGTGAAGTGATTAATTATATGTAATATGATGTCAAAATATAAAAGAACTTACTGTTCAACAATTGAAAAAGTAACTTAAATAAATCTAAACTTTAGAGATTCTTAAGAGTATTATTGTTGTATAGGTTTTTTTTCTCCTGTGAGTTGTGATTATATAAAATAATATGAGAAATGAAATATAATTTTATATATATAATCACTATAAAATTTAAACGACAAATCTGTAATAGAGAATTGGTATTAGGTATAGAATAATGCACAGAAAAATAAGAAAAAAAAAGACAAATTAGCATTAAAAAAAATCCTAATCCCTTGAAGAATTAAGAAAAAAAATATGAAACGCAAAATTTGATATTAGGGTTGTAGATTATCTCAATTTACTATGAAAAATATATGGAAAAGAATTATTTGTCAAATATAGTCCATATAAAATATATAAAGTTATTATAATTTAAATTAGGTTTGGATTTATATAGAACTTTATATGTAATTAAGAAAATATATATTGACGTAACTCTTTTAAAAAAAATTAAGTTTTTGTAATATGTTACTTAAACATAAGAAAAACACTACTTTTAATAAGGGGTCAGCTTGTCTCATATTGAGATCAAGACTAGATCCGTCTAGTCCGGCTCATGGGCCCATTTTTTGGCCCTATTTCAATAATTCGAATTGTTAATGTGTAGAACTCGTCGAATATTATATCCCTATAAAAACTTACGTTGATCAGATATCGATAGTTATTTGAACGGATCATATTTGTATTAAAAAAATGAACGGTGAAAAAATAAACGGTTGATAGAATTCTAATCCGATCAAATAGCTACCAATATCTGATCAATGTGATTTTTTTACAAGGATATAATACTTGTCGAATTCTACACATTGAACGGTTTGGATTATCTAAACGAAACCCAAATATGGACCCATGGGCCGGACTGAACGAGTCCAATCTTGATCTCAACGTGAGACTAAAAAATATATATATACAATAATTATTGAGACCTTTTTTTTTTTGAGATCTCGTAATCCATTTTAAATCTCAACAATTGATAATGTTGATAATGTGTGCCCATACATATATGAGTGAATTCTACACCTACATCAATAATTATGATTTAAAAAGAATTGTGAGAGTCCAACGGAAAAAAAAAAAAAAGATCCAATCATTTTTCATATCATATGATAGGATGACACATAACAGAAAACAAAATTGAAAATTATTTAAAATGATAAGAAGTAAAATGACATTTTGGCTCAAACTAAAGGACAAAACATAGAAATAAAAATAAAATAATAATGCTACATTTACAATTAATTAATGTATTAATATATCCATTAATATTATGCCGTATTACTACTTAAGTTATCTGCTAATTATTCAAAACCAAAACAATTTGGCGTGTGAAGCTGAAAATCTCTCAGTTTTCAGAGATTGTTTCGGTTTTTTCGACAAAATTTCGAACCAAACACAGTGTAACCGTCCTTTGATCTTTATCGGAATCTATTCTGCCTAACTAGGGTTTATTCATCTTCATCTTCTTATCTCTCTCTCTAGGTCTGTTGTGTTGATGAAACAATTGAACGTGGACCTCCTCGATTCTCGGACGATCATGGATTCGGACTTCTCTCCAGGCGGTGGCCTCTCTGGGTCGGGTACTGACACCGATTTCGCCTTCGCCTTCAACGACAGCAACTTCTCGGACCGTGTGCTTCGGATCGAAATCGTACCCGATTTGCCCGAATCCAAGTTGGATTCCGAGGGTTGTAGCAGTATCGCCGTTTGGGATCGCAACAGAAAGCGAAGAAGAGAAGACATCAAGAAAGAAACTGGTAACTCTTTCATGCATACATACATGTGTTTGTGCTATTGTAGACTAATTTTCTCTTGATTTTTCTTGCATAATTCGTAAATTTATTGGGTTTTGATTGCTGGGTTTTTGTTTGAGTGTTCGATTTTTGTCTGTTGTGTTCTTCTTTATGACATTTTTGGTGGGATTTCAATGAAAAGGGAATTTTTTTTGAAGAAGGTTCAGAGTTTTGATAGGTAGATAGTTTAGTTTATTGTGAAGCTTTGTAAAGATAAGGGTTTTCTTGAGATGTTTGGTGGAATTTCAATGAAAAGGATATATATATATTTTTTTTCAAGAAATAATTTTGATAGGTAAATGATTTAGTTTGTTGTGAAGCTTTGTAAAGATAGGAGTGTACTTGAATTAAGGGTTTTCTTGAGATGTGTCATATGAGGATATATGTGAAGATTGGGTCAGACGATTCACACCCTGCTTTGTTAATGGGATTGTCAGTGTGCTGACTGGGTGAATTTTTTTGAAGGATAGCAATTGTGGATGCTTGCTTGTACGTAGGGTTTGTGAAACTTTTTTTGGGCCAAAACTAGCAACTTCATCAGCCTGGATGTATTGAGTGTCGGAGAAGTGTCCTATTAGGGTGTGTTTTTGTGATTCAGTATCCCATGGCACCTCAAAGTTCTGACTTACCACTTTTTTTTGTTTTTTTCTTCTCTTTTTCTTAAGGCACTTTCAAAGGGGTGGGTGGGGTTGTGGCGAGGATCTTGAATAAGTTTATTCTAATTGGACTTGATAGAGGAGTTGTAAGAATAGAGGAGGAATGATTGATGAGTGGGAAATTGATGTGAATGGGTTAACTTTGGTTCTTGTTCTTCTCAAGAAGAAAAATTAGTCAATGATTAATTTTGTCCCTTTTTTATTTTTTTATATATTAAAGATGGATGGCCATTGCCATTCCCATTTTAGCTCCTGCTCCGTTTAAGACTTTAGTCCATATAATTTTAAGTGAGGTTGTACTTGATGGGAACTGTTTTTGGCAGCTAGGTTGATATTGGGTGTGAAAAAACCATGAAGCCAGCAAAATTTCTTGTGTGACCATAGCATGGTTAATAGGGCCAAATTATGAGGTCTTTGTTGGGTATGAACTATGAGGCTCTTATCTCCATCATAGAAGAAGATGATAGGTCCAACTGTATGACAATACAATACTGGTATTGTTCTCTGCTAGGGCTTCTGCCAGACAGTGGTTGCTCTAACTCTCTACTCATCACATACTAGGGTTTGTAAGTTG
This sequence comes from Camellia japonica, assembly GCA_030407325.1. Taxonomy (NCBI): domain Eukaryota; kingdom Viridiplantae; phylum Streptophyta; class Magnoliopsida; order Ericales; family Theaceae; genus Camellia; species Camellia japonica. The sequence goes on along the minus strand of JAPPVO010000013.1, from coordinate 67,611,654 downwards.
AATGGGACATTTCGAAAAGGTGAGAAATTTGATGGTGCATATTGTTGGGTTGGGTTAATGTGACAGCTCAGTAATCATTGAATCAAGGGGTGGGAAATGGAACAACAATATGTGTGGACGTGTTTGGTTGGTTGGGGTTTTCTTAGACCTCTATCTAAAGCAAGGTCGGGTTTTGATTAATCAACCCCAAACCTTCCCATATTCGAAAATAAGCTGCCCAAACCTAATGTTTGGGTTATGCCTGGTTGACCTCAATAAAGTCACGGCCCTTTATTTATTTATTTTTTGATAAATAAGCGAGCGAAACTATATTAAAAAAATATCAAGATGATACAAAGAATAACAAAGATCCAACAAAAGAAAACACTCTCTAACCAATAACCTCATCCAAAAATTCTAAAAAACCAAATATATCCAAATTATCCGGATCAGTCTTCAATTCTAACCAACTATACAAAACAAGAAGTAAATGACTCTCAAACCCACTAACACTACGCTAAATCTCTTGAAACTTGCGTCTATTCCGTTCCAACCACGCTAACCACATCAAACAAAAAGGAACCAAATACCACACACGCCGTCGACGACACCCAACCGGAACCCCACGCCAGCTCCACAACATATCCACCACCCTCCGTGGCTGAACCCAAACAATCCCTAAAAGAGAGTAAACAAAACCCATAGACGGAACGCCACGGAACAATGTAGGAACAAATGATCGACGGACTCTTTATGAAATCTTTAACTGCAAAATATGTTCTTGTTTTTAGCTGCAAATTAAATATATAAAACTTGAGATGTGAAGAATGCTAGTTTTCTATTTATCATGTACTTATTAGATTATTAGGGAAAAAATGTATCATTTTCATGTAGTACACTTCTTTATAGGTAGAATGAAGATGTTTTGTTTGTTTGTATTCTCTAGCAAGTGTGTAGATAGATGATATTATGATATTTTAGAGATTTAAGGTGAAGGAATTGGGTTTATGATTTTAAATTGTGCTACTCTACCAACGATTGGCTTCCTATATTCTATGCCAACCTTGAGACTCATCTGATCCTACTATTTATACCCCATTCACCCTTGTTATTCTGGTGGCAAATTAAATATGGTTATGAAATTTGGACATGTGGGGTGGAAAAGGGTTTTACATTTTTTGGGGGGTGCTCTCATTCACTTAGGTATGTATGGGGCACAAGGTACTGTCTAAGGTGGCAGTTTTTTTTTATATTTATTTTATGTGTTGTGCATCTCATGGTAAGGTCCTCACCATTGATAATTTGATTAGAAAAGACAAATGCATGCCAATTGGTGGTGTATATGTATTATGTGTAAGCACTATTTTTTTTTTTTTTTTGATCAGCAACAGACAAGAAAATTTTATTAAGCATGAGTCACCTTCTTATCCATTGTGAGGTGGTTGCGGAAGTTATTGTTGTTGATTTGTATCTTGTTCGGAAGGGACTGGACATTCTCTACGAATGTGAAGGATTGTCTTTGTTTTTGGAGAGGTGTTAGTGTGGGGAGGAGGAGGAAGAAATTATGGTGCTTAGCTCTCTTGGCAATCGTGGATAATTTAGGGAGAAATGAGTAGAATAACTTTTGTGATAAAGAATGATCAATTTTGAGGTTAAATAGTAAAATTTTGGCTATTTTGTATGGTTGGTTTTTGGGGATGGTTAACCCATTCTTGATTTAATTTTTGGACTTTGTGGAGACCTTTGAATAGGTTTCTGATGTATAATTTTCCTTGACGCTTTTTATACATGGGTTACACCCTTTGTTTTTTAATAGAATCTTTATATTTATAAAAAAAAAAAAAATTAATTGTTATTTATCATGATTTATTACTGATATAGTGGCAGTTTGACCTGTAGCGTAAGAGTTTGTTATGGACTGATTTCATGGTACCATGAAATTAGGGGTTGGGGAATCGCAAGACCACAGCAAGTATATGAACATTTTGTGTGTTCCAACAATATCAGCTTTATGTATGGAGTGCTATTGTTTCAAGTCATGCTATATTGTCTCATGACACTTTTGGTTGGAAGAATGAGGAGGAATAAAGTCAGAACAATCTTTATGAAATGCTCAGATATGTTTCAAATGAATGTTACAGTATCTATAAATGTGATTGGCTTCAACAGTTCCTCCCAACATCTCAATATATTAGAACTGGTGTTGAGCATTGTTGAAGGAGTATGCAAGGGCTTCATAGAATGTAAAGTTTTCAGTTTGTGATTCCTTTTTAGACTAAGATAAGAGCCAACATTATAGAAGGGGTCAGGTTGAGGTTCTAGTTTTTAGACTTTTTGCAACATTTCTTCCCCCCCCCCCATTTTGCAACTTTAATGGGGTCAAAACCAAAACTGCATTTCAGCTTGTTGTGTTGTGTAGTGAACCAGCTACCAAAATGGCGTTGGGTGGAGAGAGCTAAGAGAGATTAACCAAGTCACAGTAGCCTATTTCATAATGTATTTTTCTAGTTTCTCTACCAAATTACCAATTACTTGAGGGGAAAAATGAACTCTTAAAATGTGGTGGTGTGTGACTAATAATGTTCTTGATAATTTCTGATAAGGATGGTGCTATTTATAAAAGTTCATACATAATTTGTCTTTCTTTAGTGGACTTTTTGCAAAATTTGATATATATATATATATTAAATTTTAAGGGTCTTCTCTAGTCTAGTAGGACCTAAAAGTGAAAAGCTCTTTTGGAAAAAATTAAAACGAAAAATGAAAAAAAAAAAAGCCAACCAAAAAGTTTCTAAATAGCAATTGCCAAACCACCTTTTAATGTTGTATTAAATATGTAAGTTCAGAGAGAGGGGAAGGAAGATGATGAAAGCTGTGGTAGTGTAAAGATGTTGGTGGGTGATGGTTACGGTGGATGGAAGTGGTGAAGGTGGTGGTGATAAAGTGGTGAAGGTGAACAATAGTAAAAAGTGAGGTGAAGTGGATAATATGCATAGAGAGGAGAGAGAAAGGAAAAGGGAGAAATAGAAAAGGATGGCCTTTGCGTGTTTTTGTCTTTTCAATAATTTGACTTTTCAACACTGATTTTTTATTGCAAGGCTACATATGTAATATTATTTTTGTCGTTACCGTTGACTGCTCTGACAGGGGAGAACATTTTAATTTCAGAAACTACAATAGAGATCCATGTAATTATCAGAAACCTTAGGGGAGGTCTATGGAATCCCTTTATTTTATGTTTTTGAAATAGGTTTGATTACATGTATACATGCCAGCTGCCATCTGGAAAGTTTAAAAACAAGCACATTTACATTTTGCTTTCATTCCCATTCAATTTTGATTTACTGATTTGGGCTATAAATACTCTTTTACCCTTAGCTGTGGATGTGCTAGTGCATCGTGAGGAGCAGGTTTTGAATTGTAACATGCCGGATACAGAGGATGGTGTTGCCTACGAAAATGAAGATGAGGAAGTTGTGGCAATGCTTGAGGAAACACCGTCAGGTGGTGGAATGAATACACATCCACTTGGTACAACTTTTGCTTTCTTCTTTGAACTTTGTTCTTCTCTTCCTAAAAATAAAATTACAATTGAACAAGTACAAAAATATTAAGAGATTGTTAATTTTATGAAACCAAAACAACAATAATGATGCTGACAATAAAAAAAAAGAGATAGTAGTATGATCTAGAGTACCTATTCTGTCTGTTTTGCTACTAATAGAATGAATTGTGTAGTTTACTATATGAAATTATTTGGTGAGAAATTTGAAGTTATAGAAATGCCAAATGTAGATTGCTGTGGTCATCAGTGATCTGTAATTCCATTTCATTGATATTGATAGGTTGAGTGGCTCAGATTTTAAGATTAATTAGATGCTTCTGCAGGTGATGAAGCTCCTCACAGCAATGATTTGTGCTGGAATGTGGAATGTTCAACTGTTCTTCGGGTCAAGACTATACACATCAGCTCTCCAATTTTGGCAGCAAAGAGTCCATTTTTTTATAAGGTCAGGACTCGAGAGTCTTTCTCTGGCTTTATGCTGATTTTACTTGGTGTAATGGCTTGCCTAAATGGCTCATTGATCTATCTTCTCTTGCAGCTTTTCTCGAATGGGATGAGAGAATCAGAGCAGCGGCATGTAACTCTAAGAATCCGTGCATCTGGTAAATATAGAAATGTATCAAGTTTTCATTTTTGGTTAACTGTGGAAATTACTGGTAATGTTATGTCAAAGCTCCATAAAACTAGTAAAGTCTTATGTTGTCAATTTATGTGTTGGTGTTGTTCTGTATCTGTACCTTTGGAACCCATTTGTGGTCTTTCTGCTATTTTCTTCATTTTTTTTGTCCGAAAAAAACTGAATAGATGAATTGAACTGACTAACTTCTCCTTTTTTTTTTTAATAATAATTGTTGTGGAGCAGAGGAAGCTGCCCTCATGGACCTCCTGAATTTTATGTATAGTCATACTTTATCAACAACCTCATCTTCTGCTTTGCTGGATGTGCTGATGGCTGCCGACAAATTTGAAGTTTCTTCGTGCATGAGACACTGCAGCCGGTTATTGCGAAACTTGCCTATGACTTGCGAGTCTGCCTTGCTCTATTTGGATCTTCCTTCTAGTGTTCTAATGGCTGAAGCAGTCCAGCCACTGACAGAGGCAGCAAAGCAGTTTCTTGCTGCTCGTTACAAGGACATAACGAAGTGAGTTTTCTCTGCTACATAACTTTATTCAATTTCTTTGTGATTGAGTAGTTGAGAATTAGAAGGCTTCATTTGCTTTTTGGAAATACAAAGTGAGGGATGGAAAATATGTGGACATTGTTTCTTAATTCATTACAAGTAATTTAATTTTTCTCTTTTTTAGGTTTTAATTTATGTTTGTACTGGCAGTTTAAATTTCTATTTTAGTGCTTTCTTTTTTGGCTTTATAAAATCAGATAAGAATAGTGACCTCTATATAGGATTTTTATGTGGCAAGTTCAAACTGTTTTGGATTTAGAACTTTATTATTATTAGTTTTTGGAGTGAACTCAATTTCTGGAATCTTCTGTTTGAATTAATATAATTGGAGTTATTTCTTTCTAGGTTCCAAGAAGAAGTGCTGAATTTGCCTTTAGCCGGAATCGAAGCCATACTGTCCAGTGATGATCTCCAGGTAGCCTCAGAGGATGCTGTTTATGATTTTCTACTGAAGTGGACTCGAACCCATTACCCAAAACTGGAGGAACGACGAGCAGTGCTAGGCTCACGCCTTGGTCGCCTCATCCGCTTCCCATACATGACTCCCCGAAAACTGAAGAAAGTTCTCACATGCAACGATTTTGATCCAGAGCTATCTTCAAAGGTTGTCCTCGAGGCTCTATTTTTCAAGGCAGAGGCACCATACCGTCAGCGTTCTCTTGCTGCAGAGGAGGCCAATGCCTCTGGTCGTCGGTTTGTAGAGCGGGCATACAAGTACCGCCCAGTTAAGGTTGTGGAGTTTGAACTGCCACGTCAGCAGTGTGTTGTGTACCTGGACCTGAAGCGGGAAGAGTGTGCGCATCTGTTTCCATCTGGTCGGGTTTACTCACAGGCCTTCCATCTTGGTGGGCAAGGTTTTTTCCTTTCTGCCCACTGCAATATGGACCAACACAGTTCGGTCCATTGCTTTGGGTTGTTCTTGGGAATGCAAGAGAAAGGGTCGGTGACTTTTGCAGTTGACTATGAGTTTGCAGCGAGGTTGAAACCTACCGAGGAGTACGTGAGCAAGTATAAAGGGAACTACACATTCACCGGTGGAAAAGCTGTTGGGTATCGTAACCTTTTCGGTATAGCTTGGACTTTATTCATGGCTGAAGACAGTCTTTTTTTCATCAATGGCATTCTCCATCTCGGGCTGAGCTTACCATCAAACAATGACTTACGAATTGTGTTTATAGACAGTCGCTGATTTTTTAGATGTCAGGCAAGGGGCTGGGTTAAAGATCATAGTAGGGGAGTAGTCTGTAGTATTATGTGAAAACTGAGTACTCCAGAAATATTATTCATGTATGTGCTATTGTTATGTATATGCAGTAGTTCTCTTGTGTTTTCATTTATTATTCGTAGTTGATAAATAGTTACTTCATTTGATCTGTTTTATGAAGAGTTCATATTTGATCTGGGTATTGAATATTGATGTTTAGGTTGTTCTGGTAGAGCAATAGATATGGTTTGACTGGCTATATAGATAAATAAACAGGGAATGGGCATGCAGAGAGAGAATCATTACTGTCATTACCAACTTTCTTCACCTTTGGCTTCTTCCACCATTTAATGCTAAAATGTCTCCAAAGAGTGGAGAGAGAGGGAGGTAGGTGCAATCAGTGCCAGTTGTTAATCCCCTCATTTCATGGGCTAAGATTCTCTCACTGTTCATCAGCAACCTTTGATATGATTGTATTTCTCTGTGTTGAAAATCCATGGTTAAGGAAGTCATTTATCATGGGACCCATTATAAGCATTACTTCCAAGCATCATTTGTCTTATAAATGGTACATTACATGTTCGTCTGTCGGTGTGTTTTTATGTATTTATCATAGTCATACAATTTGATTTTTATTTGTTAAAAAAAATTAAAGGAACAACACTTTTTCAGAGGGAAAGGATCCTAAAAAACCCCTTTACCTTAAATGACCCCTCTTTGTGACCGTTTACTTGATATTGGTGAAAACTTTTAGCAGCTGGGGCTATGTGGTACTCAAGAACCCAAAAAACACTCCATAGATGACTAGACTTGCCTTTGGGAAAGTCAAATTGAGCTGACAATTCTCATTGTTAGATAGATCTTCTTTCTCTTGACGCAATGGAATACAAGGTATTGAATTGTGGTTCTAGCAATATTTGCCATTACTTGCCATGCAGTGAGCAACAAATGTTGAGATTGGCTCTGTTGATTCTCTCCATGTTCTTTCCACTAGTTCACAGCTTTAACAACTTTACCAGTGATGAATCTTTAGATGTTCTTCTCCAAGATCTTGCTTTCAAAGCTCTACTTCAGCATCGACCTCACACCGGTGCTCTGTACAACGCCAGCCTCCCTGCCAATCTAGCAGGCATGGAAATCTCAGTTGTACGTCTTCGAAGCAAGACATTGTGGAACAGAGGTGCTAATTTTAGCTACATTCACATCCCACTCAGGTCTACACTTCCAATGCCTCATGTGAAGAGAATTCTCATAGTCTATACAGATCTTGGCAATTGGTCTTCTTACTACTACAAGATCCCGGGTTACTCATTTGTGTCCTCTGTTGTTGGTTTCATGGCTTATGATGCCTCAAATGTAAGCTCCAACGGTGTCACCAAGATCAGTCTCGACACCACTGGAAAGCCAATGGAGATTCGATTTCGCACTTGACATTCCCACAAGACAGAATCCGAAGAAGGTGTGCTATGTTTAGTGCTGATGGGATGGTTTATCTCAGCGACCTGAGCACAGAGAATGTGTGTAGTAGTAGAAATCAAGGGTACTTCTCAATAGTTGCTCCATTGAAGAGGAAGAAGACGGTGAGGAAGGGGTTTGTGCTAGGATTTGTAGGAGTGGTGTTGGTTTGTGTTGTTGGGATAGTAGTTGTGAAGTTTGTGGCAGCGAAGAAAATTCACAAAATGGAGAGAGAAGCTGGTGAAGGTGAAGAGCTCGAAACAATTTGGATCGGTACGAGCAAAATGTTTTCTGCAGCTGTTACAAGAACTCATCCGGATCTTGAGGATGCAAGCCTTTCATAGATCTTTTCTTTCTTTGTTTCATTTTTCTCAAAAATACCAGCTGAAAGTTTATTGGATCTCTTTACAGGTAAGAAAGATATTTGTCTTTGCATCTTTTTGAAAGGAAAAAAAAGAAAAAAGAAAAAAAAAAAAAAGAAAAAAGAAAATAAGTGATTAAGAGCTTAATTTGCCAAAATATCGCTTTAACAATACGAAGCATTGTGGGGGTGACATTTTCATATAGAAGTCCGTCGTCATTTTCAGTGTATGGTATTTTCTCCGTCTAATGTTTACCTTTGCTGAATTGGTGATTTCATTTGTATGTATTTTCCGTATGAGCAACAAGTCTAAAGACACTAATAGATCATTGTTTGATCATTATTCAGAAGAGGAGAGACTTTCCACAGAAATTTTTTTAAAAAATAATAATAATAAGAACAAGAACAAGAACAAGAACAAGAAAGGTTTTTCAAGTCTCTGCTGTAGTATGATTTCTATCAATTTTCAATGTAAGGCCTTATGAATAGACTCCAAATAACAGGCAAAAAAATAACTCTAGATACAAGCAATCACTGGCAAACCACATGTATTGAATAAGCTAAGTGACTAAAACTATAAAGTTGAGAATAGCAGAAAAATAAAATGCAAATCCAGACTGCTTATGCAATCAGTTACACGCCCTCAGAAAAATACCTTCACCGACATGTTCATCTTAAGCAATATTAATGTCAGTACCAAAGAGCAGACAGACAGTTCACCATCATTAATCATCATATAAACATGACCATTTTTTGCTGACTTCAAAGTGTTTTGATATCTATGTTTCCAATTCACTACATAAATATAATATCCTTCCTAACATAAGGACTACCTTCCTCATTTTCTTAGACAATAGAGCCACAGCCACAACAATAGGCTAGCTAGTCAGACGTTTAAACAAGAATAAAGGTCCAAGTGAGAACGCCACAATTCAAGCTCTAAATTTTACCAACAAGCATCTGTATCAGAGGCGACAAAAAAAGTATAAGGAAACACAAGCAAACACAAAAAACACAAGCAAAGGCATCATATTCATCACATAAGCTATCAATTTTAGTTCACAAATCTGTGCTCAACCATGTTTGTGTGAAAACAAAGTAGATGTTTGGAAGTAATTACCAAACAATCCATCAAAGAAAGTAGTATCCCTCAAGTGAATAAAAAACATGAAACTAAATGTTTGGGAGACCACTTCAAATTTACAATCAAATTGCCCTTCAGAAGACAAAATGTTAAATTTATAATCAGTACGCAACTTTTTTCTTGCAGATTCACCCCATCTTAACTTTTACTTTTGTTTTTGTTTTTGTTTTTTCGATCGGCAAACTTTTGTTTTCTTCCATGAAAACAAAAGGTTAAAAAATGTTGGTATAATGTTTTAGGCATAGATACCAAATGGCTATCGGGTATGCATCAAAAACACATGTCAAATGCATAGCAACCAGTGGAACTAACAAAGAGAGCGTGAAACTAAGCTAACTACAAGTTCTCCATAAAGCACCCAGCACCACAAAGCCCTTCATCTTGCTGGGGTGTAAATACCAAGAGACATCTCAAACTCGAAGCAAAGGTTTGTCAACATTTAACACCTGGACCAACTTGTATACCCAAATCCAAATACATTACCATGGAAATTAACAGCCAGCAGCAGAAAACAACATGAATAAGAATCAGGAGAGGTGAATGAGTAGAGACATGCAGGACCGTCATAGAAATAATTGAGAACATTAGTACTTGGAGCTGACATTTTTCAAGTTTGCAAACCAAGATTCCACCCATCCTTCCATCGAAGATCATTAATTTTTGCAATCATCAATCATCCTATATCTCCATAGAAGATGCCACCTTCAGTTTACACAAAACATATCCCACACTGGAGACAAGTGATTGGAGTTAAAACTGACTCCCAATTACTCCATTCCTTTTCCTTCAATAGAACCAAAACCATGAAACTAAAATGATGTATTTCTGAAACTAATGTTTTAATGTGTTAATCTATTAGATTCAACAAATTTAGAAGCATCCGAACACATCATACAGGTGAAAAGGAGAACATCAATGACAAGCAAGGTTGTATAATATTCAAAGAAGACTATGCAAAAGTTTCACTTGCACTGGCAAAAATCATTCAAAAATACTGAAGCTTCTGAAGGCAGACATCATTACTTATTAACAGCAAATAGAAAAACACTGCAAGGCTAACAAACTGATATGCCTAAGCAGGGAATCCTCAGCAAAAGATACAACCCGAATTCAATAGAAACATCAATAACACGCAATGTGAAAATCAACTTTTAGAACAATCAAAAAGCTCAATTGAGAGCAGCAACAGGGTTGTTACCCTTTTGAGCAAGCTTTGTCCATTCAGTATGAAATGACCCCGAGCGATCAATCCTCTCATAGGTATGTGCCCCAAACAAGTCCCTCTGAGCCTGAACAAGGTTTGCAGGAAGCCTTGCCCGCCTATAAGTATCGAAATAAGCAAGACTAGCACACATGCCCGGAGTACTAATCCCGGCTGAAATCGCCAACCCAACAACTCTCCTCCACGCCGCTTGCCTCTGCACCATCTCTCTAGCGAATTCCGGGTCCACTACCAAGCTCGCCAAATTCGGATTCCGTCGATAGGCCTTCTTAATCCGATCCAAAAACACAGCTCTAATAATACACCCACCTTTCCAAATCCTAGCCAATTCCCCCAAATTCAAATTCCAACCCTTCTCAACACTCTTTGCCCTCAACAAGTTCATCCCTTGAGCATAACTACAAATCTTTGAAGCATACAATGCTTGCCTCACATCATCAATCAATCTCTTCTTATCAATCCCACTCCTCACTGCCCCAACCTCCTCTTTCAATCCTGCCTCTTTCAAAACCTCGGCCGCAGATTCCCTCTCCTCCTTCAACCCACTCAAGTACCTACAATCCAACGAGGCTGCAATCGTCGGCGCCGCCACGGACAGCTCGGCCGCCTGCTGAACCGTCCATTTCCCAGTCCCCTTCATCCCGGTCTTGTCCAAAATCTTATCCACCAACTCCCCATCTCCATCCTCATCCTTCACTCTAAAAATATCCGCAGTGATTTCAATCAAGAAACTCTCAAGCTCCCCTCTGTTCCAATCACTGAAAATTTCACCCAATTCAGCATTCGACAAACCCCCAACATTCTTTAACACATCATAAGCCTCGGAAATCAATTGCATATCACCATATTCAATCCCATTATGAACCATCTTCACGAAATTCCCAGACCCTCCTTCCCCAATATAGGTGACACACGGACCATCCTCGACTTGGGCTGCAACCTTCTTGACGATGTCCTCGATGTTGAGATAAGCCTGGTAGGAACCACCGGGCATGAGAGAAGGGCCATGACGAGCGCCCTCTTCGCCGCCGGAGACGCCCATGCCGAGGTAGAGGATACCCTTGTCGGCGACCTGGAGGAGGCGGCGTTCGGTGTTTTCGTACCACTCGTTGCCGCCGTCGATGATGGTGTCGCCGGAGTCCATGTGGGCGGAGAGGGCGGCGATGGTTTGGTCGACGGGAGAGCCGGCTTTGACTAGGATGATGATGGATCTGGGGCGGCGGAGGGAGAGGACGAAGTCGCGAGGGGTGTAGTGGCCGGTGAGAGGGAGGAGGCCCTCGCGGTGAGCTCGATCTAGGGTATCGTCGACTTTGGAGGTGGTGCGGTTGTAGACGGAGATTGGGAAGCCTTTTTCGGCGATGTTGAGAGCTAGGTTTTGGCCCATCACGGCGAGACCGGCTAGGCCTATACGGGAGAGAGCTGGTGAAGCTGCTTCCATTTTTGAGAGAGAGAGAGGGAGAGAGAGAGTTTTAGAAATGGAGGGTGGAGTGTTGGAGTTGAATATGTATGTATGAGAGAGAGAGTGACGGACTCGTCGAGGGAGCGAAAGGGTGGCGACCTGAGCCACCAACGAGTGGGTGTCGTAAACGACGGTGATTCCTCGGCCAAAAGGACGCCTCACTCACTCATTGGGAACGACGTCGTTTCCAGTTTACTATTCATTTCCACACTGGATGTCACGTCATGTCACATGAATCAGTTTATGGTTTTCATCTTTGCGAAAAAAGAAATGCTAGCTGTAAGGAAAATTTTTAAGGAAAATGATAAGGAAAATTGTTTGCACCGTTAGATCAGATATGATCTTATGATCCAACGGTACAGATAAATTTTCATGATAATTTTTATTTAAATTTTCATGACACGTAGCATGACTCTTGAGAAAATAGACAGCATCAAGTCACCAACTTAACTAATTCAATCACATGAAAGAGGAAGATAAGTAGTTTGCTTTCAGGGTAAATTACAGTATCACTATTTTGGTTTGATTTTGTAAAGTGATTTTGGAAATATTTTTAAAATAATTTATTTGGTTTGTAATTTTTTTAAAATTATTTTTTCTCTTTTACACATTAATTAATTACTTTTTCTCTTTCCTCTCTCCTTTTCAATCATTTTTTCTCTCACACACATACTCAATTGTAACAAAATATCAAATCATTTTAAACTTCAAAACTACTTTCAAAATACACAACCAAACAAATTAAAAAAATTTCTAAACTTTCTTCCCAAAACAATTTTTGAAAACTACTCTCTTTTTTTTTTAGATACAAGTAAAGAGTTTAAACAAGCAACAAAAGATAACAAAAAGGTCTAGGGAAACTTAATCCCTTCTAGGGCCAACATGAAGTAAGTCAGCAATTAACAAAGAGAGGATGGAAACAGGAGGGTCTTCTTTTCAAGATGATGTGCTCTTGTTGATGTACTCCTAAGTTAGCCAAAGCATCTGCACATTGGTTCGCCTCGCTGGGAATTGTTTCAATAGTACATTGGCATCTTCTAAGAAGGAAGTTAGCATTTTCAATGAGAGCCCTGTAGGGAGAGTGTTTCCCAGCTCCACTTCTGATAAGTTCCATGGCCAGCTGAGAATCTGTTTCAATTTGGATGTTTGCCAAGCCCTTTTGCAGGATAATGGTTGAACCTCGGTAAATGCCCTATAACTCAGCTTCCAAACTGGAACAGTTACCTAAGTAGCCATAAAATTCCCAGATCCAAGTACCAACTTCATCTCGGAGCAGTCCTCCACAACCTGATTGTCTAGGATCCCCTTTAGAGCATCCATCAGTATTCATCTTGAGCTTACCTGCAAGAAGACAAGACTATGACATTAGTGAAGGTTCCTTAAAGTTAGGATGCAGGGAGATCTGGAAAGTTGCCTGAGTTTACAAAGCCTTCCTTAGAATAAAGTTCACACTGATGTGAAGAGGTTGAGTAATGTTCTCAAACACTTCTTTACTTCTCTCTTTCCATATGGTCCATAGGGTTGTCAGAAAAACTACTCTCTCAAAATCAAATCAAACATATCCATAATTAATTTTATGCTTTTGATATATTATATTAAATTTTTATTTAGTAAAGTTAAATGGACTGAATCTAATGTAGATAGTGAATAAATATTAAAATAAATAAAGATAAATATACATTTTAGCAAATAAATAATGATTATCAATTTTTTTAATCATACTATTAATGAATTATTTGTTGGAAAAAATTATTTTTGATTATTATTTTTTGAAAGCTTTTCGTTAATAATTAAGTGGGATCCACACATCTGTTTGGATGGATCGAAGTGGCAACGTAATCATCACCATGTGATGAAGAAAAATATGTATTTAAAGTGGCAAAAATAAATTTTCGTGTAAATGGAACATGATGTCAAAGTGTGACTCATGAAAAATGTTATATGTTTGAATAAGATGCAACTCTCTTATCCCACAGGTTGAAGTATTTATAAGTCTGTAGTAGGACTTTTGGGTTTTTAGCCCTTACGATATCACAAGTTTTGTAAGGAGGAGAGTTATGAACCAAGTTGGGTTAGATCCGAAAACAATACGTGTGCCTCCACCCCGCCCTGCAGTAAATCGAGTGTGGGTTGGGTCGGCTTGTTTTGCGTCAAAATTTTCGAAATTTGAATTTGAATTTGAATTCTGATTGTCTTCTCTAAACAGGTACCTTCCATCTAGTCATGTCCTTCTTTCATACTTTTTATGTATTTTCAAACATGCGCCAACAAAGCCTATATAAAGGGAGCCTCATTCCCATTTTCTTTCATTCTGAAAATTCCTTCCAAAGCTTTCATACATTTGTGTGAGTGCAAGGTATAATTCTGGTTCGTTGTACAAACAAAGAGAGTTCTATCTTTACTTGTAGTGATTGTTGTATTCTGAAAACAGAACATCTATTGTTCTTGAGCACCATTGGAGAAGACAAAATTCTGTCTTAAAAAAACAGTGTTTAAACACTAGCCTGAATTACAAATTTATTCATAAACAATCTGCAGAAGTTCTGTATAATTTAATTTGTTATTTACTTTGTTTGCTTAAATTAATTATTTCTAAAATTATCTCCAACATTATTAATGAAAAATACCCAACTGTTATGCAAATTAAAACTTTTAAAGAAATTTTAATTTCTTAATTTAAATTACTCATCCATCCACATTGTTATTGTAACACCAAAACAAAAAAGAAAAAAAGAAATCAATTTCTTTCCAGTTTAAGCAAAGACTAGACCCTCCAGACAAGAAAATTGCGTCACGCCAATCATTTATCGCTTTTCATTGCTCATATCGTGACGTGTGTACAATTAACACAAAGGTTAGACGATGTCATTTATGCAATATTTCTTGATAATTTTGACAAAATTATGATGTTTCTCAATTTCTTTGCATAGATTGGATAGTCCATTTTTTCTTAAAATACAATACAATACAATACATTACATTATGAATTGATAATACAACAAAATTGACAGAAAAATCATGATGTCCTGAAATCAAAATTTCAATACAAACAAGCAAAAACCTCATTTCTAGCAATCTTCTAAGCATCCATTAGCATTGTTGTTGGAATGAGCCCAGTACTCCTTCACAAGCTGTCCAAATAGAGACCCCTCCTTGTTCATGAGCTTCATTGGCTGATCATACTCTACTAGTTTTCCTGTAAATGCAATAGCATCTTTCATTGTTCCAAATAACTTCTTTCTGTGAGAAAGCAAATATAATTTTTTTTTGGGGATAATAAGGAACCTCTCTGTCTGTTTCAACGCAAAACATTCTCGTGGCGATTGTGGGGTGGTAGAGGAGGTGGTGGTGGTGGTGGAGGCAGTGTAGTGTGGTGCCATTAGTAAAATTTTAGTCTTGACTGTGAATTATGTAGTTTATGTTATTCATTAAGGATAGTTTAGTACTTTAGGTTTTTTTAGGGTTTCATTCTATTGCTTATATATTTGTACTTTGTCCTTTTGATTAATCAATATACAGAAGTTTTGTCATCTATTAACATGGTATCAGAGCAAGGTTACAACCATTAGCATACCTGTCGCAGGTCATCATTGACCATTGCAACTGCTTCTCCTTCGCAAGGCCATCGCAGCTCGTCTCTCTTCATCGCAAGGCCATCGCAAGGCCATCGCAGTTTTTTCTTCTCTTATCGCCAGGCCATCGCAGCTCTTTTTCTCTCTTCGCAAGGTCGTTGCAAGGCTTCGCTGGAATTCTCTTCTTCGCACATCGAAGCAGTTCGTCTCACACTTGCTGGTTCTGGTTTTGGTTCAATCGAAACCCTACCTGGTGTCAAAAATGCCTTTCTGAATGGACATCTTGCAGAGGAAGTATATATGCCTTTGTTGCAATGTTTACTGTTATCTGCCTCTTCGGACTTGACTCTCCGTGCCTATGCTGATGCTGATTGGGCAGGTGATATCTCTGATCGCAAATCCACTTCTGGTCTTTGTGTTTTCCTTGGCGATTCCCTCATATCTTGGAAGAGTAAGAAACAGTCTGTCGTTGCTCGTTCCACCGCTGAGGCTGAGTATCGTGCCTTGGCTCATGCTACTTCCGAGATCGTTTGGCTTCGCTGGCTTCTTTCTGATATGGGTGTTTCTCTTTCTGATCCGACTCCGTTGTATTGTGATAATCAGAGTGCTGTCCAGATTGCCCATAATTCAGTCTTTCATGAGCGGACAAAGCATGTTGAAATAGATTGTCACTTTGTCAGACAACATCTTCAGGCTGGCACTCTTACTCTCCCTTTTGTTCCCTCATCTCTTCAGTTGGCCGATTTTTTTACGAAGACTCATACTGTTGCTCGTTTTCGTTTTCTTCTTGGCAAACTTTCGATGTTTTCTGCGCTCGCATCCTCAGTTTGAGGGGGGGTGTGAATTATGTAGTTTATGTTATTCATTAAGGATAGTTTAGTACTTTAGGTTTTTTAGGGTTTCATTCTATTGCTTATATATTTGTACTTTGTCCTTTTGATTAATCAATATACAGAAGTTTTGTCATCTATTAACATTGACATGTTTTTCACTTTTCAAAAATAGAAAATATTTTCCGTCAACACAAGATTGTTTTCCATTTAACCATGAAATATATTGACTTTTGTTTTCTATCATAACTAACAAAAAAAAAAAGGAAAAACGTTTTCCGCCAAAACAAACTAACACACAGTTACCTCCAAATTAGGTGTTTATCAATTAAGACAGCACAAACACAATACTGAGAGGAGTTTAACCTAGGATTCCAAGTTTATGATTCATCTGAAAGCAAGTCATTAATCATTGGGTTAGAACGCAAAACTCACCATCGCTAATAGCAAGCACCATTGTGCAGTCCATCACGGTTGGTATTCTATGGGCCACTGTGATTACAGTGCAGTCTTCAAATTCTGTTCTTATTGTTCTCTGAATTACAGAATCAGTGGCATTGTCAATTGAGGCCGTGGCTTCGTCAAGCACTAATATCTTCCTTCTCTTCAGCAGTGCTCTCCCCAAACAGAATAACTGTCGCTGTCCCATGCTCCAATTTGATCCGTCTTGCACAACTGCCACTCTACATGGGTTAGTACAATTTTTAATTCCCAAAACACTTTGAAAATCATACACATTCTGTTTCTTAACTCCTACCTAATGAGTCCAAGCCCTCTTCTTTCTTCTCAACAAGCTCTCGAAGCCGACACTTCGCAAGAACCTTCAAAACAGAAGCTTTTTGAAATGTTTGAGTAAAATATATCATAGTCAATTCTACGATCTTATAGAAACATACCTCCCATATTTCATGATCAGTATGCTCTGATAAGGGGTCTAGATTGTATCTGACAGATCCGCTAAAAAGAGTTGGATCTTGTGGAATGACCGCAAAGCGTGATCTGAGGTCATGAAGACCGATATTAGATATATTGAGGTCATCTATAATAATCATTCCCTCTGTAGGCTCTACCAGGCGAAACAACACACTGATCAGAGTTGTTTTCCCACTACCGGTCCTTCCAACAATTCCAATTTTGTGTCCTCCTTCAAATATGCAGCTAATACCCCGTAGAACTAGAGGAGCATTGGGCCGATATTGTACCTGCATGTTTTTTTGCATAAACCCTATATTTAGAGTTAGGGAAAAGAGAGGAAAATAATAATGATTTCATTGTTGTATTTACCTTCAAATCACGGATCTCCACTTTACCAATAGATGGCCAGTTGAATGCAGGACGGTTAGCTTCAATTATTTCAGGGGCTTCACTAGGTATGTGCATGTACTGTTCTAACCTTTCCACAGAAATGATCAAATTTGCTAGTATGCACTGGCATTGGACCGCAGAAACGAGATAGATATTCAATGAAAGACCATATGACAGAGCCATGCCAATATATCCTGCCGTCAAAACATTGATAACCCAACGTTGGGAAATTGTCCAATTGAAAACTTAGTTTTTATGACTTTTTGATCAAGTATTAGTTGAGCCAAGTTAAATCCCTCTATCAGTAAGAATTCTTCTTGATTATAATTCTGTAAAGGCCCGACTAATAAGCTGAAGTGGCAAGGCAAGTTTTATGGTGCCATCAAAAGAAGTTTGATTAAAATGTTACTACTGGAAAAATTTTATATATTGAGGCTTGGAGAATCAACAACACTGAAATATACAACCACCAGAGGTATATGAAATTATGAGAGTGGAGTTTTAAAGGCAAAGATAACAATCACTAACCTGAGTCAGAAGCTCCAAGATGAAACAAAGTCATGGCAAGTGCTGAGCATGACAGAACAATTGCACATATTATCTCCAGACGTTGAATCAACCACTCGTTTGCTGAGAAACTATGGAAGAATGGACTTGCATTTGTGTCAATAAGGTGTAAAAACTCTGCAAAGAATCGATCTTCTTCTCCAAAAGCTCTAATGGTCGTTGCGCCTGTAATGGATTCAGCAATATGGCTTGCTACTGAAGACTTAGTTGTGCCATCGATTCTCATCAACTCTTTTGAAGAAGCAAAGTAGTAGCTCTGTAGAACATATGCTTAATGAAAAAGCTAAGAAATCAAGCGAATCTTCATACAAGAAAGAAATATATTATACATTATATTTGAGAGATATGGTGACATTTTGCATATAGGCTTGTGATTAAATGACTAAGACTTTGACCCTTTGTGATAAACAGAAACTGTCTAAACCCCGGATTCTTACCAATTGCACTTGATGAACCAGTGTTTTTCAAATTGTGACTTTGTAGTAGGTTTATTATCCAAATAACTAATGCATTAATGGCTCATCCAATAAAAAAAAACATAATGCAATCAGCCAAAAGATTAGCAAAGGGAAATGGATGCCCCCCTTTTTAATTAACATTGTTGTTTGAAAACCATGCAGAATGTTGGGATTGGCATATTACCTGTAACAGTATGGTTGCATACACCGTGGGTATGATGACAAACAACATAGGCCAGGTAAGAAAAACCAATATTCCATAGCTGAAGTATGTGGTCATTGTTGATGCTAGCGTCATACTTAATCTCATACACAATTCAAGGTCCACGATACTCATATCAGAAGACACCTACAAAAGGAATTAGAAATATCAATTCCTCATTATTTTAAGTATTATTTTCGTCTTAGTACGTTAGGAGGTCCTTACCCGACTGAGGATCCTTCCCAGGGGTGTTGAGTCATAAAAGGACATTGGTGCTCGGAAAAGAGATGTCATTAGCTTAGAAAAAATAGCTTTCGATGCCCTGAGACCTAAAACCACTACTACATAAGATCTAAGGACCAAGAAGAGTGACATGCCACACCCAATCACCAAGTATATCATGAGGAGTTTCAATCTGCTTAAATTAAAATCATCCAACTCAGTAGCCAACCAAAGATTCTGTACCAACTGCCCAACAAGATACATGAGGTGGGATATAATTGCCAAGGTGAGGTACAAGAAGCCCTTGCTCTGATTCAGATATTGCCGGTAAGGCTTGAGACCAGTGTTTCCTATTTCTCTTTCTTCTTGCTTGATCAATTGGTCTCCAACAGGTTCTCCTAACTGTTCCTTGGTATAAGTTTTCTGAATCTCTTCTTTGGGGGTTTTAGATCTTTGTTGAGAACCATTGATACCATGTTTCTCAGAAAAAGCAGCGTCATTGTGTGCATTGACAAGGTTTTGAAACTCTAGACTAGAAGCTAGCAACTGATTGTAGGTAGCTGCTTTTAGTATTTTCCCTTCAGACATTAGCTACAAATGAAAACCTCTGCTTAGAATGAACAAATTGTTAACTCAATATTAGCTAACAGATTACGGAAATCACGTGAGGAAAATCTAAGTTTGCTATGGTGGAGGTAGAAGATTGATGAAGAAAGTAGCCATAGTTAAAAGACTAACCAAAACAGAATCAAACGCATGAAGGAAGTCGACTTGGTGGGTCACCAGCAAGACTGTCTTCCCTGACAGAGCTCCCATGACATATTCCTGATCATAACCCATGTTAGCTTTGAATTGAAAAGCCATTTTAGAATTAACATAAATTTCTGTAAGACAAGAGTTATGCACATTAAATAAACCAGTTGCAGTATGAGCATCAACGGCACTGAACGGATCATCCAAGAGATATATGTCTGCATCTTGATATAGAGCACGTGCAAGTTGGACTCGTTGCTTCTGCCCACCACTGAGGTTTACACCTCGCTCTCCTATAACAGTGCCGTCACCAAAGGGAAGCATCTCAAGGTCCTTTACTAGAAAACACTTTTCAAGTACTTGTTGGTATCTGCATTCATCCATGGCAGATCCAAAGAGAATATTTTGTTGTATAGTCCCAGTCTGAATCCATGATGTCTGCGAAACATATGCAGTCTTGCCATAAACTTGAACCTGAAAAAAGAAAAAGCAAAAAAAAGACAGGTTGAATGAAGTAATAATCTAGAAGCGTTTTCAATGTAAGTTATTACTCCCTTCCTCCCAAACATTTACGCTTAATTTGGTTCATTGGAATGAAATGGACTCATTCCTTTAGACTTCTAAAGAAATGATCATTCCCTTACAATAGTGAATAATGATTCCATTTGCAATGCATTTTTTATCATTATTTTAGTAAACCAAACGTGAGAATGGATATTTTGATGGAATGATTATTTATTCCACTTCATTCCAATGAACCAAACACTACCTTAGAACTTTCTAGGAGCAGTTAAAACTCTACTTTTCTGTCCCCAGATGTGATCTAATAATTTAACAACCTGTTGATCTGTGTAGATTAGAAAATGCAGCATTATGCATGCTAAATTTAGATGATTATTTTGTTACTTCTCGTCTCTAGAAAATGCCAAATTTCAAATTGAAGACGATAGTTCATTAAAAACCCATGTTTCAAAACCAAGTGAAATGAGAACTTACAATGCCATCAGTGTATGGAACCTCTCTGAGAATTGTGGCTAAAAGGGTTGATTTACCTGAGCCAACTCCTCCACATATAGCTACCTTCTCCCCACACTTAACTATCAAATTTATGTTTGTCAAAGTGGGCTTTAAAGAATCAGCATCCCATGAAATTCTGGTGGAATCGATAACTACAGACTGCTCACGTTCCTCCCCATGGCTATTTTTGTTGATATGCCTGTCTGCAGTTCAGGTGCCTCGAGAAACTTCACAATCCGAGTAAATGAAACATTTGCTTCAATGAACACTCCAGCAACGTCAGGGATTAACCGAATTGGCTCCTGAACTATACGCAAAGTTGCAAGAAATGTGAAAACATTACTAGTATTGAGAGGAATCCCGAGCATGTAGCATGCCCAAAAGGTAGCAACTGATACTATGATTGGAGAGGACCAAAATAGAACTATATAGTAACCCTTTTGTGACTGAACTGCAGATAAACAGTCGGCTTCTCCTTTCCTAAGCCGTTCTATAACATTCTTGAAATGTGTCTCCCAAGCATACATCTTCAGAACTTTCATGTTTGCTAGTGCTTCTGTGATAGCCTTTAGCCTCCCGTCTTGTGCCATCATGATCTTTGTAAGATAATTGTGCTGCAATTTGGCCACTGGATAATTTCCAAGCACAGTTGATATTATTACTATAAGGGCTGCAATAGTTGCCAACCCCACAGATAAGTAAATAATAATCAAGGCAAGACATATCTGTAGGCCCGTTGTCCATATCTGATGAAACCAATATGGAAATTCACCAATTTTATACGCATCTACTGTGACATAATTCATTATCTCGCCAGGAGAATGAGTTGTCTTAGCAGCATTTGAGAGTCGGAGTTGCTTCTGATAAATTGCTGCGGATAGCAAAGATCTTACTTGGAGTCCAATTAATCTAGTTTGGAAGTACCATTGCCTCTCCGACAATGATTCCAAGCATTTCGCAAGGAAGAGCCCAGCAGTCAGGGCATAGGTCTCGTATTTAAAAGTTTCTCCCCCTTCAGCAATCCTAATGAATGCATAAAGAAACATTGGGCCAGTAGACAGTGTGAGTATCTTGATCAAAGCAAAGAATCCAGAAATTAAAATAGCTTTCCGTTGGCAGAAGAGTATTGCCAACAGATTGCTTTGTTTCGATTTACTTAGTTGTTCCATAAACTGTAAGTAGCATGTCTCCGATTGATCCGCTTTACGTAAATGTGGAATATCTTCATCCTTAATAGTTTCCTCTTTACCCTTCTTCATTAATGAATTCAACCACCAAAATGACATTCTACTCAGTAATCCAGCAGTGGCAAAAGGAGTTTCATTATTGCCCTTTGAATTAATTGTATCAATGAAATCAGTTTCTTCACCTTTCAGAGGTCTATACAAGGCATGGCGACTAATGTCTCCTTCATTTTCTGCATAAATGTGTCCCTTAAATGCAGAAAACAACAGTAAAATCGCTCCAGGAAACAACAGCATGTCTAATACCATTTTGACAGACACTAGTTTGTCCACAATTGATTCCCTCACAGATGCAACACAGAGAAATCCTGCTAGCACGAACCCAAGAATTAAACAAAGCTTTCGTAATGGGATAACTTGAGCTTGTTGTTTCTCAAGGCTCAACGATAAACTTAACAATAACCACACGAACCCCTGGCACAACACTGCTAGCCATCCATGGACAGGCAAAATGGTCTTCTCTGTACTCGAGTTCTCTTTAATTGTCCAAACCCCCAAGCACAAGTAAGCCAAACCCAAACCGCCATTGAAAATGGCAGAGGAAATTGACAATGGAGAAATGCCTAATTGGGTTTGTGAGGGGGACATGGTCTTTCTCGAGGAAAATTTACGAATGGCAAAGAATAAGAGAATGAACAAAAGCAGCATATCAACAGAAGTGACCAAAAAGTGGTTGATGCATGAATGTGGAGAGAAAATGGCTGAAATACCAGAACTGCAATTCGTTTCAACCTCGTCTGAACAATTAGAACCTCCACAGAAAACAGTCCAGAGACCCATAATGTATCCTTGTCTTCAAAAAGCTGCACTAGGACATAGACAAGAAACAGGATTTTTCAGAGTTTGTTGTTAACTAGTAAGTATTAGATTTCAATGCTTGTGGAGTGAAAGATGCCACAGTTGACTTTCCATTGTATCATCTATAGTTGACTTTCCATTGTATCATCTATGTGCTTATAGATTGAAAAGTCATTCTAGAATTTAGAAATGATTAAAGCAAAGATGTCATAGTGCAAGTGTTTACCATTAACAAGTCATATAACAAAAGGTTTAAAAAAAATAATTCATAGCATTGATCATTGATATAAAAGAAAACAGTTGTGCATCATTTCTGAAACCAGGTAAAAAACTGAATGCGCATTGATCTAAAAGCTATTAAAATCAAGACATCCCGTTACTTGTGGAAGAAGAAATCAAATCACATATAATATATGTCACTTGGTTTCAACATTAATCAGTCACATGCAGCTTGTCAGTCACATTAATTATTTCAATTATTTGTGATATAAAAAATGTCATCTGGATCTGCCTGACAGTCATTGTCTGCTGAAGAGCATGTCTACTAGTAGGTGGAAATGTCTTACTATACATACATACATACATACATACATGAAGTTATGCTTCTCTGCAAGGGGTGAAAGCTTAATTTTGACATTAGCTATGAAGCATGGCTACTTCAACAAACATGCCATACTCGTACCGGATACTTACCGGCGTATGGTACTTCTGCATACGTACCGGGTACACGAAAAACGTATCCAAATTTTTTCTTCTAAATTTTTACTGTACCCAGACGTACCTAGTATATACTCAAGCCGTACCGTATTTCAGTTGAAACAATATTTTTTTCTACTAGAGATAAAACTCATTTTCCTAAACTTTTATTTTATTTTATTTTTAGTTTTATACTTAGCATGATTTAAAATTAAGCTACAATTTGCAAGTTATTTAATATATTGACATTTAATTTTGATTCATACCTATATTTTTGGCGTTAAATGTTAATTATAGGTTAGATCTTAACAAATTAAATCATTTAATTAATTTTTACATTACTCTAAATTAAAAATAAATATTTTTTTACAAGCGTACCAAGCCGTACCTGTACCCTACTTTTTTTGGTTTTTAACGTATCGACGTACCCGTATTATACCAGTACCAGTACTCGTACCCGTACCCGTGCTTCATAGGACATTAGTTACACAATTGACTACATTGAAAAACTAAAACCCCAATCCTTAACCTTGTCTGTGAAGGATGTTCAGTTTAAGCTCAAATGTGAGATTACTACTTAACATAAATGTTAAATCATAAACAAGGTAGCATACTTAACTTGACATGGGGCCTTAAAAAAAAAAAAAAACCCTTGAAAGAATATCACCTCAAATACAGAGATAGTTGTTGGACAGTTTCCCGCATTGATTTCCTTCAATTTGAAGAAGTTCAATAATCTCTACAGTTTCTAGGCAGATCAAAACACTTAAATATTTTATTTATTTATTTCAATGAAGATCATCAGGTATATAGATAAATTAAAGGGTAGCAAAAAAGATAAATAAATAAATAAAATAGTGATACAAACCTTTGAAATGAGTTTAGAAGTTAGTTTCTTTGTCCACAGTCCACATCCTCAAATGCACAGCAAAAGAGCAACATATGAGCCTCTTGCATAGTGAATTCTTTGCAGCTGGAAAACCAAATTAATACAAAAAAATAAAAATAAAAAATACAATGATGATTGGGTAACCAACTATGCAATATACAAATGTTATCTCTCTTCAAAACATGCATCACATGTGACCACCACAGTGTGATTATTAGTGTCAAATTGTACCTAATTTGTGCCCTCACACATCTCATTGAATATATATTTAAACAAATTTCTAATATATATATATATATTAATGTGGAATCACCATGAATGTCAAAATATAGTATACACTCAGGTGTTCTGTATTTAAATGTTCAAAATACAAAATTTGTACTCTTGTTGATGATGTTTCAGTCATACGCTTGCTGGCTACCATTTTAGTTATTTTAAAAATTGCTGAGCTTGCTCACTATTAACAAACAAATATAGAGCATGAATTGCAATACAAGCACACCACAACATTAAATAACTACTAAAATGGAAAAAAAAAAAGGAGGAGGAGGAGGGTTGGCAATGGCATTGATGACAATCGACTTTTGGTTTGTTGTTTTTAGCCCATGATTTGTGTTGGCATAAATAATATATATATATATATATAAAAGAAAAAAAAAAAAAAAAAGGAGGAGCAAGAGTAGAAAAGAAGAAAAGGCATAGAAAAAGAAAGAAAACGACGAGGACTCGGTGCCGGATTTTCCTGAAGTTGACGGTGCCGTTTCTGCTGCACATTTATATTGTAATTTTGTATTTGTTATTCTATTTATTTATTTATTTTCTTTTGTTGGAGTTGTTGGACTAGGGGTGTAATTTTGGCCCGTGGCCCGAGGGCGGCCCGAAACCCACCCGCGACCTAGAGGTGGGCCAGGCTTGTTAAGGTCCGAGCCCAAGCCCAGCCCGAGGCCTTGGGCTAGGGCCTGGGCCATCGTTTTGAAGCTCGGCCTGGCCCATGGGCCCGCTCAGTGCCCACCGAAAAACCCGGCTCACCCGAGACCCAATGTTATTTTTAATGGAAAATAATAAAATTTTGGTGGAAAAAATTAAAAAAATTGTTTAGGCCCGCTCAAGGCCCGAGCCTAGGGGCCCGACCCACTGGTCCGCCCAAAACCCGAATATCCCTGGGCCCGGGTCTAGTTTTCTGGCCCGTGGTCGGCCCGGCCAGGCCAGATTTTTTGGCGAGAGCCCGCAAGGCCCGACATGAGCCCAGTCCGGCCCGAGCCCGGATGGGCCGGGCCGGGCTGGGCCAAAATTACACCCCTATTGTTGGTGAACAAAGGCGAATAGTATAGAGAAGGGGTTTGGTTTGGGTAGATCATTGTGTGATCGATTTCGGTAATTTGAATCCCTTGCTTTATGAGATTTGTTAAATATAATATTTATATAAAAAATTAAGATGATATTATCAATATTTATATGTTTAAATCATAGTTGTTTTAGAAAAAAGACGACAAATATAATTTTTAGAATATCTATTCATTTTTTGTAATACAAATTTGATTCAAAGATATAGACATCGATATTCGATCATCTTAATTTTTTACATGAATATTCTCTTCAATGAGTCCTAAAATGTGAACGGTTTAAATCACTGAAATCAGTCCAAAATGGGCATACTAAGCCCAAACGCTATCTTAAGCTAAAATGACTAATTTGAAAGAAGCCAAACCCTCGAAAATTTTAGGGATTGACTTCTTTCCAGTTCCAAATTGGTCTAGACAGTCCAATCCGACCCATTGAGCCCACTCTTAGGCTCCGTTTCGATAATTCGAACCATTTAGATTTTAAAATTCATCATGTACATCATTTCTACAAAAAATCAAATCAATTGAATAACGAAAATCACATGTTACGAGGCCTAAAGTGATTCGAATCATCGAAATGATGCCCAACAATGGGCTCAAAGTTGGACTGTCCAGTCCGATTTGGTGTTGGAGACAGGCCATATCCAAATTCTATTGGGGTGTGTACAATATGCATATCTAGTTACGACTTTTGTGTCTTTAATTTTAATCTATTATGTTATTAGTTATGAGTTATTATGATATTGATTATGATATTATTTTAGTTATGATTTAAGAATTCTTTATTATATCTTATGTAATATTTAGTTATAACTCTCATAATATTGAATTATGCTATTAATACTAAAAAATCTATAAACATAACTTGCATATGATAAGAGTGCATACTATAATATTACCTGAATAATATATATTTTTAATTTATAAAATAAATATAGTGATAGATTACTCTACCTATCCGAATAATATAAGGCGGATTAACAACTAATAAGAGCACTAAAAGCGTGTTCAATCTCGAAGCTCAGTTTTACAATATGTTTGATAATTTGGGAGAGGAAAAAAATGATTAATTGTTTGAAGTTTATTTATTTGAAGATTTTTTTTAAAACTTATTTTTGCTTTAGTGATTTTAAAAAAAAATATTTTTCAAAAAGGTTAGGCTTATAGTTTCAGCTTAATCAAAAGAACCGAAATATAAAAATAAAAAAAAGTTCAACATGACAAAAATAAACAAAAAATAGTGAACTTTTAAGCTTATTTTAGCTTTTTAAATTTTTTTCTTTTTGGAATTTTTCAAAAAACTACTTTTTAAATTGGTCTACATAAGACGGGTCGAAAAAGTAAAAAAAAAAAAAACATAATTTTGAAAAAAAGTACTAAAGAGAAAAAAATTTAGAAGGCTTTCAGAAAAAAAAAAAATTAACATAATTTTGAAAAAATAAGATTTGGAAAGGTAAATGGAAAAAATAAGTGAAATGTGAATAAAATATATTTATATTTTACCTAATTTCACACACTCTTTTCATTTCTCTTTTCAAATTCCTTTCCTAAATCCCTCAACTAAACACTGCGTAAGTATTCCGAAACACCCAATTATAAAAGAAAAGAAAATATTGTGATTTCTCTTATTGTTTGGATAAATAAGAGATAAAAGAAAATATAAGATATTGATTTATCTCCAATTATTTTTATTTAAGCTGTATAAAAGAAAAGAAAAGTACAATACATTTTATAGCCAAATTAACCTTTGGATAAAGTTTGAGAGCTCTAATTTTAGATCTCTAGAGAGAGCTCTAGTGATGTAGTAAAGAGTGAGGCCGATATGTGATGTAATGTGCGTGTCTATGTTTTTTTTGTTTTTGTTTTTTGTCTCTTGTCACATCATTAGAACTCTGTTTAGAGCTCCAAAATTAAAATTATCATTATTGATTAACCTTTTATAGCCATTGGGGTATAGTTGATTTCTTTTCTCTGTCAATTTCTTCACTTTTGGAGAGAGTCATAACAGAGATTATGAGAGAAATGAGTTTTTCTTCATTTCTTCCCATTTTACTCACTTATCCAAATGAGTGATATGGATCAAGAGAAATGATTTTTTTTTTTTCTTAACAAAAATAAGTAAATATTTTAGATTGAAAATAATTCAAAAAAAAAAAAAAAAGTTTAAATTGATAAAATTAAAAACTCAACATTTATTTTATTACCAAACTCAAACCTTAGAGTTTTTTTTAAAAATTAAAATTTCCTTTTTTTTAAATTTTTTTTTTGTCAATTTAATCATATAATCTTCACGACAATATTATTATTATTTTTTTATTGATTGGTGATAGTGTCACATAGGCCTTGTTTGAGAAGGGATTATTTTAGTAAAAAATAAATAAAAAGACATAAAGGCATCAAAAAGTTAAAAATTTGACATACATACATCTGAAAAAATTGGCTTTTACTAGTTAAAAAAAATTAACATACTCTCACATTAACTTTTTCCATAAAACTAAAACAAGAGAAAAATAAGAATTTCAGACAAAAAGCTAAAATATTACCTTTCACATTTTTTTATACAACTAAAAACAAGTCAAAAAAATAAAAATAAATAAATAACTTCCAAACTTTTTTCACTCATAAAAAAATTAAAATATCAAAAAATTATTAAAAAAAACCTCATCTCAAACAAGACTATGGCCTGTTTGGTAGAGTTGTGGGAAAGTGCTTATAGCTTATGCCTAAACAGTTTATAGCTTAAAACTATGAACATAAGCTGATTTCTGACTTATAAATTAAGTATCTCCTGCCCCACTCAAAAAATAAGCTGATTTCTGACTTCCAAAAAGTTATAAACTAACCAAACATATCAAAATAGTTTAAATTAAGCTAAAAGCTGAAATAAGTAGCTTTTAAGCTACACCAAACAGGCACTATAGCATCACTACTATACCCAATATTTCCTTGATCGATGATACAAACAGAGAACAAACCCACTGCAACAAGTTAAGTTTTGAAAAACAAAAAGTTACAGAATCATTTTTTAGGGATAATATTTTAGTTTTCAAAAGAGCTATTGTTGTATTTTTAGCAACGAAATTAAATAGTTAGTGATAAATTACTAATCTTTTAGATCAATTTTTTTTTTGTCAAAAAGGTAAATCTTTTAGCACCAAATTATTATGTCTTTAAAAATACACTTATTAGCACATTTGTAAAATTTTATTGTAAAATATATATATATATATATATATTTTCTCTTTGGGACGACTTTTTTGCATAATTCTAAATCGCGGTATCGGATAGCGTAACGGTATAGATTGCGGAGTATCGATATTAGTATTATCGGTTGGTATGTATTGGGAATCGGGTGTAACAGCCGTGAAATTTTAAAAATCATTAGCAATTCCTCTAAAACTCAATTTTATACATTTTTTTTTGTGGGACTCTTTTAGCCTTAATTTGTCACATTTTAATCAAAATTTTGATATGTAAGAGCAATTTTGACTCATTTTTAATTAAATGATATATATTTATTTTAATCTCAAGCTTTTTTTGGCATGTGTTAAACTTTTAATAAAAAAATTGATGTGAAAATATTTAAAAAATTGATATGTTAAACTTTTAAAAATTGATGTAGGTGTATAAACAAATAAATAGGGAAAAAAAAAAAAAAAAAAACCCCTAGACATTTACAATCTACAAATTCACCAAAAACACAGGCACCTTCATATACCTCTCTATTCTTATCCATTTCAATCTCCCATATCATAATATGACCACAAACATTCCTATCCCCTCTCTCTTTCTCTCTCTCTAAAAGATGGCTGATGTTGCCCGAAAGCTGCAAAGCAATGGCTTTTTTGGCCAAATGCAGACAACAGCTTTAGACCAACACTAAAACAAGACCAAAAAAAAGAAAAAGAAAAAAATACGAAACAAAAATAGAGCATAGCAAAACCCACAACAACTCACCAAAAACAGAGCAAAACAATAACAAAACAGGTTCTCTGCTCCGATTTCATCCGTATCGGCAATTGCAAATATCGGATTGTATCACCCCATATATCAGATTCAGGCCGCTATGTACCGGGATTCAGACGCTATAACTATGAATTTTATTCTCACTGATATACCGGTCCATATCCGAATTGACGCTTTAATTTTTCGATACGAATAAGCCGGTACGGTACATACCAGCCGATATTTAGATTTGTGACAATTCTCGCAATGACAAAAAATTGTTTCCAAATATTTTTTTATAATAAAATTTTTACTTTTGGTGATAAAAAATTTAATCCTTAAAAACCCTTACACACATATATATATATATATATATATAAACCAGCTCTTGCAAACAAACTCGTAAGCCAGCTATTGTTGAGAGAAGTCAAAAGCTAAAGAAAATATGCTTACAAGTTTACTCTTCGGATAATCTTACTTATCAAAGAAGTCAAATGCCAAAGAAAATTCGCAAACTTCGAATATCTAGCATACCCAAGAGTTGTTAATGAATGATGGGACACAAAAAAAAAAAAAAAAAAAAAAAAAAAAAAAAAAAATTAAATCCAGAAAATTTAACAAAAAAACTTGCATATCATTCTCTAAAGTCACACAAGTTCAAAAGCTGAATTAGCATTGAACAAATGTTTATAATGAAGCTATATATAGAAATATATTGAAAGCCTAGACATCTCTTTACTATGTAGAAAATTTTCCATACCTGGTTTGGTCTATGAAATCTTCTGAACTTGTGGGAGAGATTTGAATGCGGAGAAAACTTAGCATGACATAGCACATAGACAATGTTTTAGCTTCAAAAAGAATATTCTAATTAACAAGCTGTGGATTAGCTCCAAGAATTGGTTTTTGTGGGGTTCTATTTATATGATGGAAAAAAAATCAAAATACTGATAAAAAGGCAAAGGCAGTGTGAGCTACACGTCAAACACATATGCTTCGTTGGGAAGAATATTTTACTAGTGGTTGGGGGAGAAGTTATTTAGTGGTATAGAAACATTGTTTCATATCACATAAATTATGACAATTTGTTATGTTTTCTCTTTATAGGAGATAAAAAATGACGAGACTCACTATTTTTACTAATAAAATGCATGTTGCAGCATCATTTGAATTTGTCCCAGGGCAAACTATAATTTCTCAGTAGTTGGCTGACAAACGTCTAAATTGAGAAACCTTTAATCATTGTGGGTCCTGGCGTGTCTTGGCTGAGAGGGTTTGTACTAGGCTTTGACAAATTTGGTGGTCCTGAAGCAGTCACGTCATGTCTAGTGATGGGTGGAAAGAATGGAATATAAGATTTTGTATTAAATGATTAAAAAAATTGATGGTAAAAATATTTAAAAAATTATATTTTATTGATAAATAATGTTAAAAAATAAAAATAAAATACAAATAGATCAGTTGAGGCATGAATATTTTGTTTTCTTTAAGGAGATCAAACCTACTGCGGTAAGAAGAACCAAAATACAATACAGCAGTCACTAAACTCTGACCACTTATCGTATGGTTCAGGTCAACTTTGTACAAGATGGTGAACTCAAAACTCCACAAAACAAAAACAAAAAACTCTTCTTTGGCTAGTAATCTCTCAAGTGTAAAAAAAAATTCGTCTGGAAATAAGTAGATGAGAGGAACAATTTATAGGCCATTAGGATCTTACAAATTACACCTAAAAATAATGACCATTAAACTAGAGAAAATGGAGAGTTCAAAACCTCCAAAATACTAACTCACCATCAAGCCCATAACCTTCCAATTAATCTCCATTCATGGACAAAACAAAAAGTCACAAAAAAAAATATAAATAAAAATAAATAAAAAAATAAATAAATAATTAAATAAATAAAAGATATTAAAATGGTCTAACAATCCCCCACTCATTGTAATATCAACAAGGACAATAGAGATTACTAAACAAAGATAAACTAGTATACATCATGAAGGTATGCTCTGTATTGAACCTTCATTAGTGAAACAACAACTTCTACTCCAGAGTCAGTAGTGGTATCAGATTTGAACTATGACTATTTAGGGAAAATAAAGTATTACTACTCACACATAATGATTTAAGTGTTGACATGAACTTTTAATAGCCAGCACAATATGACCTGAGCTAATCCCAATTTTCATGAGCATATTTGAGAATAAGCCATGTTCTCATAGAAAACGGTCCCACTTCTATGCTCACATAGGTGAAATCTGTTAAAGATGTTCTTGTAATTTACACACTCCACTCAACAAGAGCTATAGAATTTCATTAAGAGTATAAAGATTCAACCCTCCAACATTACAGGACAAATGCACTTACATCATTGGGATGGACAACAATATATTAAGGCATTTTTTACAACTACTATATGATTCGTTCTTTTCATTGAACCTAGTTACAGGATCTCTGGTCTCCAAGTTAGGTATCCTCATACATGGTTTATGATTTTATAGGCTTCACACACATCCCCTTCGATGTATTCCAAACCCCATCTCTCGCCAAGGCCATGGTTAACGGATCTGCAAAATTATCACAAGATTTTACATAATTTACAGTTATGATGCCATTACTCAAATAGGATCTCACATTACTGTGTTTTCTTCTGATAAGTTTGGATTTACCATTATAAAAATTGTTGTTCACTCTACCAATAGTAGCAGTGCTATCATAACGAATTAACATATGAGGAATTGATTTTTCCCAAAAAGGGATTTCATGTAACAAATCTCTCAACCAATTCGCTTCCTCACATACTGAAGCTAACGCTATAAACTCAGTTTCCATTGTAGAATTAGCAATTATAGTATGGTTTTTACACTTCCAACATATAGCACCACCACCCAAGGTACAAATATAACCCGAGGTAGAGAGAGAATCATCTGACAAAGTGTTCCAATTAGCATCACTATATCCCTCAAGTACAGAATGATACTTGCTATAAAACAAACCATAATTTTTGGTACCAGATAAATATCTCATAATTATTCTCATGGCTAGCCAATGATCTCGACTTGGCTTGCTAGTAAACTTGCTAAGTACTCCAACAACATATACAATATTAGGTCTAGTACAGTCAGTAGCATATCTCAAACTACCAATCATGCTAGCATATTCCTTTGATTAATCACTTCTTTTTCATTTGTTACAACAAATAAATGTATACTTGCATAAAAAAGAGTAGCAACATGTTGCAGTCTAGAAAATTGTATTTCTTTAAAATTTTCTCAACATAATGCGATTGATCAAGAAAAATGCCATCATTAGTCTTGGTAATTTTAATTCCCAAAATAAAATTGGCTTCACCAAGATCTTTCATATTAAAGTGGCTATTAAGCATATTTTTAGTCTAATTTATAATATGCAAATTAGAGCCAAAGATAAGTAGATCATCCACATATAGGTTAATAATTACATGTGCATTCTCATAAGTTTTATAATATATGCACTTATTACATTCATTAGTCATATAGCCATTCTCAATCATGCAGGAATCAAATTTCTCATGCTATTGTTTAGGAACTTGTTTTAAATCATAAATGGATTTAGTTAGCTTACACACATTGCTTTCTTGGCCAGGCCCTGCAAAGCCCTCGGGTTGATCTATGTAAATCTCCATTTAAAAATGTTATTTTCACATCCATTTGATGAATTTTTAAAGTATGAATTGCAGTCATTGCTATCAACAGTCTAATGGATGTAACTCTAATAACCGGAGAAAAAGTATAGTTGTTTTTTCATGCTTCTCGGAGGGGTTTAGCCTCCTCAGGTATGATAGCCTTACAGCTCAGACTCCTGTGGTTTTGAATCTAGTCTCGCAAGTGCAATGTGAAATAGAAAAATGAATGAGAGTCCAAATCTGGCAAATCTTAGAAAATCCATTAATCATCAGAGATGCCAAAAAGGACTACATTGCCAGATTTCTGAGTCGCCACCTAAATATTTTTGAAAAATTTAGGAAACCCGTGACTCTTGCCAAAGGCCACTTGTCCGTCATAACCAAAGTGTCTCGGCTCAGGAACTTAGGTATGAGAGAGGAAGGTCATAAATTGAGCACCTCACTCACCTGATCAAAGATCTGTCTCTACTAATCATGATGTGAATTTTATGTACATTATATACTCATATTTTGATTATTAATATACTAACATTACTATATGAAACAAATAAGTATAGATTACGTCACTTACTTTGGAATGCTTTGATTTCAATCGTTTTTAAAAAGAGTTTTGAATATATGCAACTTAAAGGAAAAACTAGCTCATATGTACAATAATCAAAGTCATTCCAATTTAAGCAAAATAGTCTTCATCTACAGGCATTCAAAGAGGTATTTCAAATAAGCACGTAGTAGTATACTTGTCATGGCAACACAAACACACATGTAATGCTAAAGAAAAAAAATGCTCACCTAGTACTCTGAGGCAAGTTGAAGAAAAAAAAAACAATTAGAAAATGCATGACCCTAATAATGTACATGACTAATGCAACACATTACAAAATGCAACTACTAGGTTCGGCTTATTAACATGTCATATGGATTAACTTAAAGCATGCGGTAACGCACGTATTCAAGTAAGTAGGAAATGACAATGATATTCAAGAATGATGAACTGAACCTTAATGCATGCAAAAATAGATACAAAGCATGAGAATGACAAAAGAAAATATGATGTTATATACAACCACGGTAAGCATGTAAATAAAAGGGAGAAATAAATGGGGGTTGGAAGACATACATCAAATGTTACAAATTTGCTCTCGCACAAGAGGGTCCGACTGGACTAATTCCAACTAATTATTACAAACACCGAATGAATTAACTAATTATTACACTTGCAAATATTATAACAAACAAAAACACGGACAACATGCACGTGAGTAAGAACATCCTTCAGAAACTGCTTTGTCTGCCCTCTGAAGAACTACCCCATTTTACCCTTAGCCAATGCTATGTTCTTCCAACAATAGTATGCTGTTTGTACACTCTGAAGCCCGGCCGGACCACAATGAGGCCCGATCGGATCCAATGAAATACGGCCGTGCCTCAGTTTGGCCCAAAAAACTTTTTTTTGTTTTGCTAAAAAACCACCACTGCCGTACAACATGCTTGGCCGGCCGACCTGATCAGGTGGTCGACCGTATAGAATAATGGCCGGCTGGCCACTATTTCTGAGGAAACCCTACTGCAACAGAACTGGAACAGAGCAAACAAGGTATTTCCAAAAGATGTTCATCTTTCCTGCTCCCTCTTGTCATGAAGATTTTCAAGGAGAGAGTAAGTTTGCTTCACAAATAATCAACTATCGCAAGTTTGTTACATGATGATCTTAGAAGCAATAGGAAAAGACTTTGTTAAACACAAAAAAGGCTATTCTCCATACCTCCTTCCTATCATGAAATTTATTCAAGGAAGAGGTAGACATGCTTCACAAATCATCAAACATCACAAGATAGTATTTGATGGTTATAGAAGAACCTAAAATGAAAGATGATAACAACTCAGAAATTGTGAAATCAAGCTAACTATCAAAAGCTTAAACACACGACTCGCCAAAGTTGTTGACAACTCCTCTTTTGTTCATGGAATAAGGATAAGACATCCATTTCCATGTTTCGAAAATGATCAGAAAGAGAGTTTTTCAACACTTTGACACGAAAGCTGCTACCTAGCTTCAAGGTGGACAATAATAATATGAAAGTAAGAAATTTATCGCTAGGTAAGCAAACTTGTGGCGGTGTGGCTAAGCCTAAGCTCTAATCCTCCCATGACCACAAGGTTCCATGGTATATAGGGAAAGCTATAACAAAGTAAAACGATCGACTTAAACGGATTGACCGCTATGTCCTAAACATGATAAATCCGTGAGGGCTTACAACAATACAATTATGATATTCAAAGCATAAATTAACACATTTAAATAGCACACAAACAACACAAAAAAAAAAATGCTGAAAATAAGCTATAGGAGGTGGAAAAAGTGAGAAAAAATGAAAGAAAACCAAGAGGTTTCATCTAGCAAACAAGCCTACGGATGGGTAGCTAACTCCTCCATTTTTTGTAACTTTAAATCACATATTTCAGGCCTAAAATACTCTGAAAAACAGCATGTAAAGACAAGAAAAATGGAGAGAAAATGTGGTGAAAATGGTTCAAAGTTCAATCTCTTGAGAAGATGAAGAGCTTCTTGATTCACAAACCTTAATCTAAACACTCTCAAGTATCTAAAATTATGTTCAAAGATTCAGCAAAAAGCTTCAAGTTTGAGCTTCAATGGTGTATGTATTGTGTATCTTATAGTCAAGAAGGTAGAGAAAAGCTTTGAACAAGCTTCTAAGCCTTTCGGAATTTGTTCTAACCCTAAAATCTGAGGGGAGGTGCTGTATTTATAGATTTTTCACTGCCTTTCAACGTAAATATCTTTAAAAGAAAGCAGCTGGCTAAATCCCATGCATAGGAGCAGCTTGCTGCTGCAAAATATCTGATTCGCTGAACATGACCGGTCGGCCAATCGATTATACGGACAGCCCAAAAAAGTGGCCTGCCAGTCATTTTTTGGTCTTATTGTTACTGAGAGCCGGCCGTGTCATGACTCGAACCCGCCCCTATAGATTAAGGTCATAACTAGCCAATAATCATGAGATTATCTATAGCCTCAAACAAGATTAAAGATAGCTCATTAGTAAAAACGGGCCCAAAATGGAAGTAGACTTAAAATTTTGTCCAATGAGCTGTGCTTATATGGCATATCAAAACATATACCATGTACTTAGTAATAACTCACACATAAAGCAAAATTAACTTCTTGTACATCCAAGATCATTCAACATATAGTCAGCCAAACTGAAAATTTATATACATAGGCGATTCAACAGAACCACCATGGTAGCAAAAGAGTAAAACAAAAGAACAAAAACAAAGTCTCATGCGTGAGACGTTCGGGCTGACTCCACAAAACTTGGATTTCTCTATCATTTTTCACTAGGGCTAAGGTTGGACATCTCTTTGCTCACCTACATACATATAAATAAGAGTGAGCGAAAGCCCAGTGAATAATACCAAAGTAAAGAGGTTATAGGAATAAAATTCTCTAATAGATAATGTCCTTGACAAACACATCAAATGGCCTTAGACCCATTCATATTCTTATCAAATATATCAAACGGCCTTTGGCCCATCACATCAAACGGCCTCGGGCCCAATTCATTTGTGTCAAACGACCTCAGGCCCAATCATCGTATCAAACGGCCTCTGGTCCAATCATATCTAAGGGTCTCTGGCCCATCCTTTTCATATTCATATTTGTGCACATTTCATATTCGTGATCATGATCATATTCATATTCAAATGGCCTTAGGCCCAACGCATTCGTATTCAGACGGCCTTAGGCCTACTCATATCCTTATCAAATATATCAAACGGCCTCAGGTCCAATTTGTATTCTTCACAGAACCTTATACAAAAATTAGGCATATAGAATACTCATTCATAATTCAAACCAACAAATCCATGAAGCTTATACTGAAGTAGCAGTTGGAAAATAACATGCTTGAAAATATCTTTACTAAGTTATTACTCACAGTGTTGTGTTGATGGATTTGCTCTTGCGTTTGACCGTACACATTTCATAACACAATGGATCACATGCAATTCAATCCGTTCTTAATTTGATTATTTATCTTAGGCCTCTTTCTTCTTCTTTTAGTTCATTTACAATGTTTAATGCATGCCTAAGA
Organism: Camellia japonica; assembly: GCA_030407325.1. NCBI lineage: Eukaryota > Viridiplantae > Streptophyta > Magnoliopsida > Ericales > Theaceae > Camellia > Camellia japonica. The sequence continues at coordinate 67,574,460 of JAPPVO010000013.1, read as the reverse complement.
GTGCTTAGTAATGAAAGAGAACGGAAAACCAAGCATAAAATAACTTTTCAAAATTTCTGAAATAGGGCTCTCTGCTTGAGCACAGCTTTGGTCGCTCGAGCGGTCTGCAAAACTCTATAAAAGTACTGGTTGCATGAATTTTACGAGCGAGGAGTCTTGCAAAATAGGGTTCGTTCGAGTGCAAGATTTGCTGCTCGAGTCACCGTGCAAATCTCTGCAAAACTTCTGGGAGCTAAATTTTCACGCTCGAGCGAGACTTTCTTCGCTCGAGCAGACAGGTCGAATTATGGAATTTCCAGAATTGTGTTTGAGCTCCCAATACACATTTAAAGGTCTAATTCCATGCTAAACTCACTCAAATGTGCAAGAATACTCCCAAATACATATATTTGAAGATGACTTCAACCATAGATCAAAATTCCATAAGTTTAACAAATTTCAAACCGTAAACTTCAAATATACATAATCCATGTTTTGTATTTTTTATAGACAAGCTTCAAGGCTTGAAATTAAGCTTCAATACATGAAAATTCTTACATGCATGTGTCAAACAATCCTCAATATAACATGATCAACATGCTTTACATTCAAATATGCAAAATTATGGCCAATTCCTAAATGCATGCATCCAGTGATCTTAAATTTACCAAGCTTAGCTTAATTCATGTATTTAATTTCATATATACTTTGAATTCACTTAGTTATGAACTTAAACTCATGAATTTGAGTTCAATTACTAATCTAGAAGCTTCAACCCTTCCAATTATGGCTAATTCTTGAGCCTAGCTTTCAAATTCCCATGTTTTTAGTTCAAACCTTCAATTTTGTGCTCCTTCTCTCTCTACAATCGTCTCTCTCTCTCTCTAGAGTGTATTTCCAGCCAAGTTATGGAAATGAGCGCAAAAGAAATGAGTATGAGTGTAATTAAGCTTTTATATATGCTTGCCTAATCAAACTTGATTAAGGCTAATTAATTGTGCTTAATTCAATCAATTTAATCTAATTAACTTGATCCGAATAAATTTTTAATTAAATTTCACCATAGGTTCTAAAAATTGTGCTAATCACAATGACACAGTCAACTTTAGTTTTTGTCGCCTCTATGGCCTTCAATTTAATCTTATAGCATAAAATCAGACAATTTTCCTACGATGAATAGATAGAAAGTCAAAATCACATATAATCATATGATTGGCAATCAAAATCATATCAAACACGTAATCACAATCATAATTAAGATTAATTAACATAACACAGAACAAGGTTACCACATGCCAGGCCCAAATACCCACAGTCGAGCCCAAATAACCACGGTCGGGCCAAAATACACACGGCCGAGTCCTAAATTTTGAAAAGATGATTTTTACGGGTCTAAAACATTTTGGTCAAAATGGGGTGCAAGGTTTGGGTTCGAAGCTCAAAATTGAATTCTTTTGTTGAAGATTCGAAAGATTGCACAGTGTAACGCTTCATCATTGAGTGTTCAGAATAAAGCGCCCAAGTAAGGTAGTTAAAATGGGGTGTCTACAAAAAGTATCAAAGAAATCAAAATCAACTTGTTGTTTAAAACCTTTAGTGACAAGCCTCGCTTTATATTTATCTATAATTCCATCCGGTTTAAGTTTTTTGCAAAGGACCCATATACATCCAATAGTTTTACAACCCGAAGGTAAATCCACTTGCTTCCATGCTTTATTTGAAAGTAGTGAATCTATCTCATCATTTACTGCCTCTTTCCAGAAAATAGCATCAGGTGATGATAAAGTTTTTTGCACCGTAAGATGAATTTCTTCTACATTGTAAAGATAACAGTCAAGGCTAAAATCTTTTTTAACTCTTGCTCGTTTACTCCTTCTTGGTTGGATTTGAGAATTTTCTTGTTCTTGAAAAACTTAAGATGGAGTAGAAGAGTTAGGCATTGATAAAATATTTTCATAAAATATTTGACCTCCCACTATTTCTAGATTTGAAAGAAAAATTATTTCATGAAAAATAGCATCACTTGATTCAAAAATAATATTATCTTCCATATCAAAAAATCTATAACCTATGCTATGCAACGCATACCTAAGAAAAGCACAAGTGGTAGCTGGTTCAGCCAATTTAGGTCGTTTAGGATCTGCAAGTCTCACAAAAGCTAAACAGCCCCAAACCCTCAAATCACCTAGATTTGTTTTATGCCCCCGCCACAACTCATAAGGTACAATTTTAGTCTTGAAAAATCTAGAAACCCTAGATGTTGATTTGTGATTATGTACCAATTTTAAGCAGAATATAACAATCCCAATCAAACAATCAAAGACAAATTGACACAACGATTTTACGTGGAAAAACCACAATTGGACACCTCCAACTGTGATTAAAAAACCACGGGCAACAGCCACAAAAACAATCCACTAAGAAGATTTAAAGGAATTACACAGGTATACTCTCAATTACCTAGCGAATCCACGCCTAATTGAACCAACCTCTATGTGCCTCTTCCAACCCCGTCTTCACCTCGGAATTGTCTTTACGATGAGCCACTCCAGAATCCACCAAAGCTTCAGGCTCGAATTCTTCAGAATCCACCGAAGAACAATTCTCTCTTTTGTGTAGAACAAACAAAACCTTTGATGTATTCTTTTTAAACCATGAGTTGAATACTCAATAAAACATCAAAGAAAACTAACAAACTATCCCCAGATATAAACCTTAAGAACCAAAAAGAAGATCTGGAGGAATTAATTAGTTTTGGGAGAAAACCAACTATTTATAGAAAATCCAAAAGTAATCCTAGTTTTGGAAGAAATCCAATTACTTATAGAAATCCAAAAGTAATCCTAGTTTTGGAAGAAAATCAACTTCTTAAAGAAATCCTTGTCAAACGGGATTGCCAAGAATAAAACCTAACAAGTCTTTTTGTGTGGCACTCTATTTATTATATGGCAAGCTGTCAAAATAGGCTCACCCCAAAGATTTGAGGGAATACCTGAATTAATAAGCATAGCATTCATCAAGTCAATTAACGTTCTATTCTTTCTTTCAGCTATGCCATTACATGAAGGTGAATATGGTGGAGTAGTCTTATGAATAATTCCCAATGACTGAACAAAAGAGTTGAATCTAAGAGATCATACTCCCGGCCTCTATCACTTCTAATTTTCTTAATCTTTTTATCGAATTGATTTTCAACTTCAAGAAGGAATTCTTTAAATTTCTCAAAAGCATCACTTTTATTTTTTAATAAATATACGTCTATATATTTTGAAAAATCATCAATTGATAAAATAACGGTTACCACCATAAGTTAAAATTCCTTCAAACTCACACAAATCAGTATGAAATAATTCTAGCAATTTGGTATTTTCTCAACACTTTTATGAGGTCTCTTGATAATTTTTGCTTTACTGCAAACTTCACATTTCTCAGTTTTTTTTGTCAATTTAGGAATTAATCCTAAACTACTCATGATTCCCACATATTTACTGTTAATATGATACAAGCGAGCATGCCAAAAATTAATAGAAGACAGCATATAAACCGAATTAGTAGATGGTTTATTAATCTCAACATTTAGTTTGAACATCTCATTACAATCATAACCCTTATCCACAAAAATATCATTCTTGATAATCACATATTGATCAAATTCCATAGTTTGCTTAAAGCCAACCTTATTCAACATATAACTTGACATCAAATTCTTCTTCATGGACGGTGTATAAAACACATCTTTTAAAGTAAGCACATGTCCAGAGGTGAACTTGAGGTCAACCTCACCACTTCCAAGTATTTTGGTTTGACTAGAGTCACCAAGCATAATTGGTTTCTCATCATCAAAGGGAGTATACACCTTGAACCAAGCTTTATCATAACAAACATGTCTATTAGCACCAAAATTTGCCCACCAACCTTCCACATAAATTACCAGAAATGGCTCCTCGATAACGTTATCCTTTGGGGCAGGTGCACGTTTTCGGAATTTGTAAGTTCGAGTAATATGCCCACTTTTGCCACAGACAAAGCATGTAAAATTTTGTGGAGGTGGTGGACCTTGGTTCTTATTTGGATTAATCCATTTATTGTGAGGTTTACCATAATTCTTCATATTCTTTTTATAAGGCTTTAAATAAGCATTCTTTGAATTTTGACCTTTGGGTTAGTTGTTATTTGCTGAAACAAAGTTTACCTTTGTGGTGGAATTGTCATTACCCTCTTGTGTTATCAATGCATCTTGGTCTCTAACCTTCTCTTCGACTCGGATGCGAGTGATCAATGCCTCTAAGGAAGTCTCCTTTTGTTTGTAGTGCATGCTCTTTTGGAACTCTCTCCAAGATGGCGGTAACTTGTCAACAAGTCCAACTACCAAGTTGTCACCAATCTTGATGCGTTCAAATCTTACTTATGCAACTATTATTTGGAAATCTTGTGCTTGCCCCACCACAGATTTTCCATCCACCATTTGGAAGCAAAAAAAATCACCTAGCTGCATACTTTTTTTGCTCCTGCCTCTTTAGTATCATACTTAGTTTGTAAAGCTTTTCAAATTTTCTTTGTGGAAGTGTAAGTGGTGTTATAGTAATCATAAAATTGATCAGCAAGTTAATTTAAGAGATAAAAGTGACATTTATACTCATCTGTATTGTATGAAGCCACTTTTGCTTCATGTGCCTCGTGGTCTTCATCATTCATCTCCTCGGATGAGATTTTGTTTGGATTCTTCTCGGTAAGAATATAAGCAACTTTCAAAAGGCTGAGGTAAAAAAGAACTTTTCCTTTCCACCTCTTAAAATGAACTCTATTGAACTTGAAAAGCTTGTTAAGATCTGTAATTCCGTCATTAGCTTTCTCTGGTACTTGTTCCATTTTGATCTCCCTAAAATTGATGGTGAAAAAACCAAAAAAAATTATATTTTATTGATAAATAATGCAAAGAAAATGAGATACAAATAGATCAGGTTGAGGCACGAATATCTCGTTTTCTTTAAGAAGATCAAGCTTACTACGGTAGGAAGAACCAAATATTGATGTAGCAGTCACTAAATTTTGACTTGTCTCTTCTAGGATATAACAGCCCGACCACTTGTCATATGGTTCAAGCCAACTTTGCATAAGATGGTGAATCCAAAACTCCATCAAGAAAAATACCATTCTTTGGCTAGTAATCTCTCAAGTGTAAAAAAATAAAAAAATAAAAATAAAAAAAATAAAAAAATATGGTCTAGAAATGAGTAGATAAGATGAACAATTTATAGGTCACTAGGACCCTACAAATTACACCAAAAAATAATGACCATTAAACTAGAGAAAAGGAAGAGTTCCAAAACCTCCAAAATACTAACTCACCACCAAGCTCATGACCTTCCAATTAATCTCCATTCATGGACAAGACAAAAGGTCACCAAAAAAAATAATTAAATAAATAAAAGATATTAAAATAGTCCAACAAATAATAAATATAATAATTTATGGTTAGCCAAGATTTGATCATGATTTATGATTGATCAAGATATGATCATGTGGTGTTACTAGACAACAAAATAAATTTTTGTAAGCTTTTTGGTTACACACAAGTACTAGTAGTTGGGTAGTGTTTTAACCTAGGAAAATATGTGGAAGTCAGAAAAATTAATTATCAAAAATGATAAATATAAATACAAATAATTATAATTATAATTTTTTTTATTAATATATAATTATTTTTTTTCTAACACCACTATACTGTAATTGTGATAACTGTGGCCTATGTTATGTTAATTAATCTTAATTATGATTGTGATTATGTGCTTAATATGATTTTGAGTGCCATTTATATGATTATACGTGTTTTTGAATTTCTATCTGTTCACCGTAGGAAAATCTGTTTGATTCTCTGCTATAAAATTTAATTAAAGACCGTAGAAGTGTCAGAAAGTGAAATTAACTGTATTTTTGTGCTTAGCATGATTTTTAGAACCTACGGTGAAATTTAATTTAAAAAAAATTGATTCGGATCGAAATAATTAGATTCAATATGATTGAATTAGAGCACCATTACTTAGCCTTAATAAATTGGTTAGGCAAGCCTATAAATAGGCTACACTCAAGTTCTTTCCTTTGAACTCATTTTGGCTGAGAATACACTACAGAGAGAGAGAGAGAGAGAGAGAGAGAGTGCATGGTTTAGAGAGAGAAAGAGGCTAAAATTGAAGACTTTGCTAAGAAATTGGAAGACTAAGGGAATTGGCACAAGATTTAACTACATTTGTGATGATTGGAGCCTTTAGGTGAGTAATTGAACTCAACTTCATGGATTTAAGTTCATAGTTGAGTGAATTCAAGCAAGATATGAAATGAATTACAAGAATTGAATTAATTATGATGAATTTGAAGTCAATATAACCATGCATGCAGAGAATTGCCATAGAATTGCATAATCAAGCATGTAGTATGTTAAATATGAAAAATTGAGTATCAAATCATACATGCAAGCATGGTTTTGTTGAGCTTCATGATTATAAGCATCATTTGTGCCATTTGAAATAGTATTGGGACCTATATTACACATGCATGCATAATCCATGTAGTTATGAAGTTTGGTTACATGTGTTTTGAAATTGTCAAGAAGAATATGAGATGATTTGAAAATTGAATCATGATTTTGAACAATTGGTCTCAAATTACCTATGTTCTCATGCTATGTGTAGACACCCCATTTTTGACCGTCCTCAAGACTTGGACGTCATCATTTGAACACTCGATGATCATTCATGCTCGTGTTTGTTTTGAGTTCCTGAAGGTCTCGGCTGTGCGTCTTGCCTTGGAGCCTCTCAACTTGTCTGTTTTGTACTTGGTTGTGGACCAAGAGATTGTAGCTTTGTTTTTGAGGGAAGAGGGTGGCCTGCTGGCCATCTCTACAACCCCTCGGCTAGGCCCCCTGCCCGTCAGACGTGCCCTCTTTCCATCGGCCATCAGTGGTGGCTGGTCAGCATCACTGATGGCCGATCGGCCCCTTTAATGGCCGGTCGACCATACTTTTTGGCCGAGGCCCTTTTCTTTGTTTTTGTAGATATTTTGGTGCCAGCTGTTGGGCACAGAGGACATCCTCCATACACGTGTATGGAGGGATTGTAACAAGCCTTTAGCTTGTCCAACAAGCTTGAGACTTGTGATTCTATATAAGGGGAGGCTCCTCTCCCCTTTCAAAGCTTCAGAATTTTGATTAAGGAAAAAACATATCTCTCTCTCTCAAGAACTCTCTCTCTCTCTCTCTATATATATATATATTGCTTGAAAGTGAGTGTTCTTCACACATTTTGCCTACAACCCCTTAGCCAAACCTCTTGACCTTGGAGCTGAGATTCCATAAGACTTGTTTGGGCATCCTAAAGTTGGTTTTGGCTCAGAAAAGCTCCTGGTTTTGCTGTTTTTCAAGGGTGAGGCCTATTATCCTCTTTAAAGCTTTATTTTAATTGCTTGTTTGGCCATTCTTGCATGCTCTTTTAGGCCTTGCTCTCAACTACAAAAAGTTCTGTTTTTAAGTGTTAAGGATGGTTATTTGAGGCCTTATTTGAGTTAGGGGTGATCTTCCCCATTTTGTGGCTTGTTTTGCTTTGCTTTGAGCTATCTCTTTAGGCCTTTGAGATCACCTTCTCTTGGCCTTTTAACCACTGAATTCCAGAGGAATTTCAGTGGTGGAAAGTGTGTTTTGAGGCCCCAAATAGGAGGGGGTCATCCCCTCTCCTTGTGTCTTGATTGCTTGTGTTGTTGGCTTAACACTTTGGCATGTTTTTCTACCTCCTTGAGGCTCTATCTTAGCATGTTTTAGGCCTTATTTTAACATGATATAACTCTGTTTTGGGTTGGTTTGATTGCCTCTTGCATGCTTCACACTCTTGTAGTGCAATCCCCTTAGTTAGCCTAACATGCCCCATGCTTTGGACCACCATTTCATTATGTTTTTGGCTCCACTCCAGCAGGCTTTTACTCATATTTTGGCATGCCTTAGCTCTGATTTTGGTTGACAAGGTCACCTCTTGCATGCTTCTTATACTTGTAGTGTAAACCTTGCTCACTAGCCTAGTATACTTGGTGCTTTGGCCCATTCTTCTAGCATGTTTTGGCTCCACTCCAGCAAGTTTTTACTCATGTTTTAACATACTTTAGCTCTGTTTTGAGGCTTCTTGGTCGTATGGTGCTTGTTATGCATGCTTGTAGTGCAATAGCCTTGAATAGCTTTGAGTTTTGAGGTCTCTTGCATGCTTGGCTTGAGGTATTTGCATGTTCTGGCATCATTTGGCATGTTATTTCAGGGCATACAGTGTTGTCACACTTCCATGTTTTTCACTCTTTAAGTGCTCTTGAGAGTTGTACCTTTGTGCCTTGCTTGCGAGCCATGAGTTGAGCATGCTTTTCTTGCTTCTTGTGTTTAAGTTTCAGCACATTTTGGCCATTGTTTGGGCATGCATGAGGTCTATTTGGGGTTGGTTTAAGTCCATTGAGCATTGTATTGCATGCCTCTTGTATGATGCTCTTTACTTGCTTTGATGCTTTAGCCTCCAAACATGCCATGCATGCATTACTTACATGATGGAACCTCATGAGTGCCACTCTAGCATTGACAGATAGCGTGTTATTTGCATGTGTGATGTATTGCATGTGTTTGGATCGGACGTTAATCCAAACACGAGAAACAAGGGACGTTTCATACTTGAAGTGATGAAACGTATCTCATTTCTTTGTCGCCGTCCCCTTTGATTGTGCATGATAGGGTGGAGGCCTCTCGAGTCTTGTGTGTTACTTGTGCATTCATCAACATTGTGCAAGCTTGACTCTTTGGCCATCATGCATTGAGATGCGTGATTGGTGGCTCGAGAGCCAAGCACTACACCCCTTTGAGCTTGAGACATGATAAGGAGTGTAGTTGCACACACATTTCCGTGCAAATACACTACCATGCCTCTATTTGTGCTCTGTTGTAGTAAAAGGAGAAATTGCAAGAAGCAGTGGCCAACTGGCCATCGAAGCTGCCGACCGACCACTAAGGCTACCGATCGGCTATCATAAGTGGCCGATGGCCATCCCTCTTGGCCGTCCATCCCTCAGCATGTTCCTAAGGTGGGTCAGAAACATTCTGGAAGTTGGCATAATTTTCAAAAGTACAGAAGTGTGCAAACAGAGGCATTTAAAGGCAAGGCGGTGGATTTTCAGGAGGACGCGATCGAGCATGCATGCCTCCCTCGCCCGTGAGGCCATTTTACCGCTTTACTAGCTAGTTGTAGTTAATTAGAATATTTTCTTTGTAATATTTTGAATTAGCTTAGCATAGCTAGTTTTCAATTTGTGTTGTAATTAATTAGCTAGAATAGCATAGTTAATTAGTTGATTTGTAATAAGTAGTTAGTTTAATTAGTGTAGCTAGTTAGCTCTCTTCCATACGGACCCCCCGTCGAGAGGGCAAATGTTGTAATAAGTGTGCGTGTGTGTGTGCTTGTCTTCCAATCCCATTTCTTTCTCCCTTTTACTTATCAGCTTTCGATGGTTAGTTTAGGGCATATTTTAATTAGCATCCTTATGCTTTACATGCGTGCATCATTCATCTATCTTGCATGCATCGGGCTTGGTGCATCATACAAACTGCATTGTATATCAATACACTTTCTTGAATACGTGTTTCAAAGCATATTATCAAGTGTTACATTCATGTGCCATCTTAGATAGCCGAGCCTATTTAGTTGCATATTGCATGTGTTGCATTAGGCATTGTAGCATAATTAGGATCATGCATTGATTTCTAACTAGTTTTCTGTTTTGGCTCGGAGTATACTGTAAGTGTTTTCGCTTTAGCATCCTTGCATGTGTGTAAGTGACTGCCATGATAGCATGCTTGTCATGAGGCTATTTGCTTAATTGCTATAACTGCATGAATGCTTGTGGATGATGGCTTCATTGCTTGAATTGGAACAATTCATCAAAATGTGAGTTTTAAGCCCACTTGGAGTGGCAAAATCATGTTGTTTTAAGCCCACTTGAGGGTGGCAAATTCGCGTTTTAGCCTACTTGCGAGTAGCAAATTCCAAACCATTTTCAAAAAACAAACATGAGATGTTTTGTTCCAAATTGAGTGATTTAGTCTATACTTGTATGCTGTACACATCACATAGTAATGTTAGCTAATAAACCGGAATAAGACCGCATGTGTTTTCAAAAACATCATATCATGTTAGTAGAGGCTGATCTTTGATCGGGCGAGCAGGGGTGCTCATTTCAGGACCTTCCCCTCTCGTACCCAAGTTCCCAAGCCGAGGCAACTTTGGTGACGACGGACACGTGGCCTTAGGCACGAGTCAGGGTTTCCTAAATTTCCCAAAACAAAATATTTAGGTGGCGACTCTGAAATCTGGCAAAACAGTCCATGTTTGGCGCTTTTTGATTAAAATCGATTTTCCAAAACGATTTGCCGGATTTGGACACTTTGGTGATTTATCAGTCTTACATTGCACTTTGTGAGACTAGATTTAGAACCGTGACAGGAGTCCGAACTGTAGTAGCTAGAACTACAATTCGCGTCTTCGTGCGCGGAGCGGAGTTTGGGGAGGTCTACACTATGTAATGTCTTCCCATGTTTTTGTATAAAAAACATGAGCTTTGGACCCTTGAATATCAAGTTTGAGCTTCAAACAGAATTCTGGAAAACCCAAAATTCGACCTGTCCGCTTGAGTGAGAAAAGTCTCGCTCGAGCGTGAAAATCAAGCTCCTAGAAGTTTTGTAGAGATTTGTATTGTAGCTCGTGCCACAAAGTGTGCGCTCGAGCGAACCCTGTTTTGTGAGACCCCTCGCTCGAGCGTCAAAAGTCTCACTCGAGCGTAAATTGCAAGCAACCAGAACTTTTGCAGACAAAAGGGGGTCCGCTCGAGCGACCAAAGCTGCGCTCGAGCAGAGAGCCCTGTTTTAGAAATTTTGACAAGGCGTTTCATGTTTTGTTTTCCGTTCTCTTTCATTTCTAAGCACTCTTAGGCATGCATTGGGCATTGTAAAGGACCTAAAAGGATGAAAAAGAGGCCTAAGAGAAATAAATAAATTAAGAATGGATTGAATCGCTTGTAACTCGATATGTTATGAAATGTGCAGGGTCAAGTGCAAGGGCAAATCCACTGGCAGAATACTATGAGTAATATCTTAATAAGAATGTATTGAAGTATGCTACTTCCAAATGCTCACTTATGTATGAGCTCTACAGAGTCATTAAATTGAATTGGATATTCATCTTGTGAATGATTGAGCCAAAGGCCGTTTGCTAGAAATGATTGGGCCAAAGGCCATTTGATATGAATAATTGGGCCAAAGGCTGTTTGACATAAATGATTGTGCCAAAGCCCGTTTGCTAGAAATGATTGGGCCAAAGGCCGTTTGACATGAATAATTGGGCCAAAGGCCGTTTAACATGAATGATTGGGCCAAAGGCCATTTGCTAGAAATGATTGGGCCAAAGGCCGTTTGACATGAATAATTGGGCCAAAGGCCGTTTGATAAGAATGATTGGGCCAAGGGCCGATTGACATGAATGATTGGGCCAAAGGCCGTTTGATAAGAATGATTGGGCCAAGGGCCGATTGACATGAATGATTGAGCCAAAGGCCGTTTGATAAGAATGATTGGGCCAAGAGTCGATTGACATGAATGATTGGGCCAAAGGCCGTTTGACACAAGCGAATTGGGCTTAAGGCCTCATGATAAGAATGAATTGGCCCCAAGGCTGTTTCATACGTTTGGGCCTAAGGCCGTTTGATGTATTAGATAGAAACATGAATGTGCCTAAGGCCGTTTGATATGTTTGTTAACAAATTTTCATTAATGTAACTTCCTTATTTGATATTATTCACTGGGCTTTCGCTCATTCTCATTCATGTGTATGTAGGTGAGCAAAGAGATGTCCAAACCCAGCCTCGGTGAAGACTATGAGAGGAAGTCAAGTTTTTGGGGAGTCCGCTCAATTGTCTCACGCACGAGACTTTGTTTTGTCCCTTTTGTTCTTTTGTTACTCTTTTGCTATTTTGGTGAACACGTTGGATCACCTATGTATATGAGTTTTTGTTTGGTTGACTGCATATTCGAAATTTCCTGGATGTATATAAGATGTTAGCTCTATTTATATGTGTGAGTTATTATAAATGCCTTTGGAATGATTTTGCTATACCATGTAAGCACAGTTCATTGGACAGAGTTTTCAAATCTGCTTTCGTTTTGGCCCCTTTAATATTTCTGAATTTGTTTGAGGCCGTAGATAATCTCATGATTATTGGCCGGTTATGACCTTAATCCTTAGGGGCGGGATCGGGTCATGACAGTAATTGTCCTTTTAGCATTCCTTATGGAATGTTTATCTTTTGGAACTATGCATGTTAAACCCCTTGTGGGTTTGACTATGTTGTAAAATTGATAAAATAAAAAAATAAAAAAATAAAAAAGAGGATAAATTATAAATATTTTTTTTAAAATTTGTTTAAAATATAAATTATTTTATGTGATTCTAAAGTTTGTAAATGTCTCTTTGTTAGAATTTGTTATTTCAAGGAATTAATAAAAAAAAAAAATGAAATTCTTATCTACTCTTCTATGTAATAATAAAATTTTCAAAATCATTAACTGAAATATATTTATGACATCATTAAAAATTATTAATTGATTTAATTTTTTATTAATAAAAAAGGTTATTTGTTATGTGATTATAAATTTGAATGAGCAAGATGTAATTTTCAAAATCACATGAGACAATTTGTATTTCAAATAAATCTCAAGGGGTGTATTTGTAGTTTATCCAAAATAAAAAAAAAATAATTATAAATGCACCTTTTGGAGTTTGCCAAAAATGTAAATTTCTCCCTCACATTTTGAAAATTACAAATACCCCTTATTAAATTTTTTCCTCAATTAACCTAATAGAAAAAAATAAAATTACACAGCTATCCTTTAATACTAAAGTGAAATTATCACACCACACTCATTTTTATCCACCTACCACTAAATCCCTCTGTTTACATCACTATAATATTCCCTAATCTTTCGTAACGACACAACAAATGCTTGTAGACAATAATGACAGTAGTTCTGATCAAAAGTGGAAGAGGGTGGTGCGATAGTTGGACAAAATAGTGTTATAGTTGTGACAAATGAAGAATAAGGCCGGTAAGATAGAAGAAATAATAACGAAAATTAAGTGTTTAACTTCATAAAGATTAATATAGGTATTTCCATTTTTTTTTACTTATGTCATGCATTATTATTTTGATTTAATGGTTGATTAACGGAAGGAGTCATTTGTTATGTGATTAGAAACTTCAAAGGATAGAATATAATTTCTCATATGTGAGAGGGAATCTATATTTTTAATAAATTTCAGGGGTGTATTTGTAATTACTTTAAAAAAAGACTTAGACTTGCACCAAACACAGAAAATGACTTATACCATACACAGAAGGGACTTGCACCCCATGAAAACGAAAAAGAAAAAAAAAATACTATCCAATTGAAATTTAATTTTCCTTAAAAACAATTAGACTATTGCAAATGACTACCTATTGAGGGTTTGTTAAGAGTCAAATAATATTAAAAGACTTATATATTTTATAACAATTATGCTATATCCCCTAATATAGCACCATTATTTTGACCCCTAATGAGGTGGAAGAGAGAGAATAAAGAGAGATAAAGAGAGAAGGGATGAGGAGTGTAATGCCCTGAAGTAATTGCTATAAACCATCCACGATATTAATTACATAACAACACATGATGAAATAATTCGCTTTCATTTATCCCAATCACTTGTACAAGAGGTGACATATGCATATATAAATTCATAAGTCTAATCCTGAATCTATAGCATATGTGTAATAAGAGATAGGATTAAGAAAGCAAAATAGATAAATAAATGCCCTAAAGGTTTACAACTTTCCATGATAATTCTTGGTTACAATAAAAGTGGACTTAAGTCCAATACAGTTAAACCCTTTGGCTTGTACAAAAAGATAAAAATAAATAAATAAATAAAAATACAGTAAATACACAAAAGAAGCTCTCACTCTAGGTCCTCCCAAGCTATTGCCTTGGCAGAGGCATATCATCAGCACTTGAAATGTTTTTCCCCACATAAGGTGAGCCAAAGCCTAGTAAAAATAATCCAACACAGTATATGAATCTTAACAGAGCTATAAGGTGAATGCATACGCAATGCTCGTACCAAAACATTTTTATATCTCTTTCCAAAACCATGCAATGCCAAATTATTATCATGGTTCATAGATCATTTCCGTTACAATAGGAAATAGGATAGTGAATCACACTCTGGGAATTTTAAAACAATACAACCTTTTTCAAAAATTTCATTCGGAGGAAACCATAAACTGGGACCCATGTAAACGTACGCTATACAAGCACTACTATTGCCATTTCATGAAAATTTCGTCTGCAGGATCGGCACCCATGTATATGCGCGGCTTTCGGGATTTTCACTCTGAACACACATGCCAACTTATTTGATGTTACAAGAACTCCTTTCCCAGATTCACCCATTTTCTCAAAACGGTAACATTTCCAACATATATGTGTGAGATAATGTTCAATGCAAATGATTGAGGAAATGGTTTCAATTCTCCTAATTTATATGTAATTTCTACAACACTTATAGCTATTCTCCATCGATAGCCCAAAACAGATATTTCTAAACAAATAACTAATTATCAATAAAGATAAACTTTCCAAATTCGAAGAGGTGAGTGATAATACATATCAAACTCCACCGTCCTCATCAACATCAACCCAATTTCACAATTTCAATATCAATCCCATAATTTATATAAAAGCAATATTTGGGACATTTAGGGCAAAATTCATTTTCTTTCCAAAATCAATCCCAAGTGTCAAAACCAACCATTCTTTCGCAGCTCAACATTATTTTCAACATCACAATCATTTTCAACAATCCATTTGAGAAAAACCGCTCTTTTGATTTTTATCCAAAACCCTAGTTTTGTTCCAAATCTTCCAAAATTTCAATATTGATTAGAAATAACAAATAGCTAAGTTAAAGCTCATAAAAAGTGTGAAAATATCCCTACCTCAAGCTAGAATACGAGAGAGAGAGAGAGAGGGAGAGAGAGAGAGAGTAGGAAACTCAAAGACACCAAAAACCAACTTTGCTCCAATTATAACAAAGTCCTTGCCGAGCTCTATCTTTTTAACAATGGCACACAAGAACAAAAATCGACAAATCTAGGTGGATTTGTAGAGAGAAGATGAGTTTTAGAGAGAGAGGGTCTCAATTTAGGGTTTTGAAATGTTTAGAGAGAGAGAGATTAAAAAGTGACTCAAAAAGAGCTATTTATGAACTAATAGACACATAGTTTGCTTGAGCGTAAGATGTGTCGCTCGAGTGACCAGACATAATAAGTTTTACTGTTCGAGCGCAAAAAGCTTTGCTGGAGCACAGAATACAAACTCCCAATAGTTTTACAGACAGAAGCCGTCGCTTAAGCGCAAGAAGCTTTGCTCGAGCGAAGAATACAAACTCTCAGTACTTTTGCAGACCTGCAAAAGTACTAGATGTTCATAAAAACCGCTTGAGCGCAAGAAGTGGTGCTCGAGCGAAGGAACAAAAATTTGGTCAACAAAGGTTTGAAAAACAAGCTACCAACTTGTTCCCAATGTAATCAACACATCCTAAAAGCCAAACTCAAAGAGAGATAAGGGGAAACAAGACATGAATAACTATATATGACAACGAAACCTGTATCCAAAACATCAAATGAGTCTATCCAAACTAGAATCACTATAATCTTCCCCCTTTAGGAATTTCATCCCCGAAATTTTAAACCAAACATTAAAACCATGTTTTAACCTATTATAACAATGACAATAATTCAAATTCATCATCATGACCTATCCACCGGTAATCCACTCTCATCAACATGATAAATGAATTTTCAATATCGAATATGCAATTCACACTTCCAAAACATGTTTATATTTCATTAACATAACAAAGTTTTTAATACATGTTTATACATCAATAAACAAGTCCGTATATTTCTCATAGACTTTCACCTCATCCTCCTAAGTGGCCTCCTCAACCCCGTGGTGTCGCCATAACACTTTTACTAAAGGAATCGTCTTACCACGCAAGACTTGGTCTCGAATATCTAAGACTTTAACCGATCTCTCCTCATACGAGGCATCTTCATCAACCTCTAACTTAGTCCAATCCAATACGTGTGAAGGATCCGGTTCATACTTTCGAAGCATATAGATATGAAACAAACTATGAACCCCAAAAAGCTGTGGCGGCAAGGCCAAGCGATAAGCTACCTTCCCAATCCGCTCTAGGATCTCAAAAGGCCCAATAAACCTAGGAGACAACTTTTCGCTCTTTCCAAACCTCATCAAACCCGTCTAGGTGATATCCTCAAGAAAACATGGTCCCCCACCTCAAAGGATAACGGTCTCCTCCTACGGTCGGTATAACTCTTCTGATGACTCTGAGCTGTAACCAACCTCTTACGGATAAGTCCAACTTTCTCCGTCGTTTCCCGGACCAACTTTGGACCCAACATAGGTGCATCACCCACCTTGACCTAACACACAGGAGATCTACACGGTCAGCCATACAAGGTTTCAAACGGTGCCATACCAATACTCGACTAGAAGCTATTGTTATAGGCAAACTCCATTAAGGGCAAGTGCTTCTCCCACAACCCCTTAAAGTCAAGGACACAACCTCGAAGAATATCCTCAAGGATTTGAATAGTACGCTAGAATTTCTCGTCAGTCTGAGGATAATAGGCGATACTGAAAGTCAACCTAGTGCCCAAGGCATTCTGCAGGCTTTACCACAACCAAGCCGTAAAACGCGGATCTCTATTCGAAACAATAGTCATAAGGACCCTATGAAGTCGAACAATGTCCCTAATGTAAAGGTCGGCTAGATAATTTACCGAGTCACTTGTGCGAATAGGTACAAAGTGCGCTGACTTGGTCAATTGGTCAACTACCACCCAAATGGCGTCATTACCCCGTTGAGTCCTCGGAAGACCCATAACAAAATCCATTGTGACATGCTCCCACTTCCACTAGGCTATTGGCAAGGGTTGCAAGAAACCCGTAGGCCTCTGATGTTCGACCTTCACTTGTTGACAAGTATGGCACCTAGACACAAACATGATTACATCCTTCTTCATCTCCTTCCACCAAAATTGGAAACTAAGGTCGTGATACATATTTGTGCCTTCCGTGTGCACTGCAAGGCATAAATGGTGAAACTCTCGAAGTACCTCCTCTCGACAAGACTTCAGCACGAAAAGACGGTCAAGATATCTAACACTTGAGTCAGAATACACGTTCAAGCCTTTCTTTACATTCCCACTAGATATCTTCTCCCAGAGGGTTTCTATCTCAAGATCACCCTTCTGTGCTTCTATAACTCGGCTCACAAGTATAGGTTGTGCAACCATTGAGAACAAAGTTGTTGACTCAACAGACTCACCAAGTTGCAAGTCAAACTCACCAACAACACCCAACATATACTCGCTACACTGCTAAATGGCTTTCTACTCAAGGTATCAGCCACTACATTGGCTTTTCCCGGATGATAGTGCAACTCAAAATCATAATCCTCCATAAACTCTATCCACCTCCTCTGCCTCAAATTCAGATCTTTTTGTGAAAATAGGTACTTCAGACTCTTGTGATCAGAAAACACCTCAAACTTCTTACCATAAAGGTAATGCCTTCAAATTTTCAGGGCAAAGATCACAGCTGCTAGTTCTAAATCATGGGTAGGATAGTTCCTCTCGTGTTTTCAACTGACATGAGCCATAGGCTATTACCTTTCTCTCTTGCATCAAAACACAACCCAAACCTTCTCGTGAATCATCACAATACACCGAATAGCCCAAACTCCTCTCCGGAATAATTAACACTAGAGTAGTGGTAAGTCTAACCTTAAGCTCTTAAAATGACTTCTCACAAGTCTCATTCCACACAAATTTGATTCCTTTCCTCGTCAGTCTAGTTAACGGTGAGACTAATCTAGAGAAATCCTTCACAAACCGACGGTAATACCCGGCCAACCCCAATAAACTAACGATCTCAAAGGCATTCTTAGGTTGTTCCCAATCTTGTACTATTTCTATCTTGGATGAATCCACAGTCACTCATTCCCTAAATTCTACATGGCCTAGGAATTTAACTTCTTTCAGCTAGAATTCACACTTCCTGAACTTAGCATACAATTTGTGGACCCTAAGCAACTTAAGCACAACTCATAGGTGTTTCTTGTGTTCCTCCTCTGAGAGTGAGTAAATTATAATGTCATCAACAAAGACGACTACGAAACGATCTAAGAACTCACGGAATATTCGATTTATTAGATCTGTAAACATGGCTGGTGCATTAGGTAGCCCAAAAGGCATCACTAGGAACTCATAATGGCCATACCACGTACGAAATGCCATCTTCTGGATATTTTCCTCCCTTACCCTCAACTGGTGATAACTCGATCTCAAGTCTATCTTAGAGAAACAACAAGACCCCTTCAACTGGTCAAACAAATCATCTATGCATGGCATTGGGTACTTGTTCTTAACAGTTACTTGATTTAACTTTCGGTAATCAATACAAAGTCATGGTGCACCATCTTTCTTCTTGGCAAAGAGAGCCGGTGCTCCCCAATGCGAAGTACTAGGGCGAATAAAGCCCTTATCTAGCAATTCTTGGAGTTGAATCTTCAACTTACTCAGCTCGGCGGGTGCAAATCTATATAGTGCCATAGAAATCGGTGCCGTGCCAAGCACTCAGTCAATAGAGAACTTGATCTCACGATGGGGTGGAAAACTAGTGAGATCCTCAGGAAAAATGTCTGGGTGTTCACAAACTACCCTTGGCAAATCAACTCGGATTTCATCACACTCACTATCCAAGAAGGTTGCAAGAAGGTAACTAAGCTCACTCTGACCACGCAGATTATACATAGGCAAAAAAACTCTATCAGCTCTGTCCCCCATGAAATAAAAACAATCGTCATTTAAGCTACATACAGTAACCCTCCGACGGTAACAATCTATGATAGCCTGGTACGATGACAACCAGTCTGTACCCAATATAGCATCAAAACTCGACATGTCAATCAACACAAATGCAAAAGGAAGTCGACGACCGGCAACCTTTATCTCACAATCCTAACACCCTTATTCGAAAACAATGTCACCACCAATAGGTGACTCTACATTGAGTGGAGATGCTAGCCGAGCTAATTCTAACCCCAATGCTGATGCAAATGCAGATGAAATAAAAGAATGAGATGCACCCGTATGAATCAACACATTGGTAATAGAATTGTATCACAAGAAAGTACATCTCACAATTAAAGGCGCTGGCACTAAGTCTGGCGTGGTAATAACATACACCCACCCTGAAGGTCTTTGCTCCACCTGTTCACCCCTTGGAGCATAAGTCTGATACACTGATTGGGCCAAAAAGGCCTCTTGATTGGTCCTTTAGGCCTGTGCTGATTGTGCAGGCTGGTGGCTCCGTGTCTGCCTCAAACCAGACGCACTAGGTGTGCCACCTAATTGAGGGAAAAACCTCTTCATATGCCCTGACTGCCCACACTGGTAATAAGTAGGCGGTTGCCCTCTCCCCTAACTCTGGCTCTAAGAATGAGCCGCAGCCGGTGCAAACTGTTGACCTCCTCCTCTCTGCGGGCAAACTAGAGACTTGTGACCCAACTGACCATAACAAGAGAAACCTCCCGGATTACCTCTCCCTGAACCTAGACTAGACACAGGAAAAGTGGATCTAGACTATGCAGCCTACGATTGCTGTGGAGCGGGACCTCTCTGTGTTTTATTGTCCTGACTCTTCCTCTAAACCTCCTAACTTCTTTTGGAGCCCCTCATCCGCTCCTCCTCTACCTGAACTACGGTCTCAAGAGCTGCCGTCTCTACATGGCATCCACAGTCCCTAATCATCGACCCGGTTACTTTGAAAAAAAGCCTGATCCTCAATCTCTTTTCGAACTCAATACAACGTCATTCCTCAGTCGCCACGAGTTTTGGTGCAAGTCTAGAGAGGCTTGTGAAAGCTACCTCAAATTCGGCTACTAGCAGGCTAATCTGCTTGAGCTTCAGAAACTAGTCTCTCAACTTCTCCCTAGTAGTGGGAGGCAAGAACTTATCCTGAAAGGTGTTGATAACGGCCTCCCAAGTCACCCCAATGCACCCACACACATATTTTTACCATTGACCCGCATCTCCCTTTAGCTGGAAGGATGCCAAGGTCACTCTCAAACCGTCATCTTTGATGCCAAGCATCTCAAACGTCTTCACCATTTGTTCTTGTTACGCCCCAAATTTTTAATTACTCGGAAATATTACTAAAAGCCTTTAATTTAGGTCCTTATATATATATATATATATATCTATTACCCTTAAGTAATAGAAACATAATAATATATGTTCTCTCTCTCAATGAATACAACAATAACAATAATACATGTCAAGCTTCCGCTACGGAGTTACAAATAAATAATTACAAACATCAATGTGCAAAATTCATTTCCTTCACATCTACTATGAGATTACACATAACAGATACATGGACTCCATAACTCTTCAACTAATGAATCTGAATTTCCTTTCCTGAAAAAAATAAAATAACGAGGGGTGAGCACTAATGCCTAGTAGGAAATCTCATAGTTCTAAAGTAATAACTATCACATAGATAGAAATGATCATGCATGCAGGGTGATACCATATAGTAAGGTGACATTTTGTAAGTTCAAAATATTATACGTAGAGTATCTTTTTTCTTAAAATTTCATTTGAACACTTAAGAAAACTCATTGCCATAAATGTTGAGTACACTTAAGAAAGAACATCATCTTAAATTTATTAACCCGATTCCAAATTATTCCTCATTTCATTTCCATTTTAATATTCCTAATTTCATTTCCGTTTTTCCCTTATACTATTTCCAATTACTACAACTACACAACACCAAAATCCAAATTTCCTTTATATTCAAAAAGACGATCCTCATACACTTAACTCCCACTTGTCTAATAATTACAGTACATTAACGTTTACATTATCAATTAGAGTTCAAACATAACACAAGAATAACAAACCCTTTTTAATTCAAATTTTCAATTATTTACAAAACAAAACTCATAATCTTCCCTTATAGTCACAAGCAATTCAGTAAGTTCATTATCACCAACCTCTAATCTAATTACGATTTCATTTTCCATTCTTTCAAATAATGTCATATCCAATATCGGATCCATTAACAAGTCATCTCCATGAGTCACACGCTTTACCGGTCATAAGCCGGAAGGAATGCGAAACCTCACGCTTTACCGGTCACAAACCGGAAGGAACGCGGAACCTTAACATATCCCAACATACCATACGCTTTACCGGGCGCTACTCCGGAAGGAAGGTGGAGCCTGTTTTAAGCGCCATGCTTTGCCGACTCAAAATACGGCGGGAAATGGACCCCAAAACAACATTACATTCCATAAATTTTCTCGAGTTGTTTGTCATTGTGATTAGTGGGCAAAGCCGACACACCATTCATTATTCTTGTAACACATTAGTTCAAAACACATCGACCATATGTTAAAATTCCAGTTACTTAACAAGTACACATTATGTTCCACCACATTCTCTATTATCCATCAAATCATTCATTGTTTTCGTTACAAAAATGGGAGAATGCACATCCATAGAGGCATAAAGATTCATCTTTAAAGTGTTCACAATTCTTGGGTTCAAACTATTTCTTTACTCTTCCCTATCATTATCAAGTCTTCAGATTCAATTTTCATAACACATTGATTATCAATTACTACGCGAGGCTATAAATTAAATCTCCAACATTAATTTCTTTGATACAACTCCTTCATATAACATCGTCATATTTCACAATCTTCCATTTATCATTACCCACACTCATCTTAGCCTAACCTAGACTTAACACAATTTAACTCAATGCAATTCAACATAACATAATGAAATTCTTAAATATTCACTTCATCATTTTATCACAAATCTCATATCATCCATACCATTAACAATTCATTTACCCAAATTTGGTTTCATATTATAACATAGTTTAAAAGATCAACAATAAGAGTTTAATCGCAACTTTTACATAAATTTTCAAACACTTCCAAAATTTAATTAAACTTGTACATGTGCAATTTAACACCTCAATTTCATGATTCTACTTTCACTTTAGGCAAAACCATCAATCGTCTTCATGTACCAAGCTAGGGTTTTAAGAGAGATTAAAGCTTTTCACCAAAACACTTTTTTTTTTTTTTTTTTATATTATTTATTCCAACTCTTCTATTAATTATATACCCAAATTCATAAGTCTATAATCATAACCCAACAAGTGAACCCCAACATTTCAATCCCTAAATCCCCAATCTCATGATTTATCACAATATGCTTAAAAATATAAATTTTGTATTTATATAAAGAAAATACTAGAAATCTATCTATAAATGAGAGTATTGAAGGAGAACTAGAAACCCCTACCTCTTGAAACGAAGAGAAGATAACCCAAAAATCACCGGCGACTAAACCACGAACTATTCAGACCAAAAAGAAGCCCTTGATGAGATCTACAATCTTTTTCAAAGGACCAAGGTGAAAAGATCACTCTAGGTGAGTATATTTAAAGATTTTAAGTGAAAAAGTTTGAGTTTAGAGAGAGAAGAGAACTCATGGTGTAGAGATGGAAAAGAGAAAACGAGAGGAAAGAAAGTAATAAGAAAAGTGGGTTTGAAGCCTATTTATAGTAGTGGAATATTAGCCCCAAAGTCAAAGGAAATAGTAAGTCAAAACCCCCAAAAGTAGGGCCCAAACCACAACCAACAATCTGAAATTTTACTCACAGGGGTCGACCTTTTAGACAGAGGTGTTGACTCTTCAAGAAGAAAAGTTGAGATACTAATGTGTGCAGAGGACAAGGGTCGACCCTCGGAACTAGTGGTGTTGACCCTTTATTTCAGAATGCACCCAGAATAAAACAGCAAGGAAAGGGTCGGCCCTAGGAACTCAAGTGTCGACCCTAAAAACTAGCAGAGGCACTAAGAGTAAGGCAACATCGTGGTATTGACCCCTAGGAAGGCAAGGGTAAACCCTAGAACAAATTTTCAAATTTCCAAAGAAATTTTTAACGTAAACAAGCGTGAACGAACAATCCCAACATGTTTAAATTGAATTGTACTCCTCCAAAACTAAGATACAACAATTCTAAAGACTGCCAAAATGAAATAAAGAATTTAATTGCACCTTCCAATATTTTAAAGGGCACAAGTGCTACAGTTCTAACCACTCATCCACCTTCAGTGGCTCTTTAGGGCCACCCAAAAACTTGTCCGGATTCGACCGGAAGAACTCCCTGCTTCAGCAACTTGGGTCTGGACTTGATTCTTAGCCCTGAGAATGTCTATAGATTCCCACAAAGCTCCAGCTATCTCATGGGCCAAAGCGCCCATAGCTTGCTGACCAACTGGTTCGGCCACATTGGCCTAATCAACCCCTTCCTTTTGCGCCAGAATCTCATCCGGTAAAGGCACCTCATGCCTTCTAGGCCTACCAGGCCTACTACGACCATGTCCATGTCTTGACATCCTAATAAAGGTAAAGAAAGAGATTAGCACATTTGCAAATGTGCCGAAGCTAACTCACTCACGTCCTAATGCGATGGACAACAGTAATTCACTTCACATAAGCACGTAGTTAGATAAACACATACGAATTTCCTTCCTAGATAACGACCGTCTCGCGGTATTGCCAAAGTTCCAATTAGAAACAACAGTGATCAAGTGCTCTTCTAATAGGACTTCTAGAAACCCATAGACCCAATCAATAGCTTAGGAATTAATCCCATACCCATATAACCATATAAGCATGTTTTCACATAAGCATACCATACATACAAACATCTCTGTCAAGCGAGACAAAACCATTGTAGTAATAACCATTTCCCACGTACCTAAAGTATTCAAATTTGGTAAACTCTAATACCAAGTTGTGACGCTCCAAAATAATTGCTACAGACCATCCAGGATATTAATTACATAACAACACATGATGAAATAATTCTCTTTCATTTATCCCAATCACTTGTACAAGAGGTGACATATGCAAGTATAAATTCATAAGTCTAACCGTGAATTTATAGCATATGTGCAATAAGAGATAAGATTAAAAAAGTAAAACAGATAAATAAATGCCCTAAAGGCTTACAACTTTTCAAGATAGTTCTTGGTTACAACAAAAGTGGACTTAAGTCCAATATAGTTAAACCCCTTGGCTTGTACAAAAAAAATAAAAATAAATAAATAAATAAATAAATAATAATACACAAAAGAAGCTCTCGCTCTAGGTCCTTCCAAGCTATTGTCTTGGCGGAGGCATATCATCAGCACCTAAAATGTTTTCCTCCACATAGGGTGAGCTAAAGCCTAGTAGAAATAATCTAATACAGTATTTGAATCTTAATAGAGCTACAAGGTGAATGTATATGCAATGCTCGTGCTAAAACATTTTTATATCTCAATCCAAAATCATGCAATGCCAAATTAATATCATGGTTCATAAACCATTTCCTTTACAATAGAAAATAGGACAATGAATCACACTCTGAGAATTTTAAAACAATACAACCTTTCCTAGAAATTTCGTCCGGAGGAAATCGTAAACCGGGACCTATGTAAACGTAGGCTATACAAGCACTACTATTGCAATTTCATGAAAATTTCGTCCGTGGGATCGACACCTATGTATACGCGCGGTTTTTGAGACTTTCACCTTGGACACACAGGCTAACTTATTTAATGTTACAAGAACTCCTTTCCTAGATTCACCCATTTTTCTCAAAACATAAACATTTCCAACATATATGTGTGAGATAATGCTCAATACAAATGAGTGAGAAAATGGTTTTAATTCTCCTAATTCATATGCAATTTCTACAACACTCATAGCTGTTCTCCCTTGATGGCCCAAAATAGATATTTCTAAACAAATAACCAATTATCAATAAAGATAAACTTTTCAAATTTCAAGAGGTGAGTGATAATACATATCTAACTCCACCGTCCTCATCAACATCAACCCAATTTCACAATTTCTATATCAATCCCATAATTTATATAAAAGCAATATTTGGGACATTTAGGGCAAAATCCATTTTTTTTCCAAAATCATTCCCACGTGTCAAAACCAACCATTCCTTCCCACCTCAACATTATTTTCAACATCATAATCATTTTCAATAATCCATTTGAGAAAAACCCCTCTTTTGATTTTTACCCAAAACCCTAGATTTGTCCAAATCTTCTAAAATCTCACTATTGATTAGAAATAACAAATAGCTAAATTAAAACTCATAAAAAATGTGAAAATATCCCTACCTCAAGCTAGAAAATGAGAGAGAGAGAGAGAGAGAGAGAGAGAGAGAGAGAGTAGGAAACTCAAAGACACCAAAAACCAACTTTGCTCCAATTAGAACAAAGCTCTCACCGAGCTCTATCTTTTTAACAAAGGCACACGGGAACAAAGATCGACTGATCTAGGTAGATTTGTAGAGAAAAGGTGAGTTTTAGAGAGAGAGGGTCTCAACTTATGGTTTTGAAATGTTTAGAGAGAGAGAGAGAGAGAGAGAGAGAGATGAAAAAGTGACTCAAAAAGATCTGTTTACGAACTGATATATGCACAGTTTGCTTGAGCGCAAGATGTGTTGCTCGAGCAACTAGACACAATAAGTTTTACTGCTTGAGTGTAAGAAACTTCGCTTGAGTGCAGAATATGTGCAATACCATTAGCAAAATGACCTCTAAGAATGTTGTTACTAACCTCACCAAAGGAGAAAAATTGAATGGGTCTAAGTATGATGTGTGACACCGAAAAATTCAATACTTGCTTAATGAACAAGAAGTCCTAGATACTTTGACCACCCTTATGATCTGTCCTGGAGAAGGGACCTCTGCCAAACATCGCCGTGACATGGAAAACTATGAAAAATGGGCCAGGAGAGATTGGTGCGCGCTATACTATGCTTAGCAGCATGCATAATGATCTCATTGGGGAGTTTGAGGTAAGCCCTACTGCTCATGATATGTGGAATCAACTAAAAATTACCTATGGAACCACATCTGTAACTAGGTTGCGTGCTCTAATTTTGAAATTTGAGCAATATGCTATGGTGTAACAACCTCGACCTGTGATTAGCCTATTATCTCTAATTAAAGATGCCTTATAAGTAATTAAGAGGTAATTCTAGACTAATTGCATTAGTATTGTGTGAATTGTGTTTGTATCTGTCCATGGTAGGAATATCTGTCCATGTTTCTGTTTCATTATGCGAATTGAAAGCCTTATCGACGTCCGAATGCGAAATTGACTCCATTTATGTATTATCTAGATTTTTTTGAATTTTATGGTAGGTTTGATTGAAATTCAGTTCGAAATCAAATAAATAGAATAAAGTAATTATAATTGCATAGCTTAATTAAGGCTTTCTAATTAGGCCTACATAAGGCCAATGGTGACTCAATAACATTTTCTCTTCATTTGTTTGAGCTCATACACGTGAGAGAGATACACACAGAGAGAGAGAGAGAGAGAGAGAGAGAGAAGAGAGAAAATTGAGATCAAAGCTAGAGAAGGGAGATTAGCTAGGAAATTTGGAGGAATTAGCTTAGAGACTCTAAGAATTGGTTATTTAGAGCCCAATTTAACACTGAAGGTAAGAATTCAAGCCTTTAGTTTTGTAAATGAGTCACCTAACACATGAATTCAAGAGAATTAAGTTGATTAATGCAAGAATTAACTTTGCATAGGAGAATTGGAAGCTAATACATGCATATATGTACATATCTTGGAGTTTTGAAGTTGTTTTAAGAGAATTTTCACATGCATGACCTTACCTTGGCTATGTTTTAAGAATTCAACATGTTTTTGTACCAAACATCTCAATTGATCATGTTTTGGAAGGTTGAAGCTCATATTATTACATGGATGTTGTGTTTTCAAAATTTCAAGTTTGACTTTGAACAATTCACTTGCCTTTGGGCCTTGATTTTGTGAAATGATCTTTAATTCACAATATATTGCAAGTTTACAAGTGTTTTCTTAAGTTTTGGCCCCAAAGGATGTGTTTTGAAGTTTGGAATTTGAGTTTTGGAGTTGGGAGTGCAATCTGGAAATTCCAGAATTGGCACTCTTCGCTCGAGCGTAAGAAGTTGCGCTCGAGCAAAGAATGTGAGCTCCTAGTACTTTTGTAGAGTTTGGGGGTTGGGTCAAGCAGCAGAACCTGTGCTTGAATGACCAATCTTATCTTTGATCCTCCACTCCATCGTAGGAATTTGTGCTTGAGCGTAAAATGAGAGCTCTCAGAAGTTTTGTAGAGTTTTGCAAACCGCTCAAGCGATCAAAGTTGCGCTCGAGCAAAGACCCTATTTTTAGCAAATTTGACTAAGTGTTTCAAATCACATTTTGGCATCCTTATTGCATCTTAGGCATTCCTAAGTCCTAATTAAGACATAATAATGAGGATAAGGATTAGAAACACACCAAGTTAGAAAAGAAATGGGTTCAGTGTTTTCCGAGCGTGTGTTTCAATGTGTATGCACTATGTGTTTGTATAGGTCATGCGCCATAGATTATCTGATCCAACTGTTCTAACTATTCCGCTACTGGAGCTATCTGTGAGTAACAACTCTATAAAGCTATGTTTGATTATAAGTACTTTCTAATTGAACTGATATGATCTGTTTTCGAAAATGCTATTTTATGAATCATGAATGAATGTCCATTTTTCTGAAATATATTTGTGGCATTCTTAGTTCACATGGCCCTCGTCCGGGGGAAACAATACCATGACTAATATGCACATAGCCCTCGCTCGGGGGAAACAATACCGTGGCTTATGATTATATGGCCCTTGCCCGGGAGAAACAATACCGTGGTCTTTGTTCACATGACTCTTGCCTGGGAGATACAATACCATGGCTACTTGCGCGCAAGATATGAACCTTTATGGTTGTCGGTACCGACTATGCATGTGGGTCTCAGGACCAATTTGATATGACAGCTAACGGATGTACCACATATAATCGCTTATGACTTCTGGTTAAGTATGTGAATCTAAATTTGTTTATGATAAGAACTCTGATTTCTAAAATTGTTTGGACATTATTCATAAACCCTTTACTCTGTTATTATTCACTAGGCTCAAGCTCACCGTATTATTTATGTATGTAGTTGACTAGGCGCGTGACCACGCTCAGAGTTGATTGCCTGGAGTTCCGTTCTGTCAGCCAACCATAGTGCCTCCCGAGGAGGTTCCCATTTTGCAGTGGTCAAGTTTTTGTGAACCATGTTATAGATCTTTTTGTATTTCTTTTTTTTAAGTTTGAACAAGTCTTTTTTTATCTGCATATGGTGACGCAACGATGACATCTTAATTATGTAAATTAAGTTTTAAATTTTCTGTCCCATGTATGTCTACAGAGCTCTATGGATGTTGTATGTTTGTAATTGCTTCCGTTAGCCCTTGTATTTTATCTAATTTGTTTAAAGGCCTTGGGTAATCTCTGGATTACTGGCCAGTTATGACGCTAAACCTATATGGGTAGATTTGGGTCATGACATATGGATCCAAAACACTCAATAGTTGAGTATCTCTGAGCTATGTTAGCCATGATACATTATTTGAAGGCTGCTGGCAATATTCTTATTGATGAGCAGCAGGTTACAACTGTGATACGTTCTTTGCCCGATTCATGGGGGAAAATAAAACTTGTGTGTACACACAATGAGAATATCAAGAATTTGGATGATATTTCTCACCACCTTGAGCTTGAAACGGAGCGCCTGGGGTCGCACCGCAACACTGTTCTTGTTACTCAAGATGGGCCGCGTAAGGCATTTAGGCTTAAGCGCAACAAACAAGGAAGACATGGTAGTGCAATTAATAACCTTGGTTCTAAGCAAGGTAATGTGATGAAACGCCGCCAAGGAAAACGCTCTAGAAACAAAGATAAAACCAAAGTCAAGTGTTATAACTGTGGGAAGCTAGGTCATTTTGCTCAAGAATGCCCTGATGCAAAGAAGGTAGACCTTTCCCTTTACTATTTCAATACATGTGTTTGGTCACATGTATGTGTTGTTAATTCTCTCCATGGTTAGATTGTAGACACAGGAGTAACCTGCCACATAACCAGAGAAAGAGTTAGGTTTGTGGATTACATAAAGATATCTGTTGGCAGGCAGTACGTTACCTTAGGTAATGGAACTCGTGAGAATGTCCATGGAGTTGGTTTTTATTAGCTCAAGACGCATTTGGGGCGTACCTTACTCCTCCATGATGTGCTTTATGTTCCTGGTGTCCAATTTAATCTTTTATCAGTTATGCTTTGTTAGGATTTGGTTTTAGTTTTCATTTTGATGGCGATCAGTTGGATTTCTATGTAAATAAAGTCTTGTATGAACATAGTTTTATTTCCAATGGTTTCTTTATGCTAGATTTGAATTTTTCATTATATTCTTATGTGTCTTGTGATAATGACTCATTAAATTCTGTTAATTGGCATGCTAGACTTGGTCACATAGGCAAAGATAAAATGATTAGACTAGCGAAAGAAGGCCTGTTGGGGCATCTTGCTAACGTAAGTTTGCCTGTGTGTGAACCTTGTTTGGCAGGAAAAACCTGTAGGAAGCCTTTTGGAAAGGTACCCAAGGCTTTATATCCTCTAGAGTTAGTACACTCTAACATTTGCGGACCTATGAATATAAAGGCACGCCATGGCGCTTCTTATTTCCTTACATTCATTGATGATTACTCACGATTTAATTATGTCTATTTGATCTCACATTGCTTTGAGGCATTAGATTGCTTCAAGCGCTTTGTTGCACTAGTTGAGAATCAAACAGATGGGAAATTGAAAATCCTTCGAACAAATAGAGGGCGTGAGTAATTATCACATCAGTTTTAGGTGATTGTGTGAGGAAAAGGGGATACGCAGCAATTAACGATTCTAGGAACTCCGCAACAAAATGGTGCAACAGAGAGACAGAATCACACTTTACTTGAAATGGTTAGATCAATGATGGCACAAGCCAACCTCCGTATATCTTTTTAGGGAGATGCTCTTTTGACTGCTGCCTACATCATTAACCGTGTGCCTTTAAAGTCACTTCCAACAACTCCATATGAATTATGGAAATGAGCAAAACTAGATTTGGAGCATTTGCGGCCTCGGGGTTATGCGGGTTTTGTTCATAGGACTTCTCATAAGCATGTGAAGTTAGGCCCTAGAGCAAATAAACAAGTGTTTGTTAGACAATCCGAATGCTCAAAGGGTTATGTGATGTATGGTGAACACTGTAATGGTGAAATGACTGAAAATATGTCACGAGATGTCAATTTCATTGAGAATGAATTTCCTAGTATTGGTGAAGTAAATAAAGATCTTGCACTATTTGAGTTGCAGGATTCTAAGGAAATCACACTATCTTTTGGCAAGGATAGAGAATTAAAGACTTATCCTGAAGTCGCTAAAGATAACGGAAGTGATTTACCTCATAGTGAGAGTGTTCTACTGGAAAATGACTTACTAGGATCCCAGTTGCGTAGAAGTGAACGTGAAACCATTCCTTATCGTCATTATGAGATTGAGAGGGAATCTTTCATATATGCTCCGTTGGATCTTGATGAGCCTGCTTTCTATGAAGAAGCATTAGTTTTACCTAATGCTAATAAGTGGGCGGCTGCTATGAAGGATGAAATGAGTTCTATGGCTCGGAACCAAGTTTGGGAGTTGGTTGACCTTCCACCTGGGCGCAAGACCATTGGTAACAAATGGGTCTTAAAAATTAAGCGCAAGTATAAAGCCCGTCTCGTGGCGAGGGGCTGTAGACACCCCATTTTTGACCGACCTTAAGACTCAGACGTCACCGATTGAGCGCTTGGTGATGTTGCATTTTGTGCTCGTTCAGAAGTCTCAGAGTCTCGGCCGTGAGCCCTGCCTCCGGACTTCCGAACCCTCTTCTGTGCCTTGCCTCAGTTTGCGAACCAGACTCGGTTTTCTCTGTCTCTTTTCCCAGAGGGAGGGAGAGGTCTCGTAGACCATCTCTCGGTGGCCGTGGGCTACATTTCGTGGTCGTAGGCCATTTTGCCCATTTCGGAGCCCGGTTCCCGGTTTTCGGAGCCGTCAGGCCGTGTGCCTCGGTTCGGGACTGCCTAACTACCTCCGTTTGCTCCGGATTTTGGCATGCATCTTATTTACTCCCTTTTGAGGGACACTGTGGTCTGAGAGACCCACTTCGTGGTCAAATACCACTCCCGGTGCTTAACAGTCAGTTTTCGGGGCCTCGAACTACGCGTTTCGGCCCCCGAACCTTCATTTTGCATCGGTTTTCGTTCATTTTTGGCAGGGACCTCTGTTTCATCACCAGGAAGGTCATAGGAGGGTGGGAGGCCAGCAATTGTTCCGGCAACCAGTTATATTCCATTTTTGCCCTCCGACGCCCGTTGTTCTCACTTCAAAGCCAATGTTGACCACCCTAGGGCCACTTTCCTCAACCCTAACCCCCATATTTGTGATGTACACATCTGGGAGGCCACCAATATGTGGTGGCCGGCCAGTAATCCCACCTGAACCTTTTGAACCCCTTTGAAAAATGGCTTATTCTCTCTCCTGGTTCACTATTGCCAATTTTTGACCACAGGGCTGTGTTGAGGGCATCTGGGAGGACACCAATTAGTGGTGGCCGGCCACTATTTCAACTTGGCCTTTTTGACCCCTGGCCGGCCGGCCATGGGGGGTGGCCGGCCGACCACCTGCAACTCCACTAGCTGGCCGGCCTTGCTCCTTGCACCCTGTTTAGTTCAAAACTGACCTCTTTGACCCCCCAGATTTTGTATCCGGAGGGCCAAAATTTTTGGGGGAAACTTGAATGTTTTCCCCCCATTTTTTCCCCCTCTTTCTCCCCCTCATTTGCCTATATAACAGAGCCTCCAGCTCTGGTTTTTGGGTTACAAAAAATTGCTTTGAGCTCTTGCATGCATATCTCCCTCCATCTCTCTCATTTCCTTCAAAAATTCCCAAGTTCTACCCCTTTTTCATATCACCACCTAGCACCACCACCACCACTCCATTTCCAGCAGCTTGGAGCTCTTCTCAGAGGCTTGGAGGCACCATTTCTCAGTTCAAAAGGCAGCCAAGGAGTAGTCTTCAAGGGTAAGTTCATTTCCCCTCTCTTTTGGCTTTATTTTGTACCATTGCTTAGCCCTATTTTCTTGCTGTTTTGAGCTCCGACCAAAACTGAAAATGTCATTTTTTTGAGCTATATTCCATGTTTCATTAAGGGCTCATTGCAGTTTGAAGCTTCTTTTTGGCACTTGCTTCATTATCCTCTTGAATGCCATTATTTTGCATGATATTTTTAGCCTATGTGTGATCTGTTTTGGAGCATGTCATAAACTGTAGATAGAATTATTTTGAGCCCTTATTCAACATTGAAGAAGGGCTCAACACTTTTGGGGACCTCCATGTATCACTTGCCATTGTACCCCTCTTTGGTCCCCATTTTTGCATGATTTATTAGCTTATTAAGCTTCTGTTTTTCGACCTTGATCAGAACTGAAAGTGGCCATATTTTGACCCCCTTGTCATGTTTCATTAAGGGTCTTTGGATGTTTGATGAATATTTTGTATACTTTATGTTATAGCCTCTTTTGAGCCTCATCTTGCATGACATTTTGAGTGTGTTTGTATACTGTTTTGGGGGCTTCCATAAACTGTAAGTAGTCATATTTTTGGTCCCTGTCTAGTGTTGTAGAAGGGTCTTTTTCTCTTTGGGCTTTGCATCTACCACTTGCTTCATTGCCTCCCTTGCGGAGCCATTTTTGTATGCTAATTTAGTCCCACTTGTGCTTACTGTTTGGCCATGCTTGAACTGTAAAAATGCTTATTTTGGGGCTGCCTTGCTTCTGTATTTTCATTCCATGTACCAATTATGCATGCTTTGTATAGCTGTAAGCCATTTCACGTACCTAGTTTTGCATTTCGAGAGAGATTCCATGCATCGGGTGTCATTTCGCCTTGTTTCGGGGCTTTTTTCCCCCCCTCATTTTGCTACTGATTTTTTCATGTTTGCATATCATATTCCATGTCTTTGCCATGTCTCATTAGAGTGGCATTTCGGTGCCTGAGGGTCGGTCCTCGATTAGCGTGCACGCGTGCACGCATTTCGAGTTGTCTTGTTTTCATCTTATGGCCTCCTATGTGAGTGTGGCTGAGGCTCACTCATGTTGGTGTAAGTCCATTATGCATTGTGTATGCTATTTCATCTCATAGCATTGCGTATGCTAGGGTGTATGTTAGTGCATTGTGTATGCCATGTTACCTCGTGCATTGTGTATGCCATCCCATAACATTGTGCATGTTAGGATTGTATCTTAGTTGCATTTCATGCATGTCATGCATATTGCATCATGTTCGGGATAGGAGTTAGCCCGGGCACGGGAAACGAGGTACGTTCCGTACTCCGAGTGACGGAACGTGTCTCAATTCCCTAGTCACCGACACTCCGGATCATTCATGATGGAGTTAGGTTTTGTTGTGTTTTCATGTGCATTCATTCCATATTGAATTGTGCAAATCGACTCCTCGGCCATCATGCATCGATATGCGTGATTGGTGGCACGAGGATCGAGACATGCATACATTTGTGAAAATACATTGCCATGCCCCTTTCCTGCTCTCTGTTGCAGCAAAATAAAGAATCAGTAACTTTTCAGAGCTTGGCACGCATTTCAAGAACAGGTGCAAACAGAGGCTAATTGGGGCATCGTCATGGATTTTCGCACAAAGGCAACCCGAACATGCATCATTCATCACCTGGATCAGAATCAAGGCAGTCCCCGGCTTGCATGCCAGTCTTTTCTTTTCTTAGTTAATTTGTAAATTAATTAGGAATTTGTATTATTTGGACTGTACTATTCTTTTATTCGGGACTGTATATTTATTTAGACCCTCTGTGCGAGGGCATAATTGTAATAAGTGTGGGTGAGTGTGATGTATGTCTTCCAACCCCACGTCTTTCTTCCCTTTTATTTACCTGCTTATGATGGTTAGATTAGGGCATATTTCAATTAGCATACAGTATGACAGTATGTTTGCATCATTCATCTGTTTTGCACGCACCGGGCTCGGCGCATCATACAAACTGCATTTGTATTTCAATTCCAAATTGAATACGTGTTAGT
Source organism: Camellia japonica (assembly GCA_030407325.1). Taxonomy (NCBI): domain Eukaryota; kingdom Viridiplantae; phylum Streptophyta; class Magnoliopsida; order Ericales; family Theaceae; genus Camellia; species Camellia japonica. Next base: position 67,540,154 of record JAPPVO010000013.1, on the reverse strand, counting down.
TGTAGCATTCCACATGCCATGTTTAGAATAGCCGAGCCTGCTATAGTTTGCATTTTTGCATGTGTTGCATTAGGCAATTCTGTGTATCTAGGATCATGCATGGATTTCTAATGAGTTTCTGTTTTGGCTTGGAGTACTCGGTGAGTTTTTATGCTTTAGCATCCTTGCATGCGTGTGAGTGTTGCCATGAATAGCATGCTTACCATGAGGCTAACTGCTTATGTGATATAACTGCCTTGAATGCCTGTGGGTGGAGGTTGTGTTATTTGGATTGGAACAATTCATCAAATGTTTGTTTTAAGCCCACTAGATAGTGGCAAAATCATGTTTTCTAAGCCCACCTGAGGGTGGCAAAATCTGCATTTTAAGCCTACTTGCGAGTAGCAAACCATTTTCACAAACAAACACGAAGTGTTTTGTTCCAATTCAGACGACTCAGTCTATTCTTGTATGCTGTGCGCATCACATAGTAACCTAAGCTAATAACCGGAATAAGAACGCACAATGTTTTCAAGATCAGATATCATGGTTAGTAGAGGCCGGTCTTTGACCGGGCGAGCGGGGGTGCTCACGAAGTGACCTTTCCCAATCGTACCCAAGTTCCCGAGCCGAGGCAACTTTGGTGATGACGGATACGTGGCCTTTGGCACCGAGTCAGGGTTTCCTAAATTTCCCAAAAATAAAATATTTAGGTGGCGACTCTGTATCTGGCAAAGTAGTCCATGTTTGGCACTTATTTTAAAAAAAAAATCTGTTTTCAAAATCGATTTGCCGGATTTGGACTCTTTGGTTCAAGATTAAGAACCGTGACATTTGAGTCCTTGAACTGTAGTGACCCCAATATGAACGGAACGGGACTTAACCCTCCCGGGGCGTTCGGGGACGTCTACAGGGGCTATAACCAAATAGAAGGTATAGATTATGATGAGGCATTCTCCTTGGTGATGAGATTTGCCTCTATTCGCCTAATTCTAGCTATTGTCACGCATTTGGATTTAGAACTTTTCCAAATAGATGTTAAGACTTCATTTCTCAATGGAGAACTAGATTAAGAGATCTATATGGATTAACCAGCATGCTTTGAGGTCAATGGACAAGAGCGCAAAGTATGCCGTCTCAAATGTTCCATTTATGGCTTAAAGCAATCATCTAGACAATGGTACTTTAGATTCCGTAAAGCCATCGTTTCAACTAGGTTTGAGATGATGGAGGAAGACCATTGTGTGTATGTCAAATGATCAGGAAAGAGTTTCCTTATTCTATTGCTGTATGTTGACGACATTTTGTTAGCTGGAAATGACATGGAGATGATTGTCGCCACTCAAGAATGGTTGTCCTTTACTTTTGAAATGAAGGACATGGGAGAGGCAAATTATGTGCTCGGAGTTAAGATCCTGAGAGATCGCTCTAAGAGGCTTCTTGGTTTGTCTCAAGAGACTTACATTAAGAGGATCCTTGAATGGTTTCATATGCACTATTCCAAACCCATTGACACTCCAATTGAGAAGGGACATAATCTGAGCATTGACTCTTGTCCTATGACAGATGAGGAAAAGAAACAAATGACAAAAGTTCCCTATGTGAGTGCAATTGGTAGTCTGATGTACGCTATGATATGTACTCGACTAGGCATATGTTTTGCAGTGGGATTGATCAGTCATTACCAGAGTAACCCAAGATTTGTTCACTAGCAAGTAGTGAAGATGATTTTTCATTATCTTTATGGGACAATGGATCTCATTCTTTGCTATCAGGGTGGAGATTTGAGACTAAAGGGATATAGTGACGCAGACTGGGCTGCTGATAAAGATGAGCGCAAGTCTACCATTGGTTATTCATTCCTACTTAATAGAGCGGCTATTTCTTGGTGTAGTAAGAAGTAATCATGCATTGCTTTGTCCACGATGGAGTCAGAGTATATTACTTGTTTAACAACAGTACAAGAGGTTGTTTGGTTGAGGAGATTCCTTCAATGACTTGGGATCACGACTCTTGCAGATGAAGCCATTTATGATCTATGTTGACAGTATGGCAGCTTTAGCATATTCTAAGGATCCCAAGTATCATGGTAGAACCAAACATATCAACATTTGATTTCACTTTATTTGAGATGTGGTTGTACAAGAGGAGGTAGTTCTACAACATATCTCTACTAGCAAGATGGTGGCTGATCCACTTACCAAAGCCACTACTGGAGACGTTTTCTAAACTCATGTTAGGAGTTAGAGTTTAGGACTTCGTAGGATTTAATGTTTTTGTGGATACCTCATTGATTTTATTGGATATTTTTTGAGTATCTTATGCATAATTATTTATTCATGTGATTTTATGGCATAATTGATACTATTAGCACACATTGTATATGATGTCATCAGGCTTAGATCGGCTTTCTCACACTAGCGATCACCCTGGTGCTTGTAGAGCAAGCAAGATGAGACATTAATTATCTTGGCGCTTAGAGAGTGAGCGAGGTAAATGTTTTGTAACTTGAGAAGTGAACAAAACTGATTTATTATTATAAGATGTCACCTTAGCATTGGCTAAGATGAGACTTTAAAAAAGTCAAACATGAAGTTATCCACAACTTTATGAAGCCTGAATATAGTAGAATGTGAGGTCTTAGATAAGCGCTTGATGAGCGAATATGATAAGAAACTCAGATTAGGCGCTTGTATAGCGACTAGACTAAGATTCGTATGGCGTTAGAGAGTGACAGACCTAATTTAGTGGGAGCTCCACCGTAGCATACATATCATACTATATGTGCTATCTTTGGCGACTTAAGAGAGTGGCTAGATGGATCCTTGCTCTAGCACTGTGTGAGTCCTGTTAGGCCAATGATAGGCCTACTCTATACCCTTGAACCTGGAACTTTGTCATGAAGTGATGACTTGATGTTGCCACTTTAGCATGTCATCCAAGGGTCATAATGAATACTATACAGAGGACCATGTCTACGATAGTTGTCAAGTTTGAGTGAATTGACATGAGTGGCTAGGGAAGATTGTTGGAAATCATAGTCTTGTATGATAGCTCATTGCTTAGGTGATTGTGTTGGATTTGAGATCACGATATAATCATGAGTACAAATACAGTGTTAAGGTCAAGCATGTTTATGAGCTATAACTTGCGAGGGGTTTTAAAATGTTTGATTTGGTATTATCCAATGAATCTAGGGCGTAGATGAGATATTTTGAGTGATGTGCTATGTTGGTTATATGGTGACCTAATATAACACTCCTACTTTATACCTTCTTGTCAGGTCGTATGCTCCATTTTTCTGTATGGGGGATGGATTAAATAAGAGATTGAGAAATGATGATTGCGCATATAACACATGATGTGGATGCATGGATGAGTGGGAGATGTTGAAAACCATGTGGTAAATATACATGGTGTGACCTCATGGTACACATAGTGTGACCTAACCTTGAAGGCCACGTGGTCCATCTACACATGACCTATCCACACATGGCCTAACCATGAGGGATACATGGTCTTGGAAATCATGAGGGACACATGGTCTTGGACATGTGGTACACATGGTGTGGCCTAACCACATGCACATGGTTTTCCATATATGCCTATATAAGGGCTCATGCTCAATATTGTGTAGACACACCAAAAACAATAAGTTCTCTCTCTCTATTCATCTATCTTGAGGCTACCATCTTGAAAGCCTAAGTATTTAGAGTGTGGATAAATATTGAGAAACTCTAGTAGCTTTTCAATTGACGGGGGATTTTTCAAGACGAGACTCGTAATTCAAGCATCCGATGCAAACTGTTTCCGCATTAAGTAATATGATTACCCATATATTTTTCCTTCACTGTAATTGAGAAAATCTTGCCTATCATTGTTGTGAATAAGAAAATCTACCATGTGTTTTTTTTTTTTTTAATTTTTTAATTTTAACAAATATTGTAAATACATAATAAAATATTCTCAGTAAAGGAAAATTTCTCAAATTCTCCTCTTTATAATATTTAATGTTAATTTCTCAAATATTGTAAATACAACTTTTTCTCTTCATGAGGATCTTCATCTAGTTTAAAACCCTCCTTAGAACATGGAATTCATGTTGTCTTACGTCCTTCAATCCACTATAATATATTGGCTTTCCCTTCCGAATACTACAACTTGTTCCTAATACATAATCGTTGTATAAAGCATATGCTTCATCTGCACTCAGGGACGGAATTAAGAGTTCATTTGCAGGAGGGCCAAGACATGAATTCAGATTCAACAAATAAATTATATTCATGTCTCAATTCATTTTAATTTTAAGTTTATAACACTTAATCTGAATAAAATTAATTTTTCCCAAATATGATAAATAAAAAAAATCCTAGTAATTAAAATCATATGTCCTAATTTATGATTTTTTTTCTCTTAATAATTGTATCAACATGACATTAAAACAAAAAAAGACAATAAAAGTTTTACAAATTAAAAATAATAATAAAAAAGAATATGAATCACATACTCGTAATAATGAAAAGATTAATGACAGAAACAATATATATTTTTTTTCTTCTATATTTCCAAGTTAATTTGACTCCCAAAAAAAAACCCTACACTTTTAATCAATAAAACGGCGAGCAGCAAGTCAAAACCCTTCTTAAGATTTTTTTTTGTTTTTTGTTTTTCGGTCTCTTTCTCATCAAGAAAAAGAAATGAATTTTTAATTATATATATTTTTTATTCTATGTTCAAATTTTTTTTTTAATGAAAAAAAGAGACGTGCACCATCTAAGAGGTGGGGTCCATTTGACAATGACTGAAGCAACAACAGGCGACCATTTTTGCTTAAATAATTATTTATTATTAATATTAAATTCAAAGTAATATATATCAATAATTTTTTTTTGTATTTGAGCGTGGGGACCGTGGCCCCTGTTGGTCTGGGAGTCGGGCCATTCCTGTGTGCACTGCGTATAACTTTTATCTAATAAATTATCATCATTGTTTTCTTGCCTTGCCGCAAGCATGCAATCCTCTTCATTTCTTTCAACATCATTGGGAGTTTTCTGCATTAATTTCAAGATTTATAAAATGCTAATACAGAACTTAGTTTTATAAATAATGAAATATTGTCAAGCATACATAAATTGCTAGTACATTGACCCTGTTTGGTAGAGCTGTGGAAAAGTACTTATAGTTTATAACTATGAACATAAGCTGATTTCTGACTTATAAATTAAGCATCTCCTGCCCCACTCAAAGAATAAGTTGATTTCTGACTTCCAAAAAGTTATAAGCTATAAGCTAAACCAAATATATCAAAATAGTTTAAATTAAGCTGAAAACTGAAATAAGCAACTTTTAAACTGTATCAAACAGGGCTATCACTGACAAATTATGTACTATGGTCTCATGTACATTCATAGGTAATAATAATATTAATATCAAGTGTCAACAACTATGAAAAAAAAAAAAACAGCAACTTGTGGGATGTTTGATTTGATTTTTAAAAATTTATTTCAGAATTTAAAAAAAAAAAAAACTAAAAATGAGTTTCATGAAAAAAATGAAACAATAAAAAATACTTATCATTTTTATATAGTTTTATCTTTTTGGAAGGTAGAAATAATTTTAAAAAACTTAAAAATATTTTTTTTATGTTTATTTTTGTTAAACTAAATTTTATTTTTTAAAAAAAATTTCAGAAAATTGTTTTAGAAATCCAAACCAAACATGGCCTAGGTAAAAAAGAATGGCTGTTATATCATTTGCCTTATATTATTAACAATGTTTAAAGGACTATACTAAAAATTGGATCAGACAAATCATAATCCATTTAAAAAATAATAATAATAATAATGGAATGAAGTATAACTTCATTGCTTTGAAAGTGAGCTTTTACCATGTCATCATCCTAAAGCACTGAACCGATTTGCAGAGAGCATATGGGTTGATAGTTTATTTATTTTTTAATGGGAAAAAAATAAAAACTTACGAGTCTTCTGTTATTGGTTTTGGAGTGACGAATTTGCTGAGAATAAAAATAAATTTTCTTCTCTTTTTTTGTCGATAATGACAAAGAATTTACAGAGTTTGATTGTTGAGATTCCACTGACATTTTATTTTTTCAATTTTTTTATTTATTTATGTGTGAGTGGGACTCGAAGAAGTACACCAAGTAACTCCGTTTGATTATTTTTTTTATTTTTTGATAATGACAAGAAATTTGTAGAGTTTGACCGTTAAGATCCCACTGACAATTTTCTTTTTTTTTAAATTTTGTTTCATTCACCTCATTTCAGTATTATTTTTCAAAAAATAAGATTATTCTTCTATAGAACTAGGGATTTGTTGGCTACATATTTTGTACAAGCCAATTACAATTCGACGCGTGGCAAAATAAGAGTAATATAGGAAGACTATTCAAGTCCTTAATCCTGATCGTACACGTGGCAGTTAGTATTGGTTATTAAAAGATCTGAGTAGCAGCGGATTAACAAAGGGATACAAAGTGACGTGACTTCAACGGTTACTCGCATTTCAGATTCAAATTTAGGAGGGAAACTTAACTGCAAGTAACGGCGTAATGGAGCTAATATTGGGGCAACATGATCGATGATCATGGAGGAGCAGTTCGACGGTTGGAAGTGCAATTCGATGGTCACCCTTGAGCAGTATAAATAGTAGAGAAGACCCCAGAAAAACCCCCAGACTCAAATCATACAAACCAGTCTTACTTTACATATTTTCTTTTCCAGTTTTACATTTCCTGCTCTTTAAAGTCCTGCTCTTTACGTTCCTGTACTTTAAATTCCTACACTGCACTTCATTCATAGGAGTAGTTTCAAGTAGATTGTTGCTGTAAACCTCTACGAGGCTGAGTTTGGATCATTGTAAGTTTTCATTCTAATGAAATACTTCAATTGCTCTTCATTTAACTGTTATTTTGCTTAATTTCTCCTAAGTCAAGCCACCAGTAAAAGTCATCTTCATAAAGAACTAAAACATAATCGTTTGATAATTGGTTGGCAATTAACATTTCTGTAAGGACTGATTGATCCTTGCTGGTACGCTCGCATTTACAAAAATACCCTTCGAAAGCCAAAAAGCCAACATATATTTTTGGCACGCCCGGTGGGACAAATTGAAATGGCTAGACGAAGAAGACAAGGAGAAAATAAACGCTTGGAAGAAGGCGTAGAAGGAGAGGTAGAAATACCTAATCCAGAGGATAATGTGGTAACACATCCTGTGGAAACTCCCATATTATCAGAACCTATGGTCGAACAGACCAGTACTTCAGGACAAGAACCACATGTTCGTAGTATTGGACGAAACCAAGGAATTGGACCATCCACTGTTCCATCTACTCATCCAATAAATCTATGGGATGTCCTAGTAGATGCCATGAGACAGCAATTAATGAACACAATGGAAAGGTGGGCAACATCCTTTTTGGATCGAATGAATAACCACCAATCAACAAACACAAGACATATCGAGGAAGTTTTAAATGTCCCTCAACAAAGATTGGCTAGAAATAAACAGCCTATGCAAGTTAATGGACATTCTAATGGTCAAACTAGTAATCAGAACCATGAAAGACCATCACCTCAGTCTTGGTAAGAACCCATTTCGAGGCCTATAGCAAGTCAAAATGCCTCAGTACTCAACAATGAAGCCATACAAATTGGTGGATTTGGCCCAGTACAAGAAACTGGCATAAGAATGGTCACAAATCCCATGTTCGAAGCCATACCTGGTACAAAGGGGTTCACTAATCCCTTATTCGAATTTATACGGGGGTTGGAAGGTTTGCCTGCAAATGGAAGGGACACAACACCTGTTCCAGCACCTTTCGCAGTCCTTTCGCAGGACAGGCTCAAAGGGGTTACCCACACTCCCAACAGCAACCTGCACCACAGGGACAACCAGTCCCAAATGTACCACCTTATGGACCAAGAGGACCACAAGCACAAGTTTGTCCACCAAATCCTGTGTTTTTCCCTCCAGTAGTGGTTCAGCAGGCACAAAATATGGTCCCTAGGGACCAAATTGCTGATATTGTTAGGGAGATGTGTGGACCGATGGCTCGGGGGGTCCAGACTCCTGTATACAGAAAATCATACCCAGAATGGGTAGTTAGGGTACATGAATACCCAAGGGGGTTCAGGATACTAGATTTTACCCTTTTCTATGGGAGTGGAAACCAATCAACAGTAGAGCATATTGCTAGGTTTGCTGCTCAATGCGGTGAATTTACTAATCATGACTATATGAAACTAAGATTATTCCCAAATTCTCTAACTGGGGGAGCATTTGTATGGTACATCAACCTTACACCTGGCTCCATTCAAACTTGGCAACAAATGGAAGAGGCATTTCATGCCCAATTCTTCCAATCGGAGCCAGAGGTTTCCATGGCAGACTTGGCAAGATTAAGTCAAAGGCCTGAAGAAAAGGCTACTCAGTTTATTGCTAGATTTAAAAGGGCTCGAAATGAATGTAGAGTCATCCTGCCAGAGCCAGAATTCGTAAGATTGGCTCAAAATGGCTTAGAGTTCAGGCTTCGAAAAAAAATTGACTTAACTGAATTCAGAGATTTGGTAGAACTAACCTATAAGGTGTCTAGGTATGAAGCATTACTAGAGGAGGAACAAGATCGAAATAATGCATCGTACAAGACATATTATAGAGATCCTAATTATGAGATCGATGCAGCAGATTTGTGGGCAAAGAACCTGTGATCTGTAGGCATTAATTCATAAGGATACAACAATTGACCAGCAGTTTAAAAAGAAAGACCTTCATAGAAAGTACTCTTTTGATTTAACAAAGGCAGATGACATTTTTGATCATTTGCTTGCGGCCAACTTCCTTAAGTTACCTAAAGGAGTAAAACTGCCATCTCTAGATGAACTTAAGGGAAAAGTATATTGTAAATGGCATAACTCTTGGTCTCATTCGACTAAAAACTACATTGTTTTTCGAGACAGGATCCAAGAACAAATTCGGAAAGGAAGTTTGAAATTCCCAGCCAAAACAGAAAAGGCCATGGGGATCGATAGTAATCCATTTCCAGAAGTTGGAGAGGTGGCAGCCAATGTCATTATGTCAGACTTCCAGAACTTGTCCTTGACAGAATTGGAAGAAGTCAATGTGCAGATGCATGCTACTAACCAGACAACCATCAAAAAGGACACCAGAAATCTGCCAGTTATTGGACAAGGTTTCGCACACCAGAGGGAACACTCTAATGAAGAATCACTGGATGATGATTTCTTAGAGGCAGCAGTAGTGCAAAGAATGTGTCCTAAGTGCAGACTGAGTTATAAATGATTGAAGGGGCTTCCAATTGATGGGAAGCAATACTACAGGGATGTGCAGAGACGCCCTAAACCAACCAATGCTTATAACAAAAGGCCGTATCCGGCTAGTGTTAGGCAACAGCCATTGGTAGTTGAACCAGCAGTCGATAGAATGCATGCTAAAGGCAAGAGGCCCTTGTATGAGTCCAGGCCACCTAACTATTACAGAATGGAGAGCATTCATTCTGAAAGAAGACTGGAGAAGAGTTCAGGTTATGGGATCAAAGCCAGAGATTGGCCCCCTAGACCAACCTCACGCAGGACAGAAAGTGGCCACCTTCATCGAAGGCTTGAATCAGGCTCGAAACATGAGGTCAGGACCAAGCAAGTGCCCTTACAGCCAGCTTCGAAGATGGCTTCGAAGGTAGAAAGAAGCAGTTCAACATCTGAGTCAGTAAGTTCGTGGGTACCTGGAGTTCCAGATTGGTTTGTGATGCAGAACAAACCTAGGGAAGTGCCCACTCAGAGAGATGTTGAAAACCAAGGAAGGATGGTTAAACCTCCTTTGGTGGCTCCGAACAATTGGGTATTGCTTAAACACCCAAAGACGAAGGAACCAAATATGGTCCCAGTCATTTCGAGATCACAAAGGAGAAAAATTCAGCGCAGGTACACTCAGTACCAGAAAGATATGAAAGAAAATGGAGAGAGCTCTTCATTGGTCCAGACAGAAGAAAAGAAGATTCCAAAGTCAGACCATACTCCAAAGACAACTCTACAAAGCAAGGTGGGTTGCAGCAGGGAACAGTTGGCCAAGGTTCATTCTGAACTAAAAGCCAGAGAGAAATCTAGCTTGGCAGGTGGAGAAAGCTCTGATGGAGAGGAGATGATGGAGAGTGATAGCGAGACAGAGAAGAAATTGGCATAAGCCAAAAGAAAGAAATGGTAGAGGAAGAAATGTTCGAAGCCTTCATGGCTGAGCAAACATTTTTGGTTGAAAAACCAGTTGAGAAAGATCCTTCGAAGGAATCAGTTAACAACGAAGTGCCAGAGTGCAGCATGGAGGATGCTTCTGAAGTAACTGAACAAGGTGGCCAAGAGGGGAAACAGGTACAACCAGCCATCCAATTTGGCTCATTTCCTCCAGTATCAGTCAATATGGTACACATACTGCCTCATGAGTTCCAGGCTGGAGATGAGGACCAAGATGGTCAAGAAATTGATCCTATTCCTGTCTCTAGTGAAGACTCACAAGTGAGTATGGTACAAGATGATTCTGGAATGGCTACCCCAATGGAAACTGAATATGAGAGTGAAGAAGAGGTGAGCATTAACCTCTCATATCCTTTTGAGTATCCCTCGAATTCTATGACACAACATGTCAAGCCTTTGTACATCAAGGCTTTCTTCGATGGGATACAATTGAACCGAGTCTTGATAGATAATGGGGCAGCAGTGAATTTACTACCGAAATCTTCTTTGAAGAAACTAGGAAAAAAGAATCCTAGGTTAATCCCAACCAGCACAACCATCGCTGGCTTTGCTGGAGACAAACAGATGGCTCAGGGAATTCTACCCATCAACCTGAGTGTGGGAACCAGGGACTGCATGACAGCATTCTTCGTAATCGACAGTAATGCTAAATACAATGCTTTACTTGGGAGAGATTGGATTCACACTAACAAATGTGTGCCTTCCTCTTTGCATCAGAAAATTATGATGGCCTTAGGCAATGGAGAGACAGAGGAAATTGATGCAGATCCTCAACCTTTCATAGCCTGTGCAGACTTCGCAGAGGCCAAACTGTATATTGAGGGAGTGACACCACTCAGTATACTGAGGAAACCTGATGGCTCAGCCGAAGTGACGGCTGATGAGGAAGTGACACACCTGAAGCACTTAGTCCAGGAGAGTGCTGATGAGGAGGTTGTCGTTAAGGATGACAATGATGCCTGGTTGTAGGCAAAGAAATGAAACACAAGAAGCCAAGTCTTTGGCTCTAATTAAATTCTCAACATTGGATGTAAATCAATAGTCCAGAAAGTACAAGAGCAAGGGAAAGAAGAGCATGATAATTGGCTGCAAGCAAAGAGCAGCAACAGGCCAAAGTTTTGGCCCTTGATAAATATTGTGCATTGGACATTGAAACAAAAGTCCAGGAGATACAGGAGGAAGAGGCCTTGTGGACAGACTTTGTCTATGAGGAGGAGGGCAAAGATGTTGAATTAAAGAACCTGGGAGCAGAACAAAAGAGAAATTGCTTCGAAGCCAGAGGGGAATCAAAGAAGAAGCTTCAGTAAGTTATCAGACACAAGACCCCTTAGAAGAAGTAAATTTAGGGGAAGGTTCTATACAACAGCCCACCTACATAAGTGCTTGTTTGAATGCTCTGGACAGGGACCAGTTGTTGGTTGTTTTGAAGAATATAAAGATTGCTTTGCATGGTCTTATAATGAACTACCAGGATTGGAAAGATCATTAGTAGGAACATAGGCTCCCTATGAAGGCCTAATTTCAAGCCATACAAGCAAAAAGCCAAGAAGAATGAGTCCAGAAGTGATTCAGAAAGTTAAGGAAGAAATTCTTAGACTACTCAAGGCAGGCTTTATTAGGACAGCCAGGTATGTTGAATGGCTATCCAATATTGTGCCTGTGGTTAAAAAGAATGGTAAAATGAGGGTATGCATTGATTTCAGAAACTTGAATTTAGCAACCAAAAGATGAGTACCCTATGCCTATAGTAGACTGTTGGTAGACAGTTCAGCAGGACATCGAATTTTATCAATGATGGATGGGCACTCTGGTTATAACCAAATCTGCATTGCAGAGGAGGATGTTCACAAGACAGCATTCAGATGTCCTGGGAAAATTGGGACCTTCGAATGGGTTAAAATGCCATTTGGCCTAAAGAATGTTGGGCTACATATCAGAGGGCTATGAACACTATCTTTCATGACCTCATTGGAGGGTATTTAGAGTGTTATATTGATGACATTGTAGTTAAATCCCAATCCATGGAGGAGGAGCATCTGTTTCACTTAGAAGCAGCCTTTGAAAGAATGAGAAAGTTCAAATTGAAGCTCAATCCTCTTAAGTGTGCTTTTGGCGTATCATCTGGAAACTTCTTGGGCTTATGGTACACAAGAAAGGAATACAGATTGACCAGAATAAAGCCAAAGCCATCATTGAAGCCAGACCTCCATCAAGTAAGAAAGAATTACAAAAGTTCCTTGGACAGGTTAATTTTCTTCGAAGATTCATTTCTAACACTGCAGGGAAAACTAAAGTTTTTCTTCCTTATTAAGGCTGAAAGATGAAGAGGAATTTGTGTGGACAGCAGAGCATCAAATTGCTTTCGAAGGTATCAAAGCCTACTTGGCCAACCCTCCAGTGCTGATGCCACCAAAGGGTGACAAGCCCTTGAAGTTGTACATAGCTGCAGCAGAAGATTCATTGGGAGCTTTCTTGGCCCAAGATAATGAAGAAGGCAAGGAGCAAGTTGTTTATTACCTTAGTAGGTTTTTAAATTCTTGTGAATGTAAATATTCAGCTGTTGAAAAGCTGTGTCTTGCTTTGTATTTTGCTGCAATGAAATTAAGATACTATCTTTTACCTACAACTGTCTTGGTAATTGCAACCACAGATTTGGTTAAGTACATGTTATCTAGACCTATGTTGAGGGGAAGAATTGGCAAGTGGATACTAGCCTTATCAGAATTTCATCTAGAATATGTCCCTCAAAGGGCAGTAAAAGGGCAAGTTTTAGCCAATTTTCTGGCAGACCATCCATCTCAAACAGAGAGCCAAGAGATAATGGAACTTGGTATGGCTAGTGTTGAGCCATGGCAGATGTGGTTCGATGGGTCGAAAGCCAATGGCTTAACTGGAATTGGTATTGTGATTAGGTCTCCACAAGGGTAGAGACCACACATGGTTTCAGAGTGGATGAAGTTACCTGTTCTAATAACCAAGCTGAATATGAAGCCTAATAATGGGACTAGAAATTCTTATTGGATTACAAGTTCATGCAGTTGACATATTTGGAGATTCTCAATTGGTGGTTAACCAAGTGAAAGGGATTTTCAAGTGTCAAAGCATAAGCATTTTACCATACTATGTTGTTGCATTACATCTGCTTTCTCAATTTCAAATAGCAAATGTAACTCATGTTCCAAGATTCTTGAATAATAGAGCTAATGATGTGGCTCAGAAAGCTTCGAACTTCAAGAGAAGGGATAATGCCCAAAGGAACATAAGCCAAACAACATATCAGAAATTGATACCACCTTTGAATAAAAGGAATGTGGTCTTGGAAGTCAATCATAATGACTTGCAAGAACAAGATTGGAGGCATCCAATAATGCAGTACTTGGCTGGTCCATCTTCGAAGGCCAGCAGGAAAATTAAATTGCAGTCTATGCAATATATGATATATGGTAATGCTCTCTACAAAAGGGGGGGAGATGGCTTATTGCTGGAATGTTTAGGCCAAAAGAAGCATTAACAGCTATGGCTGAGGTTCATGAAGGCATCTGTGGTGCTCATCAGCCTGGTGTGAAGATGAGATGGTTGCTTCGAAGGCATTCCTACTATTGGCCAACTATCCTTAAAGACTGCATAGAGTATGCAAAGGGTTGCCAGGCATGCCAAAAGCATGGCACAATAAGGCATGTGCCCATAACTGACCTACATGCAGTAGTGAAGCCTTGGCCATTCAGAGGATGGGCCATGGATATGATGGGGAAATACACCCACCTTCTTCGAAGCATCATTGTTTCATTCTAGTGGCCACTGATTACTTCACTAAGTGGGTCGAAGCTAAGCCATACAAGGCTGTAGACCAGACTGAGGTTATTGGATTTATTAAGGATCTAATCCATAGATTTGGCATCCCACAAACTATAACTGTGGATAATGGGACTGTGTTCGATGGGAAGATGGTGAAGTCCTTTGTGGCAGAATTTGGAATTAGTCTCGTTAATTCCACCCCATATTATGCACAAGCCAATGGTCAAGCTAAATCATCCAATAAGTCCTTGAAGAAAGGAATACAAAAGGTTGTGGAAGACAATCCTAGGGATTGGCATAACTTATTATTGGATGTATTGTGGGCTTATAGAACTTCCCCAAGGTCAAGCACAAGAGTTACTCTTTATGCCTTGGTGTATGGGCATGATGCAGTGTTACCTGTGGAAATTAATGTTAAATCATTGAGGGTTAGATGCCAAGACCAGCTAAATCCTAAGCAATACCATCAGAGTATGTGCTTGGAATTAGAAAGCATTCTGGCATTAAATAGTATTCTCTTTCAAAAGAAGAAAGCAGCCAAAAATTACAATAAGAAAGTCAAATACATTGGCTTTGATGAAGGTGATTTGGTATGGAAGACAATACCCCCAATAGGAATTAAAAGCCATAAGTTTAGTAAATGGTCTCCTAATTGGGAAGGACCATATCAAATTCATAGAGTCCTGCCTTTTGGGGCATACCATTTGAGAAATTTGAATGGATACATACATCCCAAAAAGATCAATGGCAGATATTTGAAGCCTTATTTCCCAACCATTTGGGAAACACAAGGAGTAGAATAAATGTCAAGCAAAAGAACACAAGAGCACTCAAATGATAAATCAGAATTTGTTTTTCTTCATAAAGAGTTAAATACATTCTGCCATAAATTGGCCCAAAAATCATTACAATGCCTTAGTTGTTCTTTTACAACAGACTTCCTATTCTTAAATGAGGGAACCAACTGAATGGCTGTGGTCATTTCTTGCTTTCGATCGGCCAATTCTTGGTTGGTGATCTGCAGTTTGGTGTCAGTTCGGACTAAGGCCTGGTTCACTGCAGATAGCTCCTCTTCAAGTTGAGCTTTCCTCTCCAGCAGCTGAACTCGAAAGTGAGAGGCAGAGGAGTGTTGTTCCTTGAGCTCTGAGACTTCAGTATGTACTTGGGAAACAAAACTCTGGTCTCTAGCCAATTTCTCCTCCGCAGCTTTGGCAGCATGGCAAATGTTGATGTAGAAGTCGATAGTAGCTGCTGCCTGGGATAAGTGACTTGAGACATCCATGCCTGACTGTTCAGCAACTTTGCAACACTGGAGGAACCCATCTCTTATTATAGGCCTTTGCAAAGCCTCGAAGGGGAGCCTCGAAAAGGAGATTAACAGTTCCAGGCAGGTGTCTAAGCCATCAGGGTGCAGAAGGCTTGCTGCTGGAGGAAGGAGAGCTTTCAAGAATTTGTAGCAAGGAGTCGGCCAAAACTAATGGCTCAGCTTCAAAATTGGTTATTGGAGAGGTAGAGGCACATCGAAGAGACTGGCTAGCCTGGCTTCGAAGATGTCTACCTCATCCGTAGACATGAGGGGTGCAGAGAGAGTTGTGGTGGAAGGCATAAAGGACTGCATAGGGATAGGAGAAATGGATGGAGCATCTTTGGCAGTCTCTATGGTCTTAGCCACCAATGAATCAAGTGAAGAGGGGCGAGTAGGAAAAAGGAAGAGAATTAGGCAAAGGTAATGAACTATGAGTGGGAGAACTACCAGCACCCTCAAGGGGAATCAGATACCTTCAAAGAAGAGGTAATGGTTGAAATTTCCTTAGAAGGAGAAGGAAGAGCAGGGCCCGAATGAGAAGTAAATTGAGACAGGTCAAAGGTCAGATAGGGAAGATATGGAGTCAGACCAAAAGAAAGAGTTACAGGAATGCTAGGACTCAAAGAAGGTACATCAAATGCAGGCCTTGGAAGTGAGAGTAATATCTGAATAGCCCTTACATTTTGCATTGATCAACTTCAACTGAAATTGAGGGAGTCCTCATTGGAAGTATAGCCTCAGTGTATTGCTGCAAAAAAGAAGAAGAAGAAACATAATGTCAAGCTTCAATGTCAAAATTTGATAAGGAAAAACAGTAGAAGCATGAAAGAAATTACTTGTTTCAGAAATGTTGGCAGTGATGGGAGAGCTACGAAGGGAGTAATAGGGAGTAATGTTTGGCAGGTTGTTGCCTTCTTGCAGTTTCCCTTTGTAATGCATCAGCAGCAGCAGCTTCATCTCTCAGAAATTGTTGTTGCCGTCTCTTCTCAGCCCTCTCGAAGACAATTATGGCCTTAGAATGTTCTTGTTCTACTGCCTTGGCAGCTGCCTCATGGATGGTATCTTCAACCAAGTTAGTAGCAGAAGCAGTCACTTTCTTTCTCTTTTGCCTTGGCAATTGTCTCGGAATCGGAGTCTTCTGTGAAATCAGAAGGAGAGACAGTCATCTTTCTTTTCTTTCTTCTGTATTGGTTTGTCTGCTCCTTCTCAATTTCCTTCTCAACTTCTTCAATCTGGGATCTAGATTCTGTAGAGATGAGCTCCTCTTCTACCTCTCTGGTAGTTGTCTCATCTTGGACTAAGTCAGAAGTAGGGACGATCACTCTTTTCTTTCTTATTAAGGGCGACTCATGCTCTTTATCTGTTTCTTCTTCTTCTTTGCTTGCACCTCAGCTGTTTCTTTTCAAGCTAAGCAGTCTCATTTTCTTTTGTTGTGGGCTACCTTCACAAAAGAAGAACTAAGGATAAGACTACAACCATTATAGAGAAGGCCAAAGGAAAAGAAACAAAGGTGTATACCTTTTTGAAGTAGCCAGAGTGACTCTAGGAGGAGTTGAGGCAGCAGGAGTGGACGTAGGCACGGCAACTGAAACAGTGGAAGAAGAAGTAACAGTTCCAGCTCCTTTGGGCTTGGGCAGATCCAATACCATTAGCAGGTTGAGGAGAAATGGCCAAGTATACTTCCATGTTGGTCGCCCCACCAGTTCTGGTACCTTTTCAACAAGGTACCTGAGGAAGGAAAGGGGGGTATACTCGAAATTGACCAAGTCATCTATAAATTTGGAAGTTGCCTCTTCTAGCCTGGACCTCCGAACTTTCAGATCCCTCTTAGTGAGACTTAGATTGGTATTGCTGCAGAGAGGTATTGGGACCCCTTGTGTGAAGCCCAATTGTCTAGCAAATTGAGCAGGACAATACGGCTCAGCTATGCATTTGTAGGCTCTGGGGTTAAGGTCCCAATAAATAACTCTCTAGGGATCAGAATGGAAGCCCATATATCTTTGTGAGCAGGTGAGGCGCAGGACCTGTCACTTAGGAATTCCAACCAAGATGGACCAATGGTGGGTTCGAAGGGACGGAAACGGAAAGTAGGAAGGGAAGCTAGAAGTTGTGGAAGAAGAAAGAAAGAGAATAAAAAGCAAAAAGTGGA